>OZ024733.1:16209952-16861175 GCA_964016875.1 Fallopia convolvulus | reverse complement strand
TAAGATTGAATCAAAAGGGATAGTTCAATTGGATTGGCTCTAACGCTAAATCCAATTGATAAACTAGATTGATCTTTAACAATCAAAACTAGAACTAATCAATTGATCAATCTGAATGAACAAACTGAATTAGAACACAAGCACGAAAGAGAATTCGGTGATGACGATGTTGATCGATCGAAGCAATAACAAGCATAGACAACTCGAGTTTTTGGAGCCCAAAGACAAGATAAACCTTTCTTAGGGTTTATCTTATCTCAAGCTGATTTTATTGAATGAAATAACAAGAGCATAAATAGAGAATACAAAGCTATTCCTTGGGGAGCAAGGAAGACATATGGGCGGCCCTAATAGATAGATTAGGCCCCTTGTCTTGCTTCCCAAGATATAATAAAATATCTAATTAAATCTATCTAGATTCCCCTTAAATAAAATAAATCATGGCTGGTTTATTTATTTAAGGAAAATATCCTAACAACTATAAAATATCTAAAACAAACTAAAAATATCTCTAACAACCAAGAGAGAGAAGATCAACCAACTAACATAAGCCTATTGGCTGATTTCTCTACATTATTAAATTCAAATAACACGCCTATAATAAAATAATAGTAGATATTTTCTTCACTTAGAATGGTCAAGTCAAAGGGTTGACTTTGACCCATGTACCAATTTATCTCACCCGGTCACCTACTAAATTCAGCCCTAAGGTGTGACAAACTAATACATGTTTCTAAATAAAGAAATAGGTGAATTTCGGCCCTCTTGAATCAATCCATGGAATCCGGGCTCAATTGGTGTCGAATGCACGAGACCCACTTTGGCTTGGTTGGCTCTTCAAGAACAGCTGCCAATCGAACCAAGATTGATGTTGTGCCTTGAGCAATCTTCTTAGCTCGACTTCTTGTAATTGGTCCGTCAGAAGGCACTCGAATCAACTCATCGACGTCGGTTGGAGACATGGCAGACTTCACTGCATCACATACTTTAAAGCAATATAATTTATATAAAAATACTTTCTACATAAGTTTTTATTTAATAAAACCATGTCTTGAGATTTATACCATTTTTAATTTGATATACAAAATAAAAGCTCTTATCTAGTATAATATTATTTACTTATTTGATTTTATCTTGTTCAACTAACAAGATTCTAGGTTAATATTTATATTAATTATATTCTACTAACAACCTTCAACTATTTAATTTAAAGTAATAAAATAATTTTAATAGCATAAGATAAGGATTTGGACCTTTCTCTACTGCTTTGTATGTACAGTACAATAGAGGAGGCCAAGGGAGGAGCGGATCGGGGCGGCGACACCAGGGAGGGACGGCGGCGACTCGGGCGGCGGGTGCTCCGGCGGCCGGTGGTGATCCGAGGGAGGAGATAGGGCGGCTTGATGGTGATTTGGAAGGCTCCAATGGTGTTTTTGGTGGGGAAAATTCAGAAATTTAAGGGCTGATTTCTGTGGCTTGAATGAGAGCAATTTGGTAGAAGAAGAGAGGAGAGTGTTTTTGTGTGAATTTGATGAAGAAATGAGCCCTTTATATAGGCAAGGGAGGGCAAGGTAGTGATCCATGGCAATGAATTTTGACCAATGGAGAAGGGGAGGATTGATGAAGATTGGAGGAGATTGTGTTTCTTTGATGATGACATGGGATGATGATGGTCTTAGATGGTCTTTGAAGCAACTTAAGAAGAGAGGGAGGCAAATTCACATGCATTGGAAGAGTGTCACATCAATCAAACATCAATTTGACTTGTTTGGAGAAGAAGAAGAAGAAAATGATAGTTTGTTATTAAAAGAATGGGCTAATGTATAGATGAATTGCAATAGCCTAGCGGTTTGAGGAGTGTGTGCTTGTATGAAAGGAGCGAGAGGTCTCGGGTTCGAGTCCCGGCTCTTGCCTCCTTTTTATTTAATTTTCTTTGTACTATTTTTAGTCTTGCACACTCCATTACTTAATAAAATTCGGAAATTATATTAGTCTTATTTTATTTGAATAATTTTCATACCTTGTAATCCTTTATACAATGTTCTTAATTTTATTTAATTTAAATTACTTAAACTCTCTTTTTAAAGAGACAAGGATTATTTAAATGAATTCCCACTTGCTTAAATTCTTAATTTCTATTGTAGCAAACTTTTATAACCTTTTATAATATAATATGAGATTATAAAGATTATTAAACTCTCTATTTTAGAGAAAAAAAATTATTGGGATAATTATCCATTTTATTTTATTTAGCATTTGGAGGATATTACATGTTTGGCTACAGAGGCCGATGTTGTAAGTATTGGCGACACAGGCCTACGTTGTAATTGTTGTAGCGCGCGTGTAAGAATGTACTAAGGGAGTTTTTTGTATATGTAGTGTGATGACACAAATGACAAATGTAATATGCATGTACATTGTTACATGTCATTTGCGCTTAAGGCCTCCCCTTGCTCTAGAGCGCCTTAAGTGGATTCCACCTTAGCATCTTTGACCGGTCATGTGTGCACATCGTTTGCCTGATCATAAGGCAAGGGCCCATGTTTTGGCCTGTTACGTCACAAGGCGTCCCTTGCTAGTTTTTGTTTGATGTATACTGACGACTAAGGCCGATGTTTCGTGTGTTGGCGACTAAGGCCGATGTTTCATGCACTGGCGACTAAGGTCGATGTTGTATGTGTTGGCTACAGAGGCCTATGTTATAGTATGTAAATAATGTATTGACATATGTAAAAATGAATGGTAACGTACCTTTGACCTAAAGTTTATGTTGCTAGCTCTTAGTGCGTTCATGATGATTTAGAAGCGATGAATCTTTGTGTATTACATTTTGTTGAAAATAAGTGACTCGTGTTCCACTTTCGTTGTTCGTTGTTCGTTGCTTTGAATGTGCATTGCACGACTTGGGCCACCCCCAGTGGTGTGCTCAATGCCACCCCCAGTCCTTCGCCTCCTTGATTTGGTGCGCCATTTGTTTGTAGTAACCATTTTCTTGTTTGTAACTTGTTGTCTACTTGCATTGTTTCTTGTAAGGTGTCATCAGTTTGGATAGGAATGAAGTCGTCCATAAAACTATTTTGTAACACGTCCTGATAATTTTGGTACTGACATTGTATTCTTCATAGGAAGGTTAGTGCGCACTTTATCAAATGACTTTCATATTAAAGATGTAACTTGATAGAATTTATAACTAGTACACATACCAAATTTTTGATAGAAGAATACCTAGCTCCAGCATGAAGTAAAGTTTTGCTTACATGGTAGATTGATAACTTGTTTGTATTTTATTTCCTTACGGGTTCAATGATGAAAAACACCTTTGTAATGCGTTACCGAGCTCTTCTATTTATTCGAACGTCTTGTCCTTTCTCAAGGGTACGGACGGTACCTTGACTCGCGCTTCCCATGCCTCCGATCAGATCGTAGTACTTCCCTCATGTCAGTGACAAAGAGTTCATCCTCTTCTAGTCGAATGTGTGCTAACGCCTTTGCCTGTACTTCATCAAAGTTGGAGCAAGGATACTTAGTTAATTCATCATAAAGTTCGAGGTTACCTGTGGATATCCCTCTTCGAAATGCTTCTACCGAAGTTGCGGCATCACATTCTTCAATGGCGACGAGTTCCTCATTGTACCTATTTAAAAATGTCTTCAAAGATTCTCCAGATTTTTGCACCAAATGATATAAGTCACTTGAACGTTTCTTGGTGCGTCGACTACTTGCAAACCTGAGTCTAAACTTGTCAACCAATTCAGCAAATGAAGAAATACTTCCAAGTGGTAAGTGAGAATGCCAATTTAATGTTGGTCCAGATAACGTGTTACCGAACCAGCGACACATTACTACTTCCTTCATTTCGAATGGGACAGTGCTAATGTTCATCGCTTGTTTAAAAGCCGTAACATGTTGGTCTGGATCAGTCATTCCTTCGTACTTTGGTACATCAGGAACGTATTACTTTTTCGAAATATCAACTCTCGCAATAGCCGGGATAAAGGGGGAGTCGGTATAACCATCTCGCCTTTCCATGACTATTGGTTGAGGTGCCCCTAGGACCTGACTGAACCGGTCCTCAAGGGCTTTAAGCCACTCTTTTAGAGCTACAACTTCAGCGTCCTCTTGGACAACGCGAAGCGTGTTACCACTTACTTGATAACGTGTTACTTGTCTTTCGTTAATCAGTGTGACGTGATTAAGTTCATCAAGATCCAATTGTCGCGCAACTCCATGATCCATTGCTCCCGAAACCCTTGGTCGACTTGGACCTGATTGTTCCTGTGATTGAACTTGAGATTGAAGCAAATTTCTTTCACGAGTTACAGATTCAATTTGTCCTTCACAAACTTCTATAAATCGGTTATGTGCCTCCTTTTGCTTTTCTAGATCCTTTTGCAAGGAAAGCATAGAGGCCCTGAGTTCGGCTATGACAACCGAGTCGGATGCGACTCCCAATTTCGGTAACGGGTTAGGGTCATTTGGCTTGAGAGTTTGGTCGGTGGATGTGTATATCGGTGGGAATAGTCGGAGGTATGATTTGTGGCTGATTGAGAGTGACGAGGTTAGCTTCTCGGTTTCCAAGTTCACTAATGGGACTAGTGTTGGAAGTTTGGTCATTGGCCATTTTGGTAGCGGGGTGATGGTAACGTGTTTAGCAAGGTAACGTGTTTGATGGGATTTTTGGCTAAAGGCCCCACGGTGGGTGCCAATTGTTTTGGGCAGATTTAACGCGTAAACACATTATCTGCTATAATGATGGAACTCTAGTCAAAAACCAGTTTAAACACGTTAATTTGCAAATAATAAGAGATTCACAAAGAGAAATAACAATTGAACTAGTAAACAAGTAGAGAAAGAGACATGAATTCAAAATAGTGAAATAAGATTGCAATTGCACTGCTGCGAGTTACTCCTTATGATTCTGGATACCAATAGTAAGTCGTAGACACGTTAATTGATAAAACAATAGATATCGAAATAATTAGGCAAAAATATAGAATAACGAGGGTAAACTTCACTATGATTCCATTCAGATGTAGAAGAACAATTGATGAGTATGTCAGAGAGAAGATGAAGAGCAAAATAGCTTTTGAGATTGTGGATGAATAATCGGAGAATAAAAATACAATTGCATGTAGATTGTTTTTTTGTAGAGAGAGCGTGTGAGAGTGAGTCCGAGAGGATCTCCCTTTGTTGATGTTCTTCCTCCCCTTTTATAGGCTTACATTCTAGTCATTTATGAGTCAATCCCGAGAATCTCGCCTTGTTATTAATGCTTTCCAATGGCTAGTTTTAACCAGTTACTGCTTCTGCTGAATTGTCAACGCGTTAGGCATTTAAGGCGTCCGTGATTTTCGCCATGTAGTTAATGCGTTCCAACAGCTCCTTTATACGCTCCTTGATTTCCTCCATGCAATTTAATGCCTTATTAATGGTGGATAGTGTCTTTAATTCATTCCGATCTTCTTCATATCTTCGTGGTCCCACCTAATAAATTAGCCTGATTTTTAGAGGCCAACAATAGCCACATTAAATTGGCATATCTCATTATGTTTCCATAACTTGAAGGGACTTTCTTTTTGCGACCCGTTAATTTGTGATGAACCTGACATGATGCTAGCTTCAAATCCTACTTGGTTAGTTCAAATCTTTAATGGTTGTAGAAACCACAATCATGTGGACACCATGAACATGATGTAACAATTTCAGTCAAGTTTATAATATGCCTCTTCACTTTTCATGAATGTGATATTGTTAGTGAAATGCCCTTTTGGGAACTACTTTTATGTTTCCATGCATAACTATTGCGTGTTAGTGGTTTCTCTTGCTGTTGTGTATACCAATCCTTAGTTAACACTTTGTTTTAGAGTTCTCAAGCTGGCATGGGATTCCTTAGTGACCAATAAAGAGGTTTAAGGCTAATTGTGAAATTTAATTAGTTAATATATTTCCCACCAACTTATGATCAAACATTGGTATTGGGCTTATCTTGCACCTTAATTTTATAATTCTACTATAAAAATGTGGTTATTTTATTGGATGACATTTGTGAACTCTATTCATTCCCAAGTTTCAATTTGATTATCTACCTATATATCTTAATGGTCATAAGTACTCTTTTACTTTATAGGAAGCATTGATATAAAAAGGAAAGAAAAAAGTTGGACAAACATTTTGGGACAACTAAAAAAGAAATTGGACAAACAAAATGGGACGGAGGAAGTAGCATTGAATTCTTAGAAACATTTGTTTTTCATACCTTTGAACAAAAAAAAGTCGTTAATTAAGAAAAAAAAAACTTTTATAAGTATGATATATAGTAAAATATTATAGTGAAAAAAAATACCATTTAAATAACCAAGGGATTGACTTAAAAGACGTTGCTCTTGGAAAATATGATCTTTGACATACTATATGTATTTTATGGATATAGCATTGTTTATGTTTTAGGATATAATTATTTTCTTTGTTCACTATATTGCCATTTTATGTGTGTTTTATTCATTTTGAAAGTTTTTCTTATGAAATTTAATTTAAATTGTTTGCACGAACACTAGTTTCTATATAAAATAGACCAAGCTGAGAACAAGTCTCTAGGCGGTCACTTTGATCAGTTTCAGAAACTTTGGTGAACCTACTAAAATCCAATTACGAATTACATTTTTTTGCCATAGATTACAGTTTCTTCAAATTGGAAATCAGAATGGAAAACGATGGCCATGTTGCATGATTTGGCCTAAACATGTATTACTAAAAAAAACTTCTACAAGAACAAAATTCCAAAAGGGAAAAGAAAAAAAAAACAAAAAAGAAGCTGGACTGGAAATGTTGCAAATTTGCAAATCAAACTCGAACACAAAACATTGAGCAAAGCACCATGCTAACCTAATCAGTTTGCAGACCCCTGCTTCCCTTGAGCACTTCAAACGCCATGCATCACAACAATCACAAATTGCATGTTTCAAGCAACCCTTCGAGCAGCTGAGCAGAACCATTTTGTTATTTCATATCAAATCAGCAACATTCATGGGCATTTCGTCGATTTGAGTACTGTAGTACTGCTCAATATCTCTCAAGATCTTGATATCGTCGTTCTTCACAAAGTTTATGGCAACACCCTGCATCACCACAATAACAAGCAAATAACCTATTTTTCATTCCTTACTCAATTCTGATTGTATAATTTGAGCAAACAACTAAAGTAAATCATGCCAACGAGACAAATTGGGATTTGTATGATTCACCGTTTGGAACAAAAGGAGGGCCGCACGCGCGTGTGCACGCACGCACGCTCGCTCTGAACTCTCACACAAAATAGCAACCAAGTAGTAGTGCACCTTTGGAATTCATTTGCACTGTAGATTTGTTTGATGTGACTATCTATAAAGTGAAAATTAAAGACTACCAGAACCAGAAGTATATGCTTTTGAAAATGTGGATGCCCTATAGCTGAATGACATACAAACATGAGATATTACAACGAAATTCTGAATCATTTTCCTTAGTTAAAAAGAGATCTCATAAGATAAAACCATTTTTATTTGATCCTAGGTCAAAGAAAATGTCTCTGCCAAGTAACTAGCTATACCATATTGGCATATTCTGAGATGTTTCTCATAGCTAATCAAAATATATTTTATCTCTACAATTCCATAGAGCTAGAAATGTTTATTCTTTGTTCCTCCATGGTGCCAGAAATATTGTCAGGTCGAAAGGAAATGGCACACATGGAGGAAATACATATTTTCTGTTCTTTATTATAGTATCTGTTTTTTTTTTAAAATTTATTTATCCGAAGTACAAGGTGTATAACAAATAGCATGCATAAAGCATATCTGAACGGCATATAAAATCATTTGTACAAGTTCAAAGATTGTAACCCTGTCTCCATTTTTCATCTATAACACAACCACACAGTCTCAACAGCAGATTTCTGAGATAGAAGGTTGCATGAGAAGAAGATGAAGTGAAAAGCTTTTCCCAGGGAGGTAACTTTTGTTATCAAGAGAAGAAGAAAGAACAAAGATCACTGAGATCGATGGTGCGAAGTGAAGATGAAATGAAGGCTAGGAGTTGAATTTTAATTTTCACAAATTATCACTTGCCATCAACAAAATTTCTTGAACTTAAAGATGTAGATTTATGAAAAGTGAACTTATGAAAAATATCAAAGCTTTACATCTTTTTTTTTTCTTGTTTCTAACAGACAGGAGCAAATGCCCTGCGAAAATGACTATAAAACAGAATGTATATGCAACAAGTCAAATGACTGAGGAACTAAGATGAAAACTTTGGAACTTATGGAAAATATTGGTCCAGAGTATGTCTATCTAAAACCTCCAGCCATGTAGCAAAGTAAGATGAATGAAATATCAAAAGTATCTAAGATATGTATGCCTAACTATCCCATCAATACTGAGACACAGATTCCTTCCTGAAAAATAAAATAAAATAAAGCGTGGCCAACATAAAAGAATATACCTTTTGTCCAAAACGCCCAGAACGACCAATCCGATGAATGTAGAGCTCTCGATTGTTAGGCAAGTCATAATTAATTACCAATGAAACCTGAAAAGACAAGAATACGTTCATGAAATGAATTGAAATAAATAGGTCAAAATTCAAAAAACAATCATGAAAGAACAACAGCAAACATTTAAAAGAAATCATTTGCAGCAGCAAAAGCAAGGGAGCACTAGTTTCAAGATCCAAAAATAGAATTAACATAGTCATGAGCCTCAGACCAATATAAAGAAACGAGAACTTATGAAATTTAAATAAATAAACTATACAAGCAATACGAGTGCCATTGATTTTTCTCATTAACAAATTATGCCTACCAAAAAGTAACTGAAACTAAATTGCAAATTGTCTAAATATAAGGATAAAATACCTGTTGCACGTCAATTCCTCGAGCCCAAACATCAGTGGTGATAAGAACACGAGTTTCACCAGACCTGAACTCTTTCATTATAGCATCTCTCTCTTTCTGGGGCATATCTCCATGCATTGATGAGACAGTAAAATTATGGCTGCGCATCTTCTCGGTTAGCCAATCAACCTGTCCAAGCATATGGATAAAATAAGACCTTAAGAAATTAGTCCTCATTTAATACATTGGTTCAACAAACAGATACCTCATCGACAAACAGTTGACAGGATAAGTGCAAGACTTTAGACATAATATATCGACAAACAGTTGACAGGATAAGTGCAAGACTTTAGACATAATATATGACCTATTGGATCATACTACTGGGAATATATATTTAGAAAAGAAATTTTAACATACTATCCTGCTAGAACATAAGAAAAGGAGAGAATATTTGTTTTGGAATTTTCGTGTAATCATTCATCTCATCATTTTCTATTGATAGGCTGTGTATATACACAAGGGCAGATTGCCCAGATCTTGTGACAAGTGTCACTATGCTAGGATCATTCTAGAACTAGGCCTAATCTGGTGACATGTGGAAATCTTATCCTATTCAGTATTTTGTCTTATTGTCTTGCCATGCCCCCTCGAGCGAAGCGGGTGCAGGCAAAGGTTGGATCGTAATAAGTGGAACCGAGCGGAGGAGAGGAGCTTGGTCATAACATCGGCAATTTGATCTTTGGTAGAGATGAATGCGACTTGTAACGCTCGAGCTTGGACTCTATATATTAAACCTTGAAAATAACAAGTACTGTAAGAGTACCTTCCGTTTTGTGTTACAGAAAATGACAGCCTGAGTAATTGTGAGTGTATCATAAAGATCACACAACGTATCAAACTTCCAATCCTCCCTCTCAACTGCAACAAAAAATTGTTTGATTCCCTGACATTGTATAAAGCACGGAGAATCATATTATGAACTAGCTTATAAATCCATCAAAGGGACCAAAAAAAAAAGAAAATAAACTTACTTCCAGAGTCAATTCATCACGTTTCACGAGGATTCTAACAGGATCCGTCATAAATTTGCTGGTCATCTCCAAAATTTCATTCGGAAGAGTGGCAGATATCAAAACAACCTGCAAAATTTATTAAAGCACATTAAGACATCTATTCCATAGAACATCTACAACGTATCTCTTAATAGCTCCACTGAACAACTAGCTATCCTTTGATGATCCTAGCTAGGACATTTCTGAGAAGATTTTCCACAGAATAAGCAAATATGCTCTAACAGCATTCAAAAATTTGTCAAAAGCCAACATCTTTAAGCCCAAGGCATCTATACCAAGACAAAACAATAAAATTAACATTCAGTCATCATTGGTAATAGAAGGGCAACACTCTAAACTGCAGACAGGAAGTATCAAAGCTTGTCCAGCAGAATGTACGCATGCCAGGAGGACAACAAATTCTGAGAATATAACTTTTAATAACACCCTTATCAACTAATTTAGCAACTTTTGCAGCAAAAAGGGGGGAAAGGAAGAGGAAGTAGTAGGGGTGGGGGTTGTCCATGATACCTGCAATTCTGGGGGAAGATATCTGTAAACATCATAGATTTGATCCTTGAAGCCTCTGCTAAGCATCTCATCAGATTCATCCTGCAAATTAACAAAAGTAAACATGCTAAATCCAAGATGACAGTATACTTTTACTTCTATTGCTAGCAAAACCATGTCAAGCACAAGCCCAAGCCCAAAAAGATACACCGTATGATAAACTCACAAGAATTAGCAACTTGATGTTTCTGGTTCTCAGAGTTCTCCTCTTGATCATGTCACAGACTCGGCCTGGGGTTCCAGACACCACATGAACTCCACTTTCCAGTTTCCTGATATCTTCACCAACACTTTGACCTCCAATGCATACATGGGCCAGTATATTTATGTAATCACCGATAGCCAAAATAGTTCTCTGTGTCTGAGAAGCCAATTCTCTAGTTGGTGATAAGATCAATGCTTGGACCCTGATAAAGAAATCAGATTTAAAAAGCGGCATGTAGTAGTAAGATGCATATGAACTCTAACATCAAAACGGTTTATTTCTAATACAGCAAAACATTAATTTGGGGGCTAAATTCATCTCAAAGGCACAGAGTATATGTACAGCCAAAGAGCCACACTCAAGCCATGTAATGTATAAATACAGCTATGTGATTGGTTTAATACTAATTTAAATAATACTATTCTCCGTGATGATTGTAATACTAACATCTCCAAAATAAAATCTACCAATCCAAACTTCAAACTTATTTGTTTCATCTGATGGCACTTATAAGGACAGTGTAATGTTATCCTTTATCATAATGCCACCATTGACAAATCTCGATTACATGAGGATTCTCGAACTTCCTTGTCATGGAAAAATGTTATTTTGGAAAATAACAAACCTAAACCACCTAAAAAAGATAAACTAATCGCCTGGACGGCCGGCTGGACCACCAGGCATTTTGTAAAATTAGACTTTGACGTCATCTACTCATCTCTAAAAGAAAAAACAATTCAACACATTGGTTATATTATCTATGATCCTAATAGTAGGATTATCTTTATGGTTTTGTTCTGGGGTTGCAGAGGCATTGCTTGAGGAAAGGACACCAGGCTGGCAGGCTGCAGATTATTTGGGTTAGCGTTCCCTTCATAAGGCTACCTAGTGTTTGCCTATGGTAAAAAATTTAAATAAAAAAAATACTCTTGCATTGGAGGTGCTGCACTCCTTGGCCCTTCTTTGAAAAAACCTTGTCACTTTTGGCATGATCAGTATTAGACTTCTTTTAAATATTTCAGAGGGCGGGTAATAGAGCAATTCATCTGAAGAAAAAAAATGTTTCCTTGCGAGAGACAAAAGTAACAGATGGCCGACTTAGATTCTACAATAAGTTGAAAGAGATACAAAGATTTCTGTTACTGCATTAGGTCTATACAATAAGACCTGAACCATGAAGATATCGATGATATCATCTATTTCCAAAAGACAACTGCGTACATGGACGGAAAGCACTAAGAGCAAAAAATGTGATTCGTTTTTTAAGATTTTAATTTTGTTCAGCAAGATCCTGTTAGAAGTTCTTCGAATTGTGCTTTAAATCAAAAGCCCCAAATTAGGGTTTTGCTTTTTCGAAATTTTAGCTTCATCTAGATTTCAGAAAAGAGAGAAACAGAGGCAGCACAACACGAGAGTGGTGGGAGAGAGGAATCGTACTCTCTATTGGCAGTGTCAACCATCTGGCAAACGGTGAGGGCGATCATGGAGGTCTTTCCGGTACCGGATTGGGCCTGGGCAATCACGTCTCGGCCGTTGATTATAGGGCCAATGGCACGCTGTTGGATGGCGGAAGGTTTCTCGAAGCCGTAGGCGTAGATTCCACGGAGGAGGTCGTCTTTAATCCCCATCTGGTCGAAGCTCAGGATGGGCTCCACTCCTTCCGACGTCTCGAAGACGAGCCTCTCGTCATCTGGCGCGCTGCGCCGCCCTCTATTGGCCGGCACCACTGAAGTCGTAGCCATTGATTCCGACGAGCAAGGAGTCGTCAAATTCCTCTCCCCTGCTTTTGCGAACTGGAAAGGGTCGGGTCGAGAGGCTGAAAATCCAGCAAATACTTTGTGATTTTAAATTTTAGGCCTTAAAGATTTTAAAATGAACTACACTTTATAGGGTAGAAACTCCGATCTTGCACAATATTTTATAGTATTATTGTATAATTTATTAATATTTGTTAAATTTTGATTAAATTGATATAGACAAGTATATCTTTAAAAACTTATATGTCTCTTATCTAAAAAAACTATTATTTTTTAAAATAATTATTGAAAATTGATATAAACAAGAATTTTTTAAAAAACAATACATATCTTATCTAAAAGCTGATATTGGCATATGCATCTCTTTTATGCTGATCATTATTATCAACTAGTTGAATCTCCGTGATACTCACGGGATAATTTTACTAAAAATTATACAATATTATGATATTAATATAAAATTTAAAGCACTTGTAGTTGTAGTTGTAGTTGTATATAATATTATAATAAAAATATGCAATTTATAAAAAAATCTTTAAGATTGTGTCCATATTTTATCAACATATAGATAAAAAATTATATACAATTGATATGCATAAAATTAATATAAAATATTAGATCAAGTTATTATCAACAAATAGATAAAAAATTATATACTTAGATCACAAATCTTGTTACAAGATAAAAAAATATGCATAAAAAATATCAACATATCGATCAAGTTATTATATTATAAAATAAAAATTGGATTTATAGAAAGAATGATACAAGTAATTATAATTTTTATTATTAAAAATGTAATATTATTTTATTCAAGGAATGCCATATGTCGCAATATTTTCAACAGACATGGTTTCTGCTTTATAATGTATTAGGTAGATAGGTAGATATTGATTTATTTTTCTTTTATAATGTATTAGCGTAGATATAGATAGAAATTTATATTGGTAATTTTTTTCAATAATCCGATAAAAATATTTTAGCATAATTTTAAGATACAATATATAATATTGCTTATCAATATCAATAAACATATACATTATCTATTTTATAACATCTAAAATCTTACCCAAAAAACCTTCAATCTTTATAAATTCATTTTTTTATTTAGTAATGGCTATTGTTTAAATTTTTTTTGAATATATGTATATTATTTTTTTTATTTTTAATGTGATACGTACTATATGAAACAATCTACGCATATGATAAGGTATCTATCCATTATCTATTTTATGAAGTGGTTAAGATAAAGATTTCTAGAATTATTATTTAGTTTTTTATGTTGAAAAAAATAAAAAAAGTTTGTCCATTATTTTATTCAGGTTTTGCCACGTGGCGCAAATTTTTACACAGACTTTACTATATGAAACAATCTACGCATAAAATAAGGTATCTATCCATTATCTATTTTATGAAGTGGTTAAGATACAGATTTCTAGAATTATTATTTAGTTTTTTGTGTTGAAAAAAAATAAAAAAAGTTTGTCCATTATTTTATTCAAATTTTGCCACGTGGCACAAATTTTTACACAGACTTGGTTTCTGCTTTATAATGTATTAGGGTAGATTGGAACAATAGTGCAAGATGATTGAGCATGAAATTATTTTGAATAGATAATACAGTACATAAACGGAACTATAATTGGAGTTATTCTTAGAAAAATCGAGCTATATTATCCAATTTGATTACAATCAAACACCCTTTTAGGCTACATATTCAAACCCCTTTTGTTGAGTATGGTAGAACGATGCCCATCCACCTCGTTTCGTCCTTTTTTTCAATTTTTCTTTTTCTTTTTTGAAAGAAACCCAGTCCAAAACCTGCGATATTTATGCCCTTAGAGCATCCGCATCCATGCACCGGCTACAGTATTATGCACCTCTATTTTTTTCATTTCTCTCTCCGCCACATAATTCATGCACCCAATACAATTATTCCTACATTCATGCACCTCATGAACCCCTACTTTTTCTATTCTTTAAAACTTTTTTTCTCTCTTCATATAAATTACACATATATCATTTTTTCAATAAAATTATATATAGTCCTCATTATAAATAATTTTGTTCACAATTTGATTATAATTTTATAATAAAAAATTATATCGTTCATTTAGAAGAAAAAAAACTAATAACTTTTAAAATAATTATTAATATATAAAATTAAGGTAAACAAATGTCATAATTGGATAGATAATACAATTAAATTATAATTTTTTAAAAAATAATTATGAACTGGGGGAATTTTTTTAGTTTAAAATAATGAATTGTGACAATTTAAATAGAAGAGATATTTTAGATGTGGATTAAAACAATGTGTTTCATCTGCATAACTATTAAAACGCCGCGTTTGAATATTATACACGCGCATTCACGCGTTTGCACCTATCTTGCACCCGTCTCTCTCCTGGTTCATGGAATGAACCCATTTACCTAGGGACATGCAAACATCCAAATAAAATATAATTGTTCTGACACTTTGCACCGGAACTAACCCCCTGTGGGTGCCCTTAGACGCATCTAGATAGATACATAATTTTTCCCTAAACTATTCTTTCCCCGCCTTTCATTTCTTCTTTCCCACTGTTTCATTCCTTCGACGAAGAGAAGAGGACGTGTTCGAGCTCCTACTTGTTCGTCGATTACAACAGGAATGGAGGAGGAGTGTTCGAGCTCGATTACGAATTTGATGCTTCTCGATTTGTCGATTTCACCAGAGAAGAGACGGAGGAGGAGGCCTATGAGGCCGAGCTCTGGTTTGAGTATGTTAATAGTTATCCCCCTTCGCGTAAGTTCTGATTTCTCTCTGGTTTGCAATTCGTAAGTTAAACCCTAATCATTCCCGATACACCTTTTTGCTATCCTGATTCTTGCGCTTGTGATTTTTGAAGCATTTGTAGCCAAGCTATTCTCGATGGAGGATATTTCAAAGTGCCTTGTCGATGAGGAGTTTGGCGAGCAGGATGAGAGCGTTAGAGGTTTGCTTTCTGTAATTTGATTTTTCCGTTGATGATTGTTTCATATCTACTACTGCGAACTAAAATGTTGATTCTTCTACTTTCTAGTTTGGAAGCGGATTATTTGATTTGCAAAGCTCTGAGGCAAATGTTAGTAAAATAACCCATCGGATGATTTGATTAATCACTTGCTCACGCACCAGTTGTTGGCTCCCTATTTTTAAGAACTTCTAGATGTCAGGCATCTTTTAGTTTCCTATATCAAAGCAACTGGCCAATGGAATTATACATGAGGAAATCCGTCTCCCTTTGCTTCTCTGTTTTGTTAACATGCGTGGAAACATGGTTTGCTAAACTGGCATATTGATGTTCTTCTTTTGTTGAGCTTTTCATATAAACCCTTTTTAGTCATTACCCGGATAGAGGGGGTAAGACTACTTCATGTGCTGATATGTATTTCCTCTTAATCAGACATTGAAGGAACAACGCAGACGATATCGAGAACTATGCAGAATGGAAATCTATTGGATGATCAAAGCGTGCCTCATGGCTTGACTGCAGGTGCTAGATCTTCCCTTTACAGTGCTTTAAGTTTAGATTCATATGTTGCTTTTCTGTGTCTGCCTTAAAATTTCAATCTTATCATACATGTTGTCCATGATTAGAATTGACAAATAAGAGGGAAAACATCCTAACACCCATAATTGGACATGAAGAAATTTTTGTTGGGTATCTATGGAATAATGAATAGGAATTCATAATGCAGATCATCCAATAAAATATATTATCTCATTAGTTTAAAACAGTTACGGCTGTTGCCTGTTTGTATCAGTCCAACCTGGACAACTCAAAATCTGCTGAATTGAGACTTGACCAAACCAGCAATATGAGCTTTTTTGGGGTATATTTGGGCTATTTAAGATTTTTGGTCTAGCACTGCCTTGAGTTTCTAGAATACACTTATTGGAACAAAAAGATGCAGTCATTCTCAAATGTAATTTATAGAACAAAAAGATGGTTCCATCCTCGAACATAATTTTTGAAACAAAAAGATGGGTCCATTTTCAAACATAATTTTTAGAACAAAAAGGTGGCTCCATTCTCAAATATTTTTGTTTGGTTTGCATCAGCATGAACTGAACTTGCTATCAGATTAACTAAAAAGTAACTTTGTCCAGTTGGCCCAATTGTACTCAACTTTTGTTTGTTTCCTACTTAAGACTTTTGATAGGTTATAGCTTATTACTACGTATAAGTTCAGATGCATAGTCATGGACTTTCCATGCCTGTTTTAGTTTAGAGTGATCTAAATTGTATTTAGTAAATAAGAAAAGAACTTGGCATTATCTGGAGTATAAGTTGAAACAGTTCTTATCCCAGGTTCATGTCGAGGTCTACAATGTTGTGATCACTTTGCCGAAGACACCAAGGATGTAAAGACTAAACCTTCTATTAAGCCATATATACCAAGGAGCTCAACATTGATGAAGCCCACTGCAAGTCAATTAGCAAAGCAGAGTCCACGAAGTCAAGCTAGAGTTGGAGGCTCCAGGTGACTTTGAATTTTTTTTTTACTTGGCATATTCCGAACTAGCTATGTTAATGGCCATAGTCACTTGGCTTGATAATTGTTTATTAATATCATCTTCTTTTTAATCTGTGCGGCATTCTTTTGGGTGATTGTTTGGTTATTTTTTTTTTACGTTTTTTTAATAGGTGATCTACTTCTATTTTCCATTTCTAATTTCAAATAGATGTGTAATGCTTTTCATTTCCGATGAATGATGATGGACATGGTTATCCTTAGGTTTCAAAAGGTACATCCAAATGCGTCAAATGCTGCTTGTGGGGTTGAAGTGGAAGCTTCAAAAAGACAAAATCTAGAGGGTGGTCAATTGCGCAAGGTTAGAATTCTTTTTAAGTAATGAATCACATTCTGATGCAACTAACACTCTTTTTAATATACTTTGAAGTTCCATGTATAACTTGCACTTAAGTTTGCAGTTAAATTTTGTTTGTCATGCTCCAATTGCATGATTGGGCATTGTTTAGCAGCAGTTGCTAGTAAAAGTGTTAATGTTGTTTGTCATGCTCCAACTAACACTTCTGGAATTTGCTTTCTGCAGGTTGGCGATCTGAAGCAGGAAAGCAATCTGGTTCATAAGGTGCCTAGAAAGGTTGCCTCCTAAATTAAGCCCTTAACTTTTAATATTTTTTTATTCGGTTGATGACACCTATAATCTGTGCATAGAAGGGTGAATGGTTTCAGTGACTAGCCACAACTGCCTGACCCGATGCTAGGCAGGTGCTGGCATGGCTGCCCAGGCATGCTTGCACTGTGCCTTTTTTAAACATTGGGTGGAAACACCTTCCCCATTTCTTGTCCCCCCTATATTAGAGAATCCTCAAGGGCAATGTTGTTGCAAAATCCCCACCCTGTTTACATCCTAATCAATTATTTCACTGCTGACTTGCTGGTGGTACTGTGGAAACCCATTTGTATTTATACTACAAGTAATACTGAACATATGAGTTAGCTAACAAAATTTTTAAATAACTATTTTTTCAAGTAATAATTTAATACTGAAAATGCACGAGGTCACTTTGTTTTCATGAATCATAATAGTCAAGTTTAGACGATGATGCAAAATGCTTTTGGTGTGAGTGTTGTGATTTGAATTTTGGTCTACATAGGTTAGAGGTCTTTATTCGTCTGAAACTTGTTTCATGATGACATTTGTAAACATGTCCGCCTTGATGGCACATATCGTCATTAGATAGTAGATATATTGTTAATAATGGTGCTTTCTCTAATTTTGTGGGTGACCGTTGGCCTTAGGTAGGAAGTGTTGCTGACATCACAAACTAGGCTGAAGATCACTATCCCGGTGGAGCCTGACTTCTTAACTTCAAATAGAGCGGAAAGGTCCAGGTTGGTTTTATGACAGCTGTTTTTCCATGGATTGAATTCCTGTATTGCTCATCACTCGTCTGAGGCATTAGAGATGTTATGTTTCTTTGAAGCTGTTAGTTGATATGTACTTGTGCTATGCAAATGACTCTCACTTGTACAATACCTGTATGACAGACCGATGAACACAAAGAAGGCTGAAAATACTACTGGGAGAACATTTACATTCAAAGCGCGCCCAGTGAACAAAAAGGCAAGTGTGACAAGTTACAACTATAAGAGATAGGAATGCCTATGTACTTAACTTACCTTTGCTACATTTATTGCTAAAATCAATAAAATGATTAGATCCTTGAGGCTCCTACACTGCCACTCTTCAAGAAAAGTACACCAAAAGTGCCTGTATTTGAAGTAAGCCACCAAAATCTAGGAGTTCATGTTTTTTCACCGTATATGTGTGTGTGTGTATCTTCCATCTAGTTTATTCACTTAAAGGCTAATCTTTTGATGATTTTTCAGGTTTTTCATCTTAAAACGATGGAGAGGGCTCAGCAAAACACTGGTGTTATTACATCCTCCTTGCATCAACCTTCCAAGGTTTCTTGATTTGGCCTAGTTTTTTACCCTATTCTGTTATGTGTTGATACATAGTTCCTCTTAATTGTATTGGTACTCTTGAGAAAGCACTTGAGGATGTATACAGCATAATAGATTGTTGAATTCTGTATTAAAGTTGTTTTAATGAAAACCGCAACTGCGGTTTTCATTTTCTGGCCTTCTGTTGGCGTGGTTTTAATTGAAACCGGTGGGACATGTGTTCGAGAACCAGCAGTTCCACTCCGGTTCCGAAACGGGGTGGGGTGGAGGAACCAGGACCGGAACCGTGGTTGGAACCGAACCGGCGGTTCCGGTTCCGGGCCAGTTCCGAACCGGGCGGTTCCCCGGCTCCAGTGGAACCGGACCCAGGTCTAGTTCTGTATGGTTGATATATTGGAATGTTTTTGCTTTGCTTCATTACATTGTGGCTTATTTAATCTCATTTGTTTCAGGCTATAGGAGAAGCAGTTGCTAGTTCATTTATGGAAAGTGTAAAGTTGCTGGTTCAAGGTAAAGTAGAATCCACCAAGCTTTAGATGATTAACATGCAGTGCAAAGATGTGTTTTGACTATTTTTCTATAATTTGTTTGACATGAATTGTGTATATAGTTACACACTGCTTGGTCTGGTAAGAGCTCAATCTTAATCATATTCATAGATACAAAAATGGTGCTCACTTGTGACCCTCCTTCCCTGTCCAGATTAAAAGCCGCCTCTTCTCAGAATGAAGACACCTCTAAATCAGGACATAGCTTCAAAGCTCGCCCTCTTGATAAGAAGGTACTAGATTTGACGATTGTTGTTGTTGCATATGTTGGCCAAAGCATTGCTCCAAATATTGTTAGCTAAGAATACAAGGAAAAATTTGTCCTCCTTTAAGTGCTCAAGAGGAAGTATGCCGAATTCATCTTAGATTTGGCAATGCATAGATTAACTAAATTTTATATACTTGTTCATAATCCAAATTTGATTGCAGTTATTCACACGCGAAGGTGATTTGGGTGTATTCAGAAATACCAAGCGAGTTGTAACAGTGCCCAAGGTACACATCATATAACAAATGCCATGTTTTCCTTTGCTTTAGGAATTTGATTTTCGGACAGAAAAGAGAATTAAACCGAATCCTTTGTCAGAATTATTTGGGAAGGTATCTTCGCTTCCTTCTGATACTAGACACATATGATACTTTGGGTTCATTACACTTATTTTAGATTTTTTTTGGGCAAAATGGAACTTTTTTAAGGTGTCTCTGATGTTGTGCAATGTGTTAGTACTATTATGAAAACATACATGAGATGAGAGATACTAAAACAAATGGCATTTTAACTGAGACCTATTGGTAGATTTGCAATTTAGCATGTTCCATATATCTGGTATATTTTTATGTATTTTACTAGTAATCACCTTTTGTTAAATGTCAGCTCTCAATAGTACCAGAGTCTGGGTCGAAAATCTCCGCATCCTCAAAGTTGCCTCATCCTTCCTACGTATGTTCAAAGGTTCTTCCAAGTTGCCATCTGATCTTTCTTATTTCAAAATACTATTTTACATCCATCCATCTTACTGATTTTTATGCTTAAAAGGGGTTAAAAGAGAACAGAAGGCATGTATTCCAACAAGATCGCAGTGTAAGAATGCGATCTGCTTTCAATTGAAGTTCTCAATAGCTAGCTTTTAGAAGACATCTTACTGACTTTTGTTACCATCTATCCTCTTTTCGATTGATAAAAGATGAAGGATTTGCAGAAAGACAGGCCCCTGAACACTTGGTGGAGAAGAGACCAATAAACCTAAATACCTAATGCAAGTAAAGGTACTATATTATTGACTTTGATTTTATAATATATATGCATGTTTGAAATTGAAATTTGATTACTGGCCCTTGAAAACTCAGGTGTAGGACTTATTGGCATCTGATGAAAATAGAATGACTAGAGATAAAGCTGGATGCGTTTTGATCAACTCTGGGTTGCATAGTTTAAAGGTTGATCAAAAACACATGTTTGTAGATCAACACACTCAAATTGCAAACAAGGCTGTGAGGTGTGTATTGTAGAAGAATGTGCAAGTTTAAAGGTGTGGCGGTAATTGAAGTAAACTCTACCCATCGATTTTACACACTTTTGTATATACCTTTTTTAAATCAGAGCCAAAAATTGTATAGGAGTTACTAGATGAAAATAGGTCTCAATGCAGTGTATAGAGAGGAAAACATTTTCCTCCCAAGAATCCTCCTAATAGGGGATTTTTTTCATAATCAGAAAGCAGTAAGAAAAATTGGCTGATTTCTCTGTTCATTCCTTGTTGATTGAGTTATACTTTCAGCGTTGTTTCCTCGACATAAGGAGGCATGAAGCTGTACTTGTTCTGCATGTGCATACTTGATGGTATTGAAACATTTGTCATTGGGAAAGTATAAGACCTCTAATGCAGACCTCTGATTCAGTTATGATGTTATTTCAGTCCTTTTAGTCTAGCGTTGGTTAGAGGTTAGAGTCTATTTTCAAATTATGATTTGGTCTAATTAATTTCCTAAAAATCAGTCAGTCAGTTTGCTATTTTCGAGAGCATTAGGCAAGTTAGTGGATTACTGTTGTTTGGTTAGTGGCTTAGTGTAGATAGTGCAGCCAGTGCTAGTTATTGTATTTAAGTCCTCATTCAGTCAGTTGTAAATGCAGCTTGAATTATTATTGAATGAAAAAAGAGTCGTCGGAAAAGTGTCCTGCAAATTTCCTCTTGTGCAGTTCTTGCTTAAGAGTGGTTTCCTCAAAGTGAGATACTCCTTTGAGTGGTATTTATCATTTGGTATCAGAGCAATCCGATCCATAATGGTGAACACACGCAATTCATCTAAATCAACCTCCATCTAACCTGCCCCCACCACCGCCAAATCTTCCACCACCAAATCCGCCACCACTTCCAGCCCCTTCAAAAACAAATACCGATATGGCACAACAACTGGCTGTCATTGCTTCCCGTCTTGAAGTTCTGGATGGGCTAGCTGCCAAAGTAGCCATTCTGGAATCAAATTCTCAACCAGCCGTTCCAACTCCAAACAATGATGGCACTCCCGAAAGTTCAAATCGAGGCGGATTGAGAGTGCGTGCTGCCGTGGATAGTCTAGAAGGATCCAATCGAGACAGATTGAGGATGCCTCGAGGCCCAATGTTCGATCGCCCTCGTCATAGACATTGGAATGACCACGAAGACGATGATGACAACCACCGGAGTTACCAAGCAACCCATCGACCCCGAGCACGTATCGACTTCCCCAAATTTGATGGAGGGGATCCGCGTGGATGGGTTCTTAGGGCTGAAAAGTACTTCCGTTACTATGACGTTTCCGATGACATGAAAGTCGAAGTAGCAACGGTGTACTTGGAAGGTGATGCTCTTGACCTATACGCATGGGTCAATGGAAAAGAAGAAATCCTGCATTGGGAAGATCTCGTTCGAGTCTTCCAGGAGCACTATGAACCGCCTGAATTTCAGAATCCGGATGAGTATTTGTGCTCCATCAAACAAGTTGGTTCCGTAGCAGAGTACCGAATGGATTTTGCTCAGCGTGCGGGTCGAGTACCTAACTGGCCAGAAAGCGCCCTCCTCGGCGCTTTTATCGCCGGATTGAAGGAAGAGTTGAAATCCGAGGTTCGAATTCATAAACCCCGATCTGTCTTTAAGGCTTCATCTTTAGCCCTAGAATTTGAGTCCAAATTGGGCCAAACTAAAGGCCCAAAAAGTTTCCAATATCAAAACAGGCCCAACCATAACCCCACCTTAAATACAAAGCCCAACCTAAACAATTCATTCTACATGCCAACCAGAACAAATGTCGTCCACTTTTAAGCTCAGTGAGTACGAGAGACAAATATTCGCCCGGTCACCAGTGCAAATCGCCCTTCTTTAATATGGAGTTCGCTGGAGGAAGTGCGGATGTTGGAAGGAGCCGGTTACAACGAAGGTGCTGCCGCCATTTCCTTCCATCAGATTGTGGGTCCTGCTTCTACTACAACCATGAAGCTCCGACTCCGAGCAACATTAAAAAGCAGATCGGTATTGATTCTGGTCGACAATGGTTCCACCCACAACTTCATATCAGATAAGCTAGTGCAAGAGTTGCACTTACCAACAGAGTGACGATAGGTAATGGAGTGGTGATTCCTTGCAACTAGCTATGCCCAAATATTTCTCTTAAATTGCCCCGCTTTGTCATCACATAAGAATTTTACCCATTCTCCTTGGGCTATTTGTTTCAAACTTTTCTCTTGCTTGCCGCATTCTCAACTCCTTCTCTCTTGGTTGACTTGGTTGTCTTTCACCCTATAATGTTGAAACCTTATTGAACTATTACTTTGAAATTTTCGTAGAATATGGGGTCATGCTCTTTATGACTCTTTTACTAGATTGGTAATTCAATCTATCTCTTTTGGTCCTTTTTTGCTGGAAACTTATTCATTAGTCTCTTCTGAGCTGTGTGCAGGCTATCTATCTATCTATTATTCTTCATATATAACAGAATCTTTATGTTGTGCGTCTATGGATCTTATTATGAGTTTCAAATTTTGGTAATCTGGAGTATTTTGCGTTTTCCTGGTCATCTCTTATTGTACTCTTTTCTATTGGCTATGCTGATTTGTTGTTTATGCTTTGTTGTGATGCTATGGTGCCCTATTGCATTATTATCTGATGATTTTGCTGACAATTCTATTAGGAGACCTATCTTTCTGTTTGGATAATTATGCTAATTGTTCATTATCCTCTATTATCTATTTATTATAATATGCATCTTCTTTTTATATGTCACTCTTGCTGTTATATCTTTCCTATATATGGGCTTGCTTCTTGTTCTTCCTTCCTTAGTGTTGAATTGGCAGAAAGTGCTCCCCTCTAGTATGTCTTGGAATTTTATGATTGTGGTTGAGGTGTTGTTACCTTCACTACTGTAACACCCCGACTTCCGTCGAGGCGCTACTAGGGAATAGACCTTACAAGGTACTATTTATTAGGTTGACAACTACACTGTAGGACCTTACAACTCGGGCACGACGAGAAAACATAATAATACATCCAACCTTTATTTAGTAAAACTTAGAAAAACGTAACATGCATGAATCCCCGAAAAAATTATAAATAATTAAATACGTCACAACGCCTACTGACTGAACTACTCGAACAAAGTTATAATAAACAAAACACAATACCAACTCCGTCTAACAATTATTAAAATCAACATCCTAACTATTATAAATAACTAATAAAAACCAAATCCCACTATGACACGCGCTCTTTACCGCTCCGGCCCGCCATCTTGCCTCGGTTCCTGCACGGCTCCCTGATTCATACCTGGAACTGAAAAATGTTCCCCGAAGGGTCAGCGTCTAATCTACCAAGCTAGAAAGAATATGGAAACTGTAGAACATTTTAAAATCATTTATCTATAGTCAGCATACAATTCCACAACCGCAATAATAACTCTAAAGGCCAATACCTAAATTAATTACGTCAGTCACAACAGTCACATACGCATTTGCAATCATAGTCACACAACAATGCAATTCTTCCTTTGTCCACGATCCGACTTCCAAGGCGCTCATCACCGCGCCGAGTGCAGAGGCAGGCCCTCCCACTCCACTTCCCAATCTCCCTTCTAACTCCGGGCTAAGCCTCCACTGGAGCGCTTGCCAAAAACACACAGATAATAATTTTCGTTTGAAGGGGTACGATTTTCCCAGTCACACGGGTCAAAGTAGCCAACTCTTCCTCAACACCAGCTACAATGGGCCGCGTCGGAAACGGTACCAACACAGAGAAAACGTTCCAAAGTATTTTCCGATAAATCACATTTAAAATCATTAACGCACACAACACACAAGGAATTCAAAACAATTTAAAAGGTATTCGGGACTAATTCCTAAAACCCATCCTACAATATCGATACGCAATCTAACAAGGGAGAAAAGAACCGAGCAAGTCGAAAAACGACTTACCTCAAGTGAAAGATTCCTCCCAAGAACGGAAGGCTAGAAACCCAAGTAGTAGCAATCTCCTAAACATATTAACGGTAATACTTAGTACTCTGTCCGTTTCCAACAAAATAAAACTCGATAACTCGTCACTATCCCAAGCTTACTAGAGTTAAAACATGTAATCACACCAATTAACTAAACTAACTAACTAATTTAGACTAATCCTTACAACTATTATACGAAGTCATTCCGAATCTTTAATTAGACTAATTCCAAGTACTAATTAACATACATGATCAACAAAGTCATCACCTACATGCATATATATAGTTAACTACTGTATCAAGCACACATACTTATATACGTATAGATATGTAGTTCGTAATAATTAACTTAGTAAATTAAAAATATAATTAACCTCACTAGTTTGATCCTATTTTTATGTGAATACAATAAACATTAAAAGTAAACACGTAATGCATCATCAATCCAACTATTGTAACTTAGATCAAAGCAAAGACCTCACATAAAACAAAAGACGAAACCATCTTATCTAGTGCAGATCCTCATATCCCATTCAGATTTTCAATTCCACAAATAACTCACGATTCGATCGATTGCTTCACAATTAAAACTGACTCTCCATTAAAACCGAAACCAAATTACCCAACCTGTACCCTTCAATTTCCAAACCAAACCTAGTCCCCATAACAAACCGAACCATGAACATGTTGATCGTTGATCCCAACAACCTGCTAAACCATGGCGCTACCCAACCTCACCGACGCGGGCGGGCACGAAGGACAGGCGAAGAATACTTACCGGCGAACAAGGGTGCGACCGGCGGCTGGCTCGGTATTGTTCGGCGCGAAGGATGCCCGAGCGGGTTGCGGGGAAAGCGACTCGGTGATATGACGGCGTGGCGAAACCGTCGTGAGTCGGCGTTCGGGATAAGCTCTCTCAGGAAGGCGAGGGGTTAGATGACTCTCAGTTTTTATAGGGAGGGAGTTCGTACACAAGGGCAAGGTTTGGAGGCAAATTAATTAGGATTAGGGTTAATTAGGATGTCTATCCATTTAGTTACATAAGATAGATTTTTAACAATTATTATTATATTTCTTTTATGTAAACAAGTTAGAATTAGATAATAAAGCGAATTAACTAGTTCCCGCTTCCGATTAACTTACTAGTATTTATGTAAAACGTTAAATCTAAACCCGAAGTTACTTGTGGGTCAAGAATTTTGATTACTTGGGAGTCAAGAAACACGTTTTCCGACCTAACACGAATTCGGCTATTACATACTACCCCCTTAAGAAAGTTTCGTCCCGAAACTTTTACAGAAAGGAAAAGATATTCGAGGTTTTCACAAACCTCTCCCCCTTAAAGAGGTTCGTCCTCGAACCGGACTTCATCGATATAGATAACCACAACTAATACTAAACACATCCAAAACATACAATGCGGCAACCAAACAAGCAAGCAGTCAAGTCAAGAGAAAAGACAGTCACACAGACAAACATCACTAATTACTAACCTTCCCCTCAAACGCCTCTACTAAACCCGGGTAGATCTCTGGATAACTCTCACTCATCCTGGACTCCGTCTCCCAAGTCGCCTCCTCGACTCCCCGTCGAGACCACTGAATTAACACCAGAGGAATCTCCTTGTTCCGCAGCTTCTTCATTCGTCGGTCTAAAATCTTCAGCGGTTGTTCCCGGAAAGTGTGATATGGTTCTATCACCAAATCCTCATAATTCAGTCTGTGACTAGGATCCGGAACGTACTGTCTCAGCTGGGAAACATGGAATACATGGTGCACTCCTTCCAACGCAGGCGGCAACGCTAGCCTGTACGCCACCTCGCCTACTCTCTCCAGAATCTCGAATGGACCGATATATCGGGGACTCAGCTTCCCTTTTACCCCGAATCTTCTTACCCCACGGGTAGGCGATACTCTCAACCAAACATGGGCTCCGACCTCAAACTCCAACGGTCTACGCCTCTTGTCTGCATAGGACTTCTGGCGACTCTGAGCAACTAACATTCTCTCTCTGATTAAGGCCACTTTCCCGATCGTCTCCTCAATCATCTGTGGCCTCTCTCCTACTACATCCGAGGGATCATCCCAACATAGCGGTGTCCTACACTTCCGACCATATAAAGCCTCATACGGCGTCATCTGAATCGACGAATGCCAGCTGTTATTATAGGCAAACTCCACCAACGCCAAATGATCCGACCACTGACCTCCCCAGTCTAATACGCAGGATCTCAGCATATCCTCTAGCGTCTGAATCGTCCTCTCTGTCTGACCGTCTGACTGCGGATGGTAAGCAGTCGTGAACTGTAATCTCGTCCCCAATGCCTCATGCACTTGCTGCCAATATCTGGAAGTGAAACGCCCATCTCGTTCCGACACAATCGTCTTAGGCACTCCGTGCAGCCTAACTATCTGATTAATAAACACCTCCACTAACTTGCTCACTTGCCACGTTTCTCGGATAGGCAAAAAGCGAGCAGTCTTCGTCAATCTATCCACCACTACCCAAATGGCATCATGGCCTCTGCTGAGTCTCAAACCGGTGACAAAATCCATGGAGATGTCCTCCCATTTCCATTCTGGAATAGGAAGCGACTGAAGCATTCCTCCGGGTCTCTGATGCTCTATCTTCACCTGCTGGCAGACCTGACATTTAGCGACGAATCTTGCTACATCCGACTTCATGCCATCCCACCAATAAAATTGTCGCAAATCCTTGTACATCTTACTCGCCCCGGGGTGGATTGAGTAAGGTGTAGCATGAGCCTCCTGCAAAATCTTCTGCCTCAACTCTGCATCTCGAGGTACACAAATCCGACCGCGTAAACACAAAATACCATCTGCTCTCTCCGCAAAGTCGGGTGCCTCTCCACGGCTCAATCTCTACCTCAAATCCTGAATCATCGGACAATCTTCCTGCTTCTGCCTTACTTCCTCAAGTAAAGACGGCCGACATTCTAGGGTTTTCAGACTACCCTGATAACGCTGAATCTGCACTTCAATTCCGTACCTCACCAGCTCCCTCTGTAACTCTGGCTGCGCCGTCAGATGAGCCAACATACTCTCCTGAGGCGTCTTTCTGCTTAGGGCATCAGCGACCACATTCGCTTTCCCTGGGTGGTAAAGAATCTCAAGGTCGTAATCCTTCAGTAACTCAAGCCATCTCCTCTGTCGCATATTCAACTCCCTCTGAGTGAAGATGTACTTGAGGCTCTTGTGATCTGTCATCACTTTGCAGGTACTCCCATACAAGTAATGACGCCAAATCTTCAGAGCATGTACCACAGCTGCCAACTCCAAATCATGAGTAGGGTAATTCTGTTCGTTCGGCTTCAACTGTCTAGAAGCATAAGCAATCACTCTGTCCCTCTGCATCAGCACACAACCCAGGCCTATCTTGGAGGCGTCACTGTAAATCACAAAATCCTCATTCCCCTGAGGAAGAGCTAATATAGGAGCCGAAGTTAACCTTCTCTTCAGCTCATCAAAACTCCGCTGGCAAGCTTCGTTCCATTCGAAACGAGTAGTCTTCTTAAGCAAGTTGGTAAGTGGTTGGGCTATCCGAGAAAACCCTTCCACAAACCTCCTGTAATACCCTGCCAATCCTAGAAAACTCCGCACCTCCTTCACATTCTTCGGAGGTTCCCATGCCTTTACAACTTCAATTTTTTGCAGGATCTACCATAACTCCCTGAGCAGATACGACATGCCCTAGGAAGGTAACTTCAGGCAACCAGAACTCACACTTGGACAGCTTAGCAAACAATCGATGCTGCCTCAATACTCCCAACACCAGCCTAAGATGCTCGGCGTGCTCCTCCTTACTCCGAGAGTAGATCAGAATATCGTCGATGAATACTACTACAAATCTGTCCAAGTAGTCTATAAACACCCGGTTCATCAACTCCATAAACACAGCGTGTGCATTCGTCAGTCCGAACGGCATCACTACAAACTCATAATGTCCATACCTCGTTCGGAAAGCCGTCTTAGGTATATCTTCCTCCCGAATCCTCAGCTGGTGATAACTTGACCTCAAATCCACTTTGGAGAACACAGTAGCCCCCTGCAACTGATCCAACAAATCATCAATTCGCGGCAGCGGATACTTGTTCTTGATGGTAACGCGGTTCAACTCCCGATAATCGATACACAGACGGAGAGAACCATCCTTCTTCTTCACAAACAGAACTGGAGCTCCCCATGGCGACGCACTCGGTCGTACGTAACCCTTCTCCAACAAATCCTCCAATTGTGCCTTCAGTTCCTGCATCTCCATTGGGGCCATGCGATATGGGGCTCTCGAAATCGGCCTCGTTCCCGGCTCCAACTCAATCCCAAAATCCACCTCTCTCTGAGGAGGTAATCCTGGAAGTTCGTCAGGAAAAACGTCCTCAATCTCGCACACTACTGGTATATCCTGAATGTGCGGTTCCGCCTTGTCCCCCTGAAGGACATAACACCAATATCCTACACATTCGTCATTGAGCAACTTGGCGGTCTTCACCATACTAATCACCGATCCGGGCCCCTCCTGCTCTAACTCCTGGCACACATGTCTGGTCCCATCATCTGCGGTTACTGTAACCGTACCTCTGTGTGTATCCAAAACTGCTCGATAACGCATCATCCAGTCCATCCCCAGAATCACGTCATCATCTGGCGACAAGTGCATTACTATAAAATCGGCATACCAATCTCTATTCCCTATTCTAATAGGGCACTGTAAAATCTCCTTATTCCCTCTTACTTTACTGCCGTCAGGCAGCCCCACAACAAAAGATAACCCCTCAGTGCAAGTCAGTCCTAGTCTAGCCACGCAAGCAGAAGACATAAAAGAATGGGTAGCACCCGTATCAAACAGTATGTGAACAGGTCTAGACTGAATCCAAATCGTACCTGTAGCAGTCGGCGCGTGTAGGGCATCTGCCCTCCTCATCTCAAACACTCGGGGCTGATTGCCCCCGGTGTTGCTAACTCCTGCGCCGCGTCCTCTGCCCTGACTCGGTGTCTGCTGAAACTGCTGAGGCTGGCGACGAGGCATCTGGTTCACCGTTCCCGGTGAAGATCCCTGTGAAGGTGCCCCCACAGTACAATACTGCTGCAAATGGCCAGGCTTCCCACAACTGAAGCAACTCTTGACTGGCTTCGGACACTGACTCCTCAAATGAGCAGTACTTCCACAGTTGAAGCACTCTCTCTGCCCTCCAGTGGACTGATTCTGACGACGATGGTCCTGACGACCCTGTGGCTGAAACCCTGATCGTTGCGGCTGAGAAGAGCCGGGACGACTATCTCTCCTAGATTCTGCCGGGGCAGACAACTTCTGCCTCTTGCTCCCCGTGGTATGCACCTCCAGCTGACTCTGTCGGGTCGTGGCCATAGCATAAGCCAAAGCAGACTGCTGAACGTCTGCCAATGTCGTAAGTCGGAGACCAGACACATAAGCACGTAGATGCGGTTGCAACCTTTTCAGAAAGGTCACAATCTTCAACTCCTCAGTCGGGGCAGCATTTGGCACCGTTGCCAACTCCTGATGAAACTTCAGAATAGTCTCAGATACTGTGATATTTTCGGGTCCAGCATCCCGAAAAGCAGCCTCTCGTGCCGCCCTCACCACCGGAGGACAATACTGATCTCGAATCTGCCTCTCAAACTCCTCGAAAGTAACCTCAGTCCGGTGGTCCCTACACAGCTCCCACCAGTCAAAAGCGCTCTCCTGTAGCAGACTCTGTACTAAAGACATCTTCCGCTCCTCCGGTGCCTTAATAGAATCCAATGCAGATTTCACCCTCCTCAGCCACTGCTCTACGTCAGAACCCTGAGCTCCAGCAAAGTTCGGTACTCCAGTCTTCCTAAACTCTGCGAGCCACTTATCAGGCTGAGGCTCACGATACTGTCTCCTCGGTTCGACCACCTGATCAGCTATCACTGGTCCTCCAGAAGCTGGCGCTGCTCCCAGTTGGGCAGCCAAAATAGAATCTGATCCAGGTGCCCTCCTCTCAGCTCCTTGTTGCCCCGCAGCTGCGTTCAGATTCGGTGCAGCTCCCGCACCCATCAACGTCTGCAATAACAGCTGAATCGCAGCAGTCACCTCTGGGGCCAATCCTGCTGGTGGTACTCATCCTCCCACCTGAGCCCCGTTTGCTGGGAGACCTCCTCCAGCGACAGAGGCACTGTCCTCTCGATGAACAGCAGCAGCCACATCCTGACTCTCAGCAACCTCCTCCTGATGGTTATCCTGTTGTACCTCTGGCTCAGCAGCTACAGGGATCTCTCCTCTACCCCTGCCACGACCTCCTACTCGGCCTCTACCGCGGCCTCTTCCGCGGCCTCTTCCGTTAGCTGCAGCAGCTCTAGCTCTGATTGGTGGGGCCATCTATAATAGAAAGTCCTACAGTCAATACTTAAACATTCTATTTTTCAACCTAATTCTTACTATTCTACATGAGGTTCTTCGGCTGATGGGGCGGAGTCGCGACGTGTCACCTACCCCCTATATGCAACATGTCTACCCCAGTAAAACATTTGAAAACACCGGCCGGTTTTTTGTTTTAAGTTGGACCTCGGGTACTCTTTGTTGCTCAGTTCCATGTGCCCTGTTGTCAACCTGGCTCTGATACCAATTTGTAACACCCCGACTTCCGTCGAGGCGCTACTAGGGAATAGACCTTACAAGGTACTATTTATTAGGTTGACAACTACACTGTAGGACCTTACAACTCGGGCACGACGAGAAAACATAATAATACATCCAACCTTTATTTAGTAAAACTTAGAAAAACGTAACATGCATGAATCCCCGAAAAAATTATAAATAATTAAATACGTCACAACGCCTACTGACTGAACTACTCGAACAAAGTTATAATAAACAAAACACAATACCAACTCCGTCTAACAATTATTAAAATCAACATCCTAACTATTATAAATAACTAATAAAAACCAAATCCCACTATGACACGCGCTCTTTACCGCTCCGGCCCGCCATCTTGCCTCGGTTCCTGCACGGCTCCCTGATTCATACTTGGAACTGAAAAATGTTCCCCGAAGGGTCAGCGTCTAATCTACCAAGCTAGAAAGAATATGGAAACTGTAGAACGTTTTAAAATCATTTATCTATAGTCAGCATACAATTCCACAACCGCAATAATAACTCTAAAGGCCAATACCTAAATTAATTACGTCAGTCACAACAGTCACATACGCATTTGCAATCATAGTCACACAACAATGCAATTCTTCCTTTGTCCACGATCCGACTTCCAAGGCGCTCATCACCGCGCCGAGTGCAGAGGCAGGCCCTCCCACTCCACTTCCCAATCTCCCTTCTAACTCCGGGCTAAGCCTCCACTGGAGCGCTTGCCAAAAACACACAGATAATAATTTTCGTTTGAAGGGGTACGATTTTCCCAGTCACACGGGTCAAAGTAGCCAACTCTTCCTCAACACCAGCTACAATGGGCCGTGTCGGAAACGGTACCAACACAGAGAAAACGTTCCAAAGTATTTTCCGATAAATCACATTTAAAATCATTAACGCACACAACACACAAGGAATTCAAAACAATTTAAAAGGTATTCGGGACTAATTCCCAAAACCCGTCCTACAATATCGATACGCAATCTAACAAGGGAGAAAAGAACCGAGCATGTCGAAAAACGACTTACCTCAAGTGAAAGATTCCTCCCAAGAACGGAAGGCTAGAAACCCAAGTAGTAGCAATCTCCTAAACATATTAACGGTAATACTTAGTACTCTGTCCGTTTCCAACAAAATAAAACTCGATAACTCGTCACTATCCCAAGCTTACTAGAGTTAAAACATGTAATCACACCAATTAACTAAACTAACTAACTAATTTAGACTAATCCTTACAACTATTATACGAAGTCATTCCGAATCTTTAATTAGACTAATTCCAAGTACTAATTAACATACATGATCAACAAAGTCATCACCTACATGCATATATATAGTTAACTACTGTATCAAGCACACATACTTATATACGTATAGATATGTAGTTCGTAATAATTAACTTAGTAAATTAAAAATATAATTAACCTCACTAGTTTGATCCTATTTTTATGTGAATACAATAAACATTAAAAGTAAACACGTAATGCATCATCAATCCAACTATTGTAACTTAGATCAAAGCAAAGACCTCACATAAAACAAAAGACGAAACCATCTTATCTAGTGCAGATCCTCATATCCCATTCAGATTTTCAATTCCACAAATAACTCACGATTCGATCGATTGCCTCACAATTAAAACTGACTCTCCATTAAAACCGAAACCAAATTACCCAACCTGTACCCTTCAATTTCCAAACCAAACCTAGTCCCCATAACAAACCGAACCATGAACATGTTGATCGTTGATCCCAACAACCTGCTAAACCATGGCGCTACCCAACCTCACCGACGCGGGCGGGCACAAAGGACAGGCGAAGAATACTTACCGGCGAACAAGGGTGCGACCGGCGGCTGGCTCGGTATTGTTCGGCGCGAAGGATGCCCGAGCGGGTTGCGGGGAAAGCGACTCGGTGATATGACGGCGTGGCGAAACCGTCGTGAGTCGGCGTTCGGGATAAGCTCTCTCAGGAAGGCGAGGGGTTAGATGACTCTCAGTTTTTATAGGGAGGGAGTTCGTACACAGGGGCAAGGTTTGGAGGCAAATTAATTAGGATTAGGGTTAATTAGGATGTCTATCCATTTAGTTACATAAGATAGATTTTTAACAATTATTATTATATTTCTTTTATGTAAACAAGTTAGAATTAGATAATAAAGCGAATTAACTAGTTCCCGCTTCCGATTAACTTACTAGTATTTATGTAAAACGTTAAATCTAAACCCGAAGTTACTTGTGGGTCAAGAATTTTGATTACTTGGGAGTCAAGAAACACGTTTTCCGACCTAACACGAATTCGGCTATATGGGCTTGCTTCTTGTTCTTCCTTCCTTAGTGTTGAATTGGCAGAAAGTGCTCCCCTCTAGTATGTCTTGGAATTTTATGATTGTGGTTGAGGTGTTGTTACCTTCACTACATTGGATAACTTTGAAGCTTGTTCTTTCCCTCCCATTATTCCATTCAAGAGCTTGTTGGCTTAGGGTCCTTTATATTCTTGATCAAGTTGAAGCCCGACCTCTGCTCTAGTTACGGGGATATACCAAATTGAATGAGGATATATGGATGCCTCTTCTTCTTGATGGACACCTTCTGAGAAATAATAATGATCTCTTATATTTTGTGCTAATCTTAATCCATGTTAAAAATTGCAATTTGGTGGTCACTTTATATCTTAGCAAACATTTCTCATCTCTGTTATATTCTACTTCTCTCTTTAAATTTTATATTTTGCATTACTCTTTTAATGTTCAATTTTACTGCCTTTTATTTGCTCTCTTGAACAGTAGCCATGACCTTATCTTTCTAAGGTATTGTGTATCTAGTTACTCTCACAATTGGTTAACTCTTACTATTTTTCAAACTTATTGGACTTTTCAATCTATTTTGTTAAAATGCGGGTTTATTGCTTTGAACTCTTTTCAGCATGAAGTTCACAATGTCGTCAATTTCTTGACCATTCTCGACCATCTTCTAGCTCTTCACTTGTATATATCTTTTATTAAAAATTGTAATCTCCTTAATTTCTTTTGGTATTATGTTAATTGTATAAGGCTTATGCAAACTTGTATCTTGTTGCTCATTACTCCTTTTCGCAATTCTCATCAGTATGTATGTAATTTTGTCATAATTTTCCATTGTCATTCTTCTATTGTTTCTTCCTTGGTCCCTTCTAATTATAAGGGTTTATATTTATCTTTGCTTCTTTTCCTCTTTTTCTACTTAATCTTTTTTCTTTTTATTAAAAAACAAAGTTTTTTATGAATATCAGATATTGGAATATTAGAGGCATTCGCGGACCTAGGGCCTGTTTGGATTACATGCATTATAATGCAAAATTGCATTAGAATGTAATTTATTTCATTATAATACATTATTACTTTAAAGTATGTTTGGATACACATAGATTACACTTTAAAACATGTTTTTTTCTTAAAAAGCTTTTTCTTTCAACCATCTTCAACCTTCAAATTTAGTAAAAAAATGTTCAAATCTTGTACAGAATTGAACACAAACTTTCACAATGGTGGACACAGGCCATTACTGTCCTCCATGCTGACCACGCCCATCACCGACTGCCGACCACAATCGACTTTAGCCCATCACCGACGGGCCATCGTCCTCCTCCACGCCTATCGCCACTGATACTTCTCCTATCTTCTCCTCCGGTTGACATCTAAGTCGTCTCAATCTTTCCATCGGCGGGCATCCGTCGTCAATCCTCCACCAATACCGGTGACAACCCATACTCGCCGATGGTGGTGGTGATGGTGTCACATGTTTGGGTCAAGACCAGTGGCGCGTTGGGTTGGGGTTGTGCTACGTAGACAAATAGATCTAGGCTTTTAATGGCAGAACTCGATTCGGTACACAATTGACACGAGAAATAAGGGGCTTTTTCAATTTTGGTGGTGAAGATTCTAAATCTAACCTCAATTTGAGGATTGGATCATGGGATTAAGAGTATTTTGAGAATTAGGGCTCAAGCCCTTTTACTAGGTTAGAGGCAGTGATGGTGATGTGGTCCCTGATAAGATTATTTGTATGAGTAGGATTCCGATGTTGGAAGCAGTGTTGGAGATGTGGTCGTCGGTCAGTGCTGTTGTGGCCATCCGAAGAAGATATCGACGGAGAAGAGAAAGGTTGGGGAGGGAAGAGCGTCAAATGAGTCGAGGGAAAGTTCATCGAAAAATGCATTTTATTAAACGCATTTCCAAACACACTTTTATAAAAGTACACATATTGGAATCAACCCTAAAATATCAAAATAATGCACTTTCTATCATAATGCAAGATAATGCAATTTTGCATTATAAAGCAGGTAATCCAAAGTTTATGGGAAGAAATTGGGTTTTTAAGAAAATTAAATAAATTAAACTTTTTATGTTTAGCAGAAACAAAAACTGAAAGTGATCCTAATCTCTCTATAATTCGCAAAGCAGGTTTTCAACTGGTTATCTCTTGTCCTTCGGTGGGCACCAAAGGGGGCCTTTGGCTTCTTATTTGTGAAAATTCGGAAACCCGAAATTGTGTTCTCCTACATCAATCTTCTAATCTTATTATTATGCAATACTCTTACCTTAACCTACATCAATTTTATTTATGACCCGTGAAGATCAGAAGCTTATGTTTTGGAACTTTCTTGCAACGACAATCTCTCGGTTTCAATTACCTTTCTTTTGAATAGGTGATCTAAATGAAATTTCTTCTTGCAGTGATAAATTAGGAGGTTGTCCTCCTTTACTTAGTAGATTTAATCGTCTTCTCAATTTTAACAATCAATTTGGTCTAGTTGACTCTCAAACTTCGAGATTTTCTTTTACTTGGCGAAAGCATTCTGTGGCTCTTGATAATATTTTTGAAAAACTGGATCGTGTTCTATGTCATTAGTCTTTAACTCATTTGTTCCCATCTCTTTTAGTTCACCATCATCTTTTTACTACCGCTGACCACTATCTTATAACCTTTTCTTTGGGAAAGAGTAAGTCCGGTCAAAAAATACCTTTTCACTTTGAAAATGCTTTGATATCAGTTCCTTCTTTTCACCCCTTAGTCAAAAAATACCTTTTACTACCGCTGACCACTATCTTATGTTTGGATTGGTTCTTTTATCTTCCGTCTATCTATGAAATTAAACCTCTTAAAAATATGCAAAAGTTTGGTCTAAACATCATATTAATAATAATTATGAACTTCTACCAAAAATAAAATAATAATTTTGAACAATTAAAAATATTTGAACAACAACTTATGACTCTTCAATCTAATTTGTTAGTTAATCCTTCTAATACAACTATTATTTCCCATCTTCAGATATTTTAAATAAATACAATCCTCTTTTAGACTTTCAACATATCTTTTGGAAACAACGAGTAAAGATTACTCTCTTACAAAATATGTATTGAAATACAAAATATTTTCAATTGGTTTCTAAAATTTGATCATATAAACAAGGAATTCAATACTTCCTGACCAATGACGGTTTAGTAATCTTTGATCATGAGTTGATGTCTAAAAATATAACATTGGAAATGGCACACCGGTTTTTGTTAAATCCATCTTGCTCTATAAATGAATCGGACTTAAATATTTTTCCTAATTTAGTTTTAGACTCTAATAATGTAATATATATATCTATATATAAAAGACGCAAGGAATAAAGTCACCACGTTGCGCCACCTATGATTTTCCTACATGTCATTCCCACGTTAAGCCACCTAGGATTTTGCCACATATGATTTTGTATGTTGGCAATTTATTTATGTTGACATCATTTTATGATAACATAAAAATAAGATAAATTAATTTAGGAAAGATTTTATCTAAAATAATGGTTTTCTAAATATTTTATATGATAATTTATTTAACTTAAAAAGATTCTATCTAAGATCTTATCATGTGCCACCTAGGAAATTTTCAAACATGTTTTTTTTACCAAATTATAAACTACATGCCACATAAGATCTTATCATGTGTCATCTAGGATTTTTCATACATATTATTCTCACATTAAACATCTAGGATTTTTCCAAATAGAATTTTGTATTTTTGGCAAGTTACATATTTTAAAAAGATTTTATTTAATGTAAAATAAACTAAAGGAATATTTAATATTAATGCTAAATATTTGTTATTATAATTTATGTAATACTCTGTAATCCGTTTTGGTTAGGATTTTGATAAGCAATAGCTTTCCTAGATTATCTTAATGTCGGAATTCTCAAAAAGAAAAATATTGTTTAATTTTTTTTTAATTTCAATTTTATTACTTGGGATATTTTAAGTTATAATTAGCAAATCTTGTACATAAATTTTATATGAGTTACAAATACGGGTATAATACATACTAGTTACTCTAATTTATATTGTCTAATACCTTAGTTTGACTTTACAACTATTACGTCATATACAGATCTTCGTTTTGATATTTTGAGCATAATTAAACATTATCATTTGTTAAGACTCATTTTCCCATTTATCCTTATCAAGTTACATTGATATCATCACTAAGTCAGGCACATGTGTCAATCTTTCGATGCCTTAGTGAGTTTTACACCGCCTTGATCATATTTATCTACAAGGATTTAATTAATTTCTTTGTCCTTAGATTTATTAGTGAACCATCTCCTCCTTATTTTACTTTGGAATGAGCGCCACCCTCTTTTGGCCATTCCTTGTTTCCTAGCCTTGTTCACGACCAACCACCTTTACCACTACCTAGCTCCACCATCACTACCTCTTCTCGCCACCACCACCACCTTTTGTTCCACGTCAACCTAACCACCACCCTCCAGCCCCCTTCGACTCTACGAGCGAAACCCAATCCTATAAGCTTAAGGCTTAGGCCGATCACCATCGACATCGAGGTTTCGCCGGCCATCGTTCTAACCACCTAGCTTACCTTTCATACGTGGTATGTTTTTTTTAACTTCTCTTCTATGTTAAAGGCTAGGTTTTGGCGGTGAATAATCGGTTGAAATAATTTTGGAAAGAGGGCTTGATTAAGTTTAAAGCTATATACTTACAAGGTATAAGAGGTCTTGTGTTGACCGTGTATTATATGAGAACTTGATTATGGGAATTAAGTTTTATGTACGTAATATGTATGGTATGATTTAAGCCTCTTAGAAAATTAATTAAGTTTTTAGATTGCTTTTGATAAATATATTTATACGTGAGTTGGTTTGATCGATTTTAGTTATGGGTATATTAGATTAAATTGAATTAGATAGTGAGTTTTTAGGGTTATGCTTGGAATAAGTTTATAAGGATAATTTGTATTAGTTAAACCGTCGTTTCTTAATAAGTGTTATTCTTATTCTTAGGCATCTAGTTTGATCAAACCTCATTCCGCTTTTGTTGGGAATTCTTCGTTAAAGGTAAGTCGTCTAGACTTACTTAGCTTGCGATCATGTTATGTGTTAAACTAGTAAATTGAATGTGTGGAACTCTATTTTGGAATATTATTCCATACTATATTTTCATATTGGAAAGCTATTGGAATAGTTCAATAATTTTTATTGTGTGCAACTTGATCTCTGCGGGTGTGACTATGGACACGGACAAGTCGGTGGAGAAGAGATCCCAGACATAGTCATGCGGCGTGTGGAGATCACCTTCAAAAATTGATTGTTTTGGCGAGTGCTCTAGTAGAGGCTTAGCCGGGGAAAGAAGGGTGATGGGAAAGAAAATGGGCATGAGTTTAGCGTGCGCGTTAGCCGTGTACCATGTTTCAAAGGCAGGTTCGGGTTGCCTGAATTGGAGAATGATTATGGCTTGGGTTATGGATGAATCGTTGCTGATTGTTGTGATATATATTGCATGAGCGATTTATTTATTTAATTAATTTTGTGCTTATGGATTATGGTGGAATTGAAAGTTGGTTTGGAAATTGATATGCTAGTCTATATAAGTATATAATGTGTATTGGATGTACACATTAGTTTGGTATGTATATGAATGATTGATTGTATCATCTTAATAATCTATGTTTTATTCTACATGTTTGATTTGCCCGTTTGGCCCATACTAGGATTGTTAGCTAATGTGTTTATATTCCAATGTTTTTAGGTAAAGATTCTGGTGTGGGAGAGGTGCCAGGAGATCGATTTCTGGATGGCGATGCTCGTTCTCGACGTAACATGTCTTAGGGAAAAGATGTTTGGTTTAAGTTCTTTTGTTGTGAAAATAGTCGGTTTTGGTTGTAAGATAGTCTAAGGCAATGTTGTATAGAAACTTGGTGGTGTAGTTAAAGTTTAGTATGTGAGTTTGTTTATAGTTGCATGCATAATGTTTTCCTAAAACTGATTTAGTAGAGATAAGTTGGATGTTTTTCTTGGCTTTTCTTGCTGTGCCTTTGTTGCAAGGTCCAATATTCGTGAAATTGTTGTCAGGCTTGTTCTGGTGGACCCAAGAGTGGTTCACAACTAGGTAACAACCCGGATTATAAGATGGGGTGTTACAATTTATATATAATCTATTACTAATAACTAAAGCGGTAGCAATTTATGCCACCAAGTTGTGCCACATCACCCCTTTATTAAAATATTATTTTTAATTAGTTAATTAGAATATAAAAATACTAACAATAATTCCTTTTGATTTATTTACATCTATCTTTAAAATCAAATAAATAAGAATTTATTTGATTTTAAAGATAGACTTAAATAATTAATTTAGACTAGAATATAATAAATAGGAATTTATTTTATTTAAAAAAATGATTTTTTGTTAGTATTTTAAAGATAGATTTTTATTGCACATGAAATTTTCCATTCTTTCCATAAAAAGAAAAAAAGGAAAAAAGGGTTGGATGGCTTTGAAACTAGACATGGAAAAAACTTATGATAAATTAGACTAGAATTTTATTAAATTAATTCTCCTAAAATTTGGATTTCATGAAAAATGGGTTCGACTAGTAATGTCATGTATCACAACTTCCTCTTCTTCGGTCCTTTTTAATAATGAGCCCGGGATGAGTTTTGCCCTCAATGTGGTATTAGGCAGGGAGATCCGATTGCTCCTTTTATTTTCATTATTGCAATGGAATATCTTGCTCGAACCCTTCAACTTCAATCTACTATGGACTCCAAATTTGTGGGTATTCAATTAGTTAAGAATGGTATTTGCTTGCAATTTTTCAATTTTGTTGATGATACAATTATTTTTGCAAATGCTTCACATGATAATATGAACTAAATAAAAAATTTCTTAGACAATTTTACAAGGATTTCGAGTCTTTCAATTAATTATTTTTAAACGGAGGGAGTATTATTTTTTTTATCATATTTGATGTAAAATAAGCTTGGATTGTGTACTATGTTAAGTATCGTATTCATGCAGGACATATTATGTAATTAGTGCTCAATTAACTAGCAAGTTAAGTTAGTTATTTAGGCACCTTTGGTAGTTGAAACTGACGCCAATGGAAGTTGTTAATGTAGTTGTCGTCTAGGGCAGTTACATGTTAGTTATGTGAAGTGTATATATATGTGTCTTTGTAATTCAGACATATTTAGTTACTCTGTTGGAAAACTGAAGTTCAATCCAGTTTGCATCGTTGAACATCTCTCTCCTTTTGTTTTTGTGTTTCAATGTCAAAACACAATAGATTTTGTTTCTTCATTTGGTATCAGAGCTTAATAGAAGAACACGTCGATTTCAAGTAATTCAGAAACCGGGAACACAGAAAACCTCACTGGAAATATAAGTGATGGTGTGAGGATTCTTGGAGAGAAAACTTTGTCCTTTCAATTTTCCATGTTGTCAAAATGTAACTATTCCGTATGGGCTATCAAAATGGAGGTTTTTCTTACTGCTCAAGGCTTATGGGAAGAAGTAGAAGGCACACCACCAGTAGACGCCAAGAAGGATAAGATGGCATTGGCCTCAATTTACCAAGTAATTGGAGAAGACATTTTTTGCAATTGGGGGCCAAGAAAAGTGCAAAAGAGACATGTGATGTCATAAAAACAATGAATGAAGGGGCTAAGAGGATCAAACTAGTCAAGATCCAGACAATGCTTAGAGAATTCGAAGGACTTAGAATGAAAGAAAGTGATTCCATCGATGAATTTACTAGCAAACTCAACATCAATGTTAGTAAGTTAAGAAGTCTGGGACATAATCTTGATGAGGAATTTGTGGTCAAGAAACCGTTGAGATCCACAAGTTCAAAATTCATCCAGATCACCACAACTTTGGAGGAATTCTTTGATCCTAAAACAAAGCATGTTGATGAGATAATTGGACCTCTCAAAGCACATGAAGAATGATTACAAGAATTTGGGGCAAGAAGTAATGAAACGGCTCTTCGTAAACGTGCTGAATGGAAAGCAAAAGAGAAGAAGAGATTCAAAGAAAAATCTTTCAAAGGAGAGAAATTCTCTAAAGGTGATCATCTCGTATCATCAACAAAGTCGGTTCTTCTTCATGCCTTTCAACCAACAAGTTTACATTGTCATCCTTGTCCTTTTCATTACACTCACATTTAAAATGCGCCATGTTTTCAAAAGAAAACATTTTATCTTACATCTGTAAACTTGCTAGTTGAAAGGAATAAAGAAGAACCGACTTTTTGATTATCTGAGATGAAGATTTGCATCAAAAGAGTCTGTTGACACCAGAATTTAGTGATGTAAAGGAGGTACAAGGCTACAAAAAGTGGTACTTGGATTCAGGGGCAAGCAACCACATGTTAGGAGATGACAATTTGTTCTCTTCGATTGATAGAAGTTTTGGTCGAAAGATCAAATTTGGAGATAGTTCATCAATTGATATCTCAGGATAATTTTCTCCACAATTTCTGGTGAACATATACAATTGACTAATGTCTATTTTATACCAAAGTTGAAAGCAAATAAAATTAGGATTGGTCAATTGGATTTAAATGGGAACAAGATTATCATAAAGGATATGGTTTTATGTGCCTATATTCTAGTGGAGGGAGATTATTAGTAAAAGTCAAGAGGCAAATTAACAAGTTGTATGTTATCTACGTTAAAGTTTCTACAGAAAAGTGCTTGTTGTCAAATTTGAGTGATGAAAGCTGGCTTTGGCACGTAAGATATGGGTGTTTGAATTTTAATTCATTCATGAAACTATCAAAGAAGAAAATGGTGATTGGTCTACCAGAAATCGCTCATGTGAATCAGTACTGTGATGGATGTCTGGTTGGAAAACAACACAAGACTTCCTTTCCTAAATCATCTTCATTTCATGCAAAGAAACCATTGGAGCTCATCCATGCCAATCTTTATGGTCCAATTTCACCACCCACACTTGATGGTAATAGATACTTCCTACTCCTTGTTGATGATTATTCAAGATTTATGTGGTTATACATGCTGAAAAACAAGGATGAGGCTCTAAATCAGTTCATAAAGTTCAAAATAAGTGTGGAAGTTGAAAAGGAGATGAAGGTTAAGATACTTAGGACATATAGGGGAGGTGAGTTTACTAATTATGTGATAAAGAGAGAGTTAAAAGACGTTTAACAACACCCTATTCTCCACAACAGAATGGAGTAGTTGAAAGAAGAAATCAATCCATTGTGGAGACTGCTAGAAGCATGCTAAAGAGTAAATATATGCCTTCTTGTTTTTGGGGTGAAGTAGTACAAAATGTTGTGTATGTTTTGAACAAATCACCATCATGAAGCCTTGAAAACATTACACCATATGAAGCCTGGTATGGGAGAACACCAATTGTGCATCATTTAAAGGTGTTTGGTATGTGAAAAATGTAAAGCCAAACTTGCCAAACCTGGAAGACAGAAGTGAAAGAATGTTCTTGATTGGCTATGAAGAAGGCTCTAAAACATATAGGTTGTTCAATCCCAACACTATAGAAATTGTTATAAGTAGAGATGTAAAGATACAAGAGGAGGAAAGCTGGAATTGGGAAAATCAGGATCATGCTCATGGAAAATCAGGATTATGTTCATGGAAAATCAGGCTTGATTTGTGCTTTCGTGTAGCGGTACTAAGCAGGTTCATGGAGATCCACGAACATCTCATATGGATGGTCTTAAGAAAATTGTCAGATATATGAAAGGCACTTTGAAATCTGGTTGTGTCTACAAGAAAAATCTAGCATTTACAAATCTGGGTGGATATACAAACAGTGATTTGGCTGGGGACGTGGATGACAAGAAGAGTACAAGTGGGCTAATCTTCTTCCTTGGGAAGATGGGGCATTTTAAAATCCAGCATTTACAAATCTAGGTGGTTGTTTGGTCGTGCTTGCGTTAGAGTGTTGTGAGTTTCGTTTTGACTCGCTCCTAGCTTCGTCTTCTGCAATTTAGGTTCGAGGATGAACCCCTCTTTTAGGGGGAGAGGTTTGTGAAACCTCAAGATATCTTTTCTTTCGTTGTAAAAGTTTCGAGACGAAACTTTCTTGGGGGATGTAGTATGCAATAATCAGGTTTTCGTTTCCCTTTTAAAGTTGGAAAATGACTTTCTTATCTTGCAAGTAATCTTTTGACTGGTCCTACAAGTAACCCCGAACTAGAGGAGTACTTACTTATATCCGTTAAATTTTATCACTAAGCTATAGGTTTTGGTTCAAGTGAGAAGCACTCTTGTGGTAAGGGCTTTTGCTTAAAATGAGGACTAATTTCAACTATTAGATTTTACCTCATCACTATACATTGGATGGTCAAGATATTTTTTTAATATTTTTGTTCTTTGTTAAAAAAAGCTTTAAAAAAGCTAATTATGGCAGTTCAATTTTTATATACTACGAGTTCATTTATATACACTAGAAGTTCAATTTTTTTTTATGTTAGGAGTTCAATTTTATATATTGTATGAGTTCAATTTTTATATTCTACAAGTTCATTTTTTTTATCGATGATAAATTCAATTTCTATGTGCTTTGAGTTAATTTTTCAAATAATTTGATTTTCACATAACATAAAAATATTTAAAAAAATGATTTTTTCAATTTATATATATTACCTTTTTAAAATTATTTTATTATTTAAAAAAAGCATTAAAAATGTTAAATATGACAATTCAATTTTTATATACAACAAATTTGTTTTTATACACTAGAAGTTCAATTTTTTATGTTCGAAGTTCAATTTTCTATATTGTATGAGTTCAATTTTATATTCTACGAGTTAATTTTTTTTATCTATGATAAGTTCAATTTTTATCTGCTTTGAGTTCATTTTTCATATAATTCGATTTTCACACAACGAAAAATGTAATTGATTTTTTCTCAATTTTTTATTTATTTTTTTCGATTTTTTTTACTTTTTTTAAATTATGTTTTTTTTTAAAAAAAACTTTAAAAATGTTAAATATGACAGTTCAATTTTTTATATACTACGAGTTCATTTTTATACACTAGAAGTATAATAACAAATGTGGACGGTTTTTGCACAATAAAATCCTGAAAATAAGAAAATATGGATAAAAAATATTCAAATCACCCTTGCGAAATTATAGGAGATTTCGTAGCTTCTATGATTTCGAATTCAAACATAATTTCCAAAATTAAATAGCCTTATTTATTGCTAAAATTTAGGAGATAGTTGCCAAAAAAATTTAAACTAAAAAAGGTAATATGTGTAACTTAATACTAAGAACACATTCTCGAATTTACCATTGTAAGAGACATGTATATAATTTTAAATATTGAACAAAGCAATATATATAACCGAATATTAAGAACACATTCTCGAATAAGCCGTTGTAGTAGTCATGTGTTTATATTTGATTATGTTATTTTAATTTTTGAACAAATCAATATATGTAAATGAATATTAAGAACACATTATCGAATTTACCATTGTAAGAGACATGTATATAATTTTAATTATATTTGAATATTTGAGTGTAAAACTTGAACAAAACAAAGTTTGAAATCGAATAGTAAGTAGACAATCTTGAACATGCTTTATAATATATCTTAATATCAAGTTTATAATACATCAGGAATATGTTGGTTCAAATTTTGAACAAATTAATACATGTGTCAATGAATATTAAGACTATATTTTCGATATGTATACAAAATACCTGAATATTCAATTGACAATATTGAAAATGTATACAATATATTTGAACATTAATTTCACAGCTTTGAACATGTGTATAAAAAAATCGAATACATGTATAATATATTTGAATATTAAGCACACAATCTTGAACATTGATATAAAATTACTAAATATAAATTTCACAATTTGAACATGTGTACACAAAAACTCGAATATGTGTATAATATCTGAATATCAAGTGCACAATCTCGAATGTGTACACAAAATATCTGAATACTGAATTCAAAATACATAACATGTACATAATATATCTGAATATTAAGTTCACAATTATGAACATGTGTACACAATATTTTGAATATGTAATTAAAAATATCGAACATATTTACAATGTAACTAAATTATCATCTTCCTCATTCTCCGGATCAACAACAAGAGCATCAACCTCATCAACATGTGTGTCTGCTTTTGAATGTTTTGAACCTAGAACAAATTCAAAAAAATAGTCAATTACAAATCCTAAATCCACTACAAAACTCAAAATTAATGGAAAAAAACTCTAAATTTGAACTATGAAACGAGATTAATGTGCAAGTGTGAAAATCAATATGCATATTGATTTTGGACTAAATTCCCATTCGAATCTACTAAATCAATCTACACCCAAAATAATATAAACACTTTCAACCCAATTTCATTAATAAAACTCATCCGACTCTTACCAATTTCTGCACGAAAAAATCTCTACTTTGTAAACGATTGATTCAGTTTTGCAATTGAGAAGATGAACAAGAAATTACAGCCATCGTTCGTTTCAACTCCCATAGCAACAATGGTGAAAATCGAAATTTGAGAGAGAACGACATAGACGAGAAGAAAGGACGTTAGAATTTGGGAGATAATGTGAGATATTGGAGAGCTTCGATTTGATATAGTATACGCTCTGATCCGTTATCCGAGCAAAAAGTTATGAACGTTTGAAGATTAGATATATGCAAACTACTTTTACATGTCATTTACATAGTCAAAATACTTCTATGTTTTGTTAAATTTCATATGTTCATATTGTAATTGAACCCGAGACCTTTAGTAGAATATGTTATATTAATTAAAATATTTGAGTATCGTATAATAAAGAATGAATGCATATTTTAAATAGTTATTCTAGTATCTTTGGACAATTAGTTAATGAGATAGGATGTAGTACCATTAGGTCTATGTTTCAACTCCCACATGCAGTCTCCTTAATTTAAAAAGAGATAGGATGCATTATCATCTTGAGGGTTAATAAGATAGGATACATTATCATCTTGAGGGTTTTTTTTAATGTTTTTCAGTATTCTGAATTTTTGTAAATAAATAAATCTTTTTAGCTACATCTGAAAAATTTTAGCCCCTCAAAATAAGTTCATGGTTCCGCCCCTACACCTCCTTCTCTTCTTCTTTGCTTGACGGACTTGGGTTCTTTTTGTCGATGTTAGGCGTGGTTATTAGTCGGGTCGGGCGAGAAACATGTTTACTGGCTAGAATTGTTTAATTATGCTAGGATGAGAGGGTTAAAATCGATCCAATTATAGTTTATAAATTTCTGATTTGTGAGAGTTTAAGGCATGTTGATGACTTGACTGTGCGAGACTACTTATTAAATGGGTTTGTTTGGTTAAGTAAGTGGTTTTAGGTAACTTTAATTAGTGGAAGTGGGATAATTAATATATTAGCTAAGTGGGTTAATTTTGTTTAAGTGGGAGTTTGATTGATCTGAGATTGAAGTTGAAAAGGAATTCGTTGGGAGAGATGTTCATATTTTGTCTTATTAAGGGCTTGTTTGGTGGACTTGTTGCATCTTAAGTGATCGTTTAGTTAGTAATATAGGTTGGTCTTGTTAGGTTAGTAGTTCTTTTTGTTTGAAAAGAGAATTGAGTGGTGAAATTTCCAAATAGGTGGTTGGTGTTTATGGGTTTGGAGTTAATTAGTTAAGGGATTGATTCGTATAGTGGTGTCTAATTTGTATTCCAGATTGAAAGTGTTTAAGGGTTGGAATCGATCGAGTTTTAAATGTTAACTAATAAATTTGTCTAGAATTGTTGGAGGTCCGTATTTAAGTATACTCGTTAATTGTGCAGGGAAAAAAATTTCCGTTCGGGTCCTTAAGTTTCGTGTTGTTGGAGACTCTTCCTTCAAGGTAAGTCGTTTTCGACTTGCTCGATTCTTCTCTATCCCGTTAGATTCTATGCCATTATTGTAGGACGGGTTTTGGGAACTAGTCCCGAATATCTTTTTGAAGTGTTTTGGAATTGCTTGTGCTGTTGTGTGCAAATTGATTGTTAAATGAGTTTTATTGGAAACCAGTTTTTGAACGTTTTCCTTGTGTTGGTACCGTTTCCGACACGACCATTGTAGCTGGCGTAGAGGAAGAGTTATCTATGTATTGTCCGTGTGATAGGGAAATTGTGCCCCTTCAAAACGAAAAATATTATCTATGTGTTTTGACAAGTCTCCAATGGAGGCTTAGTCGGGGTTAGAAGGGAGATTGTAAAGTAGAGTGAGAGGGCTTGCCTCTGCACTCGGCGTAGGGTTGAGGGCCTTGGAGGTTGGATTGCGAGATGGAGGAATTGCATTGTTGTAAGATTGTGTTTGTAAATGTGTATGTAGCTATGTGTGACTAACCAAGACTAATTTAGGTATTGGCCTTTAGGGTTATGAGTGTGTTTGTGGACTTGGATGCTGACCTTAGATATTGTTATTCAAACATCTTGCAATTTCCTCATTCTTTCTAACTTGATAGATTAGTAGCATTCTTTCTAACTTGATAAATCTACGTCTTGCATTATCGATTGATGAGATGAATCTACATTCTAATCAATCAAACACTCATAATTTCTGGCATGTCATTCTTGTCATTTATAATCTCCCTCCATTGTTAGTTATGCATGAGGTGTAAATATATGATGTTCTCTATACTGATTTCTAGACCAAGGCAGATCGAAAATGATATCGATTATATTTGGCGCCATTTATTGAAGATTTGCAACTTATGTGGAGCAAAGCAGTCGAAGTTTATGATGCACATGCTAAAGAAACTTTTCATTTGTGGGCAATGTTGTTTTGTACGATAAAGGACTTCTTGATATATGACAATTTGGTTAGCTTCATTGTTAAGGGGTATCATGCATGCCCACATTGCGAGGATAACACATATTCTCATTGGCTAAAAAATTCGAACAAAATGGTATACCTTGGCACTCGTCGAATGTTGCCGATAAACCATAGGTACTGTAGGTTAAAAAATGCCTTTGATGGTACTATATAAGAAAGGGAACCTCCTCAACTATTAACGATGCAACAAACTATGGCTAAGTTAAATGGTTGGAATGTTATACTCAGAAAAAAAAAAGTGCTAACTCACGTGCCAAAATAGAGGCTAAGGTCATCCCGATAAGTGTGAATGGAAAAAGAAGCCCATATTTTGTTCTCTTCCATATTGGGAACACTTATATATATAACATTCCTTGGATGTAATGCATATTGAGAAAAATGTTTGTGATAGTCTCTGGGGTACGTTGCTGAATGTGGGAGGAAAGACCAAAGATAATAGCAAAGCTAGATTAAAAATGTGTTTAATGAAAATCAAACCTGAGTTGGCCCTACAAAAGAGAGGAGAATGTACATATCTTCCAAAGAGATCATGGTGAATTGTGGCTCAACATGTTGATGAGTGAACTGTAGTCTGACTATCATGATCACCGATGTTGTAGCACAAGCAATGGCCTTTGTAACATCCCCGACCAAAGTGCATACGTCATTTTGCATTCATATAATATTAAGAGCATATGCTAGCATATTGGCATGATATATAGTGAGTTTTTAAAAGTAATATTTATTTTCGAATTAAGTTTATTGTATTTTAAAAAGTTTTTAAATAAAAATTAATTAATAATTATTTCAGGGTAAAGTTTGTAGTAAAGAAGATTTGAGGGTGAAAAGTATAATTTTTGCCAAAAGTTTTGCCGACTTACGAGATTCAATATATAAGTATGTCTCTTGTTGATTTTCATTAAAGCTACGTACACAATTAGAAAAAAGAGAGAGAGAAGTTGATAGGAGAATTAAGAGCAGGTTTTTGATTTCGGTTGTTTTTGTTGGATATGGTACAAGATCTCTTATATTGGGTTTTAATCTCGAAGTACAAGCTTAATTTGGTAAGTTTTTAATTAGTTAATGGTTTATCTAGATTTCATTGATTTTCCAGATCTAGATCTACAGTTGCTTTTGTTTGAGAAATCGGTTGATTTATAGTTCTCAGAGGGTGTTTTCGATATCGGATTTATATTCGGTAAAAGATTTCAGAGTAATTTTAGGGTTTCGCTTTGTAATGATTTTTGGAGACCCTTGATCAAGTTTTACAAAAAGGTTTGAACTAGAAAAATGTTCTTCTATATATATAGTTTATTGTTGTCAAGTTTTAAAGGATTTGGAATTATGTACAAAAAGTTATAATGCATTCTGGCATTTCATTGCATTTGGGGTTAGAGTTTATGAGAGTAAATAGCCTAATTTGCTTTGGGTTACATATAGGAGCCCAAATAATAGACTGTGGTCAGAGTCGGGGGGGGGGGATATAGTATCTGCCTTAAACAGGTGAGTATAGATCGGAGATTCAACCTTATGTGCTATATGTGCTATACGGATATATGTGTTATATGAATATATGTGATGTATGGATGGATGTGCTTTATGGATATATGTGCTATATGAGCTATATGGATATATGTGTTATATGGATTTATATAGATATATGTGTTATATATGATAGCTTTGAAATTTATAGAGTTATTTGCACAGAAAGTATGTTAACAGATGACATATGATATATGGTTACATGATGCACTTGATTGCATAGCATATTGCATGAGATTAAAAGGGCATGTGACTGTCTTGCCTTGAATTTGTATACAGAGGAGACCTAAGGGTCATACATGAGGCCTAAGATGCCTAAGAGATGGTAAATGAGCAAATGAGGCCTAAGATGCCTAAGAGATGGTAAATGAGCAAATGAGGCCTAAGAGGCCTAAAAGTCGGTAATGGAGGTAATGGAAAGGTATATGGAAAAAAAAGAAAAAAGAAAGAAAAAACGTTGGTATATGGAAAAGAGTTGGTAATGGAAACCCGGGGCAGATTCAGGCTTGAACAGTTCACATAATAATAAATCGGATACATCGGCATTTGCATTTGCATAGTAAATTCATTTATGACATATATAATATGTATGTATATGTACATGGACTAAATGTTTGACTCTGTGTGAAATAATTGATGATGGTTTAATATTCATTGAGTATTCGACTCACGTAAATCGCAAAATAATTTTTCAGGTTCAACTAGTTTTTACTGACGTGTGTCTCTTTTAGAGGTCACATTCATACAAGTCGGCCGGCTGAAGCTCAATGCAACCTTCTCCTCCTCATTTTGAATCTTAGACATATGAGTTGTAATATAAGTTAAGAGTGACAGATGTTTTAGTATGAGAAGTAACAACATAGATGTGTGTGCGCAACCTTTTATGGTTGTTAATGTCTGCTATATGCTTACATGGATAGTTGTTATATGTGAATTATCTGTTTATATGTGAGATAAGTTATTACTAAGCATACGTCATAGGGTATAGGGGTGTCACAGCCTTAGCTTGAGAATGGGTAACAAGGCCATCAGAACGAACACTCGTAGCATACTCCTCCTCCTGGGCCGTAATAGGTGAGGGTATGGTGTCATCACTCTCCCCTCCTTGAATGTGAAGCATCCCTGCTTCACCCTCATTGAATTATGTGCGATGTAAGGAGTAAGATCAATGACATTAAATGTCAAGTGAATTCTATAGCCATTTGGAAGGTCAATCTAGTAGGCGTTATCCCCTATAGCACAAACAACTATGAATGGCCCGTCACCTCAAGGAGATAGATCGGTTTTGCGTTGAGTTGGAAAACACTCCTTGCGTAAATGCAACCAAACTAGGTCTCCTAGTGCGAACAGAACTCGATGTCGGTTGCAATTGTGTTGAGACACGTACTGATAAGCGCGTCACTCTAGTTGTGCAGGAGTCCTCCTATGGAGCTCTCGAATTTGTTCTGCACGGTTGGCTGCGGTAATCTGCTCTCCATCAACAAGGACCTAGGGCTGAAGTCTAGGGACATCATAAGGTTGAGGCCGTAAACGACCTCAAATGGTGTCAACTGAAATCCTCTCAACGTCGGGGGTTCACCTTCAACATAGTGTGAAGGAGATCCTCAAGGGTGCAATTGGTCATCTCAGTTTGGTCATCAGTTTGGGGGTGATATCTCGTAGAGAATAGAAGCTTCGTACCCAACTTTCCCCAAAGAATGTGCCAAATATAACCAACAAATTAGGAGTATCGATCACTAACAATAGTGTGCGGAACCATTTTGTTAGTACAAGTGGCCCTCTCACTTCACTTCACAATCTCCCTTCTAACCTCGGCTAAGCCTCCACTAGAGCACTTGCCAAAAACACATAGATAACATTTTTCGTTTTGAAGGGGCACGGATTCCCCTTCACACGGACCATCCATAGACAACTCTTCCTTCCGCCGACTACGAGCATGGCCGTACCAACACAGAGAAAACGTTCAAAAATTTATTTCCGATAAAACCCATTTAACAACCAATTTACACATAACTGCACAAGAAATTCCAAAACACTTCAAAAAGAAATTCGGGACTAGTTCCCAAAACCAATCCTACAATAACGACAAAAAATCTAACAAGATAGAAAAGAACCGAACAAGTAAAAAACGACTTACCTCAAGTGAAGGATTTCTGATGAAATGAAAAGCTAGGAACCCGAGTAGTAGTGATTCCCTAGTAAAACAAAGAGCATAATCAAATACCCGAGTGAACTAACACTCTAACCGAAATAACGTTTTTCTAATAAATTAATACAATCGGACCTCTCACCGTCTACCCGTGTACAACCCGTTAACCGACTAATTAAATACTACCCATACGTACGACTTTCCATCTAAGGGCATCTCCAATAGTTTCTCTATAATTTTTTCCAAAATGAAGAGCCAAAAGTCATATTTTCCAAATAAAATTTACTTTAACTCCAACAACTTCTTTATTTTTAGAGAATCTTATATTTATCTATATACTCTTACTAAACTCGAATCTCTATATCCTATTTGTCACTCAACTAACTAAGCCACATAAGCATATTAATATTTAAATTTACTTCTTTACCCTTTCTTCTTTTTAGTATTTACAATCCATAAAAATATATAATATAATAATATTACTATTGCTATTAATATACAATGATCTACTAATTTCTATTATGGACAATTTAAATCTATATATAACATTAAAAAGTTGTGTACGAAGTGCATTTATTGCACATATTACACATCTTACACATATTAAGTCAATTGTATAATCTACCAAGGTAAATTCTTTAGCTCAATGGTTGAAGGCTTGGCACTTGTATTGGAGGTTTAAGGTTCGAGTCTCAGAGTACTTAATTTTGATATTTTTTTGTTTTAAGCTAATGTTTTATATCAAATCAAGAACTTTAAATATTGTAAAACTTTATGATATATAGTAACTCTTAAAAGGATTTGTTTGGTATAAATTACAAATTTAATTTTGTAATATTAACTTGCAAGATTTATAATATTTTTTATCATGACACATGATTTATATTTTAAAATTACCATTTTACAATATTTCTCTTAATAATATAGTAATCAATCATACATTCATAGTTTCATACCCATGTAAAAAAAATTATGTCTAATATTCTCATAAATCTATCTATCTATCTATAAAAACCTATAAGGTAAAAAATTCCGACAATTGAAGGGTGTGTTGTAGTTGTAGTGCACAATAACAAAATTGAGCTGTAATGTCACAAATTATATTCAAAATCATCAATCAATTTATTTTAATAAAAGAAAATATGACATAAATTCAATTAATTTATAGTAATGGAAGTCTCAATTAGTCACTTACAATTGGTATTAAATGCAATTAATTCTATCACATACATAACGTTTTATCAAAACCTTTTTTCTGGACAAACATCTTTTCAAATTCCTTTTTTGGTAAATCTTTTCAAATTCATTGGTTTTAAATTTTTAGTAACTGAAATGGTAGAATCTTCTATTAATTACAATATAATATAGACGTTTTTTTACTTAGAGTCTTCGTTTCACTATAAGTATCCTTGATCAATGGAAAATTGGGAATACACAATTGTAGACTTCTATATATCATGAGAAATAAGTCAAACGACATATCGATCTAAGAGGTAAACTTCTTATCTTATTATGTCGTGTCTAAATTTAGACTCATATATGCAAAAGCACTATTTCAGTACAATTTTCTTATCTAATTATCAAGTATTTTTACCACTTCTCCCATTGAAATAAAAATAAAATAAAATAAACCGCTTATTTTTCATATACACAATACATGTGAGTACGCAATAAGTTTATATTCTTTTTTTTAAAGTTCATTTCTTATCGTATAATCTTTTTACCATTTAGTACTATTTTCTTTTCATCTATTTTTGTGTACTTTAAAATATATTTTTTTTGTAATTAATTTACTAAAATATGTTGTTTACATATTTAAATAGAATTGGAACATATAAAAGCATCGATCCATTGAATATTTGAATAGGTTGTTATTCATGTTAAATCATTTTTCGTTTTCGTTGTTTTTATTATGTTAAATTTTTGCATGGATGTGTGAATCGATATTTTTGTCCCTTATGATGGTTCTATGCTGAATAACCCCTCATTTCAACCAAAAAAAAGTCTCATTTTATATTGAATATCATGGCCTTTTTCTCAATATTTCCATATACTTATTTCATTCTCATCTTTACAAAATATAAATTTCAAAAAATTTAAATGTATATGTTATTATTTTATGTTATATGTTATTTTCATAATAATTAACATGGTTATTTATAACATGGCCTTTCCCTTAAAATCATGCAAATTAAAAACAATCTAATGAATTAATTGCATGGACTGAAACGTTTAGTCATTGAATGCTATTCCAATCTATCTATCTACATTTTAATCTCTAACATATATTAGCAATATAAATCTGTAACGCTTCTTTACAAATTATATATCTTAATTGCATGGTTTTAAATTTTAATTGTTTTTACTAACAATTTTTTTAATCTTTTTTTGGTCATAAAGCTGGTTAAAGTTCGGATAAAACTTTATTTAGACTAATTAATAATGTCAGATTTTCCAAGAGGACACTCAAGGAGATACAATTGCCTCAGGAGGCAAATCATAAAACTCAGAATACAGAGAATGAAGAGTAAAGGAAAGTTTGGCTAAACTATCTGTTACTTTATTTGATCGTCTCGGAACATGCTTGGTTTCAGTCGCATCATGAATAAGATGCCTGCAACACTGAATGAGATAATAGTCTGGGTGTGTCATAACCATTGGGCCTTGAAGAAAATTGTAAGCGATTAGGAAAATCACTCTCGATAATCAGCTTGTCCACATCCAACTGAAGAACCATATTCAGACCATACTAAATAGCCCACAACTCCAACGTCAGGGCACCACAAAGTTTTTATCTTTAACGTCATTGAATGATGAACACCATTTGTTAAAATTCATAGTATTTTTCAAACTCATGCTTAGTACTCGAGATCCTTAGACTAAAAATTTGATATCCTAAATAATTTTTTGCTCCGCTCTATCATGAAGAATATAATTTTTTGGAATTAATTATCATCAATGATGTAATGTAAATTTGATATCCTAAATGTAGTCCCTAATGCAATCATCAAAAATATATTGTATATATAATATAACATTAAAAATATATAAAAATAAGCACATGTAAATTAAATGTCCCGTGCGTATGCACGGGTTTATTCACCTAGTATTATATAATTTTATATCATCATCTTTAATATGTATCGTTATTTATTTTCAATGGGAAGTATGAAGCAATCCATATAATATATAATGATCTATCACTTTTTTTATGGACAAAATTAAATATTATATAATTGTACATCATCATCTTTTCAATAATTAAATAATAATATATAATAATATTATTGCTAATGTTATTAATATATAATTGTATCCTTAAATTATAGTATAATTTTTATCCTTTTTCCAATATTATATGTACGTTCTTTTTGATAATGTATCTTTTTTTTCAATGATAAATATATTATATAATATTATCGCATTCAAAAATTAAATCACATATCCTATTATAAATAAAGAAATATTTTTTACATTCCCTATATATTATAATAATTCTCGCTTGAAAGTTGTATTGAGGAAACTATTTTATTTATCATATAAGTTTATGTAAAATTCAATCGATAAGAATGGTTCCTACAAATTTTTTTCTTTCAAATCATCGTCGCATGGCACGGTCGGGTCTTGCTAGTTAGTTCTATTTATATATAATTTTTTTATATAAAATTTCATATGGTCAATCACAAGTTTCCATGTATACACTTTTAATTAATGCATTCTCCAAATAAATTTGGAGAATTCTCTACGCCAGCTACAATCACAAGTTTCCATGTATGCAACTTAATGGGAGATTTTATCTTTCTTAAAGATATAATTAAATGAGAGATGAGGTTAGAATATTCCTTGCTTGAGCTTTAAGGTAGTTGGTCAACCTTCGGAAGATAGAATTTTCAGCCATGTAGATATAATTTTCGCCCCCTGACTCTCCTTCTTTCATTAAAAATACACATCTTCAGCTCTTCACCGTGTAGGGAAAGCATACTGATTCATAGACTGATACTCGCTCAGGCTATTGAAAAAACCTATTGAGAGCTTGAACATGCAAATATTCGCTTAGCTTGAGTGTTCATAAAAGGGAAAAAAATCACCCAAAATTACTCTTATGGCCCTATTAAGTAGTACACGTTGGGAAAAGTGTATATGATTAATGTGGTGTAATTATCAAGGGTACCAATGGAAAGAAATGGACAAAATTCTTATATTGACACGTATTGTGAAACAAGAAAAAATGTTTCTATGAACATCTATTATGAAATGGAGGGAGTATATACTAGTTGAATTTCAGTGACACTCACGTGGTGACAAAATTCTTTAGTATTTTACATTTTAATATAAAATGTAAAATAATAAAGATTATACTTTTATTAGTTTTATAAAAAAAATAAGATCGTGCCACATATTTTAATTAAATATTTTTAAAAATTATTTTCATTATTTGTTGATATCTTGCCCTATATTTTAATTAAAATTTTTAAAATGTGAATTTCACTAGAATTGAAAATTTTTAAATATTTTTTATTTTTTTGTTAAGATATTAATATGCATAAAACAATCAATTTTATAAAATATTTATTAAGGTTATTATTTGAGTTTTAATCTCTTACTTTGCAATGAATATTTTTAAATATGGAGAATATTAAAATAAGAGAAATTCCGGTTGGTACCCTCGAGTTTTTGGCTTTTACGAATGGTGCCCTAAAAAGGAACTTATTCCGAGTGGTACCCCTAAAGTTTTGCTAAAGTCTGCAAGATGCCCTTACTGGTGAATTTTCGTTAGTTTTTAACTAAATAAGTATGTTTTATAATGAAAAATATTTTTTATTGGGAAATTCCGGTTGGTACCCTCGAGTTTTTTACTTTTACGGACGGTGCCCTGAAAAAAAATTTATTCCGAGTGGTACCCCTGAACTTTTGTAAAAGTCCGGCAGATACTAGTAAGTTTTCGTTAAATTTTAACTAAATAAGTATGTTTTCTAATAAAAAATATATGTTTTTGTATTTAAATAAATTAAAACAATTTTAGTGTAATAAAACTTCAAATAAATCGTATAAAAATATTAAATTAAAAATTATATTATATATATTGTCAAATAGATTGTATGTTGTATAATTAAAATAATTTTAATTTAAAACCAAAAATATTATAATATTTGTATTAAAATAAAAATAATGCATTATTAAAAATTTTCATGTAGATTTTATATAGTAATTAAGAAAATTTTATAAACTTAATAGAAATTAAAATTTTAATGTAACTTAAGAGTACCATAATGAAAGGTCTATTAGTTTTTCTAAATAATTATCAAAATTATTACATAAAACCTACATGAAAATTTTAATTATTAATTTTATTATAAATATTGTAATATTTTTTTGTTTTAACTTAATTTTTTTTAATTATACAACACAATCACTTGAAAAATATATATAATATAATATTTTATTGCTTATTTGATTGCCCACAAAGTGTTTGATAAAATGTCTCAATGAGCATGTTAGTGTTGATGATAGTATTGATGGGGTTCAATTGAAGTGCCTTGATAATGATGTTAGTTTTGATGGGGTTCATCAAGCTCCGGTCATCCTAACATTTGAAGTAAACTAATAGATACTGGTCATTTGGTTTCCAAATCCACCAAAAATGACCAAATTTGATACAATTTAGGTCAAATACTATTGTTATTTACATGAACGCATTGTGATTTTCAATGAACCTTGTAGTCTAATATTATGAACCTTAATGACAATATTTGTGAACCAAAAGAAAAACGTTTTTTCCACATTTTTATTTCCAATTATGTGTTCCATGTTGCTTATAAATTAGCTTATTTTTTTCATTTTTTTATTGCAGGTTGTTCATCAAGCCCCGATCATCTTCACTTGTCTCATTCGGATAATGATGCTAATATTGATGGAGTTTCATTGAAGGATCTTGATAACGATGAAGCTAGTGATGCCTACTCTTCACTTATAACAAGATTGTTCTTATTTCATTCCCAATTGTCCACACATGTATAAACAACACGAAAAATGTTAATCGGGGATGGAGTGATGAAAAACAAGTCATGGATTAAATTTAAAGGTTTGTTGTTGAGTTTGATCAACAAGTCTCAGTTGTTCTCATAGTTGGATTCTATTTAGTTTTCCTCATAGTTGGATTCTATTTAGCTGACAAAAAACAAGTCATATTGTATATGCAACATTATCTTTAAAGCCTATTAGCTCAAATGGAAGAGCAATGTGTTCATTACACATGATGTGTGTTCGAATCTCACATAGGCTATGAGAGTAAAATCATGTTATTATCACCTTTGTATTTGCCTCTCGAATCATAACACTCAATAAATAAAATCACGCATATATATAAGACATGAACCGTAAGAAGAATTAATATGAACCTTTGCTTACAAAAACATGAACCAGTGTCATGAACCAAAAGACTTAAAATAACATAACTGTTATGAACAAAAGACATGAACCATAAAAGACCTATTATGAACCCAAGGTTAGAAAAGCAAAAACCAAACGAAAAATTGTCCTGAATTATGAAACCAACTTAATAACTAGTTTATATGAACCAAAATACCTCAACTATAAGATGAAATAGCCTATGTGCGATTTGAACCCACATCTATGCGCACAAGCACATCGCTCTACCATTTGAGCTAATAGGCTACCAAATGACTTCTACCAAAAAAAAGGCTACCAAATGACATAAATTGTATTGGCACTTATTATGAACCCAAGTAAACAAAATAATGAACCAATAGAGTAATTGTTATGAACCTTAAGTAATGACACTAATAATTCATGTCAACCATATGGTCTATTTATTAGTATCATAAGAAAGAATGAAAGAAATATAGGTGATGGTGCGCAAAATCACCGCTAGGTACTCAAGGGAAAAAATCATACTTAGAAGCATAAATTATGCGATTAAGTGTAGCAGTGCGCAACAAAGTTAAATGGCGAGTTTGGCCTTGAAATTGTACGTACGCGTTCTGCTGCATTTGCTCGGCGTGCGATGTACATGGGTGTGACCTATGCAATCTCGCTCGGAATAATAATAAAACCGATCGAAATAGAAAAGCCAAGGAAATGTAAATGGGCTTAGGTCCATAAAAAATAGATGTGTATTTTAGGGTCCAATAAAAGAGAAATAATTACCAAGGCTTGATAAGGCATATTGGGGCATGTGGCAATTGTTAAAGTCGAGCTTGTTCGTACAACATCCGTTAGCTTTGCAAAGCTAAACAATCAAGGCGGCTTGTATAAAATGAGTCATCACGAGGTCCATGGCAAGGTGACACGTCACTATTATTAAGTTAAATATCTTTGTCCCACATCGGACCAAACAAAAACAAGCAACCAACTGGACAATGTTATATATAGACTGGCCATGAGACATTTAGAAGGGTCGAAAAACATCTCTAACTCGAGAACTATCTCTCTTGTCAAAGTTCGACGTGTTTAAACTCTGAGTGAGATCGCGCTATTTACGGTATAAAGTCCCAAAGGCTTTATTTGTAAAGAGTACAAAAACAACCGGCTGAAGGGTGGGGAGGAGGAAAAATCTACGTACGAAAACCGTTTGGTTGTACGGAATCCTGAGAGTTAGTATTCAATAAAATCCTGTTTATAACGCGTATTATATCGGGTTTCATCACTGTCGCCGTCTGTGGGAAATAAATCTCCCTATCCGACCTACTCTCGGGTAACAAGCCAAGTGTGGGGGCCTCCTCCCCTTCAAAAGTGAGCGGTGTGTTAGCTAGCGTGCGAGGTCACTTTGTAGGCCAATGTGCAAGGGTGGAAAGAAGCGAGGTTGGAAACAAGCGAGGCAATATTGGGTCAACAAGCGAGGTTGGAAACAAGCGAGGCAATATTGGGTCAATAAGCGAGGTTGGAAACAAGCGAGGTCGTGGTATAAGGTTGATCTTGGCGGTCATCTTCACGTGAGGCCAACCTCCACGATCTACTCCGAGGCAAGTCTCCGTGGTCTTCTTTGTGTGTGGAACTGGTGACCGGCGAGGTTGTGGCATAAGTCTCCGTGGTCTTTCGAAGTACAGCTGGCAAAGGCCATTCCTTTGCACTCCTTTTTGGGACCAAGAACGCGCGGTCTTTCCGAGGCTGCTTCGGGACAAAGCGTTGCGTTCTTCCTTCGCGCCGACTGGCTGGCGGGCGGATCTCATCGCAAGGCAAGTATGCGGGATCACTTGAATGCTAAACATAGCGACGATTCTCCTTGGTTTCCCGCCGGTGCTCGGCGCTCGACGCGGTGCCATCCTGCCTCGGCCAAATATCTCGGCCCTTCCTAAGCAACATAACATCCCGGCCTTCCTTATAAGCCAAACGTCTAGGTGACCGTCTTCGTCCAAACACCGCAGTGCTTTACCATGGCGTCCACCCTCGCGCTCGGCGTGCGACGCGTACTTGCCTCGCCTCCTAGTGTGCGCGAGGATTGATCATCCATCCTCGGCGCTCAACATCGATTCGGTGAGGCTTTGGCGTGTTAGGTTGGGCATGGATTCGAGGTGACGTATGTGGTGGCATGAACTCTCGTTCTAGACTGGCCGCGTGTCCTGGTCCACCTTTCCCCTCGCAGTTTCGGGCGCCAAATCGCATGGTTGGAATTCGGAGAGTGCGCGGTGTTCTTCCATCACACGAGGTATAATCTTTAAGTATATATTAAAATAATATATATGTATGTGTGGGGGCCGGAACGGGCTTGGCTAGTAGGTTTTATGGCCATGGGTGCATAAAAATCATGCAAGGGTATGCATAAAAATCATGCATGAGTGGCATAAACAACCTCATATTATATATGCATGCTATATTCATGGGCCATCTTGTATTATATGTATGGTGGCATAGACTTCCTTAAAGCATATGCATGAAGTTATGGAAGTGGGAGGAGATCCCGGTGATTGCTCATGAACTTTGGCGTGAGTGGCGCTACTTTCATGTACACAATCAGAAGAAAAATATTAATGGGCCATAATGGGCCGAAGTAGTCCCATCTTAAACAGATGGAATTCTTAAATAAGCCTTTTTATAAGTCGATCAGGGGGAGATATAAAGAGATTGGGCCCAACCTCGGCTTTGTTAGGCTAACCATGATCTACCCATGTTTCTTATGCAAATAAGTCTAGAAGATTAGTGTTGAGCTGTATGATCAGGGCGAACTCTGTTGAAACGCTAGAAGGTATCTTGCTTCATATTCACGTGGGTTTGCATGTTGCCCCATCTAACTTTTGCAAGTTTAAAATATTTGCAATGCAATGATCACGCGCAGCGAGGCCAAAAAACCTCCGTTCTAAAAACAAGTGTTGCATGGTCGTGGAACGAGGTAAGCCTTGTAAACTAGACACGCTAATTAATTATACTCGGTATATACTCACTTGTTGGAACAAAGTTTCTAATTTTCTATAATAATCATTTCACCCCTCGCTTCCCGCATGGAGTTGGAAACTCTCGGTTCTATGTGCGCTAATCCACCCCTCGTTTCCCGCCTGGGGTTGGAAAATATCTGTTCTAAATGCGTGAATCCACCTCTCACTTCCCGCTTGGGGTTGGAAACTCTCGATTCTAAGTGCGCTAATCCACCCCTTGCTTTCCACTTGGGGTTGGAAACTCTCGGTTCTAAGTGCGCTAATCCACCCCTCGCTTCCCGCTTGGGGTTGGAAACTCTATGTTCTAAGCGCGTGAATCCACCCCTTGCTTCCCGCTTGGGGTTGGAAACTCTCGATTCTAAGCACGCTAATCCACCCCTCGCTTCCCGCTTGGGGTTGGAAACTCTTGGTTCTAAGTGCGCTAATCCACCCCTCGCTTCCCGCTTGGGGTTGGAAACTCTCTGTTCTAAGTGCGCGAATCCACACCTCGCTTCCCGCTTGAGGTTGGAAACACTCGGTTCTAAGTGCGCTAATCCACCCCTCGCTTCCCACTTGGGGTTGGAAACTTTCAGTTCTAAGTGCGCTAATCCACCCCTCGCTTCCCGCTTGGGGTTGGAAACTCTCTGTTCTAAATGCACGAATCCACCTCTCACTTCCCGCTTGGGGTTGGAAACTCTCGATTCTAAGCGCGCTAATCCACCCCTCGCTTCGTGCTTGGGGTTGGAAACTCTCTGTTCTAAAATCATGAATGCACCTCTCGCTTCCCGCTTGGGGTTGGAGCCTCTCTAAGTGGAGGAGGTCCTGATAATCTAAAAGGACGAGGTCCTGACAATCTAAAGGACGAGGTCCTGATAATCTAAAGGACGAGGTCCTGACAATCTAAAGGACGAGGTCTTGACAATCTAAAGGACGAGGTCCTGACAATCTAAAGGACGAGGTCCTGACAATCTAAAGGACGAGGTCCTGACAATCTAAAAGGACGAGGTCCTGACAATCTGAAGGACGAGGTCCTGACAATCTGAAGGACGAGGTCCTGAAAATCTAAAGGACGAGGTCTTGACAATCTAAAGGACGAGGTCTTGACAGTCTAAAAGGACGAGGTCCTGAAAATCTAAAGGACGAGGTCCTGACAATCTTAAGGAAGAGGTCCTGACAATCTAAAGGACGAGGTCCTGACAATCCAAAGGAACTAGGTCTCCTAACTCTCTAAGCGAACGAGGTTCGCTAACTCTCTAAGAGAACGAGGTTCGATAACTCTCAAAGGACGAGGTCCTAACTCTCTAAAAAGTGCGCAACCCGAGCGAGAGGCTCAGGGTTGGTACCTAATCTCGACTTTAGGGGGCGAAGTCCTATCTCCCTTGGAAAAGTGCGCGCTCTCCACCCGATCCAGGGGTTGGATCGCGTTTCATGGCTATAACCGATAAAGGGCAAGAATCTTATGCAAGTTGGCGCACCTTTTTATTGTCTCGTTGCCCTCGCGGAACAAGATCGCCGAGCCAAGGGGTTGTGATAGTGCGCAAAATCACCACTAGGTACTCAAGGGCAAAAATCATACTTAGAAGCATAAATTATGTGTATTTTAGGGTCCAATAAAAGAGAAATAATTACCAAGGCTTGATAAGGCATATTGGGGCATGTGGCAATTATTATAGTCGAGCTTGTTCGTACAACATTCGTTAGCTTTGTAAAGCTAAACAATCAAGGTGGCTTGTATAAAATGAGTCATCACGAGGTCCATGGCAAGGTGACATGTCACTACTATTATGTTAAATATCTTTGTCCCACATCGGACCAAACACAAACAAGCAACCAGCTGGACAATGTTATATATAGACTAGCCATGAGACATTTAAAAGGGTCGAAAAACATCTCTGACTCGAGAACTATCTCGCTTGTTAAAGTTCGACGTGTTTAAACTCCGAGTGAGATCACGCTATTTACGGTATAAAGTCCAAAAAGCTTTATTTGTAAAGAGTACAAAAACAACCAACTGAAGGGTGGGGAGGAGGAAAAATCTACGTACAAAAACCGTTTGGTTGTACGGAATCCCGAGAGTTAGTATTTAATAAAATCACATTTATAACGCATATTATATCGGGGTTCATCAATAGGGAACTGAAAGCCATAAACTAAAAACAAGCAAATAAAAATTCATCAAATGATAGCTGATCATATGTACTATTAAAAAGCGCTTTCCTCTGAACCAACATTTTGGTTTTAATCAGAATTTTCAAATTGTCAGATCTAGATGAATATAGTAAAAAAGCACAATACCAATAATTAATCAAGAACAACAACAAAATAACAAAAAAGGATATAATTTCACTAGACTTTCCCCTCTAAACCATAAATTAGTGTTGATGATGTCCAAAATGGTAAAATAAGAAGTGGGCCTGGGGTACAAAGAACAAACAGACCCGACGGGACTCCCAAGGATGATTCTGGGGCCCACAACTATACCCATCTTTTTATTTAACAATATTCCCATCCCCGCGAGGTCCTCCGAATCCCCGGAGCGAGGTCTAAACCTCGTCACCGACTCCACTGACACACCCGCCCACACGGACCACTCACTGATGCCGCTTCCCCGAACCAATCACCGGCTGCCTCATCCCCGGACCAATCAGAAGCCCCGATCTCGGGCGTCCCACATCGGACATTGGTCAAAACTCGACTCCCCAACCCTCTATAAATAGAGGAGAACCTCGTGAGAAGAAGGGGTCGAAAAACATCTTGAACTCAAGAACTATCTTGCTCGTTGAAGATCGACGTGATTGAAACATCGTCAAAAGACCGCACTATAGACAAGCGAAGTCCACAAAAAGACTTCAAGTCACACAGAAGATCTCGCTCACATCAAAGACCTCGCTACACAATCTTGCAAGCCATCTACACCACGCTCTCAGATCAACCTCGCACCAAGATCAATCAAGTGATACTTAGGTGATAGAATTGTTTAGCAACTAGGAGATCTCGAACATTGTTAGATCGAGATCTCAAATAATCGTAGAAGGTCTAGGGTGTAAACCTCAATTGTTTGTAGGCCTCATTGGCTTGTAACCTCGTCATAAGGAAATCATAAATAAAGAAGCAAGTGTTTGCACAATCGAATATAATAATCCCGTTTCTTGTCTTTTAGCGAACGTTTTATTTCGGGTTTCATCACTGGCGCCGTCTGTGGGAACTTCTTCATCCTAAGTAGTTTCCCGATTAGTGCAAACCTTGGCTTTGAACCCCTCAGAATGGCCTGCCCAAACAACTTCTTTCCCCAACATCCCAATAACATGCCCGAGACCCCGTAGTGGATGGCCGCAGGATCTCCGGGGTGCCCCTTCGTGGTTCCTCCGGGTTGGACGTACAACGCCCCACAAAACCCCTACCCATTCCAAGGGTATGAACAGGGTGGTGCGCCCCCAATCCCGTATGCCTACCCAGGTTATGGACAATACCAGCCAGGTCACGCTCCCCCATACGTCTCTATCCCTGCTCAGGGCCAACCCCACCCCGAGTACGTACCTGCGTACGTCCCCGGGCATATGCCGGGGCAGGAAACATCAACCAACGGCTCAACCACGGAGAGACCTTCCCGGGACCCAATGCAGATCTCGCGATCCCGTTCGCGATATTCGAGGATGCGGGACACGGAGTTGTCCGAAATAGCAGGGAGTGCAGCGCACCCCTTGGTGAAGTCGAAGGTGCGCCGCCAATCCGCCGAGGTCGGGTATCGTAACCCCTTCGTGACCGAGATCAAAGAGGCACCCATGCCCAAAGGTGTCCATTGGCCACAAATGGGGCTCTACGACGGCACGGCCGACCCCGAGGACCACGTAAAGCACTTCGCCGTCCAGATGAACGTCAACTCCTACAATGACGCCATATTTTGTTGTATCTTCCCGACCACCTTGGACAAGTATGCGATGACGTGGTTCATAAGCCTCAAAATAGAGTCGGTGGCCTCGTTCTCTCAACTGTGTGAATCCTTTATCACACACTTTAACGGCTTGAGGAAGCGCAAGAAGAACATGCGGGATCTCCGTGGTATTGAGCAGGGGAAGAGCGAGCTGTTGGGCACCTTCTTTACAAGGTTCACCACCGCGGTCGCGGAGATCACACACATCGATGAAGCATCGATGCGAGATATCCTCATGGGCAACCTGTGTCCAGGTCCCTTCAAGACCTACATTTTCTTGAAATGCCCAACGACGTACGACGGCCTGTGTGCCCGGATCACGACCCAAGTATACGTCGAGGATGCCGCCAATCAGAGCTAGCGACCGAGGACCGACAAAGAAATCGTCGCCGAGGCTAAGGGAAAGGCAAAGGTGGCCGCACCGGCCGCGAGGGATGCGTACATGACGCAAGCCCACGACCGACCCGCCGACTACAACAACAGAAGCAACAAAAACAACAGGAACAACAACAACAACAACGATAACAGGAACAACAACCGCTACAACAACCGCGGAAGCAGCGGTGGGGGTTGGAACTGCTTCGACGGGAGACCACGGGGTTATAAGGGCAAGGGCGGCCCTGCGTACAACCCAAATGAAAAGGGACGCGCTAACCCCGCGTCGGGAGCCAACACCGTACAGAAAGGGTCCGGCCCAGCCTCGGGCCAACTATGTCGACCAACAAGCCCCCGCGAAGCAGGCGCAATCTGGGCAGACGGCAACACCTGACGGGTATATCCATACCATCTCGGGTGGACTCTCGCTGGCCGGATCAAGCCAAGCGGAGAGAAAGAGGTACACGAGGGCAAGCCACCACGAGCCCTCGGTGTACAGCGTTGCGCAGACCTCGCGGTCCCACGTAGGCTTGGCCTTCACCCCCGAGGACGCCGAGGGATCCCACATGCCGCACTCCGACCCCTTGGTAGTCCACGCTCAATTGGGCTAAAAAATGGTGAAGCAAGTACTGGTGGAAACAGGGTCCTCCGTGGACATCATGTACTACGGCGCCTTCGAGCAATGGGGCATCTCTGCAACGTCCCTGAAGCCCTACGCTGGGAAACTCACCTCCTTCTCGGGAAACGAAGTCGACGTCGCCGGTCTCATAGACCTTTGGATGACACTCGACACCGGCTCCACAAGAAGAACCGAGATGGTGGAATTTACGGTGTTACACCTGCCCTCGGCCTACAACACAATCATCGGGTGGGTCTCCCTGATGAAGTTCCAGGAGGTGGTTTCCATTTACCACCTCAAAATGAAGTTCCCCGTCGACGACGGTGTCGGGGAGGTGAAGGGCAACCAAGAAGAGGGCCGCGTCTGCTACGTGACCTCGGCAGAACAAAAGTGCCCAATATTCATGGTGGAGTCCTCCGGCGAGACCGACCTCGAAGTCCGGGACTTCACGATCCCCATCCCCGAGGTAGAGAGAGAAGGGTGATATCCCCCTTCGAGAGCAAGTCCGAGAAAATCTACCCGGGGGAATGTCTCACCAGGACGTCTGCGACGTCACTAGAAGCCTTGCTCGCTGGGTCCCGCGAAGTGTTCGCCTGGGCCACGAAAGACCTCTGCGGTGTTCCTCGAACCGTGGCTCAGCACTCCCTAAACGTCGATGTCGCCACTCGCCCTGTGGTGCAGCGACGAAGAAAAATTAATGAAGAAAGGGCAAACGCCGCTAATGACGAAGTGGCGAAGCTGCTGGCCGCAGAATTCATCCGTGAGGTCCAGTATCCGAGATGGCTGTCCAACGTTGTGTTGGTCAAGAAAGCCAGCGGAAAGTGGCGGATGTGCGTGGACTTCAAGGACCTCAACAAGGCATGTCCCAAAGATAGCTACCCCCTACCCTCGATTGACGAGCTCGTTGATTCAACTGCGGGTCACGAGGTTTTTAAGCTTCCTCGACGCATACTCGGGATACAATCAGATCTCGATGAATGCGCACGACGAGGAGGAGACATCCTTCATCACACAGCGGGGGACATACTGCTACAAGGTCATGCCCTTTGGCCTTAAAAACGCTGGGGCCACATTCCAGCGTCTCATTGACCGGGTTTTCAAAAACCACCTGGGGAGAAACGTGTCGGCCTATGTCGATGACATCGTGGTACGGAGCAAAAGCCTCGAAGAACATCTGGTCGACCTCGCTGAGGTTTTCGCCACCCTCAAGCACAACCACCTCAGCCTAAACCCCGAGAAGTGCATCTTCGGCGTATCATCGGGGAAGTTCTTAGGCTTCATGATCAGCGAGTGCGGGATCGACGTCAACCCCGCCAAGGTCGAGTCGATCCTCTCAATGAGGTCTCCAAGGTCGCGAACTGAAGTACAGCGGCTCAACGACATTGTAAACTACCTGGGAAGGTTTTGCTCCCGTTTAGCGGACAAATCTCTTCCCTTTTTTGCCGCTCTCAAGAAAAATGACAAGTTCTTTTGGGATGAAGGGCTCGAGGTCGCTTTCTCCGAATTAAAGACCTTCCTGTCGAAGCTCCCCACATTGTCACCCCCACTGGCGGGCGAAGACTTGCAACTATACGTCGCAGTAAGCCCGGAGACAGGTAGCGCGGTGCTAACTAGAGAGGCCATGCACCCAGTGTACTTTGTATGTCGCGTGCTCCAACCTGCGGAGCAGCGATACTCCCCGGCAGAGAAGATGTCGCTGGCAGTCGTGACCGCCGCAAGGCGCCTACGTCCTTACTTCCATGCACATCCCATTCAGGTCCTCTCCGACCTCCCACTTCGACAAATCCTCCATCAGCCCTCCCTCTCCGGGTGTATGACGAAGTGGGCAGTCAAGCTCTCCGAATTTGATATCAGCTATCTCCCGAGGACCGCCATGAAGGGGCAAGCCCTCGCCGACTTCATGGTGGAGGTCACCTTCCCCGAGACTGACGCAAGCTCAGAGGAGTGGAAGGTATTCGTTGATGGTTCACGATGTGATGCCGGTGGCGGGGTTGGTGTGTTCCTCGCTAGTCCCTCGATTGAAACGGAGTATTCCCTTAACTTCGTGTTCGAAGCCACCAACAACGAGGCCGAGTATGAAGTCATGATTGCCGGAATTGAGATGGCACTATTTAGCGGAGCCCGCAAAATCAGGGTCTACAGTAACTCCGAATTAGTTGCGCGTCAGCTCAACGGACAATACGACACCCGAACGGGGTTCCTGCCCGCGTATAGAGAGAAAGTTAAAACCCTGGTCTCGTGCCTAGAAACCTTCACGGTAGAATCCATCCCGCGAACCTCGAACACGAAGGCGGATGCTCTCGCGAGGTTGGGATCTGCCCTTCCCTTGGAAGTGGGGAACCTTGTGATGGTGGAAACAAAGCTCTCGCGGAGTGTGACCAGCGAAGTTCTCTCCGTTGCTAATGAGGATTGGAGAGTCCCGATAACACGATATGTGGAAAGCGTTGTCCTCCCAGAGGACCCCGCACAGGCTAGGAAGCTGAAAATGCAGGCGGCCCGTTATTGCGTCGTTGGCGGCAAGCTCTATCGCCGAGGATACGCTGAGCCAAACTTCCTGTGTGTGCCGACCGAGTCTACGGATCGCATCCTATACGAGGCACATGAGGGGGTCTGTGGCGGCCACCCCGGGTGGCGCGCCTTTGTCACATAAAATCACCCATTTGGGATATTTTTGGCCCACCCTCAAGCGGGACGCGAGGTCCTACGTCTAGAAATGTGACGGGTGTCAAAAGCACGGTAACCTCAAGCACGCCCCGACGTCGCGTCAACGCTCCATCCACGCCCCATGCCCCTTCGCGATGTGGGGGATGGACATCCTTGGCCCCTTCCCCAAAGCCGCTGGCCAGGTGCGATACATCTTGGTCATAGTTGATTATTTCACGAAGTGGGTCGAGGCGCAAGCAATGGCAAAAATCACTGGGGCAAAGGTCTGCGAGTTCCTATGGAAGAACCACGTTTGCCGCTTTGGCGTCCCCATGACCATCATGACTGACCATGGCCCTCAATTCGACTGCGAGGAGACGCGAACCTTCTGCTCCGACCTGGGCATAAACCTCAAGTTTTCTTCCGTGGCCCACCCTCAGTCCAACGGCTAGGTTGAGAATGTCAACGCCCGCATCTTGTCCGACCTGAAGAAGCGCCTCGGCATGGCCTAAGGTCGCTGGGCGGAGCTTCTCCCACTCGTCCTCTGGACATATCGCACCACCGGGCGAGACACCCTTCGCTCTGAATTACGGGGCGGAGGTGCTAGTCCCCGTGGAGACTCTGGTCCCATCGGCAAGGGTTTTTGACTTCAGTGAAAAAGAGAATGAGGCCAACCTCAGAGACGAATTGTGCGAGGTAGCTGACCTACGCTCCAGAGAATACAAACGACGCGTAGCAGTATATCACGACAAGAAGGCCAGACCTCGTCTCTTGGTCACAGGTAACCTTGTTTTGAGGCGTACCAAAGGTGGCAAATTGGATCCTAACTGGGAAGGGCCATATCTCCTCGGCGAGGAGGTTGCGTCCGGAGCTTTTAAGCTCAAAGACAGCGAGGGACGTACCCTGAGCAAAACGTGGAACGTCGATCGGCTCAAAAAATATTATGTGTAAACTCTCTAAACTTCGTTGTTTCGTACAAGTTTTGTGAATAAAGGATTGCAGAATTTTCAAAACTCTCTCTCAAAAATGAAAATCTCGTGTTTAAAGTCCACCCCTCGCTTCCCGCTTCGGGTTGGAGAACCTCGTGTTAAAGTCCACCCCTCGCTTCCCGCTTGGGGTTGGAGAATCTCGTGTTAAAGTCCACCCCTCGCTTCCCGCTTGGGGTTGGAGAACCTCGTGTTAAAGTCCACCCCTCGCTTCCCGCTTGGGGTTGGAGAATCTCGTGTTAAAGTCCACCCCTCGCTTCCCGCTTGGGGTTGGAGAATCTTGTGTTAAAGTCCACCCCTCGCTTCCCGCTTGGGGTTGGAGAACCTCGTGTTAAAGTCCACCCCTCGCTTCCCGCTTGGGGTTGGAGAACCTCGTGTTAAAATCCACCCCTCGCTTCTCGCTTGGGGATGGAGAACCCGTGTTAAAGTCCACCCCTCGCTTCCCGCTTGGGGTTGGAGAATCTCGTTTTAAAGTCCACCCCTCGCTTCCCGCTTGGGGTTGGAGAATCTCGTGTTAAAGTCCACCCCTCGCTTCCTGCTTGGGGTTGGAGAACCTCGTGTTAAAGAGCACCCCTCGCTTCCTGCTTGGGGTTGGAGAACCTCGTGTTAAAGTCCACCCCTCGCTTCCCGCTTGGGGTTGGAGAACCTCGTGTTTAAATCCACCCCTCGCTTCCCGCTTGGGGTTGGAGAATCTCGTGTTTAAAATCCACCCCTCGCTTCCCGCTTGGGGTTGGAGAATCTCGTGTTTAAAGTCCACCCCTCGCTTCCCGAGAAGGGGTTGGAGAATCTCGTGTCTAAAGTCCACCCCTCGCTTCCCGCTTGGGGTTGGAGAACCTTGTGTTAAAATCCACCCCTCGCTTCCCGCTTGGGGTTGGAGAACCTCGTGTTTAAATCCACCCCTCGCTTCCCGCTTGGAGTTGGTGAATCTCGTGTTTAAAGTCCGCCCCTCGCTTCCCACTTGGGGTTGGAGACGACCAATAACCGTCATGCGAGATCCGATCGAGGCTCGTGATCTTAGCATAATAATCATCATGTGAGATCCGAGCGAGGCTCGTGATCTTGGCATAATAATCGTCATGCGAGATCTGAGCGAGGCTCGTGATCTTGGCATAATAATCGTCATGCAAATCCCGAGCACGGCTCGGGATCGTGGCGTAAGACTAGCGCCCGATGTGGTCCGAAGGTGCCACAAGGTATTGTGCCACATTCGGACCATGGGGTGGGATCGGGATATATGTACAAGTAAGATAAAAGCAAGAAACACAAACACATCCATAAGACAAAAAAAATTGCATAGAATAGGGCACAAGGGCCTAATTGTTTAATTACAGACCCCGCGGGGTCACCAACATAATAGAAATTAAAAAACAACATCACAAAAACAAGGACATCCTTCAGTTCTTCGGGACCTCGGCGGCCGTGTCTTTCGGGGCATCAGCATCAGGGTATGTGCGAGCTTCAAGGACGGGAGCAGAGACGGTAGAAAGCTGGGAGCTCGGCGCATCGGTCGCGGGTTGAGGGCCCGTGACGGCGGGGTCCAGACTTCCCTGGTCGAGGTCCTCCGCAGCGGGTACCTCGGTAGCCACAGTCCCATCCTCGTTAAGGAAGAACTCGCATTCCCCCTCGGGCTCCTCCCCGACCTCTTCCCCCATAGTCTCTGTGTAGCTGGGGTTGAAGAAGATAATACGGGGGTCGATGTGCCCATACTTCGCCACCGCCTGCTTAACCCCCATGCGGACGGCCTGGCAGAACGTCTTGTTCATGTTCCCCAACTGCTGCTCCTTATACTCCGCTGACTCCATGTACTTAGGCCTCGCAGCCATCACCTCCTCGTGGAGCTCATTGACGCGCCCCCGAAGATTGGTAATCTCATCCTCGGCCTTCAAAAGCTCCGTCTCCTTCTCTTTGAAGAATTTGTGCTCAGCGGAGAGCTTGCCCCGAAGCTCCTCATTCTCGCTCTATAAAGCCCCAGCCACCTTCTTCGCCTTGTTCTCCCCCTCCTTTTCCCTGGCCTCTCCCTCCTTCTCCCTCGCCGCCGCCTTGATTTCGTCCTTCACTGCAACCTCCGCGTCTTTAATCCGCTTCTCGGCCGTAGCGAGCTCCTTCTCTTGCTTCACACACTCCTCTGTGCGGGCCTTAAGTGCCGCCTCCATCTTGTCCATCCTCATTTGGAGAAGGGTAAGGCGGCTGCGGTTTTAGTTCTCAAAGAAGGTGTGTTGCAAATTCACAAAATTGTTTAGGAAAAAATAAAAAGAGAAAGCCGAGATCCAAAACAAAAGCGAGGTTCATAAAAGCGGAACGTGCCATGGCCGAGTAGCGGGCGGCCTCATCGTTAAGGGCCTCCTCGGTGAGGTTGTTGGCCCACGAGACCTCTTCCTTCCACTCCTCCCGGCCCCACTTCGCAGAGGCACCTCGAGCCGGCCCGAGGCTTGAGAGGGACCAGCGATATTGAGAGCTCATGCCTCAAAATTAATAGAGGGGACTCTGTATTTTTTCTCTTGGACCCGGCTCCTTCACCGGATCCTCGGGAGGCTTGAGAGGACGTCCTCGCAACGTCCCCTTTAGAAGGCCCCCCTCAGTGGTCTTTGCCCTGGGCACTTTCGGCACCGGGGGAGTTGCTTTCGGCTACGAGGTAGGTGGCCTCGCAGGCGCGGTTGGCTCCTTTATAACAACCTCCTGATGACCTCGGGGGATCGGGGCATTGGAACTAGAAGTCATAGGCTTCTTGCCCTACGACTTCGAAGTTAGAGCACCAAAAAGATCCACTGTCAAATGAAAACATGGAAGTAAGTTAAATAAAAAGCAAGAAACAAGACAGGCTAGCGAGGTTTTCAACCTCGCGGCCTAAAAACGAGACGTTAAACAAAACGAGCTAGCGAGGTTTATAACCTCACTGCCTAACAACAAAGGGTAAATAACAAAAACAAACAAGAAAGAAATTAAGTACCCTCTTTACCCTCGCGGGGGAGGGGGTGGGGGGAAGGGTGAGACTCAGGTCGGCCCGCTCAAGCCAGTCCTGCAGTAAATACTCCTGGAACTCTGTCTGGTGCTCCGGGTTATATCGGGCCTTGAGTTCCTTGAGTTCGGTGGGCTTGTGTGTGCCTTTGGGCCGGACGAAGTTGTCCGACGCCGTGGGAAGATTGAGATACCTCCCAATAAGATCTCGGACCAGGAACCACTTTTTCTTCCATGGCCCGACGTTCGAAGGGGCCGTGGTGAGTTTAACACCCGACAAGCTAAGATTGACGAGGCAAGACTCGTGCTCCCTCCTCGCTAGAAAAAAGATTGACATGATGTCGAGACTCGGCCCATCCCCAAGCTCGCAGCTGCGAACCGTGTAGGCATACAACAGCCTCCACGCATTGGGGAACAGCTGTGCAAGGCAGACGCGCATGGCCCATAAGAAGTCAATGATGTGTTGAGCCAGGGGTAGCCTGAAGCCTTCCTGGAGACTGAACAGATGCACAACCACGCACCTATCATAGTGTGCCAAGGAGCACCCCTTCCCTTCGGGAAGTGCTAACTCCACCCCCTCGGGCCAGGCGAAGTCCTTGGCGGCGCCCACAAGGTCTTTTAGCTTCAAGGTTGTGGGCTCCCCCTCGGATAGAAAGGTCTCGTTCGAGTCTGGAGACATAGGGATATGCTCCTCGAGGACGGGCGGGACGCTGGACACGGCGTCGATGATATGCTCCGAAAAAAAGCTCGCAAGATCGTTGGAGTCGGACGACCTCGCATTTACCTCGGCAACTTCCTCATCAGAAATCAAAGACGACGCCATTTCGACACCAGAGGATGCGCGAAGTCGGGAGAAGCACGAGTTAATGGAGACAAGAGAGTCATTGGAAGAAGGGTCGTTGAAAACCAACGAGGGAGACCTCGTGTTCTCGGAGTCGCTAATCTCTACACTCCCTACGGACTCAGAAACCTCCTCGTAGAAACCCTCTTGAGCTTTGAACACGAAGCCTGGTGGGGGGCTTGAGGCGGCTCTCATAGGCAGGAAAGAACGACGTCGAGGTCACGGAAGGCGAGCACCTGGAAAAGAAGAGGTTTGAGACATCGGACAAAGCAACCAAAATTCCTACTTCCATGAGGTCATAAGGGGAGAAGGCCACGTGGCACCCTAGGTCTACTCTGACAAGATAGGACGGCGGAGGAGAAGTTGAAGCGCCAAAAGGAGGAAAGAGAAAGAAGAATACCAACAAGCGGTGGAGGCCAGCGGTGGAAACCCAGACGTCCCGTCAGTCGGACATCATGGCGTTTGGGTTTCCGAGGGCCTCAAATTTCAAAATGGTGAATGGAAGCGCAAGAACCTAACCGTCAATTGGCAAGCGAAGGGTTCGAAGGCATGGCGGTCGCCACCCTCGCCCCACCGTCTCGCCACCATGAAGCTGGTGCAGAACACTGAAGAATAACCGCTGCCCACTAGGGCACAAAACAAAGACAAGAAAGTACAAGAAAGAGATAGCAAGGGCACCGCACAGAAGCACACACCACCCTTACCATCACTGATGCGTTTCGCCTCGCTACAAGGACCGACGTCTCGTATTCTGAATCCCGTCACGATCTCGATCGAATGATGGATTGGAAACAAGCGGAAATTGGCACATAGCAGGGTGCACGGATCGAGGCAGGGGTACGTCGCTAGGGTTCTAGTGGCGTCTCGAGATGGAATTGATTCCGACAAGCGAAACCTCAGAATGATTGTAGGGCGATTGGAAGAAGGATAGAAGGATTGTGACGCTTGATGCCTAGTGAAGAGAAACTCGATCAACAAAGGCAAATTCAATTCAATTCAAGCGTAACTGAAAATATGAGAGTCTGACAACTTAAATAGAAAACTAGGTCTAAACTAAAAACCCTAATGAAGATGGGCCCAAGCATGCAAGCCCAACCCATCTCATTAATTAAAATAAATGACGGAATTGAAACTAATACTAAATAAAGTAATTGTCTCACTTAAAACCCGATAATATAATTAAGATAGAAACCCGAAGACCCGAGGTCTCGGAAGAACTCGCACAAGCTGGGAACACCGCCTGTCGGAGCGCGACTTGGCACACTGGAGCGCGGGGGCGCTTCGAGGCTTCAGCCCGCGCCCACAGTTCTGAGGCCGGAGCGCGGTCATGGCGCGGGGAGCACGGTCGCGCTCCCGGGCACGCAGCCCGCGCCTTGCAGACGTTGGTAATCTAGTGGCGCGGCGCGGGTTCTTTGGCAGGTCGCGCCAAGGGAGACGCCACGGCTTGGGTAAACTCCAGTTCGCCTTGATCGATCTAGGTCTAGGACCGGATCGCATCATCCTCCCTCCCTTAGAATCGAAGCGTCCTCGCTTCGAGCTCGGTGGGTCCGGGGAGAGGCAGAGAGCAGCAGGCAGCACAAAAATATCGTCAAGTTCGGTGTCGTCTATCGAAACGTCTATAGTAGGCAAAACAAACTCTGGTGTCGAAGATGGCACAAAGTCAAGTACGGGCATGACGACAATAGGCAATGGCTCGACTGCTGTAGGAAGCAAAACCATCGGACAAGGAGATGGAGGCGGTAAATTCGGCTAATCAAAGACGGGCTTGCTATCCCAAATGGGCTCGCTATCCCAAATGGGCCCACTATCCCAATCGGGCTCACGATCCCAAACGGGCTCGCTGTTCCAAACGGACGTGGCTTGGATATTCCCGGTTGTAGGAGGAGGTCGTTGTTGTAGCGCCAAGTGGCCAGCCAAGGCCGGGTCTTGTGGCGAGCTTGAGGTGTTGACGCCCGATTGTGGCATTGGAGCCGATGTCGGTTGCGGAGCAAGGGATGCAAAGTGGGCGTCTAAACGAGCTTGCAATTCAGCCATTTGTTGCCGTAAAAGAGCAATTTCTTGTCTTAAGTCGGTACGACAACTCATGGTTACCAAATTACACAAAAATCGACCAACTAACAGCAATTCCTAGGCTGATAATAAAAATATATCAAACACTTTTTTTTAATCAAAACAACTCTCTCTCTTTTGTTTTTTTTTTAATATTCTCGACTTTTTTTTTTAATTAGCCGATCCTCTCTTTTTTTTATGGTAGTTTGATAACACAATAAGATCTCACCAACTTAATCAAGGATAACGTGGTTAATAAAGATAACAAATCTCAACAAAGAGAAACGAATCTCAAACCAAGATTTACATGAAGAGATAACTTCAATTGGAATTATTTGACTAAAATACACCCGAATCAATTTGGCAAGGATCCGGTGGAATTTTTTTTAAGTGTTCAACTTACTAGGCAGTAGATGGAACGCAACCACGAAGTCGGAACGGCGGGAGCGGAACGGTGAAAGTGCGGAGATCGAATCAGGAGACTTACAAGACGATGGCTCTGATACAGTTGATGCGTTTCGCCTCGCTACAAGGACCTACGTCTCGTATTCTGAATCCCGTCACGATCTCGATCGAACGATGGATCGGAAACAAGCGGAAATTGGCACGTAGCGGAGCGCACGGATCGAGGCAGGGGTACGTCGCTAGGGTTCTAGCGGCGTCTCGAGATGGAATTGATTCCGACAAGCAAAACCTCAGAATGATTGTAGGGCGATTGGAAGAAGGATAGAAGGATTGTGACGCCTGATGCCTAGGGAAGAGAAACTCGATTCAACAAAGGCAAATTCAATTCAATTCAAGCGTAACTGAAAATATGAGAGTCTGACAACTTAAATAGAAAACTAGGTCTAACCTAAAAACCCTAATGAAGATGGGCCCAAGCATGCAAGCCCAACCCATCTCATTAATTAAAATAAATGACGGAGTTGAAACTAATACTAAATAAAGTAATTGTCTCACTTAAAACCCGATAATATAATTAAGATAGAAACCCGAAGACCCGAGGTCTCGGAAGAACTCGCACAAGCTGGGAACACCGCCTGTCGGAGCGCGACTTGGCACACTGGAGCGCGGGGGCGCTTAGAGGCTTCAGCCCGCGCCCACGGTTCTGAGGCCGGAGCGCGGTCATGGCGCGGGGAGCACGATCGCGCTCCCGGGCACGCAGCCCGCGCCTTGCAGACGTTGGTAATCTAGTGGCGCGGCGCGGGTTCTTTGGCAGGTCGCGCCAAGGGAGACGCCACGGCTTGGGTAAACTCCGGTTCGCCTTGATCGATCTAGGTCTAGGACCGGATCGCATCATCCTCCCTCCCTTAGAATCCAAGCGTCCTCGCTTCGAGCTCGGTGGGTCCGGGGAGAGGCAGAGAGCAGCAGGCAGCACAAAAATATCGTCAAGTTCGGTGTCGTCTATCGAAACGTCTATAGTAGGCAAAACAAACTCTGGTGTCGAAGATGGCACAAAGTCAAGTACGGGCATGACGACAATAGGCAATGGCTCGACTGCTGTAGGAAGAATAACCATCGGACAAGGAGATGGAGGCGGTAAATTCGGCTAATCAAAGACGGGCTTGCTATCCCAAATGGGCTCGCTATCCCAAATGGGCCCACTATCCCAATCGGGCTCACGATCCCAAACGGGCTCGTTGTTCCAAACGGACGTGGCTTGGATATTCCCGGTTGTAGGAGGAGGTCGTTGTTGTAGCGCCAAGTGGCCAGCCAAGGCCGGGTCTTGTGGCGAGCTTGAGGTGTTGACGCCCGATTGTGGCATTGGAGCCGATGTCGGTTGCGGAGCAAGGGATGCAAAGTGGGCGTCCAAACGAGCTTGCAATTCAGCCATTTGTTGCCGTAAAAGAGCAATTTCTTGTCTTAAGTCGGTATGACAACTCATGGTTACCAAATTACACAAAAATCGACCAACTAACAGCAATTCCTAGGTTGATAATAAAAATATATCAAACACTTTTTTTTAATCAAAACAACTCTCTCTCTTTTGTTTTTTTTTTAATATTCTCGGCTTTTTTTTTAATTAGCCGATCCTCTCTTTTTTTATGGTAGTTTGATAACACAATAAGATCTCACCAACTTAATCAAGGATAACGTGGTTAATAAAGATAACAAATCTCAACAAAGAGAAACGAATCTCAAACCAAGATTTACATGAACAGATAACTTCAATTGGAATTATTTGACTAAAATACACCCGAATCAATTTGGCAAGGATCCGGTGGAATTTTTTTTAAGTGTTCAACTTACTAGGCAGTAGATGGAACGCAACCACGAAGTCGGAACGGCGGGAGCGGAACGGTGAAATTGCGGAGATCGAATCAGGAGACTTACAAGACGATGGCTCTGATACAGTTGATGCGTTTCGCCTCGCTACAAGGACCTACGTCTCGTATTCTGAATCCCGTCACGATCTCGATCGAACGATGGAGCGGAAACAAGCGGAAATTGGCACGCAGGGGGGGCGCGGATCGAGGCAGGGGTACGTCGCAACGGTTCTAGCGGCGTCTCGAGATGGAATTGATTCCGACAAGCGAAACCTCAGAATGATTGTAGGGCGATTAGAAGAAGGATAGAAGGATTGTGACGCCTGATGCCTAGGGAAGAGAGACTCGATTCAACAAAGGCAAATTCAATTCAATTCAAGCGTAACTGAAAATATGAGAGTCTGACAACTTAAATAGAAAACTAGGTCTAACCTAAAAACCCTAATGAAGATGGGCCCAAGCATGAGGGCCCAAGCAATCTCATTAATTAAAATAAATGACGGAATTGAAACTAATACTAAATAAAGTAATTGTCTCACTTAAAACCCGATAATATAATTAAGATAGAAACCCGAAGACCCGAGGTCTCGGAAGAACTCGCACAAGCTGGGAACACCGCCTGTCGGAGTGCGACTTGGCACACTGGAGCGCGGGGGGCGCTTCGAGGCTTCAGCCCGCGCCCACGGTTCTGAAGCCGGAGCGCGGTCATGGCGCGGGGAGTGCGGTCGCGCTCCCGGGCACGCAGCCCGCGCCTTGTAGACGTTGGTAATCTAGTGGCGCGGCGCGGGTTCTTCGGCAGGTCGCGCCAAGGGGGGCGCCACGACTTGGGTAAACTCCGGTTCTCCTTGATCGATCTAGGTCTAGGACCAGATCGCATCAATCACCGTCTCCCCGCCATGAAGCTGGCGTAGAACACCGAAGAATAACCGCTGCCCACCAGGGCACAAAACAAAAACAAGAAAGTACAAGAAAGAGATAACAAGGGCACCGCGCAGAAGCACACGAAGCCCTTACCATCACCGTCTCACCACCGTGACGCCGGCGTGAGAGGCCGAAGAGCGAACCGTCGCCCGCCTAGGGCACGAAACGGAAGAACAACAGGAAAGGGGAAAGTTGAAAGTATCGCACAGGGGCAAGCGCCGCCTTCACCCCCTCCGTTTTGCCGTCGTGACACCGACGAAAAATGCCAAGGAGCATCTGTCTCCCTCTGTGGTAGGCCGCGATGAGAAAAGAAAAAACGAAGAACATCGAAGACAAGAAAAGAGAGTTGAGCACTTACTTTCTTAGAGTCGGCGTGAAAAAGACGGTGTTGCAACTGGGGATGGCGGAAGGTCTTCGGAAACCGTCGCGAAAACCGCTCATCGGGAATTGAGAAGACAAAGGAAGAGAGAGAGCGAAAATGCTGGGAAGAAGATGTGGAGGAGGTGTGTGAAAGACGCCCTTATAAAGAACAAGTTTGGGCCTCCCCTCACTCTCGAAAGGCTCACTGGGCCTATCCCGTCTGAACGGTCCATTAAGCAAAGGATGAGGAGCAGGCCCAGGGGGCATCACCCGTGCAAGCAAGAGAAAAACCTAAGTACGGGGCCTCGCATGGAGAAAACCTCGCAAGATGTCCCCCCAACCTCTAGAACCTCGCACCTCGTAAAATGCCCTCCTAACCTCCATAACCTCGCAAAATGCCCCCCCAACTTCTATGACCTCGCAGAATGTCCTCCCAACCTCTGAAAACCTCGCACCCCGCGATCCTAAGAAGCATATGACCTGCGGTCCTCGGGGCGAGGTCCCCAGGCCATGGGGTTGTGATGATGTCCAAAATGGTAAAATAAGAAGTGAGCCCGGGGTACAAAGAACAAATAGACCCGACGAGACTCCCAAGGATGATTCTGGGGCCCACAACCATACCCATCTTTTTATTTAACAATATTTCCATCCCCGCGAGGTCCTCCGAATCCCCGGAGCAAAGTCTAAACCTCGTCACCGACCCCACTAACACACCCACCCACACGGACCACTCACTGATGCCGCTCCCCCGAACCAATCACCGGCTGCCTCATCCCCGGACCAATCAGAAGCCCCGATCTCGGGCGTCCCACATCGGACATTGGTCAAAACTCGACTCCCCAACCCTCTATAAATAGAGGAGAACCTCGTGAGAAGAAGGGGTCGAAAAACATCTTGAACTCAAGAACTATCTTGCTCGTTGAAGATCGACGTGATTGAAACATCGTCAAAAGACCGCGCTATAGACAAGCAAAGTCCACAAAAAGACTTCAAGTCACACAGAAGATCTCGCTCACATCAAAGACCTCGCTACACAATCTTGCAAGCCATCTACACCACGCTCTCAGATCAACCTCGCACCAAGATCAATCAAGTGATACTTAGGTGATAGAATCGTTTAGCAACTAGGAGATCTCGAGCATTGTTAGATCGAGATCTCGAATAATCATATAAGGTCTAGGGTGTAAACCTCAATTGTTTGTAGGCCTCATTGGCTTGTAACCTCGTCATAAGGAAATCATAAATAAAGAAGCAAGTGTTTGCACAATCGAATATAATAATCCCGTTTCTTGTCTTTTAGCAAACGGTTTATTTTGGGTTTCATCAAGTGTTGTGTTCAATTGGTGATATGAACCCATAGCATACAGTATCAATATGCATAATGCCTTCATGGCATCCTTATTACATGATGCAAGCAATATACATATAGATATTGGTTTAAGAAGCTAAACCTTTTCATGTGGGCCGGGAGATGGATTTTGCTTTTTTCATGTAATATTTTTACTTGTAATCTCTCTTTTTAGGTCATATTTTTCAATTGGCCTTACAAATATGAAATTTAAGCACATCGAGCCAAGTTTAAACCACAATAATCAACCAAATTCACAACATGAACCACAACCTTATAGATCATGAACCATAAACACTACCATGAACCCAGAACTGATGAAAAAACAAGCAATAAGTGTAGTAACAAAAGAAGAAATAATTACATCAACACAACTTAGGGAACACAAATGTAATCTTGCCATGTAGTATTTTTCATGTGGGAGATGGATTTTGCTCTTGCCATGTAGTATTTTTACTAGTAATTTCTCTTTTTGGGCCATCTTTTTCAGTCGACCCTCCAAAATATGCAATTTAAACAACAATAAACCAAGTTCAAACCACAAAAATCAACCAAGTTTACAACATGAACCACAACTCTAGAAGCCATGAACCACAACCTTTAAAATCATGAACCATAAATATTATCATGAACTAAGAACTAATGAATATACCAACAATAAGTATAGTAACAAAAAATAAGCAATAATCACTTCAACACAGCTTCGGGAACAAAAATGTAATCCGATCTTTTTTCTTAAACAACAAATAGAAAACATTAATTCATACTACACTAATAAAAAAACACCAAACAAGCCCATACTAGTCAAGTTTTTTGCCACAATAGTACAAAAATTAAGGTGTTTAAAGGGAATCATCAATCAAGCCCATAAATCTGGTCAAAGTCCAAAATCATTCATAAACCAAGTAGATATACACAAAGCATTTGAGGATAGGGAAATTGAGAGCGTTAAACCATAAATCTTAGATAAGTGAAATTTCTCCATACCTTTTTATTGTCTTCCAGCATTGTAGATTAGAATGGGCGAGATCAAGCGTAATCAGGCGAGATCGAGCGCAATCGGGCGAGATCAAGTGAGATAGAGCATAATCAAGATTAATCAAGTAAGATCGAGCATACTCGAGCGATTTGAAGGTTTGGAAAGACAATGAGAGAAGGATGAGAGACTTGGAGAGATGCCAGCGTTCGGATGAAGAAGATCTTTCAAGTTTGGGGGTAGATTTGTTTCAAGGGGTAATTTTGTCTAGGAATGGAAAAGTGAACTTATTTACCCGTGATGCCATCACAAAAAAGAGCTGATTAGTTTTTCTATATTTCAGCTAATTACTTTTGTTTAATCCTCATCGTCCGCTAGTTAGATCTAACAGCTCTAATTTGTTCTCATTTTACACTGTATGCATATTAAACACCCAAACTGGACTCACCAAAATATTAGGAATGGATCATCTTTAAGGAATATATTCAGAATCAAAAAAAATTGTATCCGATGTGTTTATCAAAATTATGAATAACATCTTTAAGAAATATCTAAGGAATGAATATTCTTTAAATATAATCTTTCAGGAATATTTAAGGAATGGATAATCTTTAAGGATAATCTTCAAAGTTTATTGTATGAATGAAACTAACAGATTATCTTAGGCTATTATCAGATTTTTTAACAGAATCTGCAAAAAAAAAATATTAGATAGGTTCAATGGCACCGAGATTTGTTAACCCAATCTATTGTTTATTTTAAATAACATCTATTGGCATATATTGTTTGGAGTCTTATACATATTTTCTAGGTAAGACATAACCAACGAAATACCAAAAAATGAATTAATTATAGGTAGATTAGTGTATACATGTTTTTTTTCTACTGTGCAAAACTTTTCTATGATTTTTTATTTTAAGTTTTATCCCTAATCTTATAGGTATCTTTTGGAAAAATCTTCTGATCTATCATGACTGTGCACATCTTTTCTACCGAATTTAGAGAAAGCTTTTCGAAGAGTAAAGAGGATAAGTACCTAGGAACAACCATATAGGATAACAAAATTGACAAATTTTTTTTATTTTAAATATTTGATCGACATTCAAGCCATTATTAAATTCATCAAGTTTGACAAATTGGTGGGAATCTGATGATCTTTTTCATTTTCATTCTTTCATCACTTTAATGCACATATAATTTGCAAATCTAAATCTCTTTACTTGAATAGGATAATAAAGGCATTAAATAGACTCATGTTATATAAGCGTATTTTGTTTGCTAATGAGGTAGAAAAAACGCACATGGCATATGATGTGATTATAAAATAAATGGTGTGTAAATTATATAATTTAATGACAAAATAACACGAGTCAAAATTCTATGTGGTGAAATATATAAATGACGTTTGTACAATGCTGACGTGGTACAAAGAAATGACTTCAAATCATATTGGTTTATATATATAGTATAAGGATCTGGTAGAAAGGCTCTTTAAGGTGAAAAGTGAGTGTTATTATGAGCCATTAGATGGATTTTATTGAACGTTTCAAATTTATTGAAAATGGGTGCACTCTTGTAGATAGGTGTATCTCACTATATCATATCAATTTAGCAGATTTTATGGGATTTTTATCTTGACTTTTCCTTTAATACCTTTTACATTCCAAAAGCACATCACCGTTCACTTTTTTTTATCCTTCCAAAAACCACATATGACAATTCTGATAAACAATTTTGATGATTCTTTCTCTCTCCATTGAAGAAGTCAATTGATTTCATCTGTTGTGAAATCGATTTTCTTAACTTGTATCTTATCGGTCGGAGGTTTTCTTCCTTTTGTGCAATCGACATTCGATCGTTTGGTGCGGTGCGTTTTAGTTCGTTTGTATTAGTGCCTTGATGTTCTAATCCAATTATTTTCGTGAAATGAACATTTCTCATTCGTTCGGTGATCAATTTGGTGGGATTTGTCTTGTTGTGCAATTGGATTACTTTATTACACTTAATTTACAAGTTTGTTCGTTAATCAACACCCCTCTTTTGGGTTTCCACGGATGTCAATATTATTTAGTTAAGTGGCTATGTATGCACTGGTTTTTTGTAATCAATTTATTTCGTTTATATGCACTAACTGTTATATGTTGTATTTGCGCCACAAAGAAGATAGAAGAGCTAGGTTGAAGGTACTTTTGCAGGTATAAAATGTTGCATTTTTATTCAAAATCTCATCTATATATTGTTTGATAAAAGTGAATTAATATATTGTCTGCATATGCGAAGTATATATGCTAGATCTAATTGAAGACCTAATCAAAATCTCAATCAACTATTTACATCTTGAAAGTTTATATACTCAACTTTTGTGTGATATTTATATTTTTTGGATCTACCGGGTTTAGTATTCGTCATTTTATTAAGTGATATTCCTTGACATATTAAGAAATATTCTTGATATTACTCTCTGATATTCATTAGCATATTAAAAGATATTCTTGATTGTTACGCTTTGTTTAATTTTTATGTGTGTTTGATTATTTTATGTTGTTGATTGGGTATTTCTAATTGGATAATAAAAAATATTCAATATTTTATGTATATTAATTTTCATATTTGATATTTTGTAAGTGATATATATTATATTCAACAATGATATTCACAAGTTTAGGTAGTAGCATTCATATAATTGAAATATGACATTCATGTCATAAAAATGATATGTATTATTTTGATGTTATAAATTAAAGAGAAAAACGTGTTATAAATTAAAGAGAAAACAGAGAGAATAAAGAGAAATAGGAAGAGATCATATCCATCTTATTAGGTCACTCATAGGGGCCTTTATATAGAGAATACAAACTAGGGTTTTCAATTGTACATCTAAATATAATGATATAAATAAATATTATAACACCCCCCCTTAGATGTGATGTACATTACTAACTGTCTCATTAAAAACCTTGCTTGGAAAAACCCAGTGGGACAAAAACCAAGACTAAGGGAAAAAGAGTGCAGTTATGATTCTTCTCTCAACTTGAAATATATTCTCTTTTCTTGACTGAATTGAGCATCCATCTTGCCTTTGGGTTGAATCTTGTAGTTTGAAAACACTTGATGATATGTACTTTGGTTGATCACTTCATGCTGAATTCTCTTCATATATACATCACCGTTGGCTCCTTTCAACTTGATTTGATGGATGGATAAAAACTTCATTCTTTCACATATCTCGAACTTCAGACCGAGATTGTCTCATCAAAGATTTTATATGACGAACTGCCTCATTAAAAACCTTGTTTGGAAAAACCCAATGGGATAAAAACCAAAGCCAAGTATAAAAAGAATACAGTCGTATAATGATGCTCCCCCTCAGTTAAACATATGCTTCTTCTTACGACACATATTTGTCATCGTGGGATTTCGTAAAAATTTGGTACTTCTGGACCAACAATCTCTATTGTATGTTTAAAGGAGACAGTAACTCATTGTCACATAAGATGACATTATTGAGGTAATGAAGCAAGGTACATTAATGCACCTATTGTACTGAGATATGGTACTTCAAGACATAATATGTCTTTCATTTTCTGATTAGGGGAAAAATGCGATCCTTTTCCACACTTAGCACCTTAGTACTATTAGTGCACTTAATGAATGTGCTATCATCAAATTAAATGGGTCTTTTATTCCATTTGTATGCTCGAACTGCAGGCCTAGACATTACTTGATATTCCTAAGTCCTTTATTTCAAATTCTCTTTTCAAATAATCAGCTTCTTATTAGGATCTCTTTTGGAGTCCCAATAATATTCAAATCATCAACATAAACAACAATGATTACATATCCCAAATTTGTTGTTTTTATGAACACACAAGGACCTATTTGATCGCTGACAAATCCTTGCCTTGTAGATATTCTCTAAGGCGATTATACCACATTCTTCCCGATTGTTTCAATCCATATAGCGATCTTCTAAGTTTAATGGAATAAATGTAATGTGGTTTTGATTCAAATGCTTCAGGCATTTTCAATCCTTCAGGGATTTTCATGTATATGTTCGTACCTAACGACTCATATAGGTATGTTGTGTAATATCCGATTTTCGTTTTAGGTCTCGTAAGTCTAAAAACGGGTTCTTTCGCTTACAAGCATTGAGTTTCTTGATCCGCAAGTAAACTCGTAAAACAAATTAATTAGTAAACCGTTTTGACAACCAGTGGACTATACCTTGTTCTTCTTATGTAAATTATATCTAATAGAGATATATATATATATTCTTTTTCTTTTTAGCTAAAATTGGGCCTGAATAATCTATCAAATTTATCTAATATGTATAGATAGTCTATCCCGAAAAATTATCCAAACTCAACCATATCTATCAAATCTCGGTAAAACCCTATATTAACAACCCAAATTTCGGAGCCGATCGAAGTTTGTTCAAAAACTTCTTCCCTGCTGTGCATATAAGGACGGACGTTCGTTTGAGCCGTGCCGATCACCAAAGCCACCAAAGTGTGTTGCATTTGGAGCCGATCAACCACCGCACCATCACCAGTTCACCAGTGGTATTCCATCTCGTCGGAAGTTGGTACCGAGGTCCGGTGAGTTCTTGTCCTCACGAGTTAATAAATTCCTCTGTTTTTCTTCGTCGGATTAGTTAGGGCGTCATTTGGGTTAGAATCCGGGACAAGGGGATTTATAGAGGGCGAGTCGGGAACGGGATCGGAGTTGGTGGCGACGGGCTTCGCTGAAGTCGTCGGAGGGGGCGAACCAGTCGGACAAGGGGGCGGTGAGCGGTGTTTACAATGGCCGCCGGTGAGGGTGAGAGGCGGGGTTTCTGGGAACGCAGGGTGGGCGTGAACGGGGGGCGGAAATCGCTGCTCGCCTACGCCCTCTCTCGTTGACGCGTTACGGGGCAGGGCCGTCGGAGATTCCGAGCGCTAGGCCGAACCAGAAGACGGCGTGCTCGGGATCGTTCTCAAGGTTGAAGAAGGACAGGGGGTGGGCCCTGCGAGGCTGGTCAAGATCCAATCGGGTCGAAGGACAAATCGGGAGAAGGGGGGTGGCGTTGTTGCAGAATGCCGGCGGAAGTTGAAGTCTGGAACTTCGGGGGGCTAGGTTGAAGACGAAGAGGGAGTGGGGCCCGCGCGCCTGGGTCAAACTTCCTGTCCGGTCAAACGGGTTGTTAGCAGGGAGACGGGCTCGGGTGATTTTGGCCCAAAAATTGGGTTGGATTTGATTACAAATTTTTATTTTTTATGTTGGGCTGGGAGATGGGTTCGAATTTGGGCTGGTACAAGTGGGTATTGGGTAATTGTGGATGGGCTAATATTTAGTATATGAATAGGTTAATAATATTAAGTAGCTTGGATTTAGTATGTTAATTAGCAAACCTCGTTATAAAGGTTCGGATGCTTAAGGGAAATAAAGGTGGCTCCTTAATTGGGTTAGTTGGTTCGGCTCGTATTTTAATTAATCTTTTCCTTTATAATTCTTTAGGGAATCGCTTCCGTTTGAGATCGTAGTTCCATCTTCATCACAAGGTTCCTAAATCTCGAGGTAAGTCGTTTTTCGACTTGCTCGGTTCTTCTCTACCTTGTTAGATTGCGTATCGATATTGTAGGGCGGGTTTTGGAAACTAGTCCCGAATGCCTTTATAAACTGTTTTGAACGTCTCATGTTGTTGTGTGTGTAAAATGGTTTTGAATGTGTTTTATCGGAAGGATATTTTTGGAACGTTTTCTCTGTGTTGGTACCGTTTCCGACACGGCCCATCGTAGCTGGCGTGGAGGAAGAGTTGGCTACTTTGACCCGTGTGACAGGGAAACCGTGCCCCTTCAAAACGAAAAGTATTATCTGTGTGTTTTTGGCAAGTGCTCCAGTGGAGGCTTAGCCCGGGGTTAGAAGGGAGATTGTGAAGTGGAGTGGGAGGGCCTGCCTCTGCACTCGGCGCGGTGATGAGCGCCTTGGTAGTCGGATTGTGGAAAAGGAGGAATTGTTGTGTTATGAGATTGTGATTGTGAATGCATATGTGGTTCTGTGTGACTGATTATAACTAATTTAGGTATTGGCCTTTAGAGATATGATTGTGATTGAGGATTTGTATGCTAACTTTAGAAATGTTTTCGAAACGTTCTACAATTTCCGTATGCTATCTAGCTTGGTAGATTAGACGCTGACCCTTCTGGGAATATTTTTCAGTTCCAGGTATGAATCAGGGAGCCGTGCAGGAACCGAGGCCAGATGGCGGGCCGGAGCAGTAAAGAGCGCGTGTCATAGTGGGATGGGATTATTTTTACGATAGTTTAGTTGTGTTATTTTTAGGATGTTATTTTTATTAATATGTTAGAGTTGGTATTATGACTTGTCTTCTGTTTTCGTCGAATGATTTTATTGTTGGTGATGATTCGTCAGATTCAGGATATTTATAATTAGGTTTTCGGGAATTCATGCATAACTACGTTTTCTATATTTTTATAAAAGAAAGGTTGGATGTTTTTATTTCGTTTTCTCGTCGTGCCCGCGTTGCAAGATCCTAAAGTGTAGTTGTCAACCTATTTAATAGTACCTAGTAAGGTCTATTTCTTAGTAGTGCCCCGTCGGAAGTCGGGGTGTTACATGTTGTTATCACATCCACGAGTTGCATTTTCAAATGCTCAACAACGGTTAAAGCAACAAGGAACATGAGTGTCGTTACATCCACTACTGGTGAATACATTTCCATGTAATCCACTCTAGGTTTTTGTGAGAACCCTTGTGCAACCAGTTAAAAAAACTAGTTTTTCACTTTCTGGTGTTGGATCTACAGGCCCAAAACACCTAGTTTGTTTAACGAATCCAATTCCTCTTTCCAGCTTTTCCAACCATTTTGATGTCGACATTTCTCCATTGTTTGGGGATTATTGTCATCTTCTCTAATGACTTTTACGATAACTGAATAAGCAAAGATATCTTCTCGATACGCTGTACCGATACTTACATAATTAATCGACATTTCCAAATTGTTGCTCATTCCATTTTCTTTGCTTTTAGAGTCTTTAGATAGAATCTCTTCAGGAGTTCTATCTTCATGTTTATTTCCAGTGCACATATCATCCTTTTGGGATGTAACTGGCTCTTTTCTCTTCTGGGGAATGTATCCTTAAATCCAAAAATGTCTCTCATGCTTATGTGTTGGTTTGGAGTTACTACTGGTATCTCCAAATGAGTTGGCACATTTTCAGTTGATGTTTGTGACTTAATCACTTTCATGACATTGGTAAACATCATGAAGCTATACAATCCCCTAAACTTCCGGTTTAGTTATACAATTTGCTAAATTTCTGGTTTAGCTTTCTAAGTTGCATCCCATGCAATCTCTTAACTTCTAGTCTCACTTATCTTCTCCCTCTAAAGTTGGGACTTTCACCTCGCCAAAGTGTTAATCTTAGTACCGAGCAATATATTGATCACCGCTTATAAGCTCTAGGTTTTTTATAAACGATAAGGACCCAAACCCCTCATCTAATCCGAACTTTCATTATGTGGCATTACCTAAAAATTAAATGGGGGTGGAGAACATATATAGCATTTCCATTAGGAGAATTTGGTATAAGCGGTCGATCTTGTCGAATTAAATAATCGATTTTCATATTCATGACCCTATTTAACCACGACTCTTCCAGGTCGCGTATTCCATGTATAACACTTGTCTGGCTTTCAATTATGACCGCATTGTTGACGACTCTACCTGGATCGTTTTGTGAATATGTGTGAGAGCTATCCAATGCTCAATCACTTCACATATTGATTTATTCCATTCTCCTCCATATTCCTTGGAACCAATGGGTTGAGTCATCTTTCAATATTATGATAATCCGGAATGGTCCACATGGCGATTTAGCTAGTCTTCTTATATCACTTGAAATCTGTCAAGGAGCATATGAGACCTTGTATTTATTTGACTTATATCGGCCTTGCTACTAGTTTACCAAGAGCACAAGCCTTTCAACGTCACTCTTAGGAAGAGACTTCAAGTCTCAAGATCTTTCGATCCTATACCGATCATGCGCATTATTATTTCATTTGAGTGACTAAGTTAATCATGCTACAAAAATATCTTATCCTCAACTAACTTCCAGTTGGTGAGATTACATTATTCAATGGGTGTTACTTTTCTAGAGTCATCATAATCTTCACACCAATATTTGCGCATGACTTGTGAAACTTCTGGTTTTCAAATACCGTGTGGTGTGACACCATTGAAAAATGTTGGTGATCCATACATAAATTTGGGAGCTCATCAACTCATATCAGATAAAATGTTATCTTCATATCAAAATTAGATGCCTCAAAATGGGTGCATTCAGAATTTTTAATATAGACTAGACCGGTCTCCACACTTATACTCATAAAGTATGGTTCTTGTACAACTGGTACAAGACTGATGATCAATTATGTCATTTATCGAATATCCCTTATTTTAAATGTTCTTCTGGACATCAAATTAACCCACGACGTCCTAGCTATAAGTCATAACCATGACTAACGGCCGCATGCGTAATATACCGTAACCTCATTCACACCCTCTTCTGGAGGAGGCATGCTTCTGGAATGCAAGAGGTTGGTCAAACATGACCTTGAACTTCTAGTTCATGCTAGGTAGGTGGTCATTTAGACATAGTTCTGAATATTGTGATGACCCACATTCCTTGTACTACTTCTAGAGTACATGCCATATTTCATGTACTACATCTAGTGTACATGGTTTGATATGAGATCTCTTAACTCTCCAAGAGTTTATAACGATCTCTACTTGGCAAAATTCGATTCCTCAAGCTCGAATGGAGTTGATGGTATGATACGTTCATTATAACTTAGCACATGTCTATTGGAACGTCAAGTGCTTCATGAATCTCCCAAACATCTCATCTGTCAACTTCAATTGACAATGTAATTTTATTTCTTGAACCATTTATCATCCACTTCGGGAGATAATATGTTCATATAGTTTCACTAATAAATTCTTCTCATCATACTACAAGAAGTAATTATATGTATGTAAATCCACTTCTAGGGATAATACTCTTATGTATAAAAGCATCTACTTCAGGAGATGATCATTGTCACATAAATTTTATCATCTTCTTCAGGAAGTGATATTCTCTATCATTACTCACTTCACGGGGTAATGAGATTTATTATTTTATCTCTTCGGGGATGATTTCAAATTTGTCTCTACTGGGACATACTAGCATCCGCTTCAGGAGATGGCAAGTTTTAACTTTAAGAACAAATAAAAATGTATATAAGCAATAACATAAATAATTAAATTGAAAAGTATAAATAAAGAAATAAAGTATCATAAAATAATGTCAACTTCTGGTGACAAGAGATTGAATACGAAGTCTTCTAGACTTCTTTCCATCACATACTTCAGGATGTGATTATTCATAAGATCTTTCAATCATATACTTTAGGATGCTGTTTCAATGAGACCTTTTAGTCACATACTTAGGATGTGATATCCATGTAAATATTTTATTATCTACTTCAAGAGATAATATTTTTCATATGAACTTTATCGTCTACTTCTGAAGATGATAATTTTCTTTTTCAATTTGCACATGAATCATGTCATTTACTTTAAGAGACGACTTTAGTATCACCACTCATTCCAAGGAGTAAGAACTTTTATTATATTCATACACTTGTGGGGATTGATTCAATTATTTCATCCACTTCGGGGGATTATTTCTTTCATCCACTTCGGGGATGGAAATTATCACTCCAAGTCTAAAAATAGAAAAATGGTTTCATTCACTTTAGGGAATGAGAATTATCACTCCAAGTCTAAAAATAGAAAAATGGTTTCATTCACTTTAGGGAATGAGAATTATCACTCCATGGATAAAATGAAGTTTTTATTTACTTCAAGGAATGAGGATTATCACTTCGGGGATAATATTATCTTTATATGTTCATATAATTTGTCTCACCGGGGACAAATTCGTTTATAAATACATCCACTTCAGGGGATATATCATATTTCCATATTAATTATGGATGACAATTGACTTTATAATTGAATCAATTTAAATAAAATATAATGAGAAGAACGAATATTAATTATAAATTACATGACATATAGTATATGCAAAGTCATTTGTTCTGAACATTAATTAACCATGTATATGAACATATGAATTGAACGTGTATAAAAATTTGAGATACGAATTTCAATATACAAACGTGAAAAACACACATTTAACATTCAAAAAGAACGATCAAACAAAATAACACAAATTGAAAGATACATGAAGCGATAATTGCATGTGATATTAGATTATTTGGTTCCATTACGGTACAATATCTTCAAGAAACATTTATTTGCATATATTGAATCCTTATAACGTGGGAAGTCTTGCAATCGGCTATATATAGATGGGAAAGGATTTATACCTTCATACTTCAGTCTTGAACAATCATGCTAATAACTTGTTATAAATAAAAGAAAAAAATGTGTTATAAATTAAAGAGAAAACAGAGAGAATAAAGAGAAATAGGGAGATATCATATCCATCTTATTAGGTCACCAATAGGAGCCTTTATATAGGGGCCTTTACTAGGGTTTTCAATTGTACATCTAAATATAATAATATGAATAAGTTGAGAGATTTTATGTATTTGTTAAGAATAATTACCTATCCTATTTTTTTATTGGAAGGTAGCAAATGCTTAGAAAATATCGAAGGAAGATGGAGTCTACATAAGGGCAATAATGCACAATCATACATTTCTCATTCTTATTCGTGAGATTTGTACTTGAGTGATCATATTCACCATATTATCCAATGGTATTCATGTAACTTGGTGGTCGTATTCCTTATATTAGCTAGTGATGGTCATGTAAAATGGGTAGTCATATTCACTACATGATTAGCTAGTGATATTCATGTAACTATGTGAACATATTCAATGTATTAGTTGGTGATATTCTTATCATTAAATAGTGATATTATGTAGCTTTTCGATTCAAGTTATATGTATTATAGTGTAAATTGATATTCACAATTTTATATAGCAATATTCATGGAAGGTGGTATGGTTGTCCAAATTATAATGGGATTATATAATTACTAATGATCATATTCACTATAATGAATATAGATATTCATTGTGTATTACGTTGATTTTCATTTGGTAGCATGCGATAATAAAGATAAAATAATTATGTTGATATTATACAACTATTTATTTTAATCATATTCATCGTAACACAAGTACATATTCATTGCTTATCATATTGGTATTCACTCGACAGTTTGCGAGAATGTATATTCATTGTTTATCACGTTGATATTCGATCATCTGGTATGTTAAGAGAATAGACATACAAAAATTACATCAATATTAATTAGTTTTAAAAATAGGATAAAATCAATATTAAAAATATAATTTGTTTTTATTTTAAAAATAGGAGAGAGAATAAAAAATTCATATAAGATTTCCGATTTTGTACATGATTTGATTCGCCAAATATTAATTCCTTTCTTTTTTTTAATTTTTTAAATGGTTTGTTTGCTACTTTTAAGGGATTGAGTTTATTTTTGGAAAATGACATGTAATCTAGTAATATTCACCCTATTTTAACTATTTCAAATTCTCAAATCTCACCATCAATTCACTTTAATCCAACGCTTGAAATTCACACTCACTTTCTAACACAATTAGCTATCTACCGAAACCTCCCTCTATATTGGATGATATTAAAACCACCATAATTTTTTTTTATATTTTTATAGAAATTAACGTTTAATTAAATATGCTAGAGATTCCCAAAATTACAATTTGGATTCTTTCTAAAATATTGGATGATATTAAAACTTCCAAATCTAATATTTGAATTCATAAGATTTGTTTCCAAAACTACCAATTTATTTGTATAATTTATATGAATTAATGAGGAGATGACACATGTCAAAATCTAATGTGGCGCATTTTGGGAATGACATATTGCAAGAGATGTTGTGGCACAATGTGGTTGTTCCAAGTCTTATTGCTTATATATATATATAGAAAGTTTGGTTCAAATGAAACCAACCCTTAACATCAAACGGAAGGAGAGTTGTTAGTTGTCGGATCACTTGATCCAATGGCTCAAATTACTCCTGTGATTTTGAAAAAAAAAATAAAACAAATCAACAAGGTGACAATTTTGTAAATACACCCAATTTCTATACCCTTAACTTCACTCTCAAATATCAAAAAAAAGCCCCAATCGATCGTACTAACCACACTCCCACGACGATTCGAATCGCCCAAATTGAAGTCTCCAAACGCTCGATCGAAGGCTCCAAAGTTCGATCGAAGTCTCCAAAGTTCGATCGAAGTCTCCAAAGTTCGATTGAAGGCTCCCACCTTCTCGCGCTCAGTTTGTTGATCCAGGAACGTGATTCGGTCCATCGCCCTCACCTTCACCTTCGATCTCTCCCACGAGATGCCTCCAAAAACAAATTGAAAAGGTATAAGCCCTAATTTTCGTTGCCATGAGTGTTGTAATCAATAGTTTCAGCGAGATCCTGCCAAATTATTTTGTTGCTTATCATGAATTTGAACTTTCAGTTGTTGGAGGACGATTCTCTTTCAGCGATTTTCAGTTCTTTTGTTCATTGGTATCTTACTACTTCCAGCTGCCTGGTTTTTCCCTTTTTAACACTTTTGCCCTCTCGTACTAGGGGTTGGTTGCTTATGTATCGTAAATACTCGCACTAAGCTTGAATCTTGCTAAAGTTGTTCTTGATGTATCCTTTGTATTATATAAGAAATTTGATTTTCGGTTCAACGTCATGGATGATTGGATTGGATAATGTGTTATGTGTAGCATATGTTTTTCTGATTCAGTTCAGTCTGACCTGATTTGAATGCTTGTGCGTTGTCATCGAAGTAAATTCTCTTTGTTGATTGAGTGCTCGTGCATTATCTAGAGGACCACGTAGCTATATTTTTACTAGATAACCTATAGAAATTAGAAAGCAAGGTAACATGAGAGTTCTTATTGATTAGACCTAAACTACAAATTCAAGACTCACTTTCATGTGTAACATAGTTTCCATACCCAGTGAGATCTTTTATGGCTTCTTTGATGGCTTAGATGCAACAACAACATGTTTCTTTTTCTTTTTCATGCGCCTACCATGGCTCTTTCTTGAAGTCATAATATTTGAACTGGATTAATGGAGATTAATTAGGAAACATCATTCGCAATTGTTTTTTGTTATATTGGGTGTGAATTGGGAACTGATTGATTAAAAACTATTGTATAATCAAGTTAAAAGGATACCAAAATCAGTACTTGGTCAAATTGACACAATCAGAATACCAAAATCAATACCAGAGTTCTAATGTTTGCTGAAAATAGGGGGACTTTTTCTATTCAATCAAATAAGATTAGCAAAGTTGAGGTGAAAAGTGCATTGAAAAGTTTCAAAAGTGCATTATGACATAAGAAAAAGTGCATTGATAAATGTCATAATAAAAGTGCATCATCTGATTGAAAAAGTGCATTGTGACATAGGAAAACTACACTGATAAATGACATAAGAAAAGTGCTTCATCTGATTGAAAAAGTGCATTGAAAAGTTTCAAAAGTGCATTGAAAAGTTTCAAAAGTGCAGTGAAAAGTTTCAAAAGTGCATTGTGACATAAGAAAAGTGCATTGATAAATGGCATAAGAAAAGTGCATCATCTGATCGAAAAAGTGCATTGAAAAGTTTCAAAAGTGCATTGTGACATAAGAAAAGTGCATTGATAAATGGCATAAGAAAAGTGCATCATCTGATCGAAAAAGTGCATTGAAAAGTTTCAAAAGTGCATTGTGACATAAGAAAAGTGCATTAAACAGTTTTGTGAATTCTTCCTCTACTCACACACTCTTAGATAGTATTAAAGTGCATTATGAAGTAAAAAAAGTGCACTCAACAGTATCAAAAGTGCATTCTTAACAAATAGAAAGTCGCATTCCAAAACTGTTTAATTGCATTCAGTTTTTTTTCTATGATTTTAAAAATAGGTACAAGTAATAATACATTGCCTCCCGAAACCGAAAACTAGAAGAAGGGCATGAATTTGATCTCGGCTAAGTATCCTAGTTAGTTAACTAGGACTGTGCTAGATGTGCTTACAAAAGCTATGGAATCCCTAAATGATGTCCAAAAAGAGAGCTTGAAGGCTATGGGTTTTGGCCATCTACTCCACTTTGAGATAAAGGACATCCCGAACAACCTTGCTTTGTGGTTGCTACAACATTTTGAAGGAGCTAGGTGTGAGATACAGTTTGATACAAAAGTGCATTGTATAGTATGAAAAGTGCATTCTTAATTATGAAAAGTGCAATGTAAAGTATGAAAAGTGCATTCTCATTTACTAATATTTTTCCTTTATGTTAAGTTTAGAAAACTGCATCCTTAAATGTGAAAAGTGCATTCTTAAATGTAAAAAGTGCATTGAAGAGTTTTAAAAATTATTTTCAGACTATGTTGAGTTTTACTTCCTATATTGGATTACAATAAAAATCCATACTTATGGTGCATGTTTAAAGGAATAATTGAAGAAAAGCTTATTAGCTCTAATGGAAGAGCAATGTGCTTACGCACATAGATGTGGGTTCGAATCCCATATAAGCTAATTTGATCATGATTTTCTTTGAAAAATAGTTATTAATTAGTTATTTGTCGTACAACGATAAAATATAATTTCTTTTTAGTACATAGCTAGTTAGGTTGAGAATAAATGCGTTAAGAATTAATTTGTGTAAGATATCATATTAGCCTATGTAGGAATTGAACCTACATCTTTGTGCACAAAGCACACCGCTCTACCATTTGAGCTAATAGGCTACTTATACTAAAATATAAATTTGACCTTCATATGGTTTCAACTTGGATGGACACTTGGGCAAATAATATGTCGTTCCCCCTTGAGATAGCTCAATGAAATATTCACCACTGTTTTTAGGTGATTCCTCATTCAGAATAGTAGTTTAAGAAGAGTTTGATGTCCCCACTACAACAACATAAACGGGAAATATAAAGGTATTAGTTGAAAATCAGTAAAAGTGCATTGAAAGTATAATAAAGTGCAATATATACTAGGAAAAGTGCATTACCTAAACTACTAACTAAATCAGTGAAAAGTAAAAGATATAAAAAGTGCTATTAAGTAGAAAAAGTGCATTATTAACTATGAAAAGTGCAGTAAAAATATGTTAATTCAAAGACATGATCATTTGGTCCATATCCACCTTGAAGTCCAATGTCATAACCCTTACTACCAAAATCACAATGCAATTAACCATCATATTTTTGTATTATGAGGCTTATTATAATGTATAAACTATGTTCTCTATAACAAATAAAATTAGATATACGGTCGAATATATGTTCTCTAAACACAAATGAAAAGTGCATTGTTAAGTATGAAAAGTGCACTAGTAAGTCTGAAAAGTGCATTGTCATTTACTAGTAATACTCCTTTATGAAAAGTGCAAGTAAGTATGAAAAGTGCACTAGTAAGTATGAAAAGTGCATTATTAAGTCTGAAAAGTGCATTTGCATTTGCTAGTATTACTTCTTTATGATTAGTTCAAAGTATCAACGAGAAGAGGAATTCATTGTTCAAAGTGTGTTATTTAAGTATGAAAAGTGCACTAGTAAGTCCGAAAAGTGCATTCTTAAGTCCGAAAAGTGCAGTATTAAGTCCGAAAAGTGCAACGAGGCGAATTTTACAGGAAACACGAGAATTTGTGAGTACTAGTTACGACAGAACTCGTGTAATCTTGCCAGAGGATTACTTGTGAATTCTTCTACTAGTTACGACAGTATTAGGTAGAATTGGATTTGTGAATTCCTCTTAGATAGTTTATAAACCCTAGAATTTCAAATAACCTAACCAAATCACAAAAAGAGGAATAAATACCACTTTCTGCCATGGAAGGAGACTCGCACTCTTCGATTCGCCGAAATCCAGCGAGATTGCAATTGCACAATCTTCGATCTTGTTCAATCGCACAATCTTCGATCTCGTTCAATCGCACAATCTTCGATCTCGTTCTAATGCCCATCTCTCTTTCCACTGCAATCTCTACTGCCACCCACCACCAGCCCAACAATGGCGGAGGAGGACGCGCTTCGCCCGCCTTGGGAGCTCCAAATTTGTACCGAAATCTTGTTCAATCAATTGAGTCGCCCTCAATCGAGAGTCTTGAGTCGCCCTCAATCTCAAAGTACCGAAATCTCGTTCAATTTACCCCCAAAAACAAAAAAAGAGAAAAATGATTAATTAATTAGAGAGGGAAAAGACATAATTGCCCCCGTCTTTAATAAAAGGAGAAAGAAGATCAGCCCTTGGATCTCCTTGTTCCAAGGGCCCAGAATACTCCTTCCGTTTCATGTTAAGGGAGTGTTTTATGGGAACCAAACTCAATATATATATTATCTCATTACTATCACTTCCATATTTTTATTATTAAAAGCTTATATCTATAGAAATCTCTACACCTAGAGATATGTTAAACTAATATTTTATTAAATGATAACTTTAGTAATATAACCATCATTAATATAATTATATTCATATAGCTTTTGAAGACCAAGGTTTAACATTATTCAAATTATTAAATACTCATTAACTTGAATTTAATGTTCCATTTAAATTAATTTATAATTCTTTTATCCACTTAAGGTCATAAACTTATAACCTTATCATTATTAGGAAATTCTTTTATTATTCAAAGCATGCAAGTTGATAAATTAAATAGAACCTATTAAAAATATACTTTCCATGTTTATATTTCCAAATGATTATAAAACATTCTTATGATATAGAAAGTCCATAATGCCCTCATCATATTATATCTTTTATGACTAGTGTATATTAATATATTATTATATTATTTTCATCTTATCATAAACTCTTTTTAAAGACTTGCAACTCCTTCTTATGATATAAAAGGTATTAAGATAATATATTAATATATTTATTCTAGTCATTTACTTACATAGTAAGTTTCCAATATTATGTTAAAAGTAATTATATCATACTTTCCATATAATATGATCAAGGGAAAATCCTTATCTTATTAAAAAGGGTTTTCCATGTCACATGATTTATAAATATTATATTTGTACAAATATTATAATATTGCTAGTATATCTTTTCTAACAACTTAGGTCTAGGTCTTTATTTATATTATAAACTTTAAGAAATGTACACATACTATTATAATATTCTTTCCAAGTATATAAAATTAGTGATATTAACCCATTATCTTATTTATAAGGATTTCCAAGTATTATTATAAACAAATGATCTCATACTTGTTCTTAATAACATACTTTATTCAAAATATCTTACTAATAATATTCCAAAGCATATTATAGGTTTAAAAGCTATGCAAGACTAATTTCTTTTTAATAAAGTCTTTGTTTTTTTTTAATTCCCTTATCTTATCCTATTTCTTTTATATTAGGATAAAAATATGACCAAGTTAATAATATTTTTTTAAAAATAGAATTATCAAGCTTAAAATTCACTTATATTAATCTTATAATTTATTTGAATTTATTCTATGTCTTGCATATTTATTCCTTTTTATAAAAACCACATGCATGTTATTATTCTTTACAAATTATCAACAACCTAATATGCTTAAAATATCATTGTAATAAATATTAATATTCTAGGAATTCACATAAGATTTATTGAAAATTATATTTCTCTTAGATGGGCATGCACATTAATTTAATTACATAATTTCCTTTTTAGAAGCCCATTTGTAATATTTATTGAATTTATTTAAAAAAATATTATATATATATCTAAACTTATTTTATAAAAAGATAGAAAGATTAAAATACGAGTCGGGAAATTATACCGAGCGAAAACGGGAGCGGATTGGGCACGGATAACGAGGTGGGCGAAATTGGGCCTCTCCTTTTTCTTTTCCTTTCATAAAAAATCTGATGGGTAATTTTAAAAGGCATATGGGCCTAACTTTCAGCCCAAAAATAGCCCAAAGAAGCCCATATTTCCTTTTCTTTCTCCTTCTTTCTCCCTCTCACGTGAATAGAACCAAAGAGCATTCTGGGCGGACGACGACGGACGAGGCATGGACCGGCGGTGGAGGCAGACGACGGCCGAGCTCCGGGCGGCGGGCGCGCGCGCGCGAGGTGGCCGACGACGGGCTGAGGACGGTGGTGCTCTGGTGGTCAAAGGAAGGAGAAGAGGGGTTTTGGGGATTTTTCTCAAAAAAAATCAGATTTGACACAAAAATTAAATTGGGATTTCTAGGCTTTGAATGGGATTGAATTTGTAAGAGGAAGAGAGGAGGAAGTTTGTGTGAGCTTCTTGTGAATTTTCCAGCCTTTAAATAGGCAAAGTTGATGTTCTTCTTGATCCATGGCTATGGCTTTTGACCAATGGATAAGGGAAAGATTGATCTCTATTGGGCAATTTTGTGTTTGTTTGAGGGTGATGTAAGCTTGATGAAGCATCAAAGTTGGTCTTGCAAGCAATAGTGAGGATTGGAAGAAAAATTAGATGGATTGATGTACGTCAAAATCAATCAGACAAATTGACTCTCTTATGGAAGAAGAAGAAATAGGAGGGTTTATAATTAAAAGAATTGTAATATGGGTAGATAAGTTACTATAGCATAGCGGAATTGAGAATGTGTGATTACGGGCGAGATGCAAGAGGTCTCGGGTTCGAGTTCCGGCTCTTGCCTCTTTTTATTTATTTTTTTCTTGTATTTTTACTAGCCTTGTAATAGCCCATTATTTAATAAATCCGAAATTTATTTGAATCTATTTTTATTTGAGATCTCTACCACTTTGATAATCCTTTATAATATGTTCTTAATTTTATTTAAAATAAAAAATTTTAAACTCTCTTATATTAAGAGAAAAGGATTATTTAATTAAGTACGCGACTTGCTTAATATATTTACTGAAATTCTTAATTGTCATTGTAATAACTCTTTATAACACTTTATAATTTTACTATGAAATTATAAAGATTATTAAGTTCTCTACTTTAGAGGAAAAAAAAAATTATTGAGATAAATACCCATTTTATTTTATTTAGAATTTAGCGGATATTACAACATTTGCCTGAGAGGTCAATTTCTGTTGGGTTATTCGATTTTCGGTCCAACTAGATTTCAGATAAGTCGGGTTTAGTCATATTTCGCATATCGGATTTAGTTGGGCTTCGGGTATTTTGGATTTTGATTGAATCGGATTTTGAGTTTGGCAAGATTATGGGTTAATCAAATTTCGGGTGAGACGGATTGTGATTTACGAAATTGTTGATTTGGGTGGTCTTTTGCAAATGGAACAATTTTATGGGTGGTTTTGTTGCAAACAGAATATATTTGCGGGTGTTTTTTCTGAAATTTCGATTTTTACGGGTGGTTTTGTGCACAGACCTATAATTCGCGAGTGTTTTTGTGAAATTCACCCAATAAATTGAAATTTCATTAAGTTAAATCTCGGGTGGTTTTGCCTCGGCTATTCGTTGATTTCGTTCCACTGTTTCGTTCAGTGAAATTCACCCACTGTTTCCCTCCATCCTAGAAGAAATCGATTGCCTCGCCGATCGATTCGCCTGCACCTTCTCTAAAATCTCTCTAACATCTCTTGCTGGCACCTCTCAATCGATTCGATGGTTTCTGGAAAAAAAAAGGGTCCCAACTGCTCAGGATCTGGAAACAACGACGACGGTATGTTCATTGTCTTATTCACTCGATTATTTGTGCGTTATTGTTTTGATTCTTCAAATGTTCAAGTTTAGAAATCGATTTTGGGAATTGATTTGTTGGTTGCTTGCGTGAACTTCAGTTGAGCGCAAGGCGTTCGATGAAATGCACACCAAGACCTATTTTCATAAAATTTTGGGCGTGTTTTAGGGTTATGTTTAGAAGTGAACACGAAAGTAAGATTTCTCATCTACCGTTCCTTTCTAAACTAAGTCATTTTGGGGTACTAGTTTCGGGGTTGAGTGGGCGCACAAAAGTCTCCAATTGGTTTTCTGAATTTTTGGGCTCTTTTTAAGGTTGTTTTTGATTGATGGCTTCACAAACCATAAAGGGTCTCCAATTGGTTTTCTACAGAAGTTTAATGCAGAAGATTGTTGCATACAAGTGTCTGAAGGGAAGAGTGTGGAGATTACAGCGTCGGATTTGCATCGGTATTTAGGTCTGCTAGCAGGCCGCAAACCTGTACAAGTTCCAACCCACGCACCAAATATACCTCTAGCTAAAAAATTCAGAAGACAATTCAACGGGAAGACACCCACTCCCAACCAACTTGTGGGTTGCATTAAAAAGAATAAGAAGCAGGACGGCCCCATGTTCATTACGAACGTCATGATGCTCTTCAACGTTCGTATAGTCGAGTGCGTCCAGAACGGGGGCATGAACCTAGGTTTGCTCGAACTTCTTGAAGATGTTAAAGGTATCCGTAAGTATAACTAGTGTGAGTACGTTTTACAAAAACGCATCGATAGCAGGGTTTCTTGGAAAGGGACTTCAGGGAGTCAATTTCGAGCTCCTCTTATGTTGCTAATTGTAAGTATTGCCCTGATGTTAACTTGTGGCATTTCATCTTATGTTTGTCCATTTTGTTTCTGATCATTTTTCCATTACATTTTCAACAGTTGATGTATGTTGACCATTTCTCTACATCGGGTTCCCCACCCCCAAGAAAGAATCCAATCATTAAGGGGTGGATCGAAACGAGGGGCGTGATCCGTCTACTGGTGAAGAACAAGACGATGTTGTTAGATTAGAGTAGCCGGTACCCAGTGGAGAAGAAGCAGACGGTGCTTGCAAAGAGGTGCAGGAGCCGCCTACCGGTGAAGAAGAAGATGATGTTATTGGCCTAGAGGGGCAGAAGCCGGTACCCGGTGATGTTCTTGCCGACGCAACTTGCAAAGAGGGGCAGGAGCCGCCTACCGGTGAAGAAGAAGAAGAAGAAGAAGAAGAAGAAGAAGAAGAGGATGATTATGCCAACGACGATCACAAGCCGCCTGCATGTGAAGGCGCGCAGGATGCAGATATTAGCATCGCGCCGGTTACCGATATGCCGTCGGCAGATAGCTGTGATACTCTTGTGCATAAACATGCGCACAATGTAGCCCAGCTAGTTGAGCAGGTAAAGCTATTTTGCACGGCGACGGATGATGCTCCTTCGGAGATTGCAGAATCACCCATGTTCAAGGAACTAAATGGGGTCGTGGCTTCAATTTTCACTGGTTTGGGGTTGTAGTATGGTGACCATGGAAAATTCAATCTACACAGATTGACCAAACTTTTTGAAGCCGTTCAAAAGTGCTTGTCTGGTGGTGTCAATAGGGAAAATGACTAGAAAGATGAAAAAGGGAAAGGAAAGGTGGATCATCCTAATGGTGTTGATGCCAGTGAAGATGGTTGCGGATGAGGATGATCATGAAAAGGGGGTTGACGATCTCTAGATTGAGGATGATGCTGACAGTGGTGGGGCCAATCAGGATGCTGATAATGCTGATGACAAGCAGGTAAAGTATAAGACCACATGTGCATTTCATGCATTCTATCACATATGTATACTTCTTATTTCCTTTATTCATGTGCACTTTGATCTACAAATAAATGAAACCGAAAGCTCTTGTTGTTATTCAAGGTGTCAAATGAAGACCATGACGTGGATCACCCCGCTAATGGTGGTGGGGATCGCGACAAAAGCTCGGATGTTGAGGTCTCCATCCCACCTTCTATGATGCATTATAGCTTATGGTTTATATTATTTTCATTTTCACTTGATCAATCTTGTCCTGCAAATAATATAGGGTGTTTGAATCATATTTTTTTTTATTATACTGTTTGTTCACAAACAGGACTTTCAACAGCTGTATTGGATGGATGTGCTAGGGGTTGCACGGGCCAGCGTTGAGGTAAGGATGTATGCTATATGATTTAGATGAATTGTTGTCACTTCCACCACGAGGATGTTCACAAAAGATGATTGATTTTCCTGGATTAGATGCATCTGCAAACACAATCGAGGAATTGTCAAAAAAAACCGCATGAGAAGAAGACGTTTCCAATACTGATGGTCATTAGGCTTTAACACTGTGCTCCTAACCTTGTTCAGTAGCACAAAATTCTGACTCACCACCCTGTTCTGTACCACAACATTTTGAGGTTCCTGACAATGTGAACAACGTTAATGTAAGGACGTATGGTATATGATTTAGATGAATTGTTGTCACTTCCACCATGAGGATTTTCACAAAAGATGATTGTTTTTCCTGGATTAGATCCTGCATCCGCAAAAAGAACGCGAGGAATTTTTAGAAAAAACCGCACAAGAAGAAGATGTTTCCAGTATTGATGGTCATTTGGCTTTAACACTGTGCTCCCAACCCTGTTCACTAGCACAAAATTCTGACTCACTACCCTGTTCTGTGCCACAACGTTCTGAGGTTCTTGACAATGTGAACAATGGTAAGGTAAGGACGTATGGTATATGATTTAGTTGAATTGTTGTCACTCCCACCACGAGGTTGTTCACAAAATATGGTTGTTTTTCCTGGATTAGATCTTGCATCTGCAAATAGAACGCGAAGGATTGTCAAATGGTCATTTGGCTTTAACACTATGCTCCCAACCCTGTTCACTAGCACAAAATTCTGACTCACTACCCTGTTCTGTACCACAACGTTCTGAGGTTCCTGACAATGTGAACAACGGTAAGGTAAGGACGTATGGTATATGATTTAGTTGAATTTTTGTCACTCCCACCACGAGGATGCTCACAAAAGATGGTTGTTTTTCCTGGATTAGATCTTGCATCTGCAAATAGAACGCGAAGGATTGTCAGATGGTCATTTGGCTTTAACACTATGCTCCCAACCCTGTTCACTAGCACAAAATTCTGACTCACTACCCTGTTTTGTACCACAACGTTCTGAGGTTCCTGACAATGTGAACAACGGTAAGGTAAGGACGTATGGTATATGATTTAGTTGATTTGTTGTCACTCCCACCACGAGGATGTTCACAAAATATGGTTGTTTTTCCTGGATTAGATCTTGCATCTGCAAATAGAACGTGAAGGATTGTCAGATGGTCATTTGGCTTTAACACTGTGCTCCCAACCCTGTTCACTAGCACAAAATTCTGACTCACTACCTTGTTCTGTACCACAACATTCTGAGGTTCCTGACAATCCACAACCACCTCAACAGCCCGTTAAGGAATGTTATGCACAAACTCCTGAAAAAGAATTGGTGTGTAGGTGTGTGACAATCGATTTCAAAGCTCGTCCAAGTATTAAAAGGATTCTTTGTATCTATCTGCGATATGCACCTGAAGAGTAAGTACAATGATTATCCTTTAAAGTGCTTCATTCATTTTTTGCTTACCATATTTCAGCTTCGTACTGAATCCTTTTTGTTTTTGGGGTTTCAGCTTGGTAGTTTTCAAGCAACGTGGACGGGATGGTGACCCTCAGTGGGCGATTCGTAAATCGGATTTCATTTGTCTACTGTCACCTCATTCTAAAATATTCAATCAAATTCTAGACTGGTTCGCTCTGATCTTGAAATACAAGGAATTGACCCGTAAATGGTCGTTCTCTAGGAGACTCTTTGTTCCCACAGACATAAGCATATGTATATTCTACCTTCTCTCTATTCTTTTTTCCGTGCATTGTAACGAGGGAAATTGTTCACCCTCGGATTATGTTGGTTTTTCCATCTTCATTCTTATAGGTGCCAACTACACTTTATACCAACATCGAATTCAATACGGAGTTGTTCTGTTAGGACGAAAGCGTCGCTACGTTGTCACATACGTTCAATAATATGATAAATAGTGTCCTGGGGTGCATGGCTAACACCAAAGCATCGGATGTCGATCTGTTACGAATTAAACACTCTCATGCCAGTTATCATATTTTGTATGGATTTTGAGCAGCTCGACTTGATTTGTGGCCTTGTGTTATTTTTGTTCTCTTACACAGTGGTGCTTCCCGCTTTGTAAGCCGGAGCTACTTTTTTACGTCACCTTTAACATGAAGCACCCAAGGATTGATATCATCCAATTGGGTCACCCAGATCGTTTGGGAGATATGCGCTGGTGTACTCATAACTTGGTGAGTTAATTGTCCTTTTTTTTTCAAATTTCAAGTTTACACAAGTCTTATTTATAGTGAACTTCATTGTTCCCGATTGCAAATATCCCTACTTGTGTGCTGGTATAAGAGCTTGGGTTTAAAGGATAAATAGAATATGCTTAGCTTTGAAAGTTTGGTTGCCAAAGAAATGCAATTGCCTGATAGTGTCCTCGGTCTCAGCAAAGAGGACCTGGATATCGGTCTCATGTACCACATGCACACATATATGGGCAACGGTCCCCCCGACGGCAAGAGAGGTGGAAGTATCAGCTCGAGGCGTTCTCAAGGTACCCTGCGATGCATCTCAGAGAGTTGTACACGAGAATGATCATAGGGAGCCCCCTCAATGAGCCCAGAGTCCTAAAGCTTGTTGTAGATAGAGCAAACTATTATAAATGTCGTGCTGAACAAGGGCTTGTTATTGATAGTGTGAGAGAGTGATTAGTCTGTTACACGAGTATTAGGTGTAGTACTCAACGTGTATATTTTGACTTGCATGGATGTTTCATGGAATGCTCAGGTTTCATGGAATGCACAGGAATCTATCATCCAAGGGAGTCCTGGATAAAATCCTAGGACATCACAATTTTCATCATTGATATCAATATTTAAATATTGCCTAAAAGAGAGTTACTACGTACCGAACATCAAATATTACCACAATCCAACGGCAAGTCACATGTCATTATAAACATTGTTCTGAACAAGCGTTTATTATTGATAGTGTGAGAGAATGATTAGTCTGTTACACGAGTATTAGGTGTAGTACACAACATGTATATTTTGACTTGCAGGGATGTTTCATGGAATGCACATAGGCTTCACGGAATGCACATGAAGTTATCATCCAAGGGAGTCCTGGATAAAATCGAAGGACATAACAATTTTTATCATAAATATCAAATTTAAATACTGCCTAAAAGAGAGTTACTACGTACCGAACATCAAATTTGGATTATGCAATTGGCGAAGTACAGAATTTGCAATTATGGTTTAGTGGCCAATCAATGTGGATATTATAAAATTTTAAATTGCAAAACAGGTAAGTTAAATATATAGCGTCACATAAATAAGCTATAAAAGAATTGGGCTTCAAATTCACAACTGCAATTTGTGAAAAAGAGCGCGTCGTCTTCATTTTCGGATAAATACGAGTATTCCACCCAACCACACTTTCTGCGGCAATTAGGATGATCTTGTGGCTGCTCCTTGGCAAACTCAATTGGTTTGTAGCGGCTGCGGAGTTCATCGGTTAGCCATATGTGTTGGACAAATGTGTGAAATGATGGCCGGATCGATGGAGGGGATGATGGTGCAAAGGGATCGCCAAGAGAATCCAAGGAATTCCGACAACAAACACCAAGCAATCTGACCCGTCTTCAACTGGCTGGATCTTCCTCGTCCAAACTCGGAATTGAGTGATTCCAAAACGAGAATTTATATCTATGAGTCTAGTTGAAGTATTCAAAATATGAGAGCCAGATGATGAGTGGATCGAAAGTTATGTCGAGTTTATTGAGGTGGTGCAGAAACCACCGAGATGGATGATGGATCGATGGATGGAGCGTTTGGAAGTGGATTGATGGATTGTTGGATATGGATGCTCAAAACTTGGATATGACTCACCAAGAATTGAGCAAACTAAGATGCAAGATTGTCGGATATTACTCACCAATAATCGATCAACGAGATTGAACGAAAGAAATGCAAACTAGATTGAACAAAGTAAAGAAAGCCACAAGAGAGTATTTTCGTCCAAGTCTATGGAACCAAGGAAGGGAGGCCGACCATATAACCTAGAGAATTAATATCACAAAACCAGCCCCTTCACTTAAAGAAAATTACAAAAACAACCCATAAAACCCGAGAACACATTAATTGTCCTTAACCGCAAAATAGTCACTTGTCGGGCCACTAGTTAAAACGAGACTCCAACCTTCACCTTTGCTAAACAAAGTCCAACTTATGAGCCATGATCTCCTCCTTGATCTTGTCAAGCATTGCCCTAGCATGTGCTCGAGTGATGCACCCAAGATAGGGCGTGGTACCTTGACTTGGCTTCTTAGCGCCTCGGACACCGGCCTTGGATATTTGTCCAAGTGAAGACCCTCCTTTGTCGTGCAAATTGAACTTGTCTTTAGGGTTGAGATCTTCACTCAAATCATGGAGCATAGTGCCTTTAAAAGTGCCTGAATAAGTGGTACCATTCATCAAAGGCCAATGCGCGCCAAGGTCGGAAATCAGCGTGTGCAACGGCGCCCCGATATGCACGGTATCGTGGGGCCATGACTCGATAGATGGAATCACATCATCCTCCACCCCTTTAAAAGGATCCGTCCTCGAATCTATCAAGCCTGTAAAACAAAGGATACATCGAGGGAAGCACAAGCAAGTACAATCTATAGAAGTCAAGTTAAGAATAACATTTCCAATCTCAATATGATAGGCCAAAAAGTATGCACTAGCTACACCAATTCTCTTCGTATTCTTACGGGTACATCTCATAATAAAGCAATGAAGAGATTGAGTGTAAGTAGGCATCAATGGAATTCTATGACCTATATGTATCCTAGATGACATGTGTTGGGCAAGAGAACTAAAATGGAAGCAAGAGTACTTAGTCCTAGATGTCACAAATGCATGAAAGAAAAGTGAAATTACTTGATCAAATGCATGTGACACAACCAACACATCGTCATAAATATAGAATAGAGGAGTGCAAGAAACTTCCCTGAACGGTGCACTCGTATCACCCTGTGAGCTCAACAATGGAGGTAGGGCTTCTAGCTCCCTTGGTGTGGCATCCTCCATGACAAAGACATCTTTCTTGGCCTCCACAAGAAAAGGAATGTAATCACCGCTTGGAGTGACTAAAACAGCCTCGTCCTCCTCATGGAGCAAGAAGGGTAAACTTGAAGGAATCATAGGGAATGCATCCATCCATGGTGTAGCCAACGATTTCATGGAGCTAGGAGTGATGGTAGGACGACGCTTGATTTTAGGAGATGATTCCACAACTTCCTTCTCTTCTTGCAATATGTGCATCAGTTTTATTGGACACTTGATGGTGATGAGTGGATCGAAAGTTATGTCAATTTTACTGAGGTGGTGCAGAAACCACCGAGATGGATGATGGATCGATGGATGGAGCGTTTGGAAGTGGATTGATGGATTGTTGGATATGGATGCTCAAACCTTGGATATGAATCACCAAGAATTGAGCAAACTAAGATGCAAGATTGTCGGATATTACTCACCAACAATCGAACAACGAGATTGAACGAAAGAAATGCAAATTAGATTGAACAAAGTAAAGAAAGTCACAAGAGAGTATTTTCGTCCAAGTCTATGGAACCAAGGAAGGGAGGCCGACCATATAACCTAGAGAATTAATATCACAAAACCAGCCCCTTCACTTAAAGAAAATTACAAAAACAACCCATAAAACCCGAGAACACATTAATTGTCCTTAACCGCAAAATAGTCACTTGTCGGGCCACTAGTTAAAACGAGACTCCAACCTTCACCTTTGCTAACCAAAGTCCAACTTATGAGCCATGATCTCCTCCTTGATCTTTTCAAGCATTGCCCTATCATGTGCTCGAGTGATGCACCCAAGATAGGGCGTGGTACCTTGACTTGGCTTCTTAGCGCCTCGGACACCGGCCTTGGATATTTGTCCAAGTGAAGACCTTCCTTTGTCGTGCAAATTGAACTTGTCTTTAGGACTGAGATCTTCACTCAAATCTTGGAGCATTGTGCCTTTAAAAGTGCCCGAATAAGTGGTACCATTCATCAAAGGCCAAGGCGCGCCAAGGTGGGAAATCAGCGTGTGCAACGGCGCCCCGATATGCACGGTACCGTGGGGCCATGACTCGATAGATGGAATCACATCATGCAACCTATTACGATGGGTGACAATTCCTTTTCCAGTGCAAGCCTTGACTCCACTGATGAGTTGTATACCTCTTTGCTTCTCATTTTTAGGCTTGCAACATAGTAAGATCAGACCCAACACATAAGCCGCAGTCTTGTGTCCCAAGTGTGATGCTTTGTATAAGTTCTTCATCCCTTCTTGTTCTTTCATTTTAATAAAATATTGAGTCTGTATGGAAACGGAAAAAGATTAGGAAAGGTGGTATATGTATAAAACAGTACTCAAATTCAAGCCGGTAAATGAATGGAAAAATCAGTATTGTCATACCATTCCTTGGAGGAATAATGCTTCAGGATTGTCGCAGGATGCACATTGTTGTGTGTAGGTCAAGGCAGCGTGCAAGTGATCACGATCATGGTAGGTGAAGCGGCGGAAATTGAAGTTCTCAATGTCCACTCGACAAAGCACAGATTCTTTCTTGCCAATTTTTTCTAAGGCTTTACAACTAAACAACCAATGAAAAGGGGAAATAGATAAATTTATATGTAAATTATACTATGAAACATTATAAACATTATCTAGTTATGCAATTATTCTTATAATATATATGGCATATAAAAATTGTATCTTTTAATAATATTGACACATAAAATTGGTAATAGAATCTGAGTTTACTTCAAGCATGCAAAACAGAGTAAACAAGCATGCATATGACTTTCTTCTATTAAATATGCTGATATAATTGTAGGAAAGTATGTGCTAATGTCATAGTATAATACAAGTAATAGCAAAAACTAATAAGAAATGCTAAACACTAACAAGATATACAAGATGTTACTTACTTGAGTCTGCAACTACATAGATCGGTTACGAATGAAGAGGCAACTCTAATAACAACCTCAACAATTATATCACGTGGTAAAGCTTCCAAGAAATTTGATTTCTTTGACTTCTTAAAGCTTTGCTGCTTTTCCCTTATTATAGCTCTCTTTGCCATTGCTATAGTAATCTTACCCATTGTTATTAGAGGAGAGAATAGAGAGGACAGAAAAAAGCAGCTAAAGTAGAAACACGTTATTGGTAACACTAAAAGGCTTGTGTGATTTTGAGTTTGTTTTATAGTACTGACTGGTGGAGTTAAGTTCACGAGTGGAGGAACGAACAGTCTCATCTTTCACAAATAATTGCATACACGCTATAGGCACGCTTGTTCAACTCTTCTGCTGTTTTGATTTCCTTCTCATCAATAATTGGAAAATAAATCCGATGCTTTCAATGCAACTCTTCGTTTTTTTCATAAAAGACTACAAAAACCCATGACTTATAAATTTTCATTGAACAACCTAAAAAAAACTACTAGGTACAATAAAAAGGGCAACAACTAGCTAGCTAAAATTGCATCCGGCTAGTCCATTCAGGCATAATCGGTTTCGGTCCAACTCCGTTCGGGTCAAACATGTCTCAAGAATGCAATTTTTTTTATTATTCTCAGGTGTCGGGTCGGGTACGGTTTTGGGCAGGTCGGACATGTATTGTGCACTTCATGTAATATAGGGTGCATTTCATTGGTTTAAGAGGCCAAAATGCCATGTTATTCGCAACTAAGCATATAATAATAACAAATACACATTGAAAAATACACGTACAGTACGCTATTGGGGTCAACCGTTCAAACAAAGGCTTTCATCATTTAATCACACATAGCCGGCCAACCAGTAAATTATCCTTTTCCAAAAATAACTGTAAGGGACAAACATAGTAGTCACCCCCATAAAACGTCTTAAACATAATAGTCACACCACTAAAACCTCTTAAACACTTTCCACTTTCCTAAAGAAACAGAAGACTTGGAACATATTCATAGGTGTAGTACTCAACAAGTATATTTTGACTTGGCATGGATGTTTCATGGAATGCACACGGGTTTCACGGAATGCACAAGAAGTTATCATCCAAGGGAGTCCGGGATAAAATCCAAGGATATCACAATTTTCATCATAAATATCAATAGTATTTAAATATTGCCTAAAAGATAGTTACTATGTACCGAACATCAAATATTGCCACAATCCAACGACAACAAAAGAGCCTTAATTACAAACTGCCCATAGGCCCCCACAGACTACTTGAATCTATCCATAACTACATACCCAAGTTTATGGTGTAATTACAAAAAATTCGGGATGTTTGGTGTGGTAGCAACCGCAAAATACACACCAACCTAGGCTCAGTCTCTAATGATTTCCACTGCATACTTCGTAAGATCTCCATCGAGTCGTCGGATGAGGCATCCATCCCCCGCCACCAATTTTTTTCTCAAGGCAAGCTCCCTCCACCCACTCTTCAACTCGACATGCCACCCTGGCCCCTTCAGAAACTTGTAGTGGATAATGTACTGCTTATTCCCCGCCATAAACGTCATTTCTCTGAGACATTGGTGTTTTCGTGGCCCGGAATTAGCTCGGCTGAAGGTCGTGGGGATTGTCTACCAAATGGGGAGTAGATGCATTAGCGGCCAAATTAAACATGTTGCCAGGGCTATATTATATGTACTGCGTATATTTACTTACCAGACCATAGTCATGTAACACCCCTATTTTACAACATTGGGTATTACCGCCAGTGACCTTGGATTTTACCGTCCAAAGTCAACCAAAGCTTTTAGAATGATATAGAACAATAAAAATGCGGAAATAAACATAATTCATAACATAAAAAGGGTGCTCTCGAAAGAGACTTTGATCGTACAAAACATCTTACAGTGCCTTAAACATAATGTTGTTCGGAAATGAAACGCAAACCAACTTGTCCTTGAAACATAACGAAAGTAAATCAAAAGGGTATGAAAAGTACATCTTGAAGATCCTCGTCCTTCCTTTGCCTTCACCTTACGCCTTACTGGGATTCCTAGGTTCTGACATAATTCGCGAGGGGCGAGAATATGCCAGGCAAACATGCGGAGAAGAAGAATTAGTCTAAGAGACTAAGCAAGCGAGAACGGAACTTCCCAAGGGTATTTTGGAACTTAATCAATATCGAGAGTGATAATCGGGTTGTGTTAAAGATAAGGCTTATTTATGTGAGATTTAACGGTACGAGGGAGAGTGTATCTCTAGCGGAGATAGCTCGATAATTGAGAGAAGAGCTACTAAATTGTAGACTTCTTTTAGAATCGAAGGTATGTTGGGAACTTTATTAATTCAAGCAAGTTTAAAAACCTCTCGCGCCCTGAGCGGACCGAGGACCGGATCGATCATTTGAGATCTGTCCAATTTTGATGTCTTTTAAATGTGCATTGGGCACTTATCTTCTATAGTGATGAAAATATTCCATTTCGTTAATGATTTTTAAAGGGGGTGGGGGCTTGAATGGCCCGGTCCACCAAGGGAAAACTCAGTTTTCGACACTTAGCTAGAGTGTCACTCATCCCTCCTTGCAATCGGAGTGGACTGGATCGTGATCCTAAAAGTCGTACTTTAAGCACATAGGCATAAGACTTAGTAAGTTATATAGAGGCGTCGGGCTACTTCCGCGCCCCTCACTAGTTTGTTCGACATCGTTCTCTTAACGAGACCGTAAACAATCAATGCCACAACCAAACTAGCATAAATAATCCTATCAATAATAAAGAGCGAACTACGCTAACAGTGTGGTCGTTATATCTAACAATCGATATTTCCTAGGTTCATTTGTTACTTAGCACACAAGTTGTTCCCTACATCGAGAATTTCACGGAAACGAATATATAAGGTTACAAGGGGAATTTCCGCTTGCCTTAGCTTTTACGATTGTGTACGAACGAACGAATGAAAATCGTTGACTTTACTCGGAACGGAGAATCGACCTATCGACACGAGAGGTACGAACGAACTTTAATAAGAATTTCTTTAATTCTTCTAAAGTTTTAAATATCTCTTATATTCTTTTTATAAGAGAATTAATTTCTAAATTATTATAATAATAATTTAGGTGGAGATGAATAAAATAATAATATTCCTTATTACTATTTTATATTGGTAATATCCTTGTATTTTTTTTATAAATTCTTTATTTGAATTTAATTATTATTATCCTTTGAAGATCAAGGTTTAGTAATATTCAAATTATTAAATACTCTTTAACTTAAGGTTAATATTCCTTTTAGATAAATTTATTATTTTCTTATTATAAGCAAGGATAATATCTTTATATAAACATTAAGATATAGTTTTCATAATTATATAAAATATTGTTTTTATAAAACTCATCTTAGGGTGTGAAAAGTTTAAAATACCCTTGTAGTTTAATATCTTTGACAACGCAACGCAAAATGTAAATATTTCTTGCAGAGATAGGAGGAAATCGCATAAGAAAAGATGGACTGACTTACGTAATCCTATTAATCGAAACTAGAGTTTGAAACAGTGCTTTCGTAGAGAAAGTACCAATGAACATCTTCGGGACGGCTATGATATCATAGCAGAGTTCAAAGTATAACACTTTGCGAAAGGAGATAGTTGACAATAATATTGGAATTATTCAACTATGCTTTGATTAGAACCGAGGATGAAATTCTAATGACAACCCTACGTTATATGTCACAAGTACGCTTGTTTGGACATATTTAGATTACACGAGGAAGGATAAGCTATTTTATTTGCTCCTTGTGTCTATCGTTGAACTTCTCCATGGTTTGGGGGTTGAACTTATCCACTTATGACGGGATACTTTTGGGCTTAAGGGGAAACTTCATATCGTGCGTAATGCAATAATTGGTTAAAATGCATGGTCCTCTTCTCGGCATACTTAGTCCTTTAACCTTTAGGGTCTAAGAGATCATCAATTATCTCATCTCTTATAAAAATAAGAGAGGAATGATTCATCATTTAGTCTTAAACTTTTTCCCAACTCAGCATGACATGTTTTACTTGATTATAGTCCTCTTGCTATTGGCTAACTCCTTTCCGATTCGTAGAGCGACAACATGCACCCTTTTGCTTCGGTGCAATTAATACTCCTTAAATCTTTCCACTAGTAGTAGTTGTGGTCAACTTTTAGTTCCTTACTAACATCATCTTCTTTGACGAGAATGTCTTTAGTGTCCTTGTAAAGCTAGACACCTTTACTTGAGTGAAATATGGCGTCATTTGCAATTCTATTTGCAGCTTGGTAAATTCTAATTCTGCTTGCTTCTTTCGGTGGAACAGAAAAGATTGCTTATGGCATCATTTATATCGCTGGACTTCTTAATGCAACTTTTGTCTTATCATCCAACAGTATCGGCGTACTAGGGTCCATTGCCCGACGATTTCCTTGTTCTTTCTTTGGAAGATTTTGAACCATCATTCGTGCCCGAACTTGAATGCTATTCGGGTGAATTCTATTGTTGGTTCCTTTTGGTTTGACCATTTGAAATAAGAATCGACAAATTGTTTCCAACAATTGTCATCCATTAATGGATAGAGTAGGCATTTGGATTATCGAAGAACAGTTAATGCTTTATCGAAAATACCTTTAAAAGGTTGGTTTCATACCATAATCTCTTGTTAAGGAAGGAAAAAATGGTGATAGTAAAGTGTAACGAATTAGGCAACCTAATAATGGAATCGACAGTTTGGAAATAACATCGAAGATGGCCTAGGTAACTACTTCAAATGCGACGAATCGGGACACGTGTCCGCAAACTGTCTTAGTAATGAAGCAACCTTATGACCTATTAGGCCTACTGGGGCAACTTAGAGAACTTACAATCATGTCCAAAATTTTGGTCTTAACGACTTCCTTTCTAACTTCATCTTATCATCGGGTCGACTTATAAAAATGGTGGAGAAGAAATCTTCATGATGTGAGTTTCACATTCACCATAACCTTGTTATGGTTGGTTTATTCGATTGAAAAACATTAGATATCATGTCAAGATTCCATATGTTGACTGAGCAAGTCACTTTTACTTGTAGGTATTTGCAGATGACTATAATAGTCATTGGTCAGACTTCTTGACCACTCCTTTATCACCAGACCATTGTTTGTCCCTACACATATCTCTCGATAATCTGTTTCGAGATCGGAATAGATGGAGACAGGTTAGATCCATAGTTGACTAAGCCTTCCTTGGTGTCCTCTTTGGAAATTTGTATCTTCCCATGAGTCACTGGCCCAGTAAGTTTGGCTCTATGGAACATAAGAATCACCTTTAGCTGGCATAATTTCTTCTAATTCCAATATAATGAGCATGAACTTATTTTCCGTTACAACCATTCTATGTATATGGCTAACGATCGACGTCCATTTAGAATATCCGTAATTCTATATTTGAAGGAGGATATAGTTTAAAGGAAGTTTTTAAATTTAAAAATAAAATTTTCATTTTAAGCACATTTATATTCTTAAAGAATTAAGATGGTTTTAGAGTATATATTAAAAGTTCATTTTGTAAATGACTTTAAATTTCAAGAGAAACTTTTAAAGTTAAAAATTTCTTTCATAATCAATATATCATAATTCTAAATCATGGAAGGAGAGTTTAAAAAATTTTAATTGTACAATTTATATCTCGGGTTTCGAGGAGATAAATTCATCGTACTATAGTTAAAGAAAATCCTTTAAATTTTAATCCTTTGATTATAGGAAAAAAATTTGGTGAACTTATTTTTAAAATTAAGTTTATAGATAAGAAGTTGGTATATTAACACTTTACTAGAACTTGGTTTTTAAAACTCTAGAATAAGACTTTGCAAATAAAACGATTTCGGCTCTAGGAACATAAGTTGCTCTTATATGAGTTTAGGGTTTAAACTTTCAGCGGAGATATCTAACTTAGAAATTTCCTTAAAAGTACTTGTTACTTGAATTTTGGAGTATTTATTCAGATATTTCAAGTTGAAATTTCCTTTTTGAAAAAGAATTTGAATCCTAGATTTAATCTTTTTAGGGAAAAGTTTTAACAAAAATTGGTCGGTTTGAAAACAAAACTTTTGGTTTAAAACTTTTGATTTCGAAAACTTTTGGTTTTGAAAATGTTCGATTTTGAAAATAAAATGTTATTGGCTAACGAACACTCTTTGGGTTTGGACTACTGATTGTAGATGGTTTCTTATTTGATCAAATGCTTGGAGATGGGATGACACCCCTTGAGTCCAATTAGCCCATTTATCCATTTGAAAGATCATTGTAGTTTGTCTGGATTGGTCATGAAGTGAATTATCAACTCCTTTCTCGAGGTATTCTTCTTCGAGTTTCTCCTCCTCGAGATTCAACTTGGATGCATTTTCATGGATTTCTTCTCGTAGTACTAGCTCGGGTTATCCTTGGGGTTTCCATATGGCAAAAGCGTCAATCGAGAAAAGCCTCATCAAGCTCTTAAGCGGCTTTTCTAGCTTCGTCCCTGATTCGGGTTGGACTTCTAGTGAGTACCATTTTTTTGTAGAGGAGAGAAAGGCGTTTGTATAGAATATCCTTTGATTCTATGCGATGAAGATATTGGAAGGAAGATTTAAGGCATTATCGGATATAAAGTTTAGACATAAAATATTAAATTTAAGACTTTTCATTTTCTCTGTCCTATTAAGGAGTCTAGGATTTTTCTTTTGAACATGTCACTTAGAAAGAGTTTTCTATTTTACTAATAAGTTCTTCTAAGGTAAGAGTTAAGTTTACAACAAAGTTCTGACGAAAATGTTTCGAGTTTAAAAGTTGAAACACTTATACTATTTAAGTCCTTTAAAAGGTATAAAGGAAGTTTATGAGGATAGTAGTTCTAGAACTAAGTATTTAGTATAACAGTTTTTAAATTATTAAGAAATTTTCTTAGCTAAGAAATTTAAGTTATAAAGTTGACATTTTTGAGTTTCTTTAAAGCATATAGAAGGAAATTTTCTATAAATGGAAGTTTCGGATAGCGGAAGGAAAACTTAGGTTTTAAAAGTTCTCGATTTTCAAAAAATTTCGATTTTAAAAGTTTTCGGTTTTAAAAACAAAACGTTCGGCTCTGATACCATAATTTTAACACCCCTATTTTACAACATTGGGTATTACCGCCAGTGACCTCGGATTTTATCGTCCAAAGTCACCCAAGGCTTTTAGAATGATATAGAACAATAAAAATGCGGAAATAAACATAATTCATAACATAAAAAGGGTGCTCTCGAAAGAGACTTTGTTCGTACAAAACATCTTACAGTGCCTTAAACATAATGTTGTTCGGAAATGAAACGCAAACCAACTTGTCCTTGAAACATAACGGAAGTAAATCAAAAGGGTATGAAAAGTACATCTTGAAGATCCTCGTCCTTCCTTTGCCTTCACCTTACGCCTTACTGGGATTCCTAGGTTCTGACATAATTCGCGAGGGGCGAGAATATGCCAGGCAAACATGCGGAGAAGAAGAATTATTCTAAGAGAGTAAGCAAGCGGGAACGGAACTTCCCAAGGGTATTTTGGAACTTAATCAATATCGAGAGTGATAATCGGGTTTTGTTTAAGATAAGGCTTATTTATGTAAGGTTTAACGGTACGAGGGAGAGCGTATCTCAAGCGGAGATAACTCGATAATTGAGAGAAGACCTACTAAATTGTAGACTTCTTTTAGAATCGAATGTATGTTGGGAACGTTATTAATTCAAGCAAGTTTAAAAACCTCTCGCGCCCTGAGCGGACCGAGAGTCGGATCGATCATTTGAGATCGGTCCGGTTTTGATGTTTTTTAAATGTGCATTTGGGCACTTATCTTCTATAGTGACGAAAATATTCAATTTCGTTAATGATTTTTAAAGGGGGTGGGGGCTTGAATGGCCCGGTCTACCAAGGGAAAACTCAGTTTCCGACACTTAGCTAGAGTGCCACTTATCCCTCTTTGCAATCGGAGCGGACTGGATCATGATCCTGAAAGTCGTACTTTAAGCACATAGGCATACGACTTAGTAAGTTATATAGAGGCGTTGGGCTACTTCTGCGCCCCTCACTAGTTTGTTCGACATCGATCTCTCAACGAGACCGTAAACAATCAAGGCCACAACCAAACTAGCATAAATAATCCTATCAATAATAAAGAGCGAACTACGCTAACAGTGGGGTCGTTATATCTAACAATCGATATTTCCTAGGTTCATTTGTTACTTAGCACACAAGTTGTTCCCAACATTGAGAATTTCACGGAAACGAATATATAAGGTTACAAGGGGAATTTCCACTTGCTTTAGCTTTTACGATTGTTTATGAACTAACGAACGGAAATCGTTGACTTTACTCGGAACGGAGACTCGACCTATCGACACGAGAGGTACGAACGAACTTTAATAAGAATTTCTTTAATTCTTCTAAAGTTTTAAATATCTCTTATATTCTTTTTATAAGAGAATTAATTTCTAAATTATTATAATAATAATAATTTAGACGGAGATGAATAAAATAATAATATTCCTTATATTATTTTATATTGGTAATATCCTTGTATTTCTTATAAATTCTTTATTTGAATTAGTTATTATTATTCTTTGAAGATCAAGGTTTAGTAATATTCAAATTATTAAATACTCATTAACTTAAGGTTAATATTCATTTTAGATAAATTTATTATTTTCTTATTATAAGCAAGGATAATATCTTTATATAATCATTAAGATATAGTTTTCATAACTATATCAAATATTGTTTTTATAAAACTCATCTTAGGTTGTGAAAAGTCTAAAATACCCTTGTAGTTGAATATCTTTTATTTCTCTTATTATTATTTTAATATCCACCTTATCATATAAGATCTTTTTAAATCTTATATTATTTTCTCAATATAATATCTTTCTTATTATACTTCTCATAAAAGACATGCAATAAAGATATTTAAATTAATATATCTTTTTCTAGTACTTTCCGTAAGTAGAGAGATAATGATAAATTCTATTATCTATTTAAATGATTTCTCCATGTCTTAGAATATTATTTAATAAAACTAGGAGCATGCAACTTATTTATTTATCTCTAAGTTAGTAATAATAATATCTTTAGTATATCTTTAATAATATTATTTCTCATCTATCATATTATTTTGATAATATTTTACATCTATGATTATTGATCATATCTTTACTATATCTTTTCCCAATAACAAATATCTTTTATATTCCATAGATATATCTTATAACTAGTATATCTTATCAACATATTTTTAAGTTTATATTATGCTCTTTAAAATGACATGCAATCCCTTTATATATTATAAAAAAGTCTTAAGATAATAATTTCTATCATTTTGCTCACATTCTTTTTTTTTTCAATTAAGCTCTAAGGTAAACATATTATTTATATTATACTTTTCAAGTATATAAACTCATGTTTTAAATCCCATGATTTTATTTAACATTCTTCCCATATCTATTATATTGTATTTCTTTATATAGAAATACATGTTAATTAACTAATATATCTTTTTAGTCTTCAATTTATTCTTATTAAATTATCTTATGATAACATATCTTATTAATGTTATTTTCAAGTATTATTATAAATAAAAGATCTCATACTTGTCCTTAATAACATACTTTATTCAAAATAGCTTACTAATATTATTCCAAAGCATATTATAGGTTTAAAAGACATGAAAGACTAATTTCTTTATAATAAAGTCTTTGTTTTAACAAGTTCCCTTATCTTATCCTATTATTTTATATTAGGATAAAAATATGACCAAGTTAATATTATTTTTAAAAACAGAATTTTCAAGCTAAAAATCACTTATATTAATCTTATAATTTATTTAAAATTATTCTATGTCTTGCCATATTTATTCCTTTTTATAAAACCACATGCATGTTATTATTCTTTTCAAATTATCAACAACCTAATATGTTTAAAATATCCTTGTTATGAATATTTATATTCTAGGAATTCACATATGATTTATAAAAAAAATTATATTTCTCTTAGATGGGCATGCAAATTAATTTATTTTTATAATTTCCTTTTTAATAATCCACTTATAATATTTATTCAATTATTTTAAATAAATATTGTATACATGTAGAAATTATTTTTATCAAAAGATATTAAGTAAAATATGAGTCGGGAATTTATACCGATAGACAACGGGACGGAAACGGGCACAGATTTCGAGGTGGACGGATTGGGCTTCTTTCTTTTGCTTTTCCTTTAGGAAAAATCCTGATGGGCTAATAAAATGTAACTGGGCCTATTTAGCCATTCAAACTTCAGCCCAAAACTCAACAAAAGGCCCAACTGCATCTCCCTTCCTTCTCTTTCTTTCACGTGAAACCAGAGAGAACATCAAGACGTGAGCGACGGACTTCAGCGAGCGGAGCACCGGAGGTGGAGGGGCGGTCGGCGCCTCCTGGCTGCGCGCTTGCCGGTGGTGTTCCGGCCAGCGTCGGTGGTGTACCCCGGTGGTGCAAGGCAAGGAAAAATTAGGGTTTTGGGGATTTTTGTAAAAAAAATTCAGAAATTAAACCATGGCTTCAGGCTGAATTTTTGATGGGATGAGAGCAATTTTGCTATGAGAAGAGAGGAGAAGTGAATTGTGTGAATTTTAATGAGAAAAACAACCCTTTAAATAGGTAATTTGAGCCAAATTGGTGATCATGGCAATGGAGTTTCACCAATGGAAGAAGGGTGGATTGATGTCTATTGGCCATTGTTGTGTTTGTTTGATGATGATGTAAGGTTGATGATATAACTAGGATGGTCTTAGAAGCAATTGAGAAGAATGGCTAGAATTTCTCTCATGTACTGAATGAGCGTCACTTCAATCAGACATCAGTCTGATTTGTTTGAAGAAGAAGAAGAATGAGGGTTTATAATTAAAAGAATTGTAATGTGGGTAGTAAAATTGAGCTAGCCTACCAGAATTTAGTGTGTGAGTTTGTGAAAGGTGCAAGAGGTCTCGGGTTCAAGTCCCGGCTCTTGACACCTTTTTTTTATTTGCATCTCTTTTATTTGTGTTAGCTTTGTATTGATACATTAATTATAAAATCCGAAATTATTATAATCATATCTGTTTGACACTTTATTTGTCACTTTAGTAATCCTTTATAATATTTTTATAATCCATTACGAAAATTATAAAAAAAATTGAAACTCTCTATTAAGAGAAATAATATTTAAATGCATACCAAATTTGCTTAATATATTTAAATGAATTCTTAATTGTCATTTGTAATAAACTTTTATAACCTCTTTATAATGTAATAAGAAATTATGAAGATTATTAATTCCTTCTACTTTAGAGAAAAAAAAAACAAATTATTGGGATAAATATTCGTTTTATTATTTTTGAAATTTAGCAGATATTACAAGTCACCCACTGCATGTCGATGGTTGACAGTTAGTACACAATAATCAACGGATCTTAGGAAAGCAGTTGGCCTTTCGGAGCAGGTGCATATGTCGCTACACAGAATGATGTCATACAAGTCACCACGTGATATATAATGTACATTTTATGTTGCTACAAATCATATATATAAAGAGGGATGTCAAGAAGTTATACCTGCAGTCAACTCATTGTTTGTTCTCGGTTGTGGTTGTCGGGATGCGGCAGCAGATGCCTGCTTAGCCCTTTTCCTACGGTAATGTCGACGCCTTCGAGCATAATCCACTTCATTGGTGGCTTTGTCGTAAATCTCGTCGTAGAACTTGGCTTCCATGTTGAAGTTGAATCTTACATACTCGCCTATTTTGAGCCCATTGTGGCGGACAAATCTTGAACATTCCTCGGTTATTTTCAATCCTTCTCCCTCCTTCAGCCTCACTGTAAAGGCTCTTTGATCAGCCACGAGCTTGCACTCCGATGGTAGTGACTCGCCATGCACCTTCACAAACTGTCGAGGCAATAGCTGTATGTCCATCCAATACAACAATATAATGACTTACTTGAGAGTATAGATGAATTTTTTCCTACACAGCATATGATGAAAATGTATTGTTTTGCTGATCAAACAATTTTCAATACCAGTTTAGTCAAGTGGCGTGGATATAAAATACGCCTAAGGAACCTTCCGGGTAGGGGTGGATCAAATCTTGCCATCCTCTATCATAAAATTTTACACATTAGCAATTGTACAAGCCGCAAGCTTTTTAACCAAACAAATCAAGTTTGTGGGGGACCAAAGAAATTTAAGAATCAACCTTGGTGATTGTTTGCAACTATGCAGTTTGTAGCGGACCACAATAATGCCAAAATTACCAAACAAACCCCTATTCAACATTTGTGCATTTCATTGTTTTTAAGAGATGTATCAATATAGCAACCAAAACCCCGAGCATACCCAAGTTCTAGAATACCAAAACCTCTCAGAATTACCAAATTTGAACCAAGCAAACCCCAATTCAACATATGTGCATGTCATTGTTTTTTTCATGCATCAATATAGCAACCAAAACCCCGAGCATACCCAAGTTCTAGAATACCAAAACCTACTCAGAATTACCAAACTCAATATCAATCCAGAAACCTTAAACCTAAAATCAAACCCAAAACCTAATCGGAATTACCAAACTCAATGACAACCCAGAATCCCTAAACCTAAAATCAAACCCAAAACCTACATCAAATTAACAGAAACTAAATCAATTCTTAGTTTAACACCAATTCAAAATTAAACGACCGACAAACTTAGATTAACCCTAATCCCAATTTGCAACATGGAAAATGCATTCGACAAGTGAAAATGAATGACAAACCAATTTGCGTCGAATATTGTGATTCAGATCGGGGTGGAACTGGCGTCGGAGGACGGACCTGAACAACGACAAACCCCCGACGTTCGGAGATACTCCAAGCGGACGATGGTGGCTGGATGAACGGCCACAGTTCATACGGCCACAAAGTTTAATACAGGACGACGGTAGCTGGATACTGATATGATTCTTATTTTGACCTAAATGAGGAGTACCCAGGAGGCCTCCCACAAAGTTTAATTATTGTTTTAATCTCATATGAGAACAATTAATGTTAAGAGACGGGTAAAATTTTCGACCAAAAAAAAGAAATGGATTAAATTTAATTTAATTTTTCTTTTTCCTTTTTCGGTACAACTTTCAAATTTCAAATTCAAATGGAGAGTTGAAAATTTGGAAAACGGGTCCCAATGAATCTGCTTTATCTTCATTCGATGTACTGAATCTTCAATATAAATATTATTACTTTTCACCTAGTGTAAGATTTTTACTTACACTTAGTGTAAGCGTACCATCCTTCCTCTCCTTTAGTATTGTAGTAGGTAGATGAGTAGTATCGAGAAAAATTTACATCCATTAGTTAATGTAATAGTGGTTTGGCAGTTAGGGTCCCTAGTCCCTCCCCTTCACGTCTTTTTTGTTCTTCTTTTTGCTTTTCACTTGGTTTTGTGGGTCATTCACATTTCACATACCCCTTTTGTCTGCCCATTTTTTGTTGTATTTCTTTTTTTTTGTTGGTAGAAGGAGAGGCGGCACTCTTCGACTACTCAAGGGAACATTTTATTAAATAAAAAAAAGGGCTAAGTAGTCAGCAAACGGGGGATAGCCCGACCCCTTACATCATCAAGCAACTGTAAATAAATCCCCTCCGGCGGGGCAAGCAAAACAAGGCAACCAAACGAGTAATTAAAAGCACTAGACGCGAGGCGATCGGCAACCGTATTCGCCTCTCGATACACATGACGGAATCGGATCAACCAATTCCTACTTAAAAATATGTACTTCCCAAAAACAGAAGGAGAAATCACAAACCGTTTATATTTCCAGCGTATCCCTCCCTCACCCCATCACGGGTTGATTGTTTAATCGACGTATATATATCATGGGCTTGTTATTACCCACTGGTCACTACCAAATCAGAATATCTCCATCCTAAAATAGTAAATAAAGGAAACCTACTTTTCTACTTTTGGTCTCAAGGTGGGAGAGGAGCTCCCTACATTTTAATTTGGAAATTTTTACTGTGAAGTTATATATATTGTCAATTGATAATAAAAGTAAAAATTGCATCGTGTCCGCTCAAAAAAAAAATTGCATAATAAAAGTAAAAATTGCATCGTGTATTCGTGTTGGTTAGAGCAAGGTGGATTTAACTTAATTCCTTCATTATAACTTGCACAGTTGCACTGCTCTTATAAGATAGGAAAAATTGGTCTAAATATCTCAACCTTTCATTCGGTTGCGCACTCTACCCCAATCTTTTTAAATTTCACAAAATATCCTATACTTTGAGAATAGTTGTACACTCTACCCTCAAAATGTCCATATTTTGGGTAAATTTGTGGATTGACTCCTCGCCTTTTCATTTTGAGACAAAAATACCCAACTCATGTACAAATAATTTTTAAAAATTATAAATATTGTCCTTATAAGGATTAAAACATTTAAATATAATCTTTTTAGATCTTTTCTTTTTCTAAATCAAACTTTGTGGAAGTCAATTTAAAATAATCAATTTTCTTTATATAAAAATGTATTTGGTTAAGGTTAGTAACATTTTATGTAAAGTCCAAAGTAATAACATAGTCTTTATAGATTTACTTTTCTCATTTATTTGAAAATAATGCCATTAATTTTATTATTTGGCTAATATAAATTCTCCAATTCAAAATTACCACATAAATCTATAGTCACAACTTTGACTTTAAAGTAGTTCATCTTAATACTTTTTTTCTGTTATTATTTTTGAAATAATTTTAGATAAAAATTAGTAAGAATTTTCATAAACTTAAATTACAAAAGTTTGAAAATTTTGAGTTATTACATAATCACTGAGTCCAACTTTGTTTGTCAAAAATAAAAAAAATTATGAATATTTGTAATGCCTTGTTTGGGTTTCTTTTTTTAAAATAATTGAGTTTTTAGTTTTTCATTTACTAAAAAGGAAATTTGGACTTTATTTTTAATTTAATATTTATTTATTTAATTAGTTTTGTATCGTTGTGTTTAAATAAACAGGCTGTAACATAAGTTGTACACTATCCCGTATTTCGGTTGGTTAAGTTGGACAAGGCAGAACATATGTTTTTAAACTTTTATAAAAAAAAAGGGGTTATGAATTTTAATTCATGTGCCTAAATTTATTTCAAAAATAATAATGGAAAAAAAAATTAAAATGAGCTTACTTTGTAAAGTAAAAGTTATGGATTAATTATAAAAGCGAGAAGCTATAACATACGTTTTATAAATGTTATGAAATATTTTTTACTTGTGTCGACTTTTTTTTATAATAATAATGAAAAAGTATTAAGATGAACTACTTTGTAAAATAAAAGTTATGGTTTAATGATTTATTTGGTTGTTATAAAGGTGAGATTTGTATTATTAAATAATAAAAGCAATTATAGTATTTTTATAAATGAGAAAATTAAACCTATAAGGTTACATTATAAATAAAAAATGTATTTGTATATGGATTGGACATTTTTGTTACAAACGAAAAAGAGAGGGGCCAATTCATAATTTTATTTAAAGTGTGGACAATTCAAGGGTAGAGCGCGCAACTATTCCCAAAGTATAGGATATTTTATGAAATTTGAAAAGGTCGGAGCAGAGTGCGCAACCAAATGAAAGATTGAGATATTAGGAGCAATTTTTCGTATAAGATACGTTGTGCAAGACATTCACCCTACGAAACTATCAATGAGACAATTAGAAGTCTTTTTTTCGAGCATCAATGCATCATACAACAAAGTCAAACATATAATATGGCCCCATCTATCTTTTGATTTCTTGATTTGAACTTTTCCATTTCCAATAAGACAAAAAATCATCACCACTTTTTCGTAGTAATATTATCATTTATCAGCACTCACTATTCTTAATTTTCAGAGATAAATGACCAAAGTTTCAAGGAGGACATTTTAATTCGTAAAACAAGGAAAACCAGCAACACATACCACGCTGGATAAGATTAATTGCTACTACTCCCTCCGTCTCTAAATATTTGTCCCTTTTATTTTGTAATTTACAAAGAAAAAGGTACAAACATTTAGGGACGGAGGGAGTAGTAATTTGTTAGGATTTGATTAGAAAGTGAATAAAAGTACCTGCCCTCGGGATCGATAACGGAAGCTTTGGAGAGGTCTTTAATGCCGTTGATGAGATCTTCACGGCTGAAGGTGAACTTGATCCGATTGTTCTCTAACCCCCAACTCATTCGCAAGCAAGTCGAATCGACTCCCTCTCGACGACGTCAACTTGTCTCTCAGTGGCTCATCCACCACGAACTCCTCGTGGTTCGAGGACGAAGTCGATCCTTCTCCCGCCATTGTCCTCTTCCCTGAGAGAAACCGAACGATCGTCTTCTTACTCTTCATCTTCGCCTGACCTCCATGTTTTCAATTCTCAGCTATTTAAACACAAGCAAATCTTGTAATATCTAGCTTTTTGTGAAATCAATTATTTGCCTATTAATTTCGATTCTATTTTCCCGCTTTCAAATCGAAAAAGGCGTGAATAGGAGGTTCTATTGATATTTGCGTCAACAAATAGAAAGAGAACAGAAAAGGCCAAAAGCAGAAAGGAACTAACCTCAAATGTGGCTTTGGATCGAGAAAGCGACTAATGGCACTGGGATTTGGGGGTTTGAAATCACGAGAAACTTGAAAAAATGTTGCTATTCGACTTCATCGCTTTTGCTTTCTTCAATCAATTCTATCTTGATCGCTCGATTTCTTCTCTAAAGCAAGAAATTCGAAATCTACCAGACCTAGCTAGTTGTTCGTAAAATTTTGTGAATCGAAACATGGATCAAGTAATGGCAATCGCAACAAATGGTTACGTGATTGTTGTCGGCGCTTGCGCCGTCGTTGTGACCAGAAACGGTGAGAGAGAAGGAGTGCGGGAAGATTTTGAAAACAAAAATTGCGAATTGAGACTTGAGAGAGAGGTAGTGTATAATATTTTAATTTTAATTTTAATTTAAAAATCCACCATTGTGGATGGTCTAAAGGAGCGCAGATTGAGGATTGCAACTTGCAAGTGACCAGAGTATTTTTTTGTTTCAATGTAAGGGCATCTCCAACAGTTTTTCTATAATTTTCTCCAAAATGAAGAACCAAAAATCATATTCTCTAAATAAAATTTACTTTAACTCCAACAACTTCTTCATTTTAGAGAATCTTACATTTATTAGTTCTATTTATATATAAACTTTTTTATAAAATTTCAAATGGTCAATCACATGTTTCCATGTATACACTTTTAATTAATGCATTCTCCAAATAAATTTGGAGAATTCTCTAAATCTAGAGAAAACACTTCAATTTTTTGGAGAATTCTCTATTTTGGAGAACGGGATAGAGAATCTGTTGGACCATAAAATCTCTAAAAAATACAAAGGATTTTTCTAATGTGTGCCCATGGGCATACAATTAGAATTCTAATCTTGGTAAATATGGATATTGTTTGTTAATTTTAATTTTTTTAAATGGTTTGGCTAACATGTGCCCATGGGCACACAATAAAAGTGTTAATTTGGGAAATTGTTTCAATACTATTCTCTAAATTGAAATTAATGAACCCTTTTAACAAAATCAAAATTAACAAACAATATTCAGATTTACCAAGATTTGAATTCTAATTATGTGTACATGGGCACACATTAGAAAAATCTTTTTTTAAAAAGGGTTCATTAATTTCAATTTAGGGAATAGGTTTGAAATAATTTCCTAAATTAACACTTTTATTGTGTGTACATGAGCACACATTAGCTGAATCGAAATATAAATATCAATATATATTGGGAATCTCTTGGAGATGATATGAGTGATCAATAAGTGTATAGATAAGTGTATAGAATAGGAAACCGTGTTATTTATATACGAATACGAGTCATCATTAACAAACTATTGATTATGTAAATCTATAATTTGTTTAGGCTAGGATGGTAATCGTGAAATTCCGGTTGTCCATTCGTTTTACACTTTCCAATGTTGCATATATAATATGGGTCCGGTTCAGGTGGGAATGGGCGCTCATGTGCGAAATAAGAAAGAACAAGAGCCGTTGGATCAAGAAAAATCAAAGGCGCAAATCATTTCACTTAAAAAGGGGAAAAAACGGCACGGGCAAATTATTCGCGTATTTTTGAAAAAAAACGGAAATAGGACACACGCCCAGATTGTTCATCAGTACTGTGGATTTGTTCATCAATAATGTGGATTTATTCATCAAAACTGTGATTTTGTTCATCAAAAATGTGATTTTGTGCATAAAGAAACTATTGCTTGTGCATCAAAAATCTATTATTTATACATAAAAAATGAACAAATGTGTATCAAAATTACATGAAATATGTTCATCAACATTGTTATTTGGTTTTGGCATATTTTGTTCATCGGTTTGTGCATATTTGTTCATTAGTAACATCAATTTGTTCACTGGTTTATGCATATTTGTTCATTGCCTTTTTCATATAATTGTTCATTACTAGATGCATATTTGCTCACTATTAACCTCAATTTGTTCATTTCTATATGCATATTTGTTCATTAATAACATCAATTTGTTCATAGTTAAATAAGGCACAAACACTCCTCTTCGATTTGTTGTTATCGAGTTCTCTTAGCATACACCATACTATTGCAAAGTCAAATTCTTTATCTATCATCTTTTGCATTCAAGTTTCTACATCAAACTTATCTTAATTTGGTACTATATTGAGCACTTCATTCGTATTGACAAGTTAGCCTTAAAGCACTTCATTCGTATTATACTTTGAATTCAAGATAGCCTTAAAAGCACAAAATAAATGCAAAATGCACAAATAGATAGTCCTAAATGTACAAGTTGATGGTATTAATAGTGCTAAATGTACAAGTTGATAGCCTTGACACATAAAATATAAGTTTATTTCAATTCACAAATAAGGGTATAATAATGAACAAATAAGGTTATATCAATGAACAAATAAGGGTATATCCATGAACAAATAGGGTATATCAATGAACAAATAGGGGTATATCAATGAACAAATACGAGTATATCATGAACAAATATGGGTATATCAAAACTAATTATATGTGCTTAAAAAACTACATAATATTGTATTCCTACACATAAATGAGGTTAAAAAATAAAGTTAAAAATTAAAAAAGTTCGAAATCAATGAACAATGTTATCAAAAAACTCAATACACAATTAGTTAGTATTGATGAACAATTGGTGAATAGTGATGAACAAATCGCTATTTCTTATGAACAAACTGGGCGCGTCTCATAAAAACGTATTTTTCGAAAAATTCGGGAAAAATTCGTCCGTGTCGTATTTTATTGAAAAAATACGCGAATAATACGGGAAAAATTGGCCCGTGTCGTATTTTATTTTTTTAATGAATGTTTAATCAGGGACGTTGATTTTTTGGAATGAACGATCAAGATTTATTCTTATTTCTCACCCAGGCGACCATTCGCACGTGACTCTTTTTCATATAATATTTCCTCCGTTCAATTTTTTTCTTAGAGTTAAACACATATATTAAGCAAAAATTTAATTGAATAAAAATATTCTTAAATAAATGTTTACTTTATACATTGAAAATAAAAGGAGAATAAATTTAGTTCACTTTTTCATTGAAAATAAAAGGAGAATAAATTAGTTCACTTTTTCATTAAAAGTAAGGGTTAAAGTAGGAAAGTTGTGTCTAAAATATGTGAAAATATAAATAAAAGTTTTTTTGAACAAGATTTATGTCTAAAAAGACAAGTAGACTTATACGGACGGAGTATGACTTATTTAGAAAGATTCGTTGTTTTTATTTATTTAGGAATTTAAATATTTTTATTATGACGTGTTTATGCATTTCTTACAGGATTTTAGTTTTTAAGATCGAAAAATTTACCATATGCCTTAGGACATAAGTTAGAAAGATCGTATATAATACTCTTGTTAGAATTTTCAAATGACAAGGATGGGAAACGAAAAGTTGCCTCAAATCGACTTTTGGTCGCCTGCAACTTTGCACTTGTCCATCCCCATCTCCGACTTACAATTATATTCCTTATTCTTGTCCTATTCTAGCGGGAAACGAGATGGAGAATCCCGTTGGTTATGCGTTGTTAATGGGCCCTATTTATTATTAAAAAGTATTTTAAACTTTAAAAGTACAAATATTAAATTCAATAACAAAATTAAAATTCGAGTCTATAATTTGTAGATATATATAAGGTTTAAAATTAAAAACTGTAATTATATTTAAAATTTATTCTTTGTTCTATTTATGAATTTAAAAAAACATATTAGGTATATGTAGTGGGGATTCGAGGCAAATAGTACCTCCTCTGACCACGCCCCGTTTTAAATCGGGGATTTAAAATTGACTCATGTCCACACCCCATTTCCCACCAAGTCGGGGAATTCCCGCTCCATTAGGAACGATGGGTCTCGCAGATCCCATCTTGATAGCTTGCATATAGGAGTAGTTTAGATGCATGTTTTATATATGTTTTAGTTAGTTTTAGGTTAGCTTTTATGTAGTTTTTAGGTTTTTGTGTTATCGGGTATTATGCGCTGGTTTGCTCGGTTTTATAGGTTTTTAGGTTCAAGAGCAACAGCGGGGCGAGTACAGATGGATCATGGTGGGGATGGACGAGGCAAAGGAGCTAAGGAAGCTAGGACATGCTAGGAGAAGAGCCAATACAAGGAAGACAAGCCAAAGAAGCCAAGTCAAAAGCTCGGGGTGAACCCGAGCAATGTGCCCGAGCAATCTCAACTGGCGAGTAATTACGCGGGGAGGATATTGCGCGGCCGCGCAATCCTGTGCAAAGCCGCGCAATCTGGAGCTTTTTAGCGGACAAGAGTTTGGGCCGAGATTGGTTTTGGGCTTTGGCATGTTGGTTTTTGGGCTTGTGTTATCCGAGTATGAGGTTTAAGATATAATGTTTGGGGATATTTTTAGAGACATATAAATACTTTATGTTAGTTTTATTTTGCTATTTTTAGGATCATACTTTTGGAGGCTAGGGTTTTTCTCTCAAGGAAGACTTTGAAACCTTTGTAAGTTTGATTTTAATTTCATTATGCATTGCTAATTTCTCTAGTGTTTGGCTAGTTATTGAAGTCATGATTTGTATGTAGTTGTGAGGTTTGATTGATTCTCAACAAACTTGAATAGAAATTATTCCCTGTGCTTAATTGAATCTAAATTAGGGTTTTGTTAGATTAGCTACCTAATAGAATTTCTAGGTTAATTTACAACTGAATCTGATTAATTACCGGTCGGAGTTAATTTGATCAAGAGTATACTTTAATCAATTTAGTACCGGTTGGACAAGTTGGTTAAAGAAGGGAATAAATTCACAAATCACTTAGATGTCTGGTTGCTCTGAGTTGTTTGTTTCTATTGATAACTTGAATCGTCATGCTGTTATTTAATTGAATCTAGAAGGTCTTCTAGGTTATTAATTAATTAGGGTTGTTAGACTGGTTGTTCTATCAACTAAATCTTAAGTTCGGGTTTTAATCCTTAGTAGGATCACTATCCACAATAGGTTATTCAAGTGAGAAGAGAATCAAGAGAATCGATGATCAGCGAATCAATATCATGATGGATCTAACTAGTTGAACACGTTTGTCTATCATATACTTAAATCATCTTTTGCATTCATAGTTAGTTTTATTCTTGCATATTAGTTTAGATTAAATATTCCAAAAACCCCATTTTTAGTTACTTGGCACTTAAGCAATAACACATTTACAAGAGTCTCTGTGGGATCGACCCTTGCTTCCACTTTACTCAGGTTAGGGAGTTAGGTATTTCTTTGATAGTGCTTTTATAGCGACGTAAAAGTGCTCATCAAATTTGGCGCCGTTGCCGGGGACTCGTCGCTATTTGTGTTTATTACTTTCGTGCTGTTTTGGGTGTGAACCTGTTATATGGTTCATACCCGTGCTACTAACTCATCTCCCATGTTGTTTGATCCAGATATTGACAGGACACTCTTCAAGCTAAGGAAGGAAATCCGAAATCACTTTCAGGCCTTACCGTTCTTTCTTGAAGAATCTGACTCGGAATCTGAATCTGTTGAATCCGCCGAGATGGGTGACCGAACATTGAGAGAGTTGACTGCACCGAATCTGGCACAACAACCGTTGGCAGTGCAATTCCCTGCTCTTGCTGAAGGAGTCAAGTTTGAGCTCAAATCCGGGTTGATCCACCTTTTGCCTTCATTCCATGGGCATAGTGGTGAAGACCCCAACAAACATCTTTCTGAATTTCATGATGTGTGCTCAAGCATGAAGCCTGCTGATGTGACTCATGACCAGATCGCGCTGAGAGCCTTTCCTTTTTCTCTCATGGATCAGGCTAAAGACTGGTTTTACTACTTGGCTTCGGGAAGTATTAATACATGGGCTAAGATGAAAGAAGCTTTTCTGGAGAAGTACTTCCCTGCTACAAGGCTCAATGATCTGAAAAAGAGAATCAGTAATATCGAACAAGAAGCTAACGAGTCCTTGTACGAATACTATGAGAGATTCAAGAGGTTGATAGCCAGCTGTCCTTTCCATGGCTACACTGACCAAGACCTGATCTTATATCTGTTTAATGGCCTCTTGGATGATGAGAGAAGAATGGTCAATGCAGCTTGCCAAGGTCACATTCTCAACAAAACTCCTGCTGCTGCGTTTGACCTGTTCACACAACTGTCTGAGGGCACAAGACAGTTCAGAAAAGAAACTAGCTCGAAAGCTGCAAACTCTGTGGTGGCTAACACAAGAATTCAAGATGAAGTCACAGAGTTGAAAATGATGATGAAGCAGCTTTTGCAAAAAGGTGGTAGACAACAGGTGAAGTCCTGTGAAATTTGCTTTGATAACATGCATCCCATTGACTCTTGCCCTACACTTCAAGATCCAAATGCGGAGGTGAATGCAGTGGGAGGATATGGACCACCTAGGACAAGGTATGATCCCTTCTCCAACACTTACAATCCAGGCTGGAGGGATCATCCTAATCTGAGGTATGGAAATTCCAACAACCAGCAGTTCAATCAGCAGGGTGGTCAAGCTCCATACAAGCCACCTTTTCAATCCTGTCCTCAGGGAGCCAATCAGAATGCTATGTCTACTGAAGACATGATTCGGACTCTTGCACAAACTGTGACTACAATGCAAGGCTCAATGAGTCAATTTCAACAAGAGACCAAGTCTAGCATCCACAATCTGGAGACTCAAGTCAGTCAAATTGCCAATGCTGTAGGCAAACTGGAAGCTAGAGATTCAAGTAAGTTGCCATCGCAGACCGAGCTCAATCCAAAACAGAATGTCAATGCTATTACTTTGAGGAGTGGGCGAGAGCTGCAAGTAGAGCCCAGGGACGGGCAAGTACCAATCAGAAGGGGAGATGCAGAAGAAGCTAAGGGCGAAACAGAGGAAATTCCAAGCAATTCAGTCGGTGACGAATTGCTCGGCCTGCTTGCTAAATGCGCGGCCGAGCAAATGCCACCCCGCACAATACCATTTCAGTTGAGATTGCGCGGGGACGAGACGCCAAAAAGCGCGGCCGCGCAATTGCCAAGCCGCGCAATGTCGTCTCAGTCAGGATTGCGCGGCTTGGCTGATGAAAGCGCGGTCGCGCATTCGGGATCGAAACCGAGCAATTCTGACGTTGTTGAAGATTCGTCTGAAACCCCTCTGAAGTCTTATGCACCTGTTCCACCCTTCCCAGAGGCACTAAAAGAGACCCGAAAGCTGGAGAACGACAAGGAATTATTCGAGACGTTCAGCAAATGTGAGGTAAACATTCCTTTACTTAAACTGATTAAAAGCATTCCTAGATATGCTAAGTTCTTGAAAGAATTATGCACCATAAAAAGAACTCAAAAGCTAAAAGGGAAATAGAAAATCTCTGTAAGTGAGCATGTGTCAGCTGTGTTTCAAAGGCGTATGCCTCAGAAATGTGGCGACCCTGGCATGTTCACTATTCCCTGCATTATTGGTGATACAAAGATTGATAAAGCCATGCTAGATCTAGGAGCTTCAATTAATGTTCTACCTTACTCTGTGTACAAAATTCTTGAACTGGGTCCTTTGCAAGAAACTGGTGTTGTTATACAGTTAGCTGATAGGTCAAATGCTTAGCCTAGAGGAATAGTTGAAGATGTGCTTGTAATGGTTGATAATCTGATATTTCCTGCTGATTTTTATGTCTTAGATATGGACCATGATAAGCATGCTGCACCTATTTTGCTAGGTAGACCTTTTCTGAAAACAGCTAAGACTAAGATTGATGTCTGTAGTGGTTCTCTGACTATGGAATTCGACGGGGAAAGGGTAGAATATAATATTTATGATGCAATGAAATACCCTCCCAAAGACTCCTCGCTGTGCTTAGTTGATGTAGTAGAGCCACTTGCTCAAGACTGTTTCAATATTCATGAATCTGAAGCTTTAAGATCCACCTTGGAAAATGCTATTATGAATGATACTTCAGATTTGGATTTAAAGACTGACCTGCAGGAAGTGGTGGCAGAGTTGAATGCTCACTATGAGCGTCCGCTATTGCCACCGGGCTCAAAGCCCATACCACTAACCTCACCAAGCGAGAAGCTTTTGCCATCTATTGTGCAAGCACCGGTGGTAGAACTGAAGCAACTTCCAGACCATCTCAAGTATGCTTTCTTAGGTGAAGGGGACACATTGTCGGTAATTATATCCAACAAGCTCAGCAATGAGCAAGAAGGAAGATTAGTGGCAGTTCTGAGGGAGCATAAGACGGCCATAGGATGGACCATTGTAGACATTAAAGGGATTAGTCCCTCAACATGTATGCATCGGATTCTATTAGAAGATGAAGCTACATCGTCTAGACAGCCCCAAAGAAGGCTAAATCCCCCGATGATGGAGGTGGTAAAGAAGGAGGTGTTGAAGCTCCTTCAGGCAGGTATGATCTTTCCTATTTCTGATAGTAAATGGGTCAGCCCAACTCAGGTTGTCCCTAAAAAGGGTGGCATCACAGTGGTTGAGAATCACAAGGGTGATCTCATTCCCACAAGAGTCCAGACCGGGTGGCGGGTGTGTATTGATTATCGCAAGCTGAATGCGGTAACCCGGAAGGACCATTTCCCATTACCTTTCATTGATCATATGCTGGAATGACTTGCTGGTCGTTCATTCTATTGTTTCTTGGATGGGTATTCTGGATATTTTCAGGTAGCCATAGCACCAGAGGATCAGGAGAAGACAACATTCACTTGTCCTTTTGGCACCTTTGCATATCGAAGGATGCCTTTTGGACTGTGCAATGCCCCAGCTACATTCCAACGGTGTATGGTTAGTATCTTTTCTGAGTACATAGAGAAATTCATGAGGTATTTATGGACGATTTTACCGTCCATGGGAATGACTTTGATTCATGCTTAACTCATTTGACACTAGTGCTTAAAAGATGTGAAGATACTAATCTTGTTCTAAACTCTGAAAAATGTCATTTTATGGTAGAACAAGGTATAGTATTAGGCCATGTAGTGTCTTCTAGGGGTATTGAGGTCGATAAGGCTAAGGTTGAAGTAATTCAATCTTTGCCTTATCCTACTAATGTGCGTGAAGTGCGTTCTTTTTTAGGCCATGCAGGGTTTTACCGCAGGTTTATCAAAGACTTCTCCAAAATTGCCTCCCCCTTATGTGAGTTGTTGAAGAAGGAAGTAGAATTTGAGTTTGGTGACACATGCAAGACGGCGTTTGATGAGCTAAAACTCCGCCTCACCACAGCTCCCATCATTCAAGCCCCAGATTGGTCTCTCCCCTTTGAGATCATGTGTGATGCTAGTGATTATGCAGTGGGGGCTGTTTTGGGACAAAAGAAGGGCAGGGCGTCTCATGTGATTCACTATGCCTCTATGACATTGAATGAGGCCCAGAGGAACTACTACACCACGGAGAAGGAGCTCCTAGCAGTTGTGTTTGCATTGGAGAAATTTTGCTCTTACTTGCTAGGAACAAGAGTGATTGTTTATACAGATCATGCAGCACTCCGCTATCTGCTGACGAAAAAGGAGGCCAAACCCAGGTTAATCAGGTGGATCTTACTGTTGAGTGAGTTCAACATTGAGATCAAAGACAAAAAGGGGGCTGAGAATGTGGTTGCTGATCATTTGAGTCGTCTGGTGATGGAAGAGCAGAAGAGGCCAGAGAGTTCACCCATTCAGGAGGAATTTCCAGATGATACCTTGTTTGCTATTAAGGTTGTAAAACCTTGGTATGCACACTTGGTTAATTTCCTAGTTATGGGTGAGTTCCCACCAACATTCACAAAAGCTCAGAAGGATAAGTTAAGAAGTGAAGCAAGATACTACATCTGGAATGATCCATATTTGTGGAAACACTGCGCTGATCAGGTAATCCGATGATGTAACCCGGATAATGAGGTAACTTCTATCTTAACCTTCTGTCATACTTATGCATGTGGGGGCCATTTTAGTTCTAACAAAACAGCTAGGAAGGTATTGGATGCAGGATTTTACTGGTCAAGCATTTTTCGGGATGCTCATGGTTTTTGTAAATCCTGTGACCGATGTCAAAGAGTTGGGAATATGACCCAAAAGAATGAGATGCCTCAATCTCCTATTATTTTCTGTGAAATCTTTGATGTATGGGGCATTGACTTTATGGGTCCATTTCCTAATTCTTTTGGGAACTATTATATTTTGCTTGCGGTGGACTACGTTTCCAAATGGGTGGAAGCGAAGACCACCAGGACTGACGATTCTAAAGTGGTGACAGATTTCTTGAAGACCAACATTTTTACTAGATTTGGTGTCCCTAGAGCTTTAGTTAGTGACAAGGGATCCCACTTCTGTAATAGGATGGTGAGTGCATTATTGAAAAAATATCATGTCACACACAGAGTCTCTACAGCATATCACCCACAGACAAATGGCCAGGCAGAGGTGTCTAACAGGGAAATCAAGTCCATTCTAGAGAAGACAGTTGCACCAAACAGGAAAGACTGGAGTGCTCGGTTGGATGATGCACTATGGGCATACAGGACCGCTTTTAAAACACCAATTGGGATGTCACCATTCAGGTTGGTGTTTGGGAAAGCTTGTCATTTACCGGTGGAAATCCAACATAAAGCATACTGGGCAGTCAAGAAGTGCAACATGCAAGAAAAGGAAGTGGGCGAATTCAGGAAACTTCAACTCCAGGAATTAGAAGAAATCAGGCTTGAGTCTTATGACGATGCAGTAATTTACAAAGAAAAGACAAAAGCCTGGCATGACAAGCACATTTGGAGGAAGAATTTCAAGGTTGGGGACAAAGTACTTTTGTTCCAATCTCGCCTCAGACTATTTCCTGGGAAACTAAGCTCAAGATGGAGAGGTCCTTTTATGGTAGCAAAGGTATACCCACATGGCGCAGTTGATATCTATGATGGAGTTTCTCATTCCGTCTTTAAGGTAAATGGTCAGAGGCTGAAGCCATATTATGAAGGGTTCAATGGTGCTACTTTGGAAGAAACGGCTCTCCACGAGCCGGAGCAAGAGCCTTAGTATCCTTTTTACGCCAAGCTAAAGACGTTAAACAAGCGCTTCTTGGGAGGAAACCCATGTTTTAGAATAGATTTGCTTTGATTTCTGTTTTCAATATTACAATTTTTGTTTTTATTAGTTAGTTTAGGTAGAAATAATCCTCAAAATTTCAGATAACTCGGGCAAGCCTTGAAGTACAAAAGGACTCGGAAGGGGAACCAAAAAATTGCGTGGTCAAAATACTCTGAGCCAACCCGAGCAATGCAGTCTCAGTCAGGATTGCGCGGCTTGGGCTGCTAAATGCGCGGATGCGCAATCCAGAGTCCCAAAGCCGCGCAATCCCAACTGAGAGGCAATTGCGCGGCTTCGCAATTGTGCGGCCGCGCAATAAGGCGCGATCCCGCGCTTTCGGGATTTTCTCGGGGACCCGTTTTTAATAAACCCGATGCCTTCTTTCTTTCCCCCATTTGTACGCAGCTCCCTCCTTCAACCTCTCTAAGAACTCCATTGAAGGTCATCCTCTCAAGCTCCATTCAAGCCATTCAAATCGGATTTTTCAATCAAATTCAAGCAAGGAACTCACATTCAAGCGGAAATCAAGTAAGTCCACTCCAAATTTCTCTCAATTTCGGTTTTATTTAGATTAAATCTAGATCTAGGTTTTGTTCTAAAAACCCGAATTTGATTTGAGAGGTCAACCGGGCATTTGGGTTCCTTCATATATATGATAGTGATGTAGTGCTCACTGAAACTGGTGCTACATGGGCTGACAGGCATTTCTGGAAAGCCATAACTGGGAGACCCACTTATAACCCAACCCGAGAAAAAGCCTCTCCCATCACTCATCCCGCCATCAAAGTTTTTCAAAGATTTATTGCTGGTAGTATGAATGGGCGGGGTGATGGTGGAAACAACTGCCCAAAGAAAGATGTGGTTGTGTTGGCCGCTTGTTTGAAGAGAAAAAGGATGAGTTTGGGTGCCATGCTGATGAATCATATGTACCATGTTGGAAACAAGGGTGGAGGAGCTATCTATATTGGTGGGATTGTGACCCATCTGGCTAGGCACTTTGGAGTTAATCTTGATGGGTGACAGGTTGATATTCCACCAGTGGCTATAGACTTCACTATGCTTAAGAAGATGGGTGTGCTCTATAAGTATAGGAACTCCTATTTTTGGGTGATTGGTGATTCTGGGAGAGTAATGAAGCTTCCTGATGGACATCGAGTGCAGATTGGGACTAGTCCAGCTAACTGGTTCATTAAGGTTCAGGCTGAGGATTTAGATGTGGATACCGTTAAGGGCCCGGTTAGGGGTAAAAAGGCGGTTTCAGTTCCTATTGTGGTGGATTCTGATGAAGAGGAGATGGATGAGGATTTCACCATGGCTGAAGAAGAAGAAGAGGAAGAATCTGCTGAAGATGTTGACACTGATGAGGATGATGAGTTTGAGGAGGATGATCAGCAGAGACAGTTTGATCCGTCTATACCGGCTGGAGGTGTACATTACTTTGATGCTCAGTATAACCAGATGATGGAGATGATGAGACAGATGCAGCTAGACAACACGCAACGATACAATGATATGTCTTCTCACATCGATCAGAGCTTTCAGGGCATGAGAGGTTATGTGGATCAGAGGTTTACATCATATCAGACTCATCAGGATCAGCAGCTTGCTACTTTTCAGGCCCGCCAGGATGAGCAGTTCAGACTGCTCAACACCAGATTGGATGGATGGAGTTCAGCGGGCTATCCGCCTCATCAGTCGTATCCTCAGTATGCCTTCCCTGATCCTCCGTACCCTCAGTTCCCGGCATACCAGCCACCACCAGCACAGGAGATTCCGCCGTACCATCCACCACATCTAGAGTATCCACCGGAGTTCCAGCCACCGCCACCACAGGATTTTCCGCCCTATTACCCGCCAAACAACTAGGTTCTGTGAGTTTTTCTCTTCTCTTTACTTTTTACTATACTTTGGGGACAAAGTATGTTTTAAGCATGGGGGAAGGGAATTACTTTTGCATTGCATGTAGTTGCATTAGTTTAGGTCATATTTAAATTTTTGCGTGCATTGATTAAAATCTTAAAAAAATGAAAAAAAATCAGAAAAATTTGAAAAACACAAAAATATTACATTTAGGTTCTTATTTCCCCATTGTTTGATTCCTCTTGTGTTTCTAAGTTAAGTATAAGTTCTAACCCATGATTTGCATGATTTACTGAAGTTGATATGGTATGAGCATGATAATTGATTAATTACCTTGATTATAGGATGGAGCATGTATTTAGCTTGAGTATTTGATTCATTCAGAAGTTCTAGACAAAAATTAGCCTTGTGAGATATTTTTGGCCTTTCATGATATATTTGTTCTCTAAATTTCTTGAGTGTATCACCATGATTATCTAGCTCTAGAACTTGCGTTAATACTCTTTGTCAAGGCTGCTTATATGATTGAATGCATGACATTAAAGTGATTGAGGCAATGTTTCTTATAACCTATTATTTCCTTTCCTACCTGACAAGATCCATGTTCTTGACACCCCTATTTTTTTGAGCTTTAAGCCTATTTTTGATAGCTCCACAAAATGATTCCTAGCCTAATAAGCTTGACCCATAATCCGGGATTTAGGAATTTAGGTTGTGGTTGTATTTTGTGTGAGTTTGATGTAAGTATGGGGGAGTTGGAAGAAAAGGTGGAAAAAGAGGAAATACAACTCTTGGTTTCAAAGTGAAAAAAGTTGAAGATGAAAAGTTTGATTGCAAAAGAAAAGCAAAAGAAAAAAATTGCTTGAATTGTTAATAGTCTTCATGAACAAAGCGAGAAAAGAGTTGAAGAGGCAAGAAAAAATAAAGAGAGAAGCAAAGTGCTTAAGTGCTAATGTAAGGAGTTGGTAGAGTGAAGTTGGAAGTGTTATGAAAAAGTGTAAAGTTTGGGTTTAGGATTAGTTCTTCATCCGATTTAGCACCACATACCAAATATGATCCCTTCCAAGTTTCTCTTTACCTTGGCCCCATTACAAGCCTTAAAAAAGACCTCTTGATTTTTGTTATGTATTTGATCCCCAGCGGTGGAGATTTAGAACTCTGATGCAAGCATATGGTAGTCTAGTTTTCATGGTTGATTTTGAGTGAAACACGTCCTTAAACACTTGAGAGTTGGAGTGCAAACACATATACCTTGGTGAGGTCTAGAATGAAGGAATGGTCTTTACTTGTTGCTTACCATAATGCATGCTAGGAAGTCTTGGTTGGGTTTTCGATTATATGTGAAATGTTTGTTTGACTTGAGATGGATGTAAGATTGCATTTCTATGGTGTGATTGGATTTATGTCTTGCTTGAGGACAAGCAAGGGTTAAGCATGGGGGAATTTGATAGCTTGCATATAGGAGTAGTTTAGATGCATGTTTTATATATGTTTTAGTTAGTTTTAGGTTAGCTTTTATGTAGTTTTTAGGTTTTTGTGTTATCGGGTATTATGCGCTGGTTTGCTCGGTTTTACAGGTTTTTAGGTTCAGGAGCAACAGCGGGGCGAGTACAGATGGATCATGGTGGTGATGGACGAGGCAAAGGAGCTAAGGAAGCTAGGACATGCTAGGAGAAGAGCCAAGACAAGGAAGACAAGCCAAAGAAGCCAAGTCAAAAGCTCGGGGTGAACCCGAGCAATGTGCCCGAGCAATCTCAACTGGCGAGTAATTACGCGGGGAGGATATTGCGCGGCCGCGCAATCCTGTGCAAAGCCGCGCAATCTGGAGCTTTTTAGCGGACAAGAGTTTGGGCCGAGATTGGTTTTGGGCTTTGGCATGTTGGTTTTTGGGCTTGTGTTATCCGAGTATGAGGTTTAAGATATAATGTTTGGGGATATTTTTAGAGACATATAAATACTTTATGTTAGTTTTATTTTGATATTTTTGGGATCATACTTTTGGAGGCTAGGGTTTTTCTCTCAAGGAAGACTTTGAAACCTTTGTAAGTTTGATTTTAATTTCATTATGCATTGCTAATTTCTCTAGTGTTTGGCTAGTTATTGAAGTCATGATTTGTATGTAGTTGTGAGGTTTGATTGATTCTCAACAAACTTGAATAGAAATTATTCTCTGTGCTTAATTGAATCTAAATTAGGGTTTTGTTAGATTAGCTACCTAATAGAATTTCTAGGTTAATTTACAACTGAATCTGATTAATTACCGGTCGGAGTTAATTTGATCAAGAGTATACTTTAATCAATTTAGTACCGGTTGGACAAGTTGGTTAAAGAAGGGAATAAATTCACAAATCACTTAGATGTCTGGTTGCTCTGAGTTGTTTGTTTCTATTGATAACTTGAATCGTCATGATGTTATTTAATTGAATCTAGAAGGTCTTCTAGGTTATTAATTAATTAGGGTTGTTAGACTGGTTGTTCTATCAACTAAATCTAAAGTTCGGGTTTTAATCCTTAGTAGGATCACTATCCACAATAGGTTATTCAAGTGAGAAGAGAATCAAGAGAATCGATGATCAGCGAATCAATATCATGATGGATCTAACTAGTTGAACACGTTTGTCTATCATATACTCAAATCATCTTTTGCATTCATAGTTAGTTTTATTCTTGCATATTAGTTTAGATTAAATATTCCAAAAACCCCATTTTTAGTTACTTGGCACTTAAGCAATAACACATTTACAAGAGTCTCTGTGGGATCGACCCTTGCTTCCACTTTACTCAGGTTATGGAGTTAGGTATTTCTTTGATAGTACTTTTATAGCGACATAAAAGTGCTCATCACATCCCCACAAATTTTTTGTGCATCCCTACTCCCAAGTAGCCAGACCTACTTAAGATTTCTTTTCTTTTTTTAGTTTTTTTGTGCCTACTGCCAAATTGTGAGACTTATTTAGGAAATTTTTTTTCCTCCTAATCTTGCTGGTAATTTAGTGAAATAATGTTGCCCCTTTTTTAAAAAAAAATGTGCTTTCACATGACTTTACTTGCCAAGTAAACGAGCCACGCTACTACTCCAACATCCAACTCGTTATATCTTACTCTCCCTCCGTTTTACAATACATGTTCTTAATGACTTTTTTATTTATTTTAAAATAGATGTTCATATATAATTTTTATGCATTTATACCCCTAGAGTATACCCCACATTAATTAAGTACTATACTTCTCTCCAAAATAATTATGTGTGAAATTTTGGGAAAGCAAAGCATTTAATAAGGGTAATTTGGAAACAAATTTTTTTTCTTAATATGTGTGAAATTTTGTCTAAAAACATATATTTTGAAACAGAGGGAGTACTTATTTACTGGCACTCTGGCAGAGAGATTTATGATTGTGTTCTTAGTAATCACCATTTATGATTGAATTAACAAGCACAAAATTGTTTCACCATTTACACGGAGTCTCAAAAGTTATAGTAATATTTAAATTAATTTTGACTCTAATATTTGACACAACTTTTGAGAAAATTGATTTTGCAAAAAAGAGTAGTTTTTCTCTCATTTGTAACAACTACTAAATATTTATCATTTTTATAAAACCAATAAATCATGTGTTTGGAAGAAAAATAGTTCAATAAAACATAGTTTCATATAAGGCTTCTGTAAGCAGGTAAAATTAATTACCTTATTATTTTTTATATTAATATTTATTATGTCTAATATTTGACACAACTTTTGAGAAAATTAATTTTGCAAAAGAGTAATTTTTTCTCTCATTTTTAACAACTACTAAATATTTATCAATTTTATAAAACCAATAAATCATGTGTTTGGAAGAAAAATAGTTCAATAAAACATAGTTTCATATAAGACTTTTGTGAGCGGGTAAAATTAATTACCTTATTATTTTTGATATTGTTATTTATTATGCTATCCTTTGCTTTTTATAAGGTTTTTCTATCATGGGTAAGATATATATTTTGTTATATAATTAAATATGGTAGTTATTCATTATCATGGAGGATTCTATCTTAGTCAAAAGATAGAATTATCACGTGGATTAGGGAACATGACCGCTTGTTAGGCTTTGAGCATTATCGGCTAGTCCTAGAGGATAGATTTTCGATCTTCTAGCCTCTCTCCCTCTCCTCCATTATAAATACATGTCTTCGCCATGTATGATGAGTATACTCATATTCGCTGAGCTTGATCGCTAGCAAGTCTTATCCTTTACCTCGACGTTCGATCGACAAACTGCTCTTTTGACTTAGGCATTAGAGGTGGATTAGGGGGTGCCCGCCCCATGCGTCCATTGTTTTGCAGGTTCTAGGTTAAGAGGAGCTTGAAGCGGAAGGTGAAGAAGAGAGTTAAGAGGAGTATTCGATGAGTGCATTAAAGGTGAATTTTTGTGCAGTAACAGTTGGCGCCGTCAGTGGGGAACGAGCAATCAATCCACGCAGTTATGGAGTTGAAATCGATCCCGGAAGAGCAAGAAATGACTTTTCGTAGTCTTGGGGCAATCGCGCAAAGCGAAATCGAGCGTAATACCCTCAGCGAGCGAAACAGCGGCCGTGGCCCAAAAGACCGCAACCGCAGAACTGAAAACCGCGACCGCGACACTCAGGGTGATCGCACAAACTCCAATATTCGCTCGGTGGATCGAACCCTAGCACGCACTGATCATGCGAACTCTGATACTCACTCGGAGGATCAAACCCATTTTTTTTGTTTTAATTGAAATTATTTTTCTTTTATTTTTTTCATATAAAAGTATTTGTTTAATGGGGCTATGGGTTTATAAGAAGAAAGGTTACATATGGAACTAAGATAAATGTACAAGGGTACCAAAAGAAAATTGAAATTGATACATTTTTAAACCATTTTACAAAAATAATAAACCATTTAAAAAATAAAAAAGAAAAAAAATTGGAGAGAGAATGAATCAATTTCAACTCTTTATTTATTTATGGGTGGTTAAGATTTTTCGAATACTTTAGCTAAATCCTTTTAAAAGACTGTTTGGGGAAGAAATAGATGTGCTTTCTACCGCGGAGACAGATTCTGTCCCAACGGCAGCTCAGAAATATAGCAAGGGTTCCCGACTTTGTACAATTTCATTACCCAGTTTGGCTTGCCTCTATGAAAGTATGAAACTCGACATTTTAGATTAAATTATGAAATCTCGAACGAACATAAGACCTTCAATATGCCTTGCAGAGAGAAACGTGAATAACAGATATTGTTATAAAGCGCAAGAGCAATGAATGTATGATGTATCTGAACAAGCACAACAAATGAACTAAAAAGCCATTTCAGATCCCAAGTCTAAGGCAAAAACACCCCAAAACACTTGTCACAGCATAATGGGGGTGCAGAAAAGACTAAGAAAATATGCATTCCTCCTCAGCAAGCTAGTACTTTACGGAACAAGGAAAATATGCTTTGGCTTCTTTAAGCAGTAGTTGTTGCTTGGGCTTGTAGCCTCTTCCTAGCTTCTTCAATGATGGTTAGCTTGATACCCTTCCCCTTGGGGAGAGAGATCCACGGTTTCGTACCTTTGCCAATTGTGAAGACATTGCCCAAACGAGTGGCGAACTCATGGCCTTGAGAATCCGTGACGTGGATGGTCTCAAAGCTCCCCTTGTGCTTCTCTCTGTTCTTGATCACTCCAACACGACCTCTGTTCCTACCACCTGTCACCATCACCACGTTTCCAACATCAAACTTGATGAAATCAACAATCTTGTTCGCTTCAAGATCAAGCTTAATGGTGTCGTTGGCCTTGATCAGAGGGTCAGGATAGCGGATTGTGCGACCATCATAGGTGTTGATGTATGGGATTCCCTTCTGCCCAAATTGGACCGACCGAACCTTGCACAGCTTGAACTGTACAAAACCAAATGTCATATGATTATTAGTACAGTTTAAAAATCAGACTCTGAAAAGGTAAATTATTTATACTCTGTAAATATAATTATGTCCAAAAGGAAACCTTAGCCTCCTCATCTCTGATAGAGTGGAGACGGAATCTCCCCTTTGTGTCATAAAGAAGACGGAAGTTCTCATTTGTCTTCGGGATTGAGACGACATCTACAACATATTGCACAAACCGTTGATTATGTCTACGCAAACAAAAGAAAAATTAATCAAATCTACATAAAACAAAATTATGGAGGTTCATCCAAGTCTTAGCAAAGCAACTACATCAGGACAATATTTCTTAAACTACTCGAGTTATATCAGTGTTTGAAAAGGTGAGGCGAAGGCGCGCCCGGCCATGGCCAACGCCTGCATTAGCCAAGTCAAGGCGAATAGCATGATGTGATGCCCAGGCGCCCCAGGCGACCAGGCAAGCTCAGGTGAGATGCGATCGCTTATGCTGTTTTCACTTAAATTTGATATCTTTTCAATTTTCTTACCTTTTTAATACACTTTCCTTAATGCAAATATTTATTTCCATCCTTTTTTCAAGACAATATATCATTTTAATGTGTTAAACATTTATTTCCGTATTATGTTTCCAAGATATCTTTTAATTTGTTATCTTTTCCAAGTATATATTTCCAAGATATCTTTAATTTGTTAACTTTTCCATGTATACATTTCCTAGTTATCGTTTTATTTGATTTCATTGTCTCTAATCCTCTATACATTCAGCCTTCTAAGCCTATTTCTACAAGACAAAGTCTTCTCTGACTTCTCTTTTTCATAGGTTTCCTCTTCTCCGACTTCTCTCTTTTGAAGTTTTCCTCCTTTGATCTTGTTTTCTATCTTTATCTCCTTGTGTTTATTATGATAAACTGAATAAAAAAAAATTTTTGCATCAAAAATGTTTTAATACCTAAAATTTCATTATATGCATATTTGTTATTTACGGGACTCTTAAAGGGAAAGGCAATCGCCTTCGCCTTAGAGGCGCGCCTAGGCAATTTGGGGGGGGCTGTCGCCTCGCCTTTTTAAACATTGAGTTATATGACTATGGATTTCTAAACAGCTGAGAATCAATCGTTATAAAATGATCTCTAAACCGTTAGAAAACAATCTATAATAACACTGATTCTCGCACCAAAAAAGGTTTGACATGGATACTTACCCATGAAACCAGCAGGATAGGTCTTGTCTGTCCTTACTTTATTGTCAACAAGAACATGCCTCTGCATCAAGATAGCGATGACTTCACTGTAGGTAAGTGCATACTTCAACCTGTTCCTAAGGATAAGGATCAGGGGCAAGCATTCTCTTGACTTGTGTGGTCCAGACGATGGCTTAGGCGCCTGGAATATTCCGAATTGGGAAGGACATAAAAAACAATATTAATGAATGCAATCAATAGTGAATGCAATGCAAAGAGCTAAGATGTTTCGCTCTAAGAACATTATAAAATACAAAGTGAATCCACTTACAAAAGCACCACCAAGTTTATCAAGCATCCAGTGTTTCGGGGCATTAAGCCTCTTCATATGCTTCTTCAATCCTCTCGTCTGCAATGATACATAAAATACACCATATCAATTCAAACACTCGTAAGGTCCCAAAAGTAAAATGTATCATCACAAATGGTCATGTAATTTTTCAGGTAGTCGTTCCCATTTAATTTGATCACAGTATCAAATTTATGAACAAATGTATTAGCTTGAAATAAATTCATAAACAGCCAAAGCAGTTACTTTATACACAAGTTCGAAAGCCAAAAACCTGAAGGGGAAAATACATAGAACTTAGGTAAATGAACCAATTATCTCTTTTAATTAAGTGCTAAGCGATTCTTATATTTCAGACATGACAGAGAATTTAAAAACTCCCACAAACAATACTACAAATGAATTTATTCAAATAAAACCTACAACCCACGCTAATCATATTTTGATAAAGGCCGATGAGGTAAAACTTGCTGATACGAATTGCAAAGTCCCATTCGCATCAACAAAGAAACTTAAGGAAACGGCAAATCAAATTGAAAACATTACAATTAACTGAAATCATTCACATGATTCCAAAATCTTCAGGTTCAAGGGACGAAATCCAACCAAAAAAAAGTGAGGGGAAAAGAATAGTAAATCACAGCATTACAAAAATTGATAGTAATAATAATACTAAACAGCGTATAAAAGAGAAGCTAACCATGGTGGAATGAGTCGACGACAAAGATCTGGGTTCCCTTCACACTGATGTTTAAGCAGGGTTCTTCGCTTGTTCGTTCGGCCGCTCTCTCAGAGTAAAACCAGAAGAACCCTAGAAGTGACGATGTCTTTGTCTAATAATATTTGAGCCGAGGGAAATGCAAGCAAGAAAACGAAATGGGCTTCAACTTACGAGGCCCAAGATTAATTGAAATCGGCCCTGAAATTATTGTGCAAGTCAACGGCTTGAATCTTAATTTTTTTTTTATATAAGGAAAGTGACCACTAACAGACTAGTGGTCGCCCTAGAGCGTCTTGACGGACGAGGTCAAGTAAACCCGGATCAACTGTAAGCGGGAAGGAAGAGACACATCTGAAAGATCCAGCGATGAAGTCTGCCACAAAATTGCACTCCCGATACACGTGAGTGATACTCCAATCTTTGAACCGGACAAGCAAACAATGGATGTTCGAACGCAACAACTCAATCTCCCACGGGCAGCGCCAGTCACCGAGCACGGCCTTGACCAGCTGCAAATTATCGCCTTCAATCTGGATCCGGGGAATGCCACGTCTAGTGGCCTCGAGAAGTCCTTGGCGTAAGGCGATGGTCTCGGATATCAGAACGGATTGTCGACCAATCAGTCCTCCGTCAATGTGGATGGGGGAGCCTCGGAGTCCTGAGGATGAACCCAAATGAAGCCACGCTATCTGCATTCATAGCACCATCAAAATTCAGTTTAATATAGCCCCTCTTGGGTTTTACCCAATTCGTATGCTTTCTTCTTGCTTCGCCCCCAATCGTGTGGTTGCGGGGGGTAGGGGAGACCGAAACTCCAGCTAGTTTCCATTCTTTAATCTGGTTTCGGGTAAATTCAGCAATGTTATCAACATTAGTCAGGTTGTTCCGTTGTTGTTATAAAAAAAACTCGCTTATTTTTGGCGAACCATAGGCTCCACCAAGTGTTTATAAGAATTTCCAATTCCTCTTTAGTTAGCTTTTCCTTAATTTCTTCGAGAACATGATGTGATTTTTTGTCGTCCAGGGATACCTAGTTAGTAACCCTACGGATTTTTGGGTTTATAGAATTAATGGTTGCTTTTGTAAGGGGCATGAGAATAGGATGTGGTTTGTGTCTTCAACCTGGTTATTGCACGCTTCGCAGCCTTGTGGGACCAGGATATGGTTAGCCGCAAGCCTAGTTTTAGTCGGAAGGCCGTTACGAGCCACTTTCAATAGGAAGTTTTTCATTTTGGGAGGGATGTTTAACCGGTTAATCCATTCTAGGTTAATCTTAGGTTCACCTTTGGATTGGTGGAGCCACTACATTGTCGAGTGAGTGGAACACCAACCATTTTTGTTTGGTTGCCAGTACAGTCTGTCCGGTATTTTATTGATGGGGTTAATAATTTTGGAGATTCTTTCGAAGTCATCTTGATTAACAACCTGCCTCAACTTTTCAATATTCCATGAGTTATCCTCACTGAGGTACACCTCAATAAGCTCCTCCTATTAAATGAGGGTTTCAACCTCTGGCTTTGGGCTGAGGGGACCATTGTTGGTCCAATTTTCTTTCCAAAATCGGATGGTTTTGCCGTCCCCCACTTGCCAGATGAGCCCCTTAATGAACAGGTCTCGTAGGCCCACTAATTTGGACCATTGCCATGATGTATTCTGTTTTTTCTTATAGTTTAGGATACTTTCTGTTTTGATGTATTTTTCAGTCACTATTTTGACCCAGAGATTGTTTGGTTCTGCTAGGATTTTTTAAAGTAGTTTCATTCAGAGTGCTTAGTTCATTTCAGCCGCCTTGGCGATTCCCAACCCCTCGTGAGCCCGGGGGGGGGGGGGGGACAGATGGAATTCCAGGAAATGAGTGGTTTGTAGTTGTTTTCCTTGTTCTAGAAGAAATTTTTGTTAATATCGTCTAGTTCTTTCAAAGTTGATTGTGGTAACAAAAACGATTGCATTATATAGTTTGGTTGTGCTGAGAGGTTTGCTTTGATTAGGGTTTTACGCCCCTCCTGAGATAAGGCGTTAGCTTTCCATTTTGTTAATTGGGATCTGGTGCGTAGTACTAGGGGTTTAAAAGTGTTTTGTGTTACTCTCCCGTTAATTATCGGGCATCCTAGATATTTATCCAAGGCAATTGTGTTTGCAATTTGGAGGATTTGTTTAATCGGCTCTTTTGTATTGTTGTTTGTGTTTTTGGTAACTTGGAATGCGGATTTATGAAAGTTGACTTTCTGGCCAGATATTTGACAATAGTCAACAATAGTGTCTTTAATATTTTTGCAGGCATGGCTATTGGCTTCTGCAAAGATGATTATATCGTCCGCAAAGGCCATGAAAGGGATTTTTGTTCCATTTCTCGAGATTTGGATCTCAATGCCACTTTTTGGGTTGGTACTCAAAAGGTGGAGCTGTCTTGCCAGAATCTCGGCGGCAATAATAAACAAATATGGCGATAGGGGGTCCCCTTGCTTGACGCCCCATTGGGGGTAGAATTGTTCTGTTGGTCCATTGTTGACTAGTACAGAAAAGAAAACTGTTTCTACACATTCCCGGATCCAACCCACAAATTTGTCGTGAAAACCTAATTTGTGGAGAATATCGGTCAGGAATTCCCAGCTGATCCGATCGTAGGCTTTTTCCATATCAAGTTTGATTGTAATCCAACCTTCCCGCCCACGTTTGTTGCGGAAGGAATGGAAAACTTCTTGCGCTATGAGTGTATTATCGTGGATACTCCGATTCTGGACGAATGCCCCTTGCATCGGGTGGATTAGTTTGTTTAGGACGTTTTTTTAAGGCGGTTTGTTATAATCTTCGAGATTACTTTGTAGATAGTATTACATAGGCTAATTGGCCTGTAATGGTTAGTTGAATTAGGGTTTTCACATTTGGGTAGCAGTGTCATAAATGTGTGGTTGATTTGTTTCAAAATCTTCCTTGTGTGGAAGAAGCTTATAACAGCTTTTGTCACATCCGGTCCGACGATATGCCAATATTTTTTGTAGAAGCTCGCCGACATTCCATTCGGGCCGGGGGATTTGTCATCCCCAATGTCGAACATTGCATTCTTAATTTCACTATTTGACACTGGTTTTGTAAGCTCCGTGTTGTCTGTATCTGTTATTTCTCTTTTTATGGTTTGAGTCATGTCTTAGAGCTTGTTACGGTTTATTTCCAAAGCCCGAAATCGATTTTCAAAGTCCCGTTTAATTTCTGTTTTGATGTTTTCTAGTTCGGATATTTGTGTACCCTCAGATGTACCGATTTCTTTAATATTGGTTCTGTTCCTTCTGTCACTAGCAATCCGGTGGAAATATTTGATATTTCTGTCATTTAGTTTAATGTGCGAGTTTATAGCCCTTTGTTTCCAATAAGACTTGTGGAAATTAATGAGGCACGATCGTTTCTTCACCAATCCCTCCTGTTTTTGAATTAGTTGCATGTTTTTATGTTCAATGATATCTTTCTGGATCTGAAGTAGGTTCTCATCTAGTTTTTTGATTTGTTCGAAAACATTTCCAAAAGTATGTTTATTCCATGCTTTCGCTTTTGTTTTAAGTAGTTGTGTTTTTTAGTGAGGCTAAACATGTGTGATCCACCTGCGTTGTAGCGCCAGGTTTGTTTGATGATGTTTTGGAAGTCTTTTCTAGAGGTCCACATCATCTCAAATTTAAATGGTTTTACTTTAAAGGGTACTCCTGTTGGGAGTTCACATGAGATAGGGCAGTGATCGGATGATGAGAAGGCATGATTTTTTGTTACTATAGACGGGTACCATTGGATTATCTGGTTGCTTAATAATGTGCAGTCTAATTTCTCGAATGTAGTATTTTTGAGGTTTCAAGTGAATTTGTTACCAGACGTTGGAATATCACAAACGTCACAATCGTTTTTAAAGTTGATAACCCGTTCAAACCTGGAATGGTTAGGATTAGCGCCCCCTTGCTTTTCAGGATTTGGGTGTTAGATTTCATTGAGGTCTCCCATAATGATACATGGAAGGTTACAATTCAGGATAAACAGTTGGAGTTTCGTCCAAAACCGTTTCTTGTCTTGTGCCCTTGGCGGAGCGTAGGAAAAAATTATGATCAATTCATTATTGGTTTTCAGATTTGTGTATTGAAACCCGATGAAACGGTTATCTTTGTGGATATTGGATTCTTTCATTCGAGAGGTGTGACCTCTTCTAGAGGACGCAGATCCCCCAAGTGAATCCATCTGTTGGAATGAACTCAATAAAGTCAAAGCCAATGTTTTGCCATACTTTACTTTCTGGCGGGTCTTGGGCTTTTGTTTCCACTAATGATATTAGGTGAATATTTTCAAGGCGGCATAGCGCGTTGATTTCGGTCCAAAAGGACCTATGTTTAATGCCCCTGCAGTTCCACAAGCAGATCTTCATAAATAACCAACTTTTTTGTGGTTTTTGGCCATTGGGGGATGGGGAGGTCTCCCTGTTAATGTTTTGAAGTATTTTGTAATACGCTTATTGGGTGGTTTAGTAGAAAATTTATGATTGATCAGTTTAGTAGTCACTGTTTTCTTATTTAGTGATTTTATCCCACAACTATGAATTATCTCTCTTTTGTTTTACTGTCGATGCAATCCTTGAACTTCCATTGTACGTTACTATACAAAGGGCATAAAGGGTGCTCATTTGCATAAGCAATATAGTACATTTTATGACTGTATTTTTTGTGTGTGATATCACAGGCGGTAATTTCCTTTTTTTCTTCATTATTCATCATTTTTCCCATTATTTTTATTTTTAAGGTTCGATTTTCTCGAGCTCACGCCGGTAATGATGTAAACACGAGAGCCAAGAGGATTCTTTCCATTTTCAATAGGTTTGAACAGCTCGTTTTTGGTCTTAGCTACAGTGCAGTTGGCATTGGCTTGGCTTTTTGGGCCCACCATATCCATAATATTATTGGTATTAGTTTGCTTTTTGTTAGATTTTGGATTGATTTTTTTGATTAATCCCATAGATTTGGAGTGAACCAGTTGCCACTGATTTGCATTTGCAATGTTTAAGGCGGGTTTATCAGGTTTCCACTCGTTTTTAGTTTTCGGGGGTTGACAAGCCACTAAATGGTGCCATGCCCATGAGACTTTGGTGGGGGTATGTACCCGAACTGTATATTGACTTGATCTAATGAGCAACAAAAATACATAAAACGAGCGCGATCAACGGTTTTTCCGTTCGGGGTATTAGGGTAAGCACTAATAAGTGCTATTCCAAGTGTGTGAGAGTTTGATTAGGGTTTGACCCTTAGCTGAGCATTGAATTCTTGTTTTACACATGATTTTTTGGAAGCCTTAAGCTTCCACCAACACAACATATTAATATCAGGTTGATAAATAGCACCATAATTGGTAAACATAGATGGGTTAGAATCCATCAAAACAACGTTAATCAACAAAGCCTTAAGCTTCCCTATAGTATTTTGACCACAAACGAAAAACACAGCAAACCTAGTGGTATAAGGGCTAAAAACAAGCCCGGTGGAATTACAAAAAAGAGTCAGGTGTGCACACTTGCTTGCACAATTGGCCATTTTGTAACCGATCAAGAGTAAGGGATGCTTTAGTAAAATGCCACAAACTGCAACAAGCAAAGAAGGTGGGTTCTCCACCCAAAATAAGGTTTTTAAGCACTCTAGCTTGTATATCAAAGCAACAGGTTGCACATTGGTTAAGCCAAACAATTTTGTCTAAGAGATACATGACATGGTTAACCATTTTCAAGGTTGAAAAAGGAATGTGGCTAGGATAATAATGACAATAAGGACTGACACTTTGAGGAATTTTTGGTGGGTTTGAGCCCTTCGAGGGTTTAAGCCCTTCGTGGGAATTGCATTCAAGCTTCCCACAAGATTTTTTGTACTGCTGGTCAATAGAATAAGTAAATGTAATGGGGATTTGTTGTTGGTTACCAACGAATCAAGGCAACAAACAGACCCATCAAAAATTTCATTACCAACCAACATCAGGACATAGTCATCAAAAGATTTGCAAGCAAATACACAAAGAACTTCAAAAAAAGAGAGAAGGATGTGAAACGAGTGCAAACAAACAAAAGTGCTAGGGAGTTGTGAGAAGAGCATGCTAACATTGATGAAACTTTTGGACCAAAGGGCTCGGCCACTTGATTTAAAAGAAGATTGTCGGAACAAGGCTACCAGAGATGGAGCTTTGCACCGAAGGGAGTAGAAAAGGCAAAGGAAACGACCAAAATGAGAGCCCATGGAACTGCACCCCATAAGAGCTGCCAACCGCATAGGAACGAGGCAAAGCATAGGAAAGCAAACCCATGCATCAACCCACGCAATAGCCTCCCTACCGCCACCGTGGAAGACGCACCGAATCCGAAAAACAACCCCACGCCCACCGCAAAACTTGTTGAAAGGGCTTGAAAGCTTTGCTTTCCAAGGAATCATATCTTTTGATCTCTTTGTAAATTTGGTTGGATAGATAATTCTTGAAACTTTGGTATGAACCCAAGAGTATTTCATCGGCATCCCGACCCACTTCGCCAGGTGGTTAGAATATCTTGTGATACTTCTTTTTTGGGTTCACGGAGTCCCAAAACTAGCAAGATTGGTGTTGTAATGGGGCTGATTTTTGATTAATTTCGGATCTGGGCGAAAGAGCCACTAAGGCGGCGAATTGGTTGCGGTAGGGTTTTCACCACGAGGAATGCGATTAAGTAGGCGAGTGCAGGCACGATAAAGCTTGATTTGGGGGGCAATTTGTCATTGTTATCGACGTTGGTGAACGGAGTAGTGAGCTTGGCTGGCGGCCCTAGGGTTTTGTTTGTTTTGGGGGAAGATGTGCAGGCGCGTAGCGCACGTTCTCCAGAGGTGTTCATGCGTGGAGAGACAAACTAAGCGGTTGGCTTGAATCTTATTCTTAACAACACTAAAAGTTATCCCTCAAGGGATAAATAAATGCACTAATTTCTCTTTTTAATTCCCTCCAAATAAAATATTAAATCTCCCTATATATTTAATCTCCTCCAAATAAAGTATAAAATATTATCCAAATAAGATATGGCAACATTGTGGAGGCTGAGTACAAAAAATAATGAAATAACCAATTACAATTATTGTTCATTAGGTTACACTATCTAGAAATAATAAAATTTAAGGTCGTAAAAATTGAATAACCAATCACAATTTTTTATTTTTTTTGTTTAAACACTTTATATTCTTATTAGAATTTAATATTCGTAGAAATTATTATTGAATAATAGAGTATCTGAAGCATAGATGGACAACTATCAAAACACAAAAATACCCCCTTAAAAATAAATAAATAACAATCATTTCCCTTAAAAAAGGGCGATTCCTTATGCACAGGAAAAAAACGCCCCGCGCACACTGTTTCATACGCTTCATGAAGCGTACGCTTCATGAAGCGTATGAGCCAAAGGGTGCCCTCCGCGAGGGTGGTACCCTGGGCTTGCGCTTCACGAAGCGCACGCTTCGTGAAGCGCTAGGGTTTGCGGATCTTTTTCCCGCAACGCCGCCGTAAAATTAGGTTTGTTTACGTAAATTTGGGAAAAAAAATTATTTTCATATCTAATTTATATCTTTGTATCGTAAGATAGATTAAATAACAAACATTTAAGGCCTATATATATTCATATATAAAAAAGTTTATGAGTTAAGAAACACAGCTTTCACAAAATACAATGGCATCCAATAGCTCATATGAAGAAAATTCATCGACGGAATCGCCTTTTTCAGATGAACCGTATGAAGCTGAATCATCATCATCTTATGAAGAGTTATCATCAGCTTTTGAAGAAGGAGGAGGAGAAATAGACGTTGATGAAGAAGAAAACGAAATAGTCGAGGTAAGTTTTTTGAAATTTAAATTGCAGTTTATAGTTTTATATTCTGAACTTTGAAGGTATCGTATTTGTAGTTGTAAATTAAAAAAAAAATTATTAATCTTATACATTTGTACTGATTATATACCTTTAGAAATAATATTATTGTTATTCAATAGTGTAGAGTTGAATGGAAAAAAATAGTAAAAAATATGTTATTTAAAAACATACTGTGTATTTACAGTTTAATTGAAAGTAATTTTAATTTATAAATAGGTAAACGGGAGAGATTTTTCTGATGACTTTCATCACGATGGGGTGTGGGATAGTCGAGATCAAATGATAGCCTGGGCTAGGCAAGTTGGGCGTGAAAGATATATGGCGTTGCCTATAAAAACGTCAAATGAAAATTTGGTCAGGCTAGCATGTCATAGGCATGGTATGTATAGACCTGGGAAGAAGGGTGATTGCATCCCTACTGTTACACCGCCTCAGGTGCGAACCCTTTACACAAAGTGCAAATGCAAATTCGAGTTGCTTGGCGTTAGAAGTAAATCGACCGGGAAGTGGGCACTAACGGTTGTGTGCGGAGTTCACAACCACGACCTCCCCACTAGTTTGCTTGGCAATTCATTTTCAGGCCGAATGACGGAAGCACAAAAATTGCTTGTGAAGGAATTGAGCTATATATATGTTCCACCTGCTCGTATAGTGGAGCGGTTGAGAAATCTTTACCCTGAAAATGTAACATCAAGGAAGCAAGTTTCAAATTTGAGGGCACGGTATTTGAAAGAGGATATTGCAAATCTGACAACCACCCAATATGCACTGCATTTTCTATAAAGAAACGATTACAGAGTATTTCCGAATAGGATAGGTGGTTCAGATTATATTGATATCCTCTTCTTTGTGCACCCCATGTCGCTGCATCTACTGAAGTTGTTTCCGTATGTCGCAATTATGGATAGCACATATAAGACCAACAGGTACAATCCGTTAAGTTTTTTTCTATATATTGAGGCAAATATTGTTTTTGTAAAGTTGTATAATTATTTCATGTATTGACAGGTACGACATGGCTTTGCTGCAGATGGTTGGGTTTACATGCACTAACAGATCTTTCAACATCGGTTTTGCATTTCTATCAAGAGAAGACACAGCTAGTTATACATGGGTGTTGAAGCGTTTGAAGCGTTTGTTCCAGGAAGTGGGAGCGATGCCAAATGCGATTGTCACAGATCGAGAGAGGGCAATCATTAACGCAAAGGACGCTGTGTTTGGAGAGGAAGTCAAACATCTTCTATGTTGGGTGCATGTTAAGGGCAACATATTAGCATACGCTGTAGGTATCCTAAAGAACCAAGAAAAGGCGAAAAGGTTTGCTAATAGATGTTGGGGCATATTCATGTCGACAACGGAGGCAAAATACGAGGAAAGGCTTTCAAGAGTCAAACAACATTGGCCAGGGCTGATGAAGTATGTTGAGAGGTCGTGGCTCGGGCCTTACAAGAAGTCGATAGTTAGAGCATGGACCGATCACTGTACCCACTTCGAAACGAGAACAACAAACATGTACACACGTTTTAATGTTTTACATATTTTTGGTTGTTCAAATGATGTGATTTACACATTTGTAATGTACATAACACTAATATGTATGACACATGGCGGAGGGAATGCACAGCGTGCTTAAAAAAATACTTGACAGTTCTCGAGGAGGCTTCAACATAGTGATCGGAAGGATCCACAATCACATTCAGTCCCAAGTTAATGATATAAGGGGGGATCTGGAGATGTCACGTAGCAAGATTCCAACTGAGTTGAATAGTGTCCCTAGTCGAGTTAGGACGATATTCATGCGCCTATTTTACAAAGTGTCAACTTTGTGCATTATGAAGTTGTTGAATATGTACTACGACCTGAACAAGGACGCCACAGAAGGAAAATTAGAGAAAGAGTGTGCTGATTTTTGGGTACGGGAGTGCATGGGTCTTCCTTGCCGTCATAGGATTGCCCAAGCCATTCTAACTAAGCGGCTGATTCCGCCAAGTGACATACACTCATTTTGGCATCAGGTGGTATGGGAGGGAGTTGATCCGAAGCGCATGCCCATAGAAGACAAAGAGGCAAAAAAACTTACCAATATCAGATGGGAAGATATGGTGGAGAGGAAGCATCGGGGTGAATTGACATATGACCATGTGTACTCGATCACAGAGACGTTTGTAGACAATGTGCTGGGAAAAGAGTCGTCTTTAATTGAGCAGATAGATGCTATGAAGAGGGGACGGCCAAAGGGGTCCACTAAGTGGTCAACAAAGAGGAACAATACTTTGCTTGAGCATCGGATGGAGGCATATGAAAAGGAGAAGCAACAGAAGGAAAAGGAGAGCCAAGTAAAAACTTCATTGCACGACAAAAAGCGTGGAAGGCCAAAGGGCTCAACCAACAAGGCCCCGAAAAAAGTTGCGACGGGGACAAGTACACAAGAAGAGAGGGGCGGCATGATGTGGCTGGATTTCAACTTTGGAGTCGACAATGTTAACGACTTCATGTTTCCTTACATTGATCAGGTGCAGGATGTAATGGCAGATGGGCATTGCGGTTATCGATCACTCGTCGTGTTGTTGGGACAATTACAGAGCGAGTACCGCAGAGTTCGGTTGGAGTTGACAGCCGAATTGAGGAGGAACAGAGATGTATATGAGCCTATTTGGAACAAATCTCCTATTGATGACATGTTGGATACTATGCCCTATGTGGTTAGCCCTTGCACTCAAAGATATTGGATGGAGATGCCCATAGCCGGTTTGATCTTTGCCACAATACATCAGGTTGTAGTTGTTTTGTTGTCGTGGGATGGATCGCATACATGCTTGCCGATGCAGGCGAGAGGGGAGAACCGGTGCCCTCCATCGAAGATATATGCCATAGCTCTCGTGGGAAACAAAGATCACTTCATACCTGTGAGTCATACATTATTATCATGAAAGTAAATTAGCGCTTATACTTATTTAATCGGTAATATATTATGTGTTTATTTTGCAGGTCTGGTTGAGCGACGACTCCCCACTTCCTCCTCCGCCGAGAGATTGGACAAGAAGCCATCAACCTAGCGTCAAGGGGTGGGATGAGCCGTTCAGACAAAGAATGGTAAAATGGCGCGAGAAGCGGATTAGCCATAATCTCGAACCAAATGTTGCTGTTTGAAGTTGATGATATATGTCATTAGTTAGAACCGTATTAGTTTTATTTGTAATGCATTTTTGGTATTAGTGTTTGGTTCTTATGCTAAATATGATTTTGTGCTGGTAAAACTTTTTTTGGGCTTTGAATTGGATCATATAATGACAAACATGAATGCTATTAAGAAAAAAATTGGCTATGCTCATAAGCCTTGCGCATCATGAAGCGCAAGAATCAGGGCAAACGAAGGCAAATCCAAGTCACTGTAACACTTGCGCTTCATGAAACGCAAGCTTTATGAAGCGCAAAGTCACCCAATTCGAACAAGTTTCAGACCTACTTCAGCCGGTGTAGCTACATGATTACAATTTGACATTTGAAACTTGTCCAGAATTTCTTGCACATACTTCTTCTGAGAGACAAAAATGCCAGCTGTAGATTGCACCACTTCAAGGCCAAGAAAGTAGTGCATTTCTCCAAGATCAGACATATCAAATTATAGCATCATAGATTGCTTAAGCCTCTCAAACATGGCAGCATCAGTTGGTGCTTTCGAAATTAATTTCCAGAAGCCATCAGTTGCAATCGGATGAAAACCACGGGATAAAGCATAAATTTAGACAAGGTAACACAATTACTAAAACCATGAGAATCAAATTTTCTTTAAACAGAGGGAAACAGAATTCATATTAGAAGCCAACAAGTGCATCAACTATCTAGTCTAACACAGAGTACTAAGACATAATCTATTCTAAAACAGAGTAATAAGACATAATATAGTCTAAGACATAATCTACTCTATGATGATTGGATTGTTTGGATCGAAACCATCATCCTCTTCCTCGTGCTTCACTAAGCGTAAATCAGTGTATGACGGGACTTCAATCTCGGGGTTGCCGTTGGCCCTTGCTTCGGCATTGAAGAGAGAAATTTCTTGGAGTTCCATCTCCTCCTTGAAAATTCTCTCCAGCGTTGTGAGGTAACCGAGTCGGGCAAGGTGTTTCCCGACATTGTTCAAGCCTACTTCCTTGCTGTTGATTAGCTCCCGAATGAAGAGACGGATCTCTTGGACATCAACCAAGTGCTTGCGAAAATCATCTTGAATAGGATATGCCATTGATGGAGATATATGCAACAAATATGAACTGGATTGGAAGGCTACTGGTTTGGAGAGATATGTAGAAGGTAAATGGTTTTTATAAGAGTCGTCTAAGTTTTTGGCAATGGTTTGATATTGGCGGTAAATGTTTGCGCCAAAATCAATGTAACTTACGGAAATCGCAGATCGTTTCCGTAAATATAGGATCGTCGCCGATTATGAGTTATCTACAACCGCCTGCGGAAGATCTTTTGATTCTGGAACAGAGAACTTGTGCTTCATGAAACACGCGCTTCATGAAGCGCAAGCCTTAAAGTATCTCATATACGAGCTCTATCAAGAGCCTTGCGTTTCATGAAGCGCGCGCTTCATGATGCGCAAGGCAAAAACACCAGTGACGTTGTGTGATAATCCTTGCGCTTCATGAAGCGAAAAAAACACCAGTGACAGAATGAGCGGGTTCAGCACAAACCACAACATCAGCAACAATTCAGCCAGTGCAGTTCACACAATCCAGCAACAGAACATGTGCCTTAAAGACAACAGCAGAATTCAGTAATAACAAGACTCCAGAGCCAGCATTATTCAGCTCAACTCAGTCAGCATCAGCCCATCAGCACAGAAATACAAAACTTTCCAAGCAAATAAAGAGCTTCATAGAATTGGCTCATTACTTTTGGCATCTTCCATGAAAAAAAATTGGAATAAAAAGGGCTTCCAAGTTTTGGTGATCATCACAGAAGACAACAACATACTTACAAAACAGAAGAGATTGCAAATTCAAGCAGATACAAAATGGTGTCTTATAGATTATGCAGTTATGCTTCCAAGTTTTGGCTACCAGCTATGCAGTTATGCTAAGTAAATAAAAAATACTGAAACAAAAGAAAAACATCAAGTATATTTCACTAATGTGATAAGTAACATAACAAAGCATTACACAAGTGCTATACAAATAAACCATGACACCAATTAAACCATGTATTGTCACATATGTAGAATCATCTAGATCCACTACCCTCGCCGCGCTCATATGTAGAATCCCGATACGGCCTGCTCAAAGGAGGTGGAAGTGGTGGACGGTCGTCCCCTAATATGTTCAGCATGTCCTGCAAGTACAGCCTAGCCGGATGATCAGCGGGCATCCCTCCCAAAGCATCCAACGCGTATCCAACGGCCTGCTGCTGTCGCTGCATAAATTAAGGCATTTTTTAGGTATAATACCATACTAAAACGATTACTAATTGAATGAAATTATTGTCGAAACTTTAAATTGCCATGACAGCATCCACTACAACATCCGGGTGGGTGTGTGGCTCGCGTGGACGGTCCTGGCGCTCTGACCTAGGATCGACGTATGGATGTGTGACTCCATCGAACCAATCCCAGTAGGCGAGGTCCGCCTGATAAGCATACCGAGCCAAAGGGTGCTGCTCAAGATCAATGAGGTGGTCGTACCGCTGGTTCCAGTAGAGCTGATCGTCGGTAAAACCCACCTCATACTTGCGCCAAGACGTGCCACGAACCTCTGTATCCGGCACAATGGGCTCAACAGGTATGCACTGCACCCGGAAGTACTGACGCAACCACCTATCGGGCATGTAAACCTCTCGTGTGCCAAAGCACTCAAGCACCCCTCGAAACCTGGAAATCCGGTAACGCTCTGAATCGAAATCAATGTCTCTCCACGGATGCCACTTTATCTGCAAAAAAAAAAGTCAAATATAACAACAAGCTCTACATTTTGTACATTTCCTACTATCCACATATTGTTGGTCTATTTTTTACCTCATCAGCGCGGACCCTGTCTAATACTTTCCGAATCTCCTCCAGTCGCTCAGGCTTCTTCAGGGGCGAGCGCGTCTCCACTCTAGCTCGGGCACCCACGCGAGTATCGACCAAAAGATCTACCCTCAGTATCGGATGCCCTCGGAAATGCTGTAGGTACTCCCATATCCAAGTCTATACAAAAATTAGAATTACTTGATTACGTAGAAAAAAAATATCCTAAACAAATACAAGTACATATAAACTAATTCTCTTACCCTGAGAAGGAGAATACAACCCGCAACGCTCTTGCTATCTCGTCAAGACGCAACACCCATCTCGCGGAACAGGTTCGCCAACACCGCAACACCCCATGCATATCCTCTCGTGTGATCGGGGTCTATGAGACAATGCAAGTACTGTATACTGATAGAGTTCGTGCTCTTGTTGCAAAAAAGCCCTAAACCGATGACCCACAACAAATATGCAGCAAATATCAAATGACTGGCCACCCCATCTGCAATCATCCTCATCACATGTGCCTTAAGCTCGTCACTCGGAATGCCACCGGATGAATATCTGCGAAAGGTCAGCGCATCAATCTAGAACATATCCATGACCCGCGCCTGAAACTCTGTGTCCTCAAACTGCCTGACTAGACGCTCCCCGTCGATCGGAATCCCTAAAATGCGCTCCACGTCATGCAACGTGATCGAAATCTCGCCCCATGGAAAATGAAAGCTGTTGGTCTTGGGGTACCAACGCTCTATGAAGGCCGATATGATGGCGTGGTCCGATCCACGGTAATCAAGAGACCCAACTTGCCTCAACCCGCTACGCCCTGCAATCTCCCACCATGTACCCGGCGCATCAACTTTAAGCTCCTCTATATGAGTCCAATCCAACGGACGTGAGTATGCCTTATACAGCTTCCTCCACTGTCACAATTAATAAAATATTTTCGATTAGTTCATTTATGTGCATACACAAAAACATTAAAAAAAACTTCGTAAATAAGCTCACCAATACGTCGTCAACAGCTGGGGCAGGAGGATCGACTGCGGCAGGAGGGGCCGGAGCAGCTGCGGGAGGGGCCGAAGCAGCTGCGGGAGGGGCCGGAGCAGCTGGTGCAGGAGGGGCCGGAGCATCTCGAGGAGTCCACCTCCATATCGACTCCGCAGTATGCGTGGGGTAGTGTCGAAGGAGGACATTCAAACGTGGTCCTCCTGGCTGCCACATGGGTACGTCAGCAACAGGAGGGACCGGAGCGGGAGGAGGCTCAACAATGGGAGGATCCGGGGCAACTGGAGGCTGAACAACAGTAGGCGGATCAAGTGGAGGCTCAACAATGGGAGGATCCGGGGCAACTGGAGGCTGAACAACAGCAGGCGGATCAAGTGGAGTCTCAGAAACAGTAGTCTGTATGATAGGAGGGGACGCGATATGAGGTGTCTGAGAAGGTGAAACCGAGGCAAGTGCAGGAGTCATATCGATGTCCCTCGAAAGATCCTCTCCAGTCCCAATCGGAGTCTCTAAAGTAAATGAATCAATGTGCTTAGACTCTAGTCGAGGGGTGGGCTGCTGGGTAGGGATAGGGGAAGACGGAACGACGTCCTCTACCTGATCAGCCACTACGACGTCCGTCGGAATCTCCTCAACAGTCTCAACCGGAGCAGACGGACCAACGTCCTGCTCTGTTTGAATATCCACATCATCATGCCGTGCCTCGTCTCGCCGTAGCTCAGATATCAACGTATCAGCCTCTAATCTCCTAGCCCTCTTTTTCGGCGAAGGGGCCTCAGCACGATCAGACTGTAGTATACCTCGTGCCTTCGCATTCCTAGTCCTCTTCTTCTTCGGCACAGCAGGTGTAGTCGGGTCGGGAGTACGCAACTCCCGACTCAACTCCTGAAATGTCTGTTTAGGATTTTCATTATTTGCTTACTTTCTGTATTACATTTAATTGCTATGTTTTTTAATAATTTTTTATACTTCAGGATTCAATTACATTTTCATACATTTTTTTTACAATTTAACTTCAGTTTGCATATTACATATCTTTTATGAATAAGTGTCTATTTACATACTTATAAGCTTAAATTCCCTAAATAAAGGCCCATAACTACATTACTATAACAAAACCAACTTAATACACTCCCCTCATATATTAAAAGTAATACAATAACTAATATATGTGAACCCTTATAAATTCTAATTTCATATTATTATTACTGAATTAGAGAATACGTACCATCATGGTAGCCTCACCTCAACCATCCCTCGTATCAGCATGAGTCGTAGAACCCCCGCCAACAGTCCTCAAACCATCATCTCCACCAACAACATCATCAGCCCTATCACTAGCCTCAGCAACCATACCACCAACTGTACAATAAAAACAAAAAAAATTACTATAAACAACACCACCTTTAAAAGAAATCACCAGTAAGCTCAAACATACACAATTTAAAAGGTGAAGTATAGTTCATTAGGGATGGGAACAAGAGCTTGAATGAAATCAGTATAAATTCTGCTGTCTCATTAAATAACATGCAAGATGAAATCTTAAGCATAAAGGAGTGAAAAGAGAAACTTGAAGAGGATCTCGAACTCCAGTTGGATCGAAGAAATACTCTTCAATAGTAAATTTACTGTCTGAAAGTTCAATTTGCCTTGTCAACTGTAGCTATTATGCAAATCCATCTCAATGTTGATGTTGGAAAGTTCCCTAAGATGAAGTTAATGTATTCATGCAACAGAACATAGTAGACATTCCAAAGGTCATAATAATCAACATCAGATTCACTTAAAGTGACATGATCATGCAACAGATCATAATAGGCAATGTAGGAGTCATAATAAGCTGCTTCTAATTCAACTAAACTGCATAAGACAAAAATACAAAAGCTAGAAACATACTGGGATGTCCAAGGATTTGAATAATTCCCACATATATCAATATGAACAACAGAATGTGCCAGCCATTATAGTTCAAAAATCCATCTACCAATTATAGGAGTTAGTAAGTATTCTTGTGTTTATTTATAAATTTTCTATTCCTTACTTGAACTCTTTAAGCAGTAGGCAGGAGGTTATCTATCAGTTTATTGGTACCAGAATCAGCAAGGGATGTGAATAACAAACATGGAGTGATGCAAAAAGCATTTCAAGTTTCTTTTTGGAAACACGTGAATTTTCTAGCTTCATTCAAGGAATTAGGCACAGAAAGTATCATTCAAGATAGCAACATAATCTACAGCTCCACTCTTCTCACAAATACTATGTCTACAGCTCCACTCTTCTCACAAATACTATGCCAAAAAAGTGCTGATTGAGATCAAATAACAGTAACTATCACCAGCATGAGATAGTTTTGATCCTGTTGAAGCTCCAAATCTGGATTTCAGGCAAAACCCAAGTTCATCTTTTGAGAGGGTAGTACTTAGTAGTTTTGTACATACATAATCACCTCCAAAAAAAAAATTAAGAACTTTTTCATCACTTCAAGAGCAAGCTAACCATATAGAACAATCACCCTTTAATATTGAGACTATTTTCAGTATGCCTAGCCAAAATTCATTCAAGCAAGCAGTAACCAAGTCATAAAATTCCATCACACATATTAGTATTGCACACAAAGCATGCATAACCAGTGGAGAAATCCATTTACCACATTAAACATAGTCAAATATACGATTTTACCTTTACAAGATACTCCCAAGAAACCTATGAAATAACTCCCAAGAAAATCAAGAGTACATGAACATTAGGGAACTGAAGGAACTTAATTAAAGAGCATTGGCTCTTACACTTGATAAGAAAACCAATTGCCCAACCAAAAATGAACTTGTCCTTCACTTTCACCACATTAATTAAGATTTACAATCACATAAGCGAAATATAAAATGCTGAATTTGTAATAGCAAATCAACATGGAATTAGTACTCTCCAAATTTACATAAAATTCACATCTGAATTTCGGAAAAGGCAAACCCTAGGTACAAAAAATCAGCATGCTTAGCACAAGCAATACAAAATCAGGTCAATTAGTGCTTGCGAAACAATTGGTAAAATAAGTTTTTACTTCTTATCTTTGAACACTCAGCTTATGGGACACTTTTATGGGTCTTTAACTTTATTCATATCTGTGTTTTTTATCAAAGCTCATTCCCCAGCACAAGCCAGGATTGAATAGCAATTCCCAAGCCAGGAGAATGAAACAAAACCACAGTAAAATCTGGACACTCTTCTTCATCCCATAAACAAAGTACATAACTGTTTTTTAACACCAGAAGCATCAGATTCAATCAAAAACACAACATTTGTAACCCACAGACTTCAACAATAACCAATAACTCGATTTGCAAATGTTCCAATTCAAAGTATTTCATGTTCAGGTAACTCAATTCTTGGACCAATATCTGTATTTTTTGTTCAACTACCAATATCTGTATTTTTTTTCACATCCAAATCAACATAACATAGTCGACCACACAACAATCAATAGCAAATGCTTCAGAAGTTCATTCATGTAACCTTTATGCCTCTAATCGACCATTATAAACTACATTGCACTCAAACTCCCCAAATTTGGTCAAATAAAAAATCTTGGGTTTTATGGTTTAGCCCTTCATGAATTGAATAGCAATTGGTTCATTCATGAATATCCATTGGTAGTGCAAAATAATCTGAATTGGATAATTACCTATTGAATGGCCGTCTCTCTCGCCGTCGGCCTCCACACCACCAACCTGCACATCGTCGCCGCCGTATTGGTTCGTCAAATCACGCCCTCTGCCAACACCTGCGATACAACCACGAACAAGTCTCACCATTTCCGACTGATTCAAACTCTAATGTGTTCGAAATATGTATTTTCGCCTCTGGATTTTGGGACAAGTATCGGGAGGAACACAGAGAGGAGGAAGACGATGAACCTACACTTTTGAAAGCGTTTAAAATAACACCATCGGCACGCTTTATGAAGCGTAACTTATTGTCACGCTTTACGAAGCGTAACTGCACTGGATATGTCCCGCTGGAAGGGCACCCTTTGGGTCATACGCTTCATGAAGCGTGCGCTTCATGAAGCGTAAAATCCCGTGTGCGCCAGGCGTTTTTTTCTTGTGCATAAAGATTTTCCGTTAAAAAAAGCAACAAAATCATTAAAACACTACAATATATAACCAAAACTCAAATTTAAAAAAATTCAACTACAAATTAATTGAAAAAACCCAAACAAACAAAAAAAAACTTATAATAAGTTTAAGTGCCTAATAAATAATCATACCCCGATTGTCTTAAACCTAAAGACAAAAACAATTACATAATATAACTCATCCCTAGTTTCATTTGTCAATGTCATTCACAATTTTTTTGACACATTTACTAATGAAATTTTTTGAAAAATATTACTTCACTTTATAACACTTCTTTCTTACAACTTCACTGCATAACCAAATAATCTCATATTTCTCATGGTACATCAGTCATCAAGTCGAATTCAAATTATATCCTTATTAAACTTCAAAAAGTATATAACCAACTATATGAAAACCCCAAAATTAAACAAATAGCACGAAACATAAAAAAAAAACATACCATAAAAATACAAATAGGATAAAAAAAATAACATTCAGTGAATTACTATAAGCATACAACTATATACCTATATATATATGCTTAACATATCATAAATAAATATTGATAACTATAATATATTATCCCTCCACACAACAAACCATTCAAAATGAACAGTTAAATCTAATTTTCCTTCATTATTTAACTTCATCAAATCACACTTACAATTATCATTTCTATTCTAATTTAAATAAATATATATTCACTTATGTCCACTTATAAAATAAATAATAAGAGACACGAAATCCTATCCCGTCTATCGGACGGGCCAAGCCTTCTAGTTTACTTAAAAAATGACTCTAAATAATAACAAGAATGGTGAGGTGTCAGTCGAAAAATCTCATGTCAATTTTTTGAAACCATGTCATCTATTTTTTTCCGTTTAAAATTACACCTCATGTAAAAAACATTACACATTTACAAATCTTCTTCCTCCCCAAAAGGACATTCACGAACATCAGTCTACCCATGCGTCTGTTTCTTGGCGGCTTCCATGGCTATGTCGATGGTTCCGAGTCAAACTCTAGAGTCAATGTGGTTATGATGTCATATCTTCATCGCAAAATTCCCCACGACCACTTTTTTTTAATAAATAAGGAGTGCTGATTTTATTTAATTAACGAAAGAGTTTTCGCCTACAATATCAGCATTAACAACATGTAAAATAAATGAAGGCAGTTCATTATGAATGGTTAAGGGGGAATTAAGGGTAATAGCCCATTGTGCTAATGCGTCAGTTGCTCCATTAGCTTCTCTTCGTACAACAGAGGTACGGACTTCCCACGATGGTTCATCAATCAACCTCCAACATCTGTTAAGGACATAAAAATTCGGGTGCGTAGATATCGATCTGGACTGTAAGAGCTTATATGCTAGTTTCGAGTATGTTTCCAGCATCAGGCGTTGTATTCCCTTGAGTTTGGCCTGTTGTAAGCCATTAGAGATCGCCAACAACTCAGCAATAAGCATAGGCGGAACTACATGAGGGTGGGAAGAGGCCATGACTCCCGCAATCTAAATTTTTTTTAGTATATATGTTCCTCTTATTGAGAGTTTTGATTTGATATATTATACGCTTCAATCTGACATCTGAGAAAAAAGTTATGAACGTTTGAAATTAGAGGTACACATCATTTACTTAGTTGAAGTATTTTTATCTTTTCTAAACTTCCTACTTCCGTAATGTAATTTAGCCCGAGAGTTTTGAAAAATTTAAGGTATTGTTGGGATGTCTTGAATCAAATAATTTATTTAGTAGTATGAGGTCTTCATTTTTTGATTTTTACTTACGAGCCTTTAATAATTATAGATTCAATTTGTTTGTATTCTAAAACATTCTTATTTTCTTCATCTAATTGTATTCTGAAACATAATTGTATAAGTTGTCTTTATAAATTCTTATTTTCTTAATTTAATTATATTTTGAAATATTTTGGTCAATTCTCAATAAATTATTCTCTCTTTACTAAGTTTATATTTTTTGTTTATCCTATATATCTCTCTCACTCACGTGTAATATAAATTTTTTACTATTATATAATAAAGTATGCATGTTTTAAGTACTTTTTTTATAAGGTAAGAGTTCTGAATACAAAACAGGCTTGGTAATCCGAGAGGTCGTAAGAATACGGCAGCCGTGAACGGCTAAGTGAATCAAAATCAAGCAGGATTAGCTATAAAAAGTACAAATCTTCGAAAAATAAGAACTAAGATGAGTTTGAGATCGGGGTGAGTAAAGCACTATAAGAATAGTGACGCAGGAAACAGGTCGATCCCTCATGGGTGTGCGAAATGGACAAATGACGTTACCTCCACCGAGATGAAAGATCTTCAAAAGCCTCAGAGTACCCAGCGACCTGACCTAATAAAACTCGGTCCAATATCAAACTCAACTCCAACTCCTTGGGAAAATAGTACATAAAATAAGCCCTGAGCTAAACTACAAGAAAAGAAGTCAAACTTGCCTCACAAGTAAAACGTAATAGTTTTACTTGTAACGCAAGTAGACACAAAGCTTGCTCTTCAAGTAAAACACTTGAATCGCAGGTAAATAAAAACTTGTCAGTCAAGTAAAGAAGCCGAACTTGTCACGCAAGTGACCCCGATTCTTGCCTTGGAGTACAAGTAATAAAATTCTATTAGATCTCTCACTATCTAAACTTAAAAAAAAGCTAAAAAATAAATGTTCTTGTACAACAAGTAACACAGCCAAACACACTTAAAATAATTTTTTTTATTGTAGTTACTTATCTATAATTCTTGAAGTTTTTTTAAATGTTTTTTAGTGTTTTATATTTTTTTACATCGAAAAAAGCGTTAACTATATAAGAAAATTAATTGGCCCCTACAATGTGAAGTTTCTGGTTCCGCCCCTGGCAGTAAGTGCTGAATTTGAGCCACAAGAGAAAGTGAAAGCCAAAATAGGGGAACCAACATTATCACGATGTCTCCACCACCCGCTTCACTAGGGTTTCCTTTCGAGGACCAATCGACATTCAACTTCATCCAATCAGCAGCAGGCGCACTCCACTTGGTCTGCGAAATTTGTCTGGGTTAATCACTGCACGGCAACATCCTTTTTTGCTTAACTACTGTCGACTCATAAGCCTCAACTCGACGCACAACAATAGCGCTTAATGAGTTGATAGTATTGGAATTTTCAAAGACAAAGCTGTTTCGACACTTCCACGACAACCACAACATATTAGCAAAGATTGAAGACCAATAATCGCCCTTGAGAATATTGAGAGCAACCCATTGGCAAGCATCTTGGATAATGAAGAACTCAGCTGGGAGATTGTTTCCAGACAGAGCTTCCCAGACCTTGTGTATTGGTTCACAATCACCTAGGGTGTGTAGGACCGTTTCAGGTTGTTGACACCTGAGACACGATCATCAGAGGAAAGGTGCCTTCACACTCTATTGACATTGCAAAGAATGCAACTTTTAACAACTAAGAAGACAAAATTTCTTGCCCTTTGCTGAGCCGGGATTTTTCACACAGCTTGCCAAACTTTAGGAGTCGAGACCACTGGCACATTACGAAGAAGCTTCCCTGCAGAACCCGTACTAAAGACACAGTTGGTATTATGACCCCAAAAGAACTTGTCACTTGCTATTGGATCATCAGTCATGGTAATTGATTGGAGTTTGGAACAAATGACATCAGGGAGATAAGGGTTGATTGCTACCCGGTTCCAACTCCCATCAAGTCGCAATTCAACAACTGTTGCACACAAGAGATCCTCAGGCACGCTTGTTGTGGTGTGATCAATTAGTGGACATTCAAGTAGCCAATTATGCAGCCAAAATAGCGTAGAATGACCATTCCCAATCGCCTTACGCAAACCATTCACAAGCAATGATGCCCCATCAGCTATGCCTTTCCATGTTTGGGATGAGTGAGGCGGATTTTCAAACATATCAACATCAAGCCTTTCACTGTAGTATTTACTACGCAGAAGTTGAGCCCACAAAGCACCAGGATTTTGGAGCAAACGCCATCTAAGCTTAGCAAGCATGACCACATTTGTGCCCCACATCTCTCGTTTTCCCAGGCTCCCTTCATTTTAGGAAGAGTAATTTGGTCCCAAGAAATGAGATGTATCTTCCTTTTCTCACTTGTTGAGCCCCAAATAAACCCCCAGATCATCTTGTCAATGTCATCACACAGACCCTTCGGAATTTGGGTAGTGTGCATTGTATAGAGCGGAAGGCTGGTGAATTATGAGAAGAGCAACATGATCTTTTCAGATTCGGTAGTTGGGTGTTCCTGTGGCTTGTGGCCGAATGACCAATGACAGATACTCTTTTCATTTGGATAAAATCAGCGCTAGGCTACGTGGTTGGCAAGCTCGTTCATTATTTATTGCCGGCCAAGTTACGCTTGCTCAATCATTCCTCACCAGCCTCCCACAACCACTTTTTGACTCTATGGTGTTCCGCTACTTAACAACGACGTTTTGAGATAGAGGATGAGCTTATACATAGGGTTGTCTTCGTTTTCTTTGATTGCTAAGTTGAAAGTACATGTGGGTCAAATCTCACATAGGTTTATTAATGCTCTTTGATGCACTATTTTTATTGATGACAAATTTATATTTAGTGATGAAAAGAGATGATTTTTTAGAACAACTTGTTTTTTAGTGACGATAAGTGTTTTTTATGTGGTGATGACAACTACTTTTAACATGATGATTACATTTGATTATAACTATTTTTTGTGATGATGTTAAAAAACAAACAAACTTTAAGTGATGACACTTGATGACGGTTGTTTGTCATGAAGACCCTTTTGATGACAAATAAATCAATGTCATCAAGGTCCTTTGATGACACTTGTTTGTCATCAAGGCCCTTTTGATGACAAACAAATCAATCAAATTGTCATCAAATAGCGATGACAATTGATGACAATCGAACTGTCATCAAGTAGAGATGACTTTTGTGAGATGACGGTTTGATTGTCATCATAATATATTTGTGTAATTACTTTCCATTGCACTATAATATGACACTGCATAAAGTTTCATACATTTGGGCTAGATGTGTTCTTTTTTTAGAGAACATTGATTTTCCACTATCTCATTGCAAAGATCCTGTTGACACTTGTGGTGATTGTATTTCTAGAAATGCTTGCTTAGTATTGTTATTATCAGTGGTATGATTTTTTTTAATCTTGTGGTTTTATTTTCCATGTAGTCATCGATTAGTCGATTATAATGTGAACTATAGATTGACAAAAAATAAAATTGAATTATAGAGTAATTAATATAGTAGCATTTTTGTGGCTTTTATGTAGGATGAGGAGGTTTTTATAAATATAAATAAATTAAATTAATGACAATCGAACCGTCGTTAAATAACGATGACGATTGATGACAATCGAACTGTCATCAAGTAGAGATGACACTTGTGATGACAATCAAACCGTCATTAGGTAGTGATGACAGTTTATGAAACAAATCGTACGTGATGACACATATTTGATGACACTTTGAATAATAATACTAAAAGTTATATGTGATGACACTAAAAAATTAAATGTGATGATAAATATTTGATGACAACTTTGTTTTTTTATTTGTGATGACAATTGTTTTTTATGCGGTGATGACAACTATTTTTATGTGGTAATGAGATTTGATGACAACTATTATTTGTGATGATGATAAAAAACGAACAAACTTTGAGTGATGACACTTTATGACGGTTGTTTGTCTTCGAGACCATTGTCATCAAGGCCCTTTTGATGAAAAATTAATCAAACCGTCATCAAGTAGTGATGATAATTGATGACAATCGAACCGTCATCCAATAGCGATGACGATTGATGAAAATCGAACCGTCATCAAGTAGAGATGACATTTATGATGATAGTTGATGACAATCAAACCGTCATCAAGTAGTGATGACACATATTTGATGACGCTTAAGTGATGATAGTTTGATGACACTTGATGACACTTGTTTGTCATCAAGGCCCTTTTGATGACAAATTAATCGAACCGTCATCAATTAGAGATGATAGTTGATGACAATCAAACCGTCATCAAGTAACGATGACAAGTGATGACAGTTGATGATGATTCGAACCGTGTGATGGCGGTTTTTTTATATGGTTGAATGCCTTTGATGATACTTTTTGTTATCAAAAAGTTGTCATCAAGACATTTTGATGACACTTTTTGCCTTTTATTACACTTTTTATCATCAAAAAATTTAATGACGGTGAAATAAATTGTGATGACAGTGATGACGGTTGTTTTTATGTGGTTGAATGCCTTTGATGATACTTTTTGTCATCAAAAAATGTCATTAAGACATTTTGATGACGGTGAAAAAAATTGTGATGACGGGGGATGACGGTTTTTTTATGTGGTTGAATGCCTTTAATTATACTGTTTGTCATCAAAAAATGTCATCAAGACATTTTGATGACACTTTTTTTTACCTTTCATTACACTTTTTGTCATCAAAAAATTGTGATGACAATGAAATAAATTGTGATGATGGTGAAAAAATTATGATGATGGTTGTGAAAACGATGATAGTGAAGATTGTGCAACGAGGATCCTCTGGTCCAATTTCCTAGTCCCCTTCCTTGGTCCAAGATTTCTTATTGGTCCATGTGGCAGTGAATAAGTAATATAAAAATTAAATAATTAAAATAACAAATAAAGAGAAATCTTCACACTTTTACTTATTCTTGCGTTCATTTTCTTCATTTTTTTCTAGGGCTGGGAAACGGTCCAAGACCGGACCGGACGGGACCGGACCGGGACCGGATTCCTGAAAATATTGGACCGAGGACCGGACCGGATATTCCCGGTCCGGTCCGGTTTTGGACCGGTTTTGGACCAAACTATTATTTTGTCAATAAAATGCATTATTTTTAATAAAAAAGTTTTATTTATTTATAAAAATATTATTTTTAATAAAAATATATATATTATATCATATAAAAATTCAATTTATATTTTTAACATAAATTTTATAATATATCTATGCATATTTTTTACACAAAATAATTTTTTTTAACACTAATACAAAAAGCCGGTCCGGACCGGGACCGGACCGGACCGGGGACCGGATTATATTTTTGTGTGGACCGAGGACCGGACCGGATACCCCCCGGTCCGGTCCGGTCCGGTCCACCCCGGTCCGGTCCCGGTCCGGTCCAAAAATCCGGTCCGGACCGGATTTTGCCCAGCCCTATTTTTTTCCCTAATTGACTTCTCCCCCTTCTTGTACTCTCCCACGAGCATCCTCACCTTCATCACCAAACCGATTGCGGACGAGACTTTATTGAATTCAATCCTATTACAGTGGAAATTATTAGTAGTTTTGTTTTCGAACCTACATTTGTCCAATTTCATGAATAACATATTTAGGGTTTGAACGTTGAATTTGATTATGCTAGTTTATGAATTCCTTCCAATTGTCTATTTTTTTAAATTACATTTGAATGATTTTTTCGTGTTGGTTGATTTCACTATGCTGATAACAAATTGGTTCAATTTGAATGAATTTTGCTTTGGTTGCCTCAATTCTTTTTTCCGTGGGGTGTTTGTTCATTAGCTCTTTCTAAGTGTTGAACCTCATTCTATATTTTTATTTGTGTCCATGTAGGTGAAATACTTGGCACATTGATCAAAACATGTGAGCTAGCTTCTTACCTTATTCCTGTTTGTGTAAGTTTTTGGACTATTATAGTTTTCATTTGAGGAATCATTTCGATCTATTCTTGTTTGATTGAATCAATCATTGTGCATTTGTGCTAGTTTTTTCTGGAATTTTGGATCTAGTTGCATTTTCTTAATCTATTTGTTTGTGCACATAGGGAAAAGATAAAAACATCTGAAGAGCGGATGATTGTAGTTTTTATATTTGATGATGTCGTAGTAAAATCTCATATGGCTACCCATCTAATCAAGTAGATCGAACATCGTCATTTCGGCACCAAAAAGTGTTCCCTACATACTCGAGTGGTTTAAGCTCAAGATAAGAAAGAAGTGTTGTCGGTCGTTGGTGGCTTGGATATTGATAGAACGTACTGCTCGCAAAATAAGAAGGAAATAAAGTAAAGAAAGATACCCGATTTTCTGGAGTACAAACATGAATCAGAGAGATCGATTTATGCTCTAATTTTTTTTATTAATTAATCACTACCACATGGACCAATAGAAAATCTTGGACCAGGGAAGGGAACCAGAGAGTTGGACTAGAGGATTCTCATTTGATGATTGTGATGATGGTCAATGCCGGTCAACGGGAGAGTCAACCCGGTCAACGACCGAGTCAACTCGGTGGGAGTGGAGTGGGGGGTGGGTGATGGGGAGTTTTGCTATTTACCTAATTTTTACACTCTCCTTAATATCCACCTAATTAACCTCTTTTTTTTGCTATTTACTTAAATCATCTATTATTTCGATACTTGGTATTATTTATAATAACAAAATAATATTTGAAAACTGAAGATAAGGATAAACTAGCTGAAAAATATGCACTATTAGTTAAGTAAATGTGAACTATTAGTGTAGGAAATAAATTTGTTTTATCTATCCTAATACATTATAAAGTAGACAGCGAGACATAATCTTTACAAATTAACTTTAAAAAACTATTTAAATAAATTATTTTATGTTTCCAAGACATTACACGCTTATATATAAAAGATGCAAAGAATAAGGCTACCCCTTTGGACGAGATGACAACTTCACATTTAAACATGTGAACTATATGGTCCATATCTATTAAATAACATGATTGGTTAAAATTTAATTTAGAATATTTTAATGGGATTCACCTCACATATATAATTAACTTCTTATCTTTTTATATAATATTTTAATAGCTGCTATTTCTATATAAAAAGAAACGGTTTTTTTTTTTTATTAATTCTCTAAAATAGAGAGTTTAATTATTATTATGATTTTCATAGTATAATATTAAAAAATTATAAAGGCATATCATAATGACAAATAAAATTTAATCAATTAAGATTAAATAAAAAATTCGAAATTCATTCAAACCAAATTTATAATACAAATAAAAAAAATAAGGAAAGGACCAAAAATAAAAATGCAAGAGGTGGAACTTGAACCCATAACCTCTTGCATTTTCACAAACTAACACACACTCCTTTCTGCTATGCCATAGTAACTTATCTACCCATTATAGATTTTTAATCGTTTTATCTTCTTATTTCTTTCTTCCCCAATTGATCAAATCAGTTGCCTAACTGATTTGACGCTTGATCAGTGCATGCCATCCACCTCCATCTATGGCTTCTAGAAATCTCTCTTCACCTCCTCTTTCACCCAATCACCCAATCAACCTCCATGCACCACCACCCAATCATCCAATCAAAGTTTCTTTCACTTGAACAAGTTTCATCCACTTCACCATGGGAAGAGCCTCAAAACATCAATCCATCTCCATAAATAGGGGTAAAGGCAAGGATATTTTCCACACACTAAATCCATCTCATCTTTAATCTATTTTCGTTCAAACATCAAGCCTAGAAGTCCAAATTGAATTTATACCCAAATTTGATTTTCACAAAAAAAACCCAAAAACCCTAATTTGGTGGCCTTGAACCACCAAACCACCCTTGCCCAGCCAGACCACCGGTCGGCCGCCACCCCTGCGCGCTCGCCACCACGCCGGAGCCTTTCCACCGCCAGGTCCCCACTGCAGCCTGTCGTCGTTCCACCCGGAGCATCTCTCTCGTTCTAATTGAGCGTAGGAAGTAGAAGAAGGAACATGCAAGAAAGAAGTGGTGGGCCTATAATTATTTGGGTAATTTTTTAATTCAGCTTGGGCTGAAAATTTTAGGCCCAAAATAATAATTAAAATCAAATTTTTACCCATATTAATTTCTGAAACATTAAAATCAAATTTACAAAATTTAGTTGCTTGTACATAGATTTTAATAAAAGTAAACATGCATGCATGATTCTAGAGAAAAATAATTTTTGTAAACTATAAGATAAATTCTAATAATTTTTAAGAGTTATAAAAGTGATTTTAAGCATGTAAGTTTTAAATTTAAAAATTATATTAACTTAGACATCTTCTTCCTTTATTATTAAAAGGAATGGCTTAAAATAAAGGAATTAAATAAAACAAGGTTTTTATCAAGAGAAAATAACCATGCATCTCAACTTAACCTTATATTATAATCCTTCGAATAAAATTATTTATGATACTTTTTTTTATTAAAGTAGACTCATTAGAATAAAAAGGTACTTAAGTAAATTAAATAATTGTTGCATGTGGATTTAAAAGGATTTATTTGATTTAATCCACTCTTGCATGTCATTTTAGACCTTAATAATAATTTTGGAAAATGTTATAAATAACCTTAGACTTAGTAAAAGCCATGTACATAATATTTATTCAACCAAATTAAATAAATTTTGCTAGTAAGTTTTAAAAAGAGAATTCTTGACTTATTTCAACTCTTGCATGAAACTTTATTATTTTAATAAAGTTATTTTAATAGCATACATTTGAGAATAATAATCAAATATTATTATTATTATTTAAAGTCTCCACCTAAATTATTATTTTAATAATTTAGCTTTCATAAATTCTCTTGTAAAAAGGAAAAATAAGAGAAATTAAAATCTTAGAAGAGATAAAGAATTTTAATAAAAATTCGCTCGTTATCTCTCGTGTCGCTAGGTCGAAGTCTCAATCCCGTCTAAGTCATCGAATTCCGAATCGTTCGAAAGAAACCATACGCAAATCAAGGCAAGTGGATATTCTCCTTGTAACCTTTTTGATATCTCGATCCCATTAAACTTCTCTATGTTGGGAACAAACCTGTTTGTTTAAATAAATAAACATAGGATATATCGATTGTTAGAAATAACGATATCTCATTGTCGTTATTATTTTTCGAACAATAGAAATGAACGTATAGGACCGATAATTGCGACCTTGTTTGTTTAAAATGTCTCGTTTAGAGACATCGCTTGGAAAAAGTATTAGACATAAGTCTTGAACCACTTTTTATAATATCATATTATATGTAGGTCATGACTCTACTCGTACATCGTTGACTGAAGTCTTAAAGCAATGTCGAAATAGAAAGGTTTCATCTAAAGTCTGAAGCAATGACACATACAATGGAAAAGACGACTAAAGTCACTTACTAACGTCTATGCTATGCAGACATTCAAAATTATAATAAGGCTAAAGGTTTGCCTTGTTCAATCAATTAAATAAACTTATGCTATGTTCTAACTAAGTGTCGGAACTCCATTCCTTTTAAGTGGACTCGACTCTTCCATAGCCTCCACACCCTTAAAAGTCATTAATGTTATGTAAAGTTTTGACACGTAATAAAGATAAGTGCTAGTGCACATTTAAATAAATTAAAACCAGACCGGATTAGTACAACTTAGAAGACCGACCCGACTCTCGGTTCTTTGACGATCGCCTTTCCAATCTGAATGCTTATTCGGGCTTGTCAAGGTGGGTTTGGTACTTAAGCGCTTCCGGGTCACCTCCCCGATCTGGAGCACCAAAAATATGATGAGGTTGGTTGAAATCCAAAAAGGGTGCGAGAGGCTTTCTAAAACTTATCGTAAATTAAAATGTTTCCAACATAATTGTATTCTAAGAAGTTCTACAATCTCGTAGTTCTTCCTTTCGGTTTAAGAGTTATCTCATCTTGAGATCAACTCATTTTTCCTTCGTTAAAGCTCCACATAAAGTTTATAACTTTCAAGTACATCTCTTCTACTTATCTCCTCGATGAAATAATAAAATTACCAAACTACCCTTGAGAATTTCCATTCTCACTTGCTTAGTCTCCTTAGACTAATTTCACTATTTTCGGCATTTTGCCTGGTATTTCTCACCCTTCGTGACACATGCCAGACTCTAGGAAGTTCCCACTGAAGTTTGAAGACAAAGTCTAGAAGATTCGAGAAGAGTTATGCAAGGATAGAAGATCAAGGCAAGACGATGTTGAAGGAAGGAAGGAATTTTTAAAGAGCAAAGCATTCAGAAGATAGTGCACAAACTCTTCCATTTTAAACCAAGTAAATCATCATCATATGAGTTGTCTTGGGGAAATATACTTGTATTTCCATTACATCTTTTCAACCCTTTTAAAATGGGCTTTATTTTCCACTGCTACATCATTTGTAAAACAACTATCAATGTAATGAACGAATGTTCTTAACAATGAATAAAATTCCGCTTTTAGTCATTTCTCCTTTAATTATGTCTCATTAAATTACTTAAAGCCTTGGGTGACTTTGGACGGTAAAATCCGAGGTCACTGGCGGTATACCCATCGTTGCAAAGTAGGGGTGTTACAATTATGGTATCAGAGCCGAATGTTTTGTTTTCAAAACCAAAAGTTTTCAAAACCGAAAGTCTTTATTTTCAAAACAAAAACGTTTCTTATAAATTTTCTCTCTTTCATAACTTAAGTAATAACTCTTTAAAAGAAAGTTCATTGTTAGACATTTTTTTCTAAGAACTTTAAAACAAAAATCTTTTAGGAAAAATGTGTAAGTTTGAATTCTTTCTCTAAGTTTCAAGTTTTACTTGATCTACATCAAGAATAAAAACGTTTTCAAGTACTTTAAAGAAATTTATAAAGTCATGCATATTCGTCGAAAGTTTAAGTAAAAACTAATATAGAGTAACTTATAAGTTGAAATTCTAAGACAATAAGTTCCTAGAGCCGGAATCATTCTATTTACAAAGTCTTATTCGAGAGTTTTAAAAACCAAGTTCTACTAAAGAGTTATCATACCGACTTCTTAGCTATAAACTTTATTTTTTAAAATAAGTTCATCATTTTTCCCCTTTAATCAAAGAATTAATAATCAATGAATTTTTCTTTAAATGATAGTAGGAAGAATTTATCTACCCAAATCCCGAGATAGAAGTTGTATAATTAAAAATCTTTAAACTCTCCTTCCGAGGTTTATAAGTATTTCATATCATATACGAAAGAAATTTTTCCTCTTCAAAAGTTCTTATTTTAATTTAAAGTTATTATAAAATGAACTTTTTAATAGATACTCTAAAACTATCATAATTCTTTAAGAATCTAAATGTGTTTAAAATAAAAATTTTGTTTTCAAATTTCAAAACTTCCTTCAACTATCTCCTCCTTCAAATATAGAATTACAGATATTTTATATGCACGTCGTTCGTTAGCCATTTACAGAAAATGGCCGTAACAAAATATAAGTTCATGCTCATTATATTGGAATTAGAAGAACTCATGCCAGCTAAAGGTAATTCTTATGTTTCCATTGAGCCAAACTTATTGAGCCAGTGACTCACGAGAAGATAGAAGTTTCCAAAGAGGACACCGAAGAAGGCTCAGTCAACAAAGGATTTAACTTGTCTCCGCCTATTTTGATCTTGAAACAGATTATCGAGAGGTATGAGGGGGACAAACAATGGTCTAGCTATAAAGAAGTGGTCGAGAATTTTGATCAATAATTAATATATTCATCTGGAGTACCTACAAGTAGAACTGACTTGCTTAGTCAACATATGGGATCTTGGCATGATATCTAATGTTGTCAATTAAATAAACCAACCTTTTGAAGGTATTTCAATAGAATTAACTTTTGTTTCAATATACCAAGTGCCTACACTACCGATGAATGAATGACAACTGTTTGGGAACAATTTGTCGATTCTTATTTCAATTGGTCAAACCACAAGGAACCAACAACAGAATTCCCCTGAAGAGGGTGCTAGGGGATGGCCGTTGTAGGAAAGCTCCCACCACCATCAGGCCAACAAGTCTTTTTCCTTGCCATGACCAATCACTTCTCCAAATGAATCGAGGCTAAAGCCTATATAGAAGTAAAGGACAAGCGGGTAGTATCCTTTATTAAGAGAAACATCCTACGGAGTGCCATTTGAGATCATGTGTGATAATGGATCCCAGTTCATAAGCAAATGGACTCAAAGCCTCTATAAGTAGTGGAACATTGACCTCATCACTTCCACTCCCCGCTACCCACAATCCAATGAATAGGCAGAAGCCTGTAATGAGGTTATCATCAATAACCTCAAGAAGCATTTGGTGAAGGCTAAAGGACGATGGGAAGATGAGCTTTGATACGTGATTGCCTCGGATGACTCCTTAGAAACCTCGTATATGACCCACACAAGTCCCGATCTTGCCAGTAAACCAATCAAACCTACAAATTGCTTTCAATGTGAGAAACTTGCGGATCAAGTAACAACGAAACTGAAACGAATGAATGATGAGAAGAACATGTTTTGATAAATTGAAAGACTCAATTTTGATAGTTCAATCAGATTGGCTCTAACGCTAAATCTGATTGATTAACTAGAATGATCTTTAACAATCAATTCTAGAACAATCTCTATTGAATAGATCAATCAACCAAATTCAAACAACACAAGAGAAAACGAGAAAGATGAAGGACGAATGATGGTGATGATCGAACTCTCCAATTGCAAACACACGAGTATTATTTTTGGCCCAAGAGATAGATTAAACCAATTTGGGTTTAATCTCTCTCAAGCTGATTTTATTGAATGAAATAACAAGAGTATAAATAGAGAATACAAAAGCTAATCCTTGGGGAACAAGGAAGACATATGGCCGGCCCTAATAGATAGATTAGGCCTCTTGTCTTGCTCCCAAAGATATAATAAAATATCTAAAATAATATCTATCTAGATCCCCTTAAATAAAATAAATCATGGCTGATTTATTTATTTAAGGAAATATCCTAACAAACTCAAAATATATAAAAGATAATAAAAACATAGGAGAGAGAATAATCAACCACTAACATCAGCCTATGGTCGAAATCCTCTTAACATAAATAAATAAATAAAAATCGTCCTTAATAAAATAATTAAAGATAGAAATTCAAACTAAAGATAAGATTCCCGTAAGACTTGAACAGCTCTCAGTAAAACCCATTTTTCGGTCCTTTGATGTTGGATTCTGGATTTGATGTAAACTACAAAGTTGTATAACTTTTAATTATCTTTCCAACGAGTACTTATCGGACTTGAGATGAATTTTCTAGCCCAAGTTATGACCAGTTTACTGAGCACTGTTTTCCATTTGACGGGCTTCTTACTTTCTGAACTTTTGTGACTTGATTCTCTTCCTTGCTGGCCTTGGACGCCATGGATGGATATTTTGAAGAGATAGTATCAAGTCCATGAAGTTATCCTTGTACTTGAATGCCCGAGACCTTGGAAAAGGTCTTGGTTTTGGCCTCTTAGACACCTTCTTTGCAAGCGTATTCTTCATGGTCCTTTGATCGCTATCATTCTCCCCCACTTGACCTCGAATCGTCCTCGATTCGATGTTGCATGTAAGATTAAGAGGAGAAAAATCTTGAAATGCTGGAGATAATAAAGGCACCATGGTTAGTAAAGAAGGTTTTGGAGCAAACATAGTTGGTGGAAGACATTGAATCATCTCTTGGACATTATGGCTCTCTTTGATTGAAACTCCATTTGAGACATCAACTTCTTCCTCCATGCTCTCATCTTGCAAGTTGTCCTCAGTTGGAACCTCCTTCTTCAAACTTTCATCCACAATATGGCATTGAGGAACACATGGGAGGTCACTTGATTCTTTAGAGGTCTCTTGGCTTTGTGGGGCTATAACTCTATCTTCTTGACTTGAAATTCCTGGTTTTGGTGAGTTAGAAACTCCCATTTCCTGCAAAAAGGAGTTAGTATCTAAACCAATTGAAGAAGAGTTAGAATTATACCTTATTTGACTAGAATTAGCCAAAGCCTCCTTAGTCAAGTCCAAAGACTCATACTTGTGATTCAAGGATCGGATTGGAGCTCTCTTTTGGCAAGCAGGAGCACAAACTGTTCTATATCTTCTATGCAACTCTTCATCGTTTTTCACATACATCTTTTGCATTACAAACTTCATTTGATCCCAGTTTGCAATTGGAATCAAGCCTTGACGTCTTCTAGATTGACATATCCATAACCAAAAGGAACGGGCAGAACCAACTAGGTAGTTAGTCACCCATGGAAGGATATCCCATTCAACATAGCCATAGTAGTCAAGGTAGTACTCAATATCTTGCTCCCATGCCAAATAATCATCCGGCCCACACTCTCCAGAAAAAGGCTCAATCTTTGGAGGTCTTTGTACCCTTGGAGTTGGTGGAATATCATTAAAGGGATCACACCAATACATCTTAATCTTGAAAACAAAGCAATAAAACGAGAGAGTAGTGTGTTCCAAAAGCAAATCACACAAGCAATACCACACCTTGATCAAGCCAAAACTTGCCTCAAAGCAATCCAATCAACTTAATTCAGTTTTTGGGTTGAATTGAGGGAGTAAATGGGTAGATATGGTGTAGATATGGTATACTAATGATAAATAAAGGAAATATGCAGCTTAAGCAAATGACAAGTATGCAATAAGACAAGCAATGCAAATAATCCCTCTATGAGCTCTAAAACACATGCAATCTCTCAATTGACTCTATGCAAGTTAATAAAGCCAAATTTATCATGCAAGGACAAAAATATGGTGGGCTAAGTGACTTTTGTTTCGTCACTCTTTTTCTTCAAAGTGATTTCTACTTAACTATTTTTAAGCAAGCAGTCACTAGGGTTAAAAGTGGCTTAAAACTAGTTGGGGTAGATCACTTTTGCTTTTCTGATTTTTTTTTTGACTTTATGCACAAACTACTCTTGTGCTAGAATGAAGAATAACAAAGCAATGCAAAGTAATGCAATAGGGCAAAAACGAAAACAACTAGGCTAATCTGATTTTTTTTTATCTAAGTGACTTTACACTACCAATGAAACCAACTAGAAGCCAAATTAACAAAGAAGAAAAGGGGGTAGGGCCGAGTATATGGGATGCAATGACAAAAATCAGCAATTATCAAAAATGCAATATGAATCTCTATTGATCATGCAACATGCAATAAAAACTCATAAAAATTGTAGGAAGACAATTGCTAATCTATATTGCAACCAAACTCAACCAATTCAACCAAAAGCATGCAACAAATCCCTTAAAATCTCCTAGATGGTAAATTGCTTGGGGGCAAGTAATTTCAAGGGAATTAGGGTTTGGGGATGCTCACGGTTGGATTAGGGTTCGGGGGGTTAGGGTTTGGCTCTAGGGTTGGCGTGGGGGTGTGGTGAAGGTTCGGTTTTAGGGTTACCGAATTAGGGTTAGGGTTTGGGTGGGTTTTCTCGAAAACTAGGGTTAGGGTTTCGAGGGTTTGAGGGTAGGCGAATTAGGGTTAGGGTGGTCCGACAGGGGTGGGGTTGGTGGTGTTGTGATCGGACGGTGATGGTGGTTGGTGCGGCGTGGTTGAGCGACACAATTCAAGGTGGAGGGTGGTGGTGCGTGGTGGTGGTTGGCGGAAAAATGGTGGTTGATGGTGAAAAATTCAATCTTTGGTCTCAAAAATTCAAACTTTAGGTAAAGGTGGGATTTTTGGGATCAAAAACTGAATCAAATTAATTAGAAAGCAAATTAAGGAAAGAAAATTTTACTTGGCGAGACGCTGGATTATGATACCACTTGCTGGTCTCTGAGTACCACTTGATACGTGATTGCCTCGGATGACTCCTTAGAAACCTCGTATATGACCCACACAAGTCCCGATCTTGCCAATAAACCAATCAAACCTACAAATTGCTTTCAATGTGAGAAACTTGCGGATCAAGTAACAACGAAACTGAAACGAATGAATGATGAGAAGAACATGTTTTGATAAATTGAAAGACTCAATTTTGATAGTTCAATCAGATTGGCTCTAACGCTAAATCTGATTGATTAACTAGAATGATCTTTAACAATCAATTCTAGAACAATCTCTATTGAATAGATCAATCAACCAAATTCAAACAACACAAGAGAAAACGAGAAAGATGAAGGAAGAATGATGGTGATGATCGAACTCTCCAATTGCAAACACACGAGTATTATTTTTGGCCCAAGAGATAGATTAAACCAATTTGGGTTTAATCTCTCTCAAGCTGATTTTATTGAATGAAATAACAAGAGTATAAATAGAGAATACAAAAGCTAATCCTTGGGGAACAAGGAAGACATATGGCCGGCCCTAATAGATAGATTAGGCCTCTTGTCTTTCTCCCAAAGATATAATAAAATATCTAAAATAATATCTATCTAGATCCCCTTAAATAAAATAAATCATGGCTGATTTATTTATTTAAGGAAATATCCTAACAAACTCAAAATATATAAAAGATAATAAAAACATTGGAGAGAGAATAATCAACCACTAACATCAGCCTATGGTCGAAATCCTCTTAACATAAATAAATAAAAATCGTCCTTAATAAAATAATTAAAGATAGAAATTCAAACTAAAGATAAGATTCCCGTAAGACTTGAACAGCTCTCAGTAAAACCCATTTTTCGGTCCTTTGATGTTGGATTCTGGATTTTATGTAAACTACAAAGTTGTAGAACGTTTAATTATCTTTCCAACGAGTACTTATCGGACTTGAGATGAATTTTCTAGCCCAAGTTATGATCAGTTTACTGAGCACTGTTTTCCATTTGACGGGCTTCTTACTTTCCGAACTTTTGTGACTTGATTCTCTTCCTTGCTGGCCTTGGACGCCATGGATGGATATTTTGAAGAGATAGTATCAAGTCCATGAAGTTATTCTTGTACTTGAATGCCCGAGACCTTGGAAAAGGTCTTGGTTTTGGCCTCTTAGACACCTTCTTTGCAAGCGTATTCTTCATGGTCCTTTGATCGCTATCAAGCTTCCCTATGTCCTCTAGGCAGACAGAACGACCCCCATAGTGGCCACAAGACAATTAATGTTTGCGTTAATTCACGGATGCGTGGTAGTCATTTCGGAAAAAAATCATAATTCCGATGGCTCGTTACAGTTTCATCATAGAAGATCAAAATCGGATATAACTAGTCCTCGATATGAACATCAATGGTGAGCTTAGCAAGCAAGGACAAGTTTGACTAGCTAAGCACCAGCAACATGTCTCTAGAAGTTATAATCGGGATGTGAGAATTCGCGTCCTTAAAGTCAGAGATTGAGTACTAACTACTAAGGAAGGTGTTTCAGAATACCATGGAGCTCAACACTAATAAGATATCCCATACCTGAGAAGGTCCATACAAGATAGTGCAGGTTATATGTCAAGGAGCATACCAACTCGAATCAAGAAAAGGTGAAGTAATACCTCGCGGCTACAATGCTAAGCATCTCAATAACTACTATTACTAGTTACTTGCCTTTTTAGAATCTTTCTTATCAATTTAGCAATGAATTTTTCCTATTGCAATGAAGTTTCATTAGCAACAAGGCCTTGTTTGGTTTTATTCCAAGGGAATTAGGAATGGGTGATTCCCAAATATTGTTTGGTTAGAAATTTTTTTGAATCAATTTCATTCCTAGAAATGGTCCATTCCAAGTCCATAGGCAAATTTGATTCCCTAAAAAAAAGAAAGGTATCATCCATTCCAAGCATCGCTTTAAGGTATCATCCATTCTAATAAAAAATGGAAGATATATTTGGCTCACTTGACACCCGAAAGGATGTTTATCATCATTTCACAAGCATCACTTAAAGAAATCCAAAGTAGATCGACAAAGGAATCATTTTTATTGCCCATCAATAGCTAATTACAACAAGGTCAATAGAATAAATTACAAAAATGCAAACTCCAGATTCCATCTTTCATGCATTCATTCTCTCCTCTTGGAAGCGCTTCTCCTCTTGTTCCAGATTTCAGTTTTCGTGCTCCCCTTCGACATGTTTTCTTATGCGAGACAACATTGTGTAGTAGGTCCCGATCTCCATTGCTTTGTCAACTAACCTCTTTTGAGTGGTCTCCAAGGCCTCAATCCTCTCCCCGTCCATATTTATTTGATGAGCCTTTTAAATTGTTGATCTTCCGAGTCACCTTGTCCAGGTCAATGGTTGCCAACCTCTTTTCCTCTTCTAATGCCACCTCCTTTCTCAAAGTCTCCATAGCCGAAGGAGCCCCCTTAAATACTTGTGAAGGGTGTCGTTCATATAAGTGATGAGAAAATAAAATACCGTCATCGACATTCGACAAAGAAAAGTGATGTTCAGAAGTTACCTTCCATATCAAAGAACCGATCTCATTCACAATCTCATTCTTAATTGTGGGGGCATATAGTTTCCGGAAAGCATGCTAGATCTGTAACACCCCTATTTTACAACATTGGGTATTACCGCCAGTGGCCTCGGACTTTACCGTCCAAAGCCACCCAAGGCTTTTAGAATGATATTGAACTCATAAAGTGCGGAAATTAACACAATTTATACAATAAGAAGGATGCTCTCGAAAGAGACTTTGTTCTTTAATTGAAGATGAAATTGACTAAAAGCGGAATTTTATTTATTGATAAGAACTTTCGTTCATTACATTGAGAGTTGTTTTACAAATGTAGTAGCGGAAAGTAAAGCCATTTAGAAAGGGTTTAAAAGACGTAATTAAAAATACAATTATATTTTTCCAAGACAAATCATGTGATGATGATTTGCTTGGTTTTAAAAAGGGAAGAGCTGGTGCACTATCTTCGGAATGCCTCGCTCTTATGAGAATTACTTCCTTCCTTACTTCAACGTCGTCTTGCCTTGACCTTCGATTCTCGCCTAACGCTTCTCGAATCTTCTAGACTTCGTCTTGAAAACTTCAGTGTACATTCCTACAATCTGGCATTTGTCGCGAAGGGCGAGAAATACTAGGAAAAAATGCGGAAGTAGGGGAATTAGTCTAAGGAGACTAAGCAAGTGAGAACGGAACTTCTCAAGGGTATTTCGGTAATTTTATAATATTCGAGAAATATTAACAGAATGTGTTTTAAGGTATAGGTCTTTATGTGGGGCTTATCGAGACGGAGAAGAGTGTATCTCGAGAGGAGATAACTCGTTAATCGAGAGAAGAACTACGAGATTGAAGACTTCTTTTTTAGAGTAGGAAGTATGTTGGGAACATTATTAATTCATACAAGTTTTTGAAAACCTCTCGCGCCCTTGCGAACCGAGAGCTGGATCGATCATTTGAGATCGGTCCGGTTTTGGTGTCTTTTAATTGGGCATTGGGCACTTATCTTGTATAGTGATGAAAACTCTCACTTAGGTTGACATATTTTAAGAGCGTGGGAGGGGCTTATGTACCGGCCCGAACCACTGACAGGAACAAAAGTTCTGGCACTTAGTTGGAGTGCCTATGTCCCTCCGAGGCGTAGGAGCGGACATGGATCATGATCGACAAGTCGTAATTTATGCATGGTGGCAATACGACTTTAGTGGGTTATATAGAGGTGTCGGGTTAGGCCCGCACCCCTTACTATTTTTATCCAAACCGATCTCGAAAAGAGATCGTAAACAATCAAGGTCACAAACAAGACTAGCATAATAGTCCTATCGAATATTTAAATAACAAAATAACAATAACAATGGGGTCATTAATTCTAGCAATCGATATTCCTAGGTTCATTTTATTATTGACAAACAAGTTGTTCCCAACATCGAGAAATTTTACGAAACGAGTTTATTAAGGCTACAAGGAGAAATTCCACTTGCCTTTGCTTTTACGATAGCGGATTAGCGAGATAGCGGATAACGTTGTTCACGACTTGGAACGGAAACTCGACCTAAAGACACGAGATAATCCGATAACTTTATTAAGAATTTATGAATTCTTCTAAAGTTAAGACCAATCTCTTTTATTCTTCTTAAGAGATTAATTTCCTAAATTATTATATTAATAATTTAGTTGGATAAGAATAAAATAATAATATTCCTTATTATTATTTTTTTTAAAAATATTGTAATATCCTTTTATTTCTTAAAAGTCCTTAGTTTTGTATTATTTGTTACTCTTCTTGCCACTCAAGTAATAGCTTACTTTAAATTATTAAAATATTCCTTTATGATCTTAACTTGTTATTTTATTAAAATGAAAAAGAAAGGAATATCTTTATGAAAATCTTATAGTATAGTTTTCAACATTACAAGAAATATAGTTATTACTAAAGTCTTCTTAGGATTTTAAAAAGTCTAATACGCCCTTATTATTTGCTAACTCATATAGTATTATTATAATATTATCTTTTATCAATAATATCCATAACATTACTTTAAAATAATATTTCTCATTAAATTCTTATTTAAATATACAATGAATATTAAGTAGAGATAATAATATTACTAGGCATCATTTTTAGTAATTCCCATAAATAGGACTTTCTAGATAAGTTTTATAGTAAGCTTTCTATAAATATAGTATGATAATAAAATAATCTCATTATCTTCTCTAAATAATTTCCCCCATATATTTTTAGTTTATAAAATAGAATCATGTCTTGAAAATTATAATATCTTTAAATCTACTATACTTAGAAATATATCTTATTATAATATCTTTTTTCTTATCTTTTATTCGATCTTTTTATTCTTAACTTTAACCATATAAAAATATTTCATGACCAAAATATCTTATCCAAAATAATTTAAATTTATTATATGGTTTTTAAAGGACATGTAAGCCTTTTTCTATATAAATAGCCTTAAGATAATAACTTCCATCCTCTTTACTCTAATTCTTTTATTCATTATAGTAACCTCCAAATAAGGTAAATATATTGTTTATATTATACTTTTCATGTATATGAGACTCATATTTTAATCCCATGATTAACAATTTTCCCATGTCCATCATAATGTATTTCTTTATATAAAAATACATGCAAATTGTTTATTTAATTTACTTAATTCCATAATTGTTCTTATTAAAATAACTTATTCATAATATCTTACTAATATTATTCCAAAGCATATTATAGGATTAAAGACATGCAAGTCTATTTTCCTTTTTAATAGAGCCTAGATACATTGAATCTCATTATCTTACTCTATTTCTTTAATAATTAAAATAAAATACAACCAAGTTATTATATTGTTAAAATCAGTATTTACATGCTAAAAATTAATATTATAATCCTTACAATTTATTAGGATTTATTTTGTAATTTGTAGAATTCATTTTCTCTTGAATCTTGCAAGCATGTTTATTTTTATTAAGATTTATGTACAAGCATTTGTATTTTATAAATCTGATTTTTAATATTTCAGAAATTAATATGTATAAAGCTGATTTTTAATAAGTGTTTTGGGCTTAAAAATTCTAGCCCAAGATTAATTAGAAATTACCCAAAATTAGGATTAGGCCCACTAATGCTCTTGCTTCTTCTCCTGATTGACGTACAATGCCAGAGAGGACAGGATGGACGAACGACGACGACAGCGAGGCTCCTCCAGCGTGGTGCGGCTCCTGGCGGCCGGTGGTGGTGCGCCGGAGTGGTGGTGGTGGCCGGCCGGCACTCCCGTGGTGGTCCGATGGGGCTAGGGGAAGAAATTAGGGTTTTTTATGGGTTTTTTTTGAAAAAAAAACAGCAATTAAAACTTTGAATTCATGGCTGAATTTTGCTTGATTGAGAGGGAATTATGAAGAAGAGTAAGAGAGGAATAAATTGTGAGTTTGAAGGAGATTTCAACCCTTTTATATAGGCCAAGGAGTGTAAGGTATGGATCCATGGCAATGGCCATCAACCAATGGAGAAGGGAAGGATTTATCTCCATTGGTGAGATATGTGTTTGTTGGGTGATGATGTAAGGCATGTGAGGTCATTGAGATGGTCTTGCAAGCAAGGGGATGAAGAAGGAGAAGCTTTGAGCATGCAATGGCTACATGTCGCTTCAATCAGACAAGCGTCTGATTGATTTTGGGGGGAAGAAGACTTAGAATTAAAATAAGAATATAGAGTTGGGTAAAGAGAGTAGAAAGTTACAATTGTCTAGCGGAATATGGGTGTGTGCGTGGGAGAGGAGATGCAAGAGGTCTCGGGTTCGAGTCCCGACTCTTGCCTCCTTTTTATTAACTTTTCAATGTATTATTTTTAGCTTACTATACCCTTTTTATTTAATAAAAATTCCAGAAATTATAAAGCATTATTTTTATTTAAATGCTTTTTATGCCTCCCTAATCCTTTATAATATATTTTTGAATTTATTTATTTAAATTATTTAAATTCTCTTGTTTAAGAGAAAAAGGATCATTAATGGTTTTAAAACCTTGGAATATTGCGGATATTACCTTTATAATATTTTTTTATAATTTATTAAGACAATTATAAAAATACTTAAATTCTCTTTTCAAGAGAAAAATAGATATCCGACTTGCATAATATAGTTAATTAAATTCTTCATTGTCATTGTAGTAACTTTTGTAACCTTTCATAATATAATATGAAATTATAAAGTTTATTAGATTCTCTCTTTTAGAGAGAAAAAAAATTTATTGGGATATTTATCTATTTTATTTTATTTCGAATTTAGCGGATATTACAATAGTACCCCCTTAAAAATTAGTTTCGTCCCCGAAACTAGGAAAGACTTAGGGCGGTACAAGGTTAACACGGAAGGTAGCTACTACCAACTGTGAGGTAACAATAAAGGGTCTAGTACCCCCTTAAAGAACATTTCGTTCTTTAGTTAAGGTGACTGTACAAGTAGAAAAATTACCATTGTACCTTTTTCTTAAGGAACTGTTACGTTAGTATTCCTTAGAAATATTCCCACATTTGAACTTATGTGGTTTAACGAAGTTCAGGGATAAGAATGGAGATCCGATTGGTTTTGCTAGCAAAGTAGGCTGGGGTCAAGCGGTTTTATTCAATAGCTAGAGTCATACCTACGGAAGTTCGAGGTTGACTTTTCTAAACAAAGGTTGGACTGCTTAGAGAATAAGCATCCTAACTGAATTGTGCACTTAAGTGCTTCTAGGAAGCGAGTAGGAAAATGACTAATTCATTCCATTCTTTTTGAATAGAGTCATTGCGGAAGAATTCTTTTTTGATGGAAATTCAATAACTTTCGAGATGAATTTGAAGTTTTGAAAGTGTAAGGGCCATGCCTTGGAAGAAGAATCTCGAGTTACGATTTCTAAAGAAGTTACTATTGGGATAGGTGATGGTTATCTCCCAAGAGGCAGTAACCATCTTTACGATGTCGTATTCGAATATATTATACTACCGAGAAGTGTTTCGAGCGTCCCTTTATTTTATATTTTACAGAATTTATAAAAATGTAGTTTTTCGTAAGTAAGGTTAAACTCGAGGGACTAAGTGGTTTCATTCCACCGATGTGATCAGTATCGGGGAGCGATTTCCAACATAATCGCCCAAAGTGTATATATTCATAGGAATAAGACCTGGAGTTCTACCTCAACCAAGTGGCCAAGATGGGAGGTACAAGTCCATTCTTATTCACCACCATGAATCTATACCGAAACCTTTGATTTTATAACTTACAAATTCATTATGGTATATAAGTAACATTTTGAGGTGAACTTAGTAGTACAATGTATATATCATAATGTTAAATTAGGGTTTAGCTCGAACGTTCTCTTATATAAGTTATCAATGGAACACAGGCTTTGGCTCGATACGCAAGGATATAATATGATAACCATAATCATAATATAGATTCAAAAGGAGAGACCCTTAAGAGGAAGAGTGTCACCGGCAGGGTTCGACATTTCAACTATTGTTGCGATACAAAAGTGCCTTAAGGGCAAAACTAATATGATTACGAAGATTAAACTTGGATAGGAAGGAGGATCTATCTATTCCTCCGGAACATCCGAGGCACAAGGGTTGTCACTTTGGTGCATCTCATAGAGTCGTTGACCTTGACTTTGGGATGTCATCGGTCCTTTCCCCTTGTTGTGAGCTGTGGACTGTACCGAAGCAGTTCCTGCGGTCCTGTTGGAAGATTGAGGGTACTGGGAGATTGTGTTGGAGCGAGCTGGTCCTGATTTGTTTGCTGGTTGCCTACAGAATTGGCGGAGATGTCCGTCTCTCCCACATTTATAGCACTTCCTAGGATCCTTAGTACACTTTTTGTTGATATGCCCGAGTTCCGCACAGTTGTGGCAAAATATTGGACCTTTTGTGGATCCGAGCTTTGGAAGGATTTTGGCCCAGCTGACATGGCCTTGTTCTTACTTTTCTTTGACCATTGGGATCCTTGCGGGGAAGCCGGCGTCTTGAATCCGCTTTGGCTGGAGTGATGAGGCTTCCCTCCACCATTCTTTATGCGCTCAGGGCCCTTGAGAGTCATTTCCATCCTATATGCGGCATCCAGGTATTCCTCTAGAGTCTTGTATGTGTGATTTACCATCCAGGGTTTGATGGTGTCGCTCATCCAGCGGTGAAAGCGCTTGATCTTCTGCTGCTCTATGGTGATCTCGTCCTCGGCGTACTGGAGTAGATGATTAAATTTCTTGGCGCGTTCCAGTACACTCAACCCATGGACTTTCGGAGAGTGGAGTTCATCAAGTTTCTCATCTTTCATAGATTCAGTGAAGAACCGGTGCATCATTTTATCCTTGAACATGGCCCAGCTCAGATCGGGGCGAGTAGATAGGCTAGAACTTTCCCACCATTCACCTGCTTCATCCTTAAGCTTCAAAGCAGCCATGTGCACTTTATCTGCTTCCGAGCAGTGCACGTTCCTTAAAAGTCACTCCACGTGGGAGAACCAGTACTGGATTCCTGAAGGGTCGCCTGTCCCGTCGTATGAGTCGGGCTTCATAGCGTTGAAGGTTATTATTCCCTCTGCGAAGCTGACTTCCTTTGGCTTGTTGGGAATGACCTCGGCAACTTGAGCTCCTTCTTGCACTTCCTCTTGTACTTCTATGTTTGTTGGGTTAGGCACCACAACAGGGATAGCCTCTTGTACTAGTTGTTGTACGAGAGTGCGTAATGCTGCCACTGTACCCTCATTAAGCATTATCGGGGCTGCTGGTGCTGGAGGTGGGTTTTTCCTTGGTAAACCCCGGACCTCGGTGTGACTTTCTTCGCCACCCCCAGCTGGGTTGGGAAGATCTCGCTGGCTTGCTCCACGTGTGGTGACTACCATCTGAAGGTTTGAGCAAAGTTGGTTCATTTGTTAATTCATAAGTGTAGTACGAATTTAACGTGCCAGTTTATAGAAGATTGGAAATTTTTATTAGAACTCTTTATGGAGATGGATTACAAGGGCTTTATATAATAAGCCATTATCCTAAGGACGGAAAGAAATACTACCGACTCGACTATTCAAGAACAAAATGGATAGTCAAGTGAAGTGGACTACTTAGAGTTTCACACTTCTTAACGATAACAGTCGAATTTTAGGCCTAGGGTGGGGGCTTGAGAAACAAAAATTGTCCAAAAATCCTTCGTCGAACAAATTTTTTTTTTCGAGAGCTCCTTCCTCGTGGTTCAACAACTGGGCTTGCTCGGTGGTCTCTTGACCTGATTGGTCACGGAGCGAATTATCAATTCCTTTTTCGAGTTATTCCTCTTCGGGGTTCTCCTCCTCAAGGTTCACCTCGGGTGCATCTTCTTCTTGTAGAATTAGCTCGGGATTATCCTCGGGGTTTCCATATGGCAACAATGGTCATTGGGCAAAAGCCTTATTGAGCTCTTGGTCAGCTTTTCTAGCTTCAACAATCATCGTGTTGACTTATCAAAATTGGGGCGAAGAAAAGTCCATGGCGTGGCTTTCGCATAGCTTTATTATGGTTGACAAACATCAAATATCACGCCAAGCTTCCATATGTTAGTTGAGCAAATCCTAACTACTTGTCGGTTCGTTGAATTAATATATCCTTCATTGGTCGGAAATCTCTACCACTCCTTTATCGCTAGATCATTGTTTGCCCCTCACATACCTCTCAATAATCTGTTTCGAGATCGGGTTAAGTGGAGACATGTTAGATCTTTAGTCGACTAAGCCTTCCTTGGTGTCCTCTTTGGAAATTTCTATCTTCACGTGAGTCACTGGCTCAGTAAGTTAGGCTCTATGGAAGCATAAGTATTTAGCTGGCGTGACTTTTTCTCATTTCCGATGCGCGTGAACTTAGTTTTCATTACAGCCATTTTCTGTAAATGGCTAACGATCGACGTTTAAATATAGAATATCCGTAATTCTATATTTGAAGAAGGAGATAGTTGCAGGAAGTTTTAAAATTTGAAAACAAAATTTTCATTTTAAACACATGTATATCCTTAAAGAATTATAATGGTTTTAAAATCTCTATTAATGGCTCATTTTATTTGGCCTTAAATTAAAAGACGAATCTTTAAAGTAATTTTTTTTTATTTCATGTATGACATGAAGAAATTTTAATCATGGAATGAGAGTCTAAAGATTTTTTTATTAATTATGTGACTTCTTTCTCGGGTTTCGAGGAATTCCTATTTTCATTTAAAGGAAATTCTTCGAATCTTAATTCTTTGATTCTGTGCAACGAAGATATTGGAAGGAAGTCCTAAGACATTCTTGGATATAAAGTTTGAACATAAAACATCTATTAAGTTAAGACTATTTTCTTGGTCCTATTTATGAAGTTGGGGAAATTCAATAAAAGATTTTTGTTATAAGAGTTTCCTAACTTGTAGAAGTTACTAAGATGAAAAATTTAAGTTTAAGAAGAATTCTAACTTATGTGAATAAGTTAAAGAGTTGGAACATATTTATTACTTAAGTTTTTAGGAGGTAAAAAGGAAGTTTCCAAGAATAGTAATTCTAGAATTGAATTAAAGTTTAAATTTTTTTTAAAGGAAAATTCTTACCTAAGAAGTTTTAAGTTACAAAGTTGACACTTTTAAGTTTCCTAGAGGATATAAAAAGGAACTTTCTATAAGTAGAAGTTTCGGTTTGCAGAAGTAGGACTTGGGTTTAAAAGTTCTCGGGTTTCGAAAATTTTCGGTTTAAAAAGTTTTCAGTTTTGAAAACAAAACGTTCGGCTCTGATACCATAAATGTAACACCCCTATTTTACAACATTGGGTATTACCGCCAGTGGCCTCGGACTTTACCGTCCAAAGCCACCCAAGGCTTTTAGAATGATATTGAACTCATAAAGTGCGGAAATTAACACAATTTATACAATAAGAAGGATGCTCTCGAAAGAGACTTTGTTCTTTAATTGAAGATGAAATTGACTAAAAGAGGAATTTTATTTATTGATAAGAACTTTCGTGCATTACATTGAGAGTTGTTTTACAAATGTAGCAGCGGAAAGTAAAGCCATTTAGAAAGGGTTTAAAAGACGTAATTAAAAATACAATTATATTTTCCCAAGACAAATCATGTGATGATGATTTGCTTGGTTTTAAAAGGGAAGAGTCGGTGCACTATCTTCGGAATGCCTCGCTCTTATGAGAATTACTTCCTTCCTTCCTTCAACGTCATCTTGCCTTGACCTTCGATTCTCGCCTAACGCTTCTCGAATCTTCTAGACTTCGTCTTCAAAACTTCAGTGTACATTCCTATAGTCTGGCATTTGTCGTGAAGGGCGAGAAATACCAGGCAAAAATGCGGAAGTAGGGGAATTAGTCTAAGGAGACTAAGAAAGTGAGAACGAAACTTCTCAAGGGTATTTCGGTAATTTTATAATATTCGAGAAATATTAACAAAATGTGTTTTAAGGTATAGGTCTTTATGTGGGGCTTATCGAGACGGAGAAGAGTATATCTCGAGAGGAGATAACTCGTTAATCGAGAGAAGAACTACGAGATTGTAGACTTCTTTTTTAGAGTAGGAAGTATGTTGGGAACGTTATTAATTCATACAAGTTTTTGAAAACCTCTCGCGCCCTTGCGAACCGAGAGCCGGATCGATCATTTGAGATCGGTCCGGTTTTGGTGTCTTTTAATTGTGCATTGGGCACTTATCTTGTATAGTGATGAAAACTCTCACTTAGGTTGACATATTTTAAGAGCGTGGGAGGGGCTTATGTACCGGCCCGAACCACTGACAGGAACAAAAGTTCCGGCACTTAGTTGGAGTGCCTACGTCCCCCCGAGGCGTAGGAGCGAACATGGATCATGATCGACAAGTCGTAATTTATGCATGGTGGCAATACGACTTTAGTGGGTTATATAGAGGTGTCGGGTTAGGCCCGCACCCCTTACTATTTTTATCCAAACCGATCTCGAAAAGAGATCGTAAACAATCAAGGTCACAAACAAGACTAGCATAATAGTCCTATCGAATATTTAAATAACAGAATAACGATAACAATGGGGTCATTAATTCTAGCAATCGATATTCCTAGGTTCATTTTATTATTGACAAACAAGTTGTTCCCAACATCGAGAAATTTCACGAAATGAGTTTATTAAGGCTACAAGGAGAAATTCCACTTGCCTTTGCTTTTACGATAGCGGATTAGGGAGATAGCGGATAACGTTGTTCACGACTTGGAACGGAAACTCGACCTAAAGACACGAGATAATCCGATAACTTTATTAAGAATTTCCGAATTCTTCTAAAGTTAAGACCAATCTCTTTTATTCTTCTTATGAGATTAATTTTCTAAATTATTATATTAATAATTTAGTTGGATAAGAATAAAATAATAATATTCCTTATTATTATTTTTTTTTTAAAATATTGTAATATCCTTTTATTTCTTAAAAGTCCTTAGTTTTGTATTATTTGTTACCCTTCTTGCCACTCAAGTAATAGCTTACTTTAAATTATTAAAATATTCCTTTATGATCTTAACTTGTTATTTTATTAAAATGAAAAAGAAAGGAATATCTTTATGAAAATCTTATAGTATGTTTTCAACATTACAAGAAATATAGTTATTACTAAAATCTTCTTAGGATTTTAAAAAGTCTAATACGCCCTTATTATTTGCTAACTCATATAGTATTATTATAATATTATCTTTTATCAATAATATCCATAACATTACTTTAAAATAATATTTCTCATTAAATTCTTATTTAAATATACAAGTGATATTAAGTAGAGATAATAATATTACTAGGCATCATTTTTAGTAATTCCCATAAATAGGACTTTCTAGATAATTTTTATAGTAAGCTTTCTATAAATATAATATGATAATAAAATAATCTCATTATCTTCTCTAAATAATTTCCCCCATATATTTTTAGTTTATAAAATAGAATCATGTCTTAGAAAATTAGAGGGAGGTTCTAGTGTTTACAAGGCTTATAGTGAGAAATGAGAACAAAAGAGAGCCATTAGATTATATAAATCAACGGTGAAGATTAAAATAGATAAATATAATGGGCGGATCAATTAATGGCATATTGGGTAAATATGATAAATTTTAATTTTAGAGAACGAAATTGCCCATAGACCTAAAATGATGTAATTTGCACAATCATTCTTTCTCCCTCTCGTGGTCGTTCAACTCTAGCGAGCTTCTCTCTAGATTTCGGCGAGACTTCTCTCCAGATTTCGGTGAGTTTCGACCGGTGAATCCTCTTCCGGTTAGCATTTTGAAGTCTCCGACGATGCCTCCCACTGAATTGAACAAAAAGACACGATCGAGATCGGTAGACGCCGTCACTGCCGCGTGCGAAGTTAATTCTGTCGACGCGATTGAGGTTTATTCTCCTCCAATTGGTTCTTCGATTTGCAGAGCTTATCAAGGTGAGTGTTAGGACTGCTCATCTTCTTTCTGATCCATCATGACCAGAAATTTAGAGCTATTATTACAGTTTACTGTACGAGTTAAAATTTAGGGTTCTTCTAATCGATTCTTCTTTCTGTTCAACTTGTTCGTTTTTAATTGAACTTGAAAATCGATTGCCTATGTTGAGTTAGTGTACAATATTTAATTTTAAGCTCTTTTGTTTGATTAGGGGGAGGGGGGGTTGTTAGAGGAAATTGATGCCTTTTGAGTTTTGACGATAGGAACATGATGTTTATTTAATGGAAAATTCTCTTTAAGGTGCAATTGAAAGTGATGAAAGTCTTTACCATTTTAATTGAAATGGAATTGTTTTTGTCGAGTCAGAGGAGGCTTAGAAGAAGTGCCATTTAAAGAGAGTGATGACTAAAGATTTTTCTTCCTTTGTAATAGGAATTTTTTATGTATGGTTGGTTCAAATTGATGTTGTTCTTTCTCCTGAATAACTTGTAATAATCGTTCTTGAAATTACAGGTTCTATCAATAATGGTATATTCTTGTATAACTGTGCAGTTTGTGCTAATATTAGTTAGTAGTTACTATTGTTTATTATTGAAAGTCTTGATTAGAATTGTGTAACTATGCAAGATTAGTGTTAAGGTAAAAACCAAGTTAAGAGTGTACAACCTAATGTGCAGTACATGTAGAACCCATAGCCTCATTGATTGTATGCTTTTTGGTTATCCATGATAGAATAACAATGTTACTATTGTTTGTAGTTTTACTACTAATTGTTCAAATTTTCTACTTTTTAATTTGTCATGAGAAAATAGCATAGAATGAGACACAATCTTTTCATCAATTCTCATGGAGTTTTTTGTATTTTTGGCATGTTGGAGTTTTTATATGAGGAGGCTCCGGATGCAATGAGCTAAGCAAAATGTTCGGTTCATACTATTCTACAATATGGTTCATAGTATGTCAAAGTTTGGTTCATGCGTTTTTAAGTGTACTTGTTAGTTCAATTTCTATATTTGTATTTGAAAGCATTGGTTCCATGCAATTTAAATGCTTGTTTTATGCTTGTTCAAGCATAGGTTAATACAATACTATATATTCAATGCATGCTAAGGTATTAAAAACGGTTGAGATAATTCAAAGTTTGGTTCATGCATTTTAAAGCATAGGTTCATGCTATTCTACAATATGGTTCATAGTATGTCAAATTTTAGTTTTGCCTTGGAAGCTAGTTTTTTGGAAATGAGGTTCATAACAATTATATTCTATTGGTTCATTATTTTGTATTCATAGGTTATTAATAAGTGTATATAATTTATGTCATTTAGTAGCCTATTAGCTCAAATGGTAGAGCAATGTGCATATGCACATAGATGTGGGTTCAAATCCCACATAGGTTATTTTTCATACAGTTCATGTCTTGTGGTTCATTATAGTTCTTCTTTTGGTTCATATTTTTATAAGCTCTGGTTTTAATATTTTATCTTACGATTCATGTATTTTAAGTCATATTAGTTGTTATTTCGGTTCATGATATTTGTTTATTTGGTTCATATATTTATCAGCAAAGGTTCATAATATTTCATCTAATGGTTCATATTGTTCAGTTCATAATATTTGGTCTATTGGTTCATGTCTTTGTATTGTTAGGTTGATAACAATTGTTAATAGTTCATCAAATTTAGCATAGTAGCTCGAGTGCATATGCATCAAAACGTTAAGAATTTTATTAGTTCCTTGATAATAAAGATGACAATAATCTATTCAAATACAAGATTATAACAACCAGCTCCACGATCATTACTAACATCATAAAATAATCCTTAGAAGTAAACAAAGATGGAGCATGGAGTATCTCGATCGGAAATTAAATGAGCTTGCATTTTCTGTAGTCTTGCATATGGAGTGATTGTAATTGATCCTTCCTTTAAGCATGTAAGGTTCCTTTGGCCAAAAGTTTGTATTACAATAAGATGTTGAAGCAATGGAATAATTCTTATCATTTAATGTGGTTCATAAATGTATTGACCACATAAACGAGCATGCTGAAAATTTTGACCGGAGCTTGATGAACAACCTACAATAATAAAAAGGAACAAAATTAAGCTAATTTAGAAGCAACATGGAACACATAATGAGCAATAAAAATGTGCAAAATACTGTTGTTATTTTGGTTCACAAAGATTGTCATTCCGGTTCATAATAGTACACATTAACGTTCATTTAAAATCATAATGCGGTTCATGTAAATAACAGTAGTATTTGACATAAACTATATCAAAATTGGTCACTTTTGGTGGATTTGGAAACCAATGTTATCAGAATCCCGATCCGATTCTACGATTCTAGCGATCCTACGATCCATAACACGCAAAACGATCCACGATCCCAAGTATAATCTTATTGGAGTAGGATCTTAAATAATTTAGAATACAATCTCGATTCGATCCCGATTTTACATACGATTCTAACGATCCTACAAACGATTCTAACGATCCTATAAGCGATTCTAACGATCTTATAAAATGACAATTTTAACTATATATTATTAATAATTTTACGGTTAACGTATCATTTCCATTAAAATAGTTGACTAGTACATCCTACAATATTTTTAATAATCAAATTAATAAGGTTTATCATTTTCTTACTTAATATATATGACAAAATATACAATATATTAGGTTATTCTTGCATATTCTTAGTTATAATGTAGGATCTTACGATCCGATCCAAAAGACCCGCAACGATCCAACCTAGAATCCCGATCCTACTAACCTTGTTGGAAACCAATTGACCAGTTTCTATTAGTTCACTTCAAATGTTCATAACTGAATTCCGTTCACAATCATAATTTTTTCTTTTGTCTTGGACATGTACAAAAGAACATGAAATAATCACACTTGAATAAAGTAACAGTACTAGGAATTGCTTTATTAACATATGTAAAGCTCATAATCCCATTTCAATCACTCCCTTAACAAATTAAGCCCATCTCTTTCTTCCCCTTTATAAATTCATGAAAGAAAAGGAATTATAGAGCAAGATCAGGTGGCTTCTGTTCAAAGGGATCAACCAAAAAAGGTAATTTAGTCCCACCTAGACATTTTATCAAACAAAAACCACCTATACATAGTCACCAACAAAATCACCTAGACATAGTTACCAACAAAATCCAGTCCATGAATGTTCAACAAACAACTAATAACCATAAGTTCATCTAACATTCAAGCAATCAAGCAAGATTTTGGGTTTTTATAGGGAAAAATAGTTTAAGCATTTTATCAAACACTTGGTGGACATTCAAACAAGTTTGAATAAATCAACCACTTTTTCTACCCAAATCCTTCAAATTGAAATGCAAAAAACATACACAAATCTTTATTTTGCAATCTCTATCAATTCTAAGGTTAATAAACAGGGGAAAAAAGAAGAGGTCTAGTAAAAATGTGCAAAATATCGTTTTTCAGTTGGTTCACAAATATTGTCATTGTAGTTCATAATATTAAACAAGAAGGTTCACTGAAAATAACAATGCGGTTCATATAAAATAACAATACGTATTGTAAGTGAGACGATCTAGCAAAGGTCACAAGGGTACTAATTGTTGATTCAAAACAATCTCCTACTAGTCAGTATGGATAACTAGTCATAAACATATACACGCAAGCATCATTGAAAATATTCCAAGACATTTTAGCAAAACATGCTCATTGAGACATTTTATCAAACACTTTGTGGGCAATCAAATAAGCATACAAATTTTAATTCTAGTTTCTATAAAATTTTGTTTACAATCCTAAAACCAAGAGTACAACACGTTTCTCCATAATCTCAAGCAACAAAGAACAATAAACAACAACAAATTTAGGAATTTGAGAGCAACAAATCATCCACCAAAACTAAACTCTTCTTAAGTATTCTTCATAACCACTTACCTAAATTCATTGTGCCTTCAATTTGGAGGAAGAGTATGTATCGAACGAAGGGGAGATCGAGATCGAAAGGGAGATCGAGATCGAAAGAGGGATCGAGATTAATCTCGCACGAAGTAGTTGTCGTCCATCATGTCGCCATTAATCACGTAGAGAGGGAGGAGAATTTAGGGCTGAAAGGTAAAATAAAAAAATAAAAAAATAGTAAAATGACAAAAGTACCCTTTCAGCTTTAAAAAACAAAGGAGAGTGAGTGTTGATAGCAGCCCATCTAGACCCTTAATCTCATAAAATCAACGGATGAGACTTGTTCTCATTTTACATGATAAGAATAATTCTCATTTGATCCCCAATCTAGAAGATTATAATATCTTTAAATCTACTATACTTAGAAATATATCTTATTATAATATCTTTTTTCTTATCTTTTATCAGATCTTTTTATTCTTAACTTTAACCATATAAAAATATCTCATGACCAAAATATCTTATCCAAAATAATTTAAATTTATGATATAGTTTTTAAAGGACATGCAAGCCTTTTTCTATATAAATAGCCTTAAGATAATAATTTCCATCCTCTTTACTCTAATTCTTTTATTCATTATAGTAACCTCCAAATAAGGTAAATATATTGTTTATATTATACTTTTCATGTATATGAGACTCATATTTTAATCCCATGATTAACAATTTTCCCATGTCCATCACAATGTATTTCTTTATATAAAAATACATGCAAATTGTTTATTTAATTTACTTAATTCCATACTTGTTCTTATTAAAATAATTTATTCATAATATCTTAATAATATTATTCCAAAGCATATTATAGGATTAAAGACATGCAAGTCTATTTTCCTTTTTAATAGAGCCTAGATACATTGAATCTCATTATCTTACTCTATTTCTTTAATAATTAAAATAAAATACAACCAAGTTATTAAATTGTTAAAATCAGTATTTACATGCTAAAAATTAATATTATAATCCTTACAATTTATTAGGATTTATTTTATAATTTGTAGAATTCATTTTCTCTTGAATCTTGCAAGCATGTTTATTTTTATTAAGATTTATGTACAAGCATTTGTATTTTATAAATCTGATTTTTAATATTTCAGAAATTAATATGTATAAAGCTGATTTTTAATAAGTGTTTTGGGCTTAAAAATTCTAGCCCAAGATTAATTAGAAATTACCCAAAATTAGGATTAGGCCCACTAATGCTCTTGCTTCTTCTCCTGATTGACGTACAATGCCAGAGAGGACAGGACGGACGAACGACGACGACAACGAGGCTCCTCCAGCGTGGTGCGGCTCCTGGCGGCCGGTGGTGGTGCGCCGGAGTGGTGGTGGTGGCCGGCCGGCACTCCCGTGGTGGTCCGATGGGGCTAGGGGAAGAAATCAGGGTTTTTTGTGGGTTTTTTTTGAAAAAAACAGCAATTAAAACTTTGAATTCATGGCTGAATTTTGCTTGATTGAGTGGGAATTATGAAGAAGAGTAAGAGAGGAATGAATTTTGAGTTTGAAGGAGATTTCAACCCCTTTATATAGGCCAAGAAGTGCAAGGTATGGATCCATGGTAATGCCATCAACCAATGGAGAAGGGAAGGATTGATCTCCATTGGTGAGATATGTGTTTGTCGGGTGATGATGTAAGGCATGTGAGGTCATTGAGATGGTCTTGCAAGCAAGGGGATGAAGAAGGAGAAGCTTGGAGCATGCAATGGCTACATGTCGCTTCAATCAGACAAGCGTCTGATTGATTTTGGGGGGAAGAAGAATTAGAATTAAAATAAGAATATAGAGTTGGGTAAAGAGAGTAGAAAGTTACAATGGTCTAGCAGATTATGGGTGTGTGCGTGGGAGAGGAGATGCAAGAGGTCTCGGGTTCGAGTCCCGGCTCTTGCCTCCTTTTTATTAACTTTTCAATGTATTATTTTTAGCTTACTATACCCTTTTTATTTAATAAAAATTCCGAAATTATAAAGCATTATTTTTATTTAAATGCTTTTTATGCCTCCCTAATCCTTTATAATATATTTTTGAATTTATTTATTTAAATTATTTAAATTCTCTTGTTTAAGAGAAAAAGGATCATTAATGGTTTTAAAACCTTGGAATATTGCGGATATTACCTTTATAACATTTTTTTTATAATTTATTAAGACAATTATAAAAATACTTAAACTCTCTTTTCAAGAGAAAAATAGATATCCGACTTGCATAATATAGTTAATTAAATTCTTCATTGTCATTGTAGTAACTTTTGTAACCTTTCATAATATAATATGTAATCTATTTTATTTTATTTCGAATTTAGCGGATATTACAATAGTACCCCCTTAAAAATTAGTTTCGTCCCCGAAACTAGGAAAGACTTAGGGCGGTACAAGGTTAACACGGAAGGTAGCTACTACCAACTGTGAGGTAACAATAAAGGGTCTAGTACCCCCTTAAAGAACATTTCATTCTTTAGTTAAGGTGACTGTACAAGTAGAAAAATTAGCATTGTACCTTTTTCTTAAGGAACTGTTACGTTAGTATTCCTTAGAAAGATTCCCACATTTGAACTTATGTGGTTTAACGAAGTTCAGGGATAAGAATGGAGATCCGATTGGTTTTGATAGCAAAGTAGGCTGGGGTCAAGCGGTTTTATTCAATAGCTTGAGTCATACCTACGGAAGTTCGAGGTTGACTTTTCTAAATAAAGGTTGGACTGCTTAGAGAATAAGCATCCTAACTGAATGGTGCACTTAAGTGCTTCTAGGAAGCGAGCAGGAAAATGACTAATTCATTCCATTCTTTTTGAATAGAGTCATTGCGAAAGAATTCTTTTTTGATGGAAATTCAATAACTTTCGAGATGAATTTGAAGTTTTGAAAGTGTAAGGGCCATGCCTTGGAAGAAGAATCTCGAGTTACGATTTCTAAAGAAGTTACTATTGGGATAGGTGATGGTTATCTCCCAAGAGGCAGTAACCATCTTTACGATGTCGTATTCGAATATATTATACTACCGAGAAGTGTTTCGAGCGTCCCTTTATTTTATATTTTATAGAATTTATAAAAATGTAGTTTTTCGTAAGTAAGGTTAAACTCGAGGGACTAAGTGGTTTCATTCCACCGATGTGATCAGTATCGGGGAGCGATTTCCAACATAATCGCCCAAAGTGTATATATTCATAGGAATAAGACCTGGAGTTCTACCTCAACCAAGTGGCCAAGATGGGAGGTACAAGTCCATTCTTATTCACCACCATGAATCTATACCGAAACCTTTGATTTTATAACTTACAAATTCATTATGGTATATAAGTAACATTTTGAGGTGAACTTAGTAGTACAATGTATATATCATAATGTTAAATTAGGGTTTAGCTCGAACGTTCTCTTATATAAGTTATCAATGGAACACAGGCTTTGGCTCGATACGCAAGGATATAATATGATAACCATAATCATAATATAGATTCAAAAGGAGAGACCCTTAAGAGGAAGAGTGTCACCGGCAGGGTTTGACATTTCAACTATTGTTGCGATACAAAAGTGCCTTAAGGGCAAAATTAATATGATTACGAAGATTAAACTTGGATAGGAAGGAGGATCCATCTATTCCTCCGGAACATCCGAGGCACAAGGGTTGTCACTTTGGTGCATCTCATAGAGTCGTTGACCTTGACTTTGGGATGTCATCGGTCCCTTCCCCTTATTGTGAGCTGTGGACTGTACCGAAGCAGTTCCTGCGGTCCTGTTGGAAGATTGAGGGTACTGGGAGATTCTGTTGGAGCGAGCTGGTCCTGATTTGTTTGCTGGTTGCCTACAGAATTGGCGGAGATGTCCGTCTCTCCCACATTTATAGCACTTCCTAGGATCCTTAGTACACTTTTTGTTGATATGCCCGAGTTCCGCACAGTTGTGGCAAAATATTGGACCTTTTGTGGATCCGAGCTTTGGAAGGATTTTGGCCCAGCTGACATGGCCTTGTTCTTACTTTTCTTTGACCATTGGGATCCTTGCGGGGAAGCCGGCGTCTTGAATCCGCTTTGGCTGGAGTGATGAGGCTTCCCTCCACCATTCTTTATGCGCTCAGGGCCCTTGAGAGTCATTTCCATCCTATATGCGGCATCCAGGTATTCCTCTAGAGTCTTGTATGTGTGATTTACCATCCAGGGTTTGATGGTGTCGCTCATCCAGCGGTGAAAGCGCTTGATCTTCTGCTGCTCTATGGTGATCTCGTCCTCGGCGTACTGGAGTAGATGATTAAATTTCTTGGCGCGTTCCAGTACACTCAACCCATGGACTTTCGGAGAGTGGAGTTCATCAAGTTTCTCATCTTTCATAGATTCAGTGAAGAACCGGTGCATCATTTTATCCTTGAACATGGCCCAGCTCAGATCGGGGCGAGTAGATAGGCTAGAACTTTCCCACCATTCACCTGCTTCATCCTTAAGCTTCAAAGCAGCCATGTGCACTTTATCTGCTTCCGAGCAGTGCACGTTCCTTAAAAGTCACTCCACGTGGGAGAACCAGTACTGGATTCCTGAAGGGTCGCCTGTCCCGTCGTATGAGTCGGGCTTCATAGCGTTGAAGGTTATTATTCCCTCTGCGAAGCTGACTTCCTTTGGCTTGTTGGGAATGACCTCGGCAACTTGAGCTCCTTCTTGCACTTCCTCTTGTACTTCTATGTTTGTTGGGTTAGGCACCACAACAGGGATAGCCTCTTGTACTAGTTGTTGTACGAGAGTGCGTAATGCTGCCACTGTACCCTCATTAAGCATTATCGGGGCTGCTGGTGCTGGAGGTGGGTTTTTCCTTGGTAAACCCCGGACCTCGGTGTGACTTTCTTCGCCACCCCCAGCTGGGTTGGGAAGATCTCGCTGGCTTGCTCCACGTGTGGTGACTACCATCTGAAGGTTTGAGCAAAGTTGGTTCATTTGTTAATTCATAAGTGTAGTACGAATTTAACGTGCCAGTTTATAGAAGATTGGAAATTTTTATTAGAACTCTTTATGGAGATGGATTACAAGGGCTTTATATAATAAGCCATTATCCTAAGGACGGAAAGAAATACTACCGACTCGACTATTCAAGAACAAAATGGATAGTCAAGTGAAGTGGACTACTTAGAGTTTCACACTTCTTAACGATAACAGTCGAATTTTAGGCCTAGGGTGGGGGCTTGAGAAACAAAAATTGTCCAAAAATCCTTCGTCGAACAAATTTTTTTTTTCGAGAGCTCCTTCCTCGTGGTTCAACAACTGGGCTTGCTCGGTGGTCTCTTGACCTGATTGGTCACGGAGCGAATTATCAATTCCTTTTTCGAGTTATTCCTCTTCGGGGTTCTCCTCCTCAAGGTTCACCTCGGGTGCATCTTCTTCTTGTAGAATTAGCTCGGGGTTATCCTCGGGGTTTCCATATGGCAACAATGGTCATTGGGCAAAAGCCTTATTGAGCTCTTGGTCAGCTTTTCTAGCTTCAACAATCATCGTGTTGACTTATCAAAATGGGGGCGAAGAAAAGTCCATGACGTGGCTTTCACATAGCTTTATTAAGGTTGACAAACATCAAATATCACGCCAAGCTTCCATATGTTAGTTGAGCAAATCCTAACTACTTGTCGGTTCGTCGAATTAATATATCCTTCATTGGTCGGAAATCTCTACCACTCCTTTATCGCTAGATCATTGTTTGCCCCTCACATACCTCTCGATAATCTGTTTCGAGATCGGGTTAAGTGGAGACATGTTAGATCTTTAGTCGACTAAGCCTTCTTTGGTGTCCTCTTTGGAAATTTCTATCTTCCCGTGAGTCACTGGCTCAGTAAGTTAGGCTCTATGGAAGCATAAGTATTTAGCTGGCGTGACTTTTTCTCATTTCCGATGCGCGTGAACTTAGTTTTCATTACAACCATTTTCTGTAAATGGCTAACGATCGACATTTAAATATAGAATATCCGTAATTCTATATATGAAGAAGGAGATAGTTGCAGGAAGTTTTAAAATTTGAAAACAAAATTTTCATTTTAAACACATGTATATCCTTAAAGAATTATAATGGTTTTAAAATCTCTATTAATGGCTCATTTTATATGGCCTTAAATTAAAAGACGAATCTTTAAAGTAATTTTTTTTATTTCATGTATGACATGAAGAAATTTTAATCATGGAAGGAGAGTCTAAAGATTTTTTTTTAATTATGTGACTTCTGTCTCGGGTTTCGGGGAATTCCTATTATCATTTAAAGGAAATTCTTCGAATCTTAATTCTTTGATTCTGTGCAACGAAGATATTGGATGGAAGTCCTAAGACATTCTTGGATATAAAGTTTAAACATAAAACATCAATTAAGTTAAGACTATTTTCTTGGTCCTATTTATGAAGGTGGGGAAATTCAATAAAAGATTCTTGTTATAAGAGTTTCCTAACTTGCAGAAGTTACTAAGATGAAAAATTTAAGTTTAAGAAGAATTCTATCTTATGTGAATAAGTTAAAGAGTTGGAACATATTTATTACTTAAGTTTTTAGGAGGTAAAAAGGAAGTTTCCAAGAATAGTAGTTCTAGAATTGAATTAAAGTTTAGATTTTTTTAAAGGAAAATTCTTACCTAAGAAGTTTAAGTTACAAAGTTGACACTTTTAAGTTTCCTAGAGGATATAATAAGGAACTTTCTATAAGTAGAAGTTTCGGTTTGCAGAAGTAGGACTTGGGTTTAAAAGTTCTCGGGTTTCGAAAATTTTCGGTTTAAAAAGTTTTCGGTTTTGAAAACAAAACGTTCGGCTCTGATACCATAAATGTAACACCCCTAGTTTACAACATTGGGTATTACCGCCAGTGGCCTCGGACTTTACCGTCCAAAGCCACCCAAGGCTCTTAGAATGATTTTGAACTCATAAAGTGCGGAAATTAACACAATTTATACAATAAGAAGGATGCTCTCAAAAGAGACTTTGTTCTTTAATTGAAGATGAAATTGACTAAAAGCGGAATTTTATTTATTGATAAGAACTTTCGTGCATTACATTGAGAGTTGTTTTACAAATGTAGCAGCGGAAAGTAAAGCCATTTAGAAAGGGTTTAAAAGACGAAATTAAAAATACAATTATATTTTCCCAAGACAAATCATGTGATGATGATTTGCTTGGTTTTAAAAAGGGAAGAGCCGGTGCACTATCTTCGGAATGCCTCGCTCTTATGAGAATTATTTCCTTCCTTCCTTCAACGTCGTCTTGCCTTGACCTTCGATTCTCGCCTAACGCTTCTCGAATCTTCTAGACTTCGTCTTCAAAACTTCAGTGTACATTCCTACAGTCTGGCATTTGTCGCGAAGGGCGAGAAATACCAGGCAAAAATGCGGAAGTAGGGGAATTAGTCTAAGGAGACTAAGCAAGTGAGAACGGAACTTCTCAAGGGTATTTCGGTAATTTTATAATATTCGAGAAATATTAACAGAATGTGTTTTAAGGTATAGGTCTTTATGTGGGGCTTATCGAGACGGAGAAGAGTGTATCTCGAGAGGAGATAACTCGTTAATCGAGAGAAGAACTACGAGATTGTAGACTTCTTTTTTAGAGTAGGAAGTATGTTGGGAACGTTATTAATTCATACAAGTTTTTGAAAACCTCTCGCGCCCTTGCGAACCGAGAGCCGGATCGATCATTTGAGATCGGTCCGGTTTTGGTGTCTTTTAATTGTGCATTGGGCACTTATCTTGTATAGTGATGAAAACTCTCACTTAGGTTGACATATTTTAAGAGCGTGGGAGGGGCTTATGTACCGGCCCGAACCACTAACAGGAACAAAAGTTCCGGCACTTAGCTGGAGTGCCTACATCCATCCGAGGCGTAGGAGCGGACATGGATCATGATCTACAAGTCGTAATTTATGCATGGTGGCAATACGACTTTAGTGGGTTATATAGAGGTGTCGGGTTAGGCCCGCACCCAGTACTATTTTTATCCAAACCGATCTCGAAAAGAGATCGTAAACAATCAAGGTCACAAACAAGACTAGCATAATTGTCCTATCGAATATTTAAATAACAGAATAACGATAACAATGGGGTCATTAATTTTAGCAATCGCTATTCCTAGGTCCATTTTATTATTGACAAACAAGTTGTTCCCAACATCGAGAAATTTCACGAAACGAGTTTATTAAGGCTACAAGGAGAAATTCCACTTGCCTTTGCTTTTACGATAGCGGATTAGCGAGATAGCGGATAACGTTGTTCACGACTTGGAACGGAAACTCGACCTAAAGACACGAGATAATCCGATAACTTTATTAAGAATTTCCGAATTCTTCTAAAGTTAATTCCAATCTCTTTTATTCTTCTTAAGAGATTAATTTTCTAAATTATTATATTAATAATTTAGTTGGATAAGAATAAAATAATAATATTCCTTATTATTATTTTTTTTTAAATATTGTAATATCCTTTTATTTCTTAAAAGTCCTTAGTTTTGTATAATTTGTTACCCTTCTTGCCACTCAAGTAATAGCTTACTTTAAATTATTAAAATATTCCTTTATGATCTTAACTTGTTATTTTATTAAAATGAAAAAGAAAGGAATATCTTTATGAAAATCTTATAGTATAGTTTTCAACATTACAAGAAATATAGTTATTACTAAAGTCTTCTTAGGATTTTAAAAAGTCTAATACGCCCTTATTATTTGCTAACTCATATAGTATTATTATAATATTATCTTTTATCAATAATATCCATAACATTACTTTAAAATAATATTTCTCATTAAATTCTTATTTAAATATACAAGTAATATTAAGTAGAGATAATAATATTACTAGGCATCATTTTTAGTAATTCCCATAAATAGGACTTTCTAGATAATTTTTATAGTAAGCTTTCTATAAATATAATATGATAATAAAATAATCTCATTATCTTCTCTAAATAATTTCCCCAATATATTTTTATTTTATAAAATAGAATCATGTCTTAGAAAATTATAATATCTTTAAATCTACTATACTTAGAAATATATCTTATTATAATATCTTTTTTCTTATCTTTTATTAGATCTTTTTATTCTTAACTTTAACCATATAAAAATATCTCATGACCAAAATATCTTATCCAAAATAATTTAAATTTATGATATGGTTTTTAAAGGACTTGTAAGCCTTTTTCTATATAAATAGCCTTAAAATAATAATTTCCATCCTCTTTACTCTAATTCTTTTATTCATTATAGTAACCTCCAAATAAGGTAAATATATTGTTTATATTATACTTTTCATGTATATGAGACTCATATTTTAATCCCATGATTAACAATTTTATTTGTCCATCATAATGTATTTCTTTATATAAAAATACATGCAAATTGTTTATTTAATTTACTTAATTCCATACTTGTTCTTATTAAAATACTTTATTCATAATATCTTACTAATATTATTCCAAAGCATATTATAGGATTAAAGACATGCAAGTCTATTTTCCTTTTTAATAGAGCCTAGATACATTGAATCTCATTATCTTACTCTATTTCTTTAATAATTAAAATAAAATACAACCAAGTTATTATATTGTTAAAATCAGTATTTACATGCTAAAAATTAATATGATAATCCTTACAATTTATTAGGATTTATTTTATAATTTGTAGAATTCATTTTCTCTTGAATCTTGCAAGCATGTTTATTTTTATTAAGATTTATGTGCAAGCATTTGTATTTTATAAATCTGATTTTTAATATTTCAGAAATTAATATGTATAAAGCTGATTTTTAATAAGTGTTTTGGGCTTAAAAATTCTAGCCCAAGATTAATTAGAAATTACCCAAAATTAGGATTAGGCCCACTAATGCTCTTGTTTCTTCTCCTAATTGACGTACAATGCTAGAGAGGACAGGACGGACGAACGACGACGACAGAGAGGCTCCTCCAGCGTGGTGCGGCTCCTGGCGGCCGGTGGTGGTGCGCCGGAGTGGTGGTGGTGGCCGGCCGGCACTCCCGTGGTGGTCCGATGGGGCTAGGGGAAGAAATTAGGGTTTTTTGTGGGTTTCTTTTGAAAAAAAACAGCAATTAAAACTTTGAATTCATGGCTGAATTTTGCTTGATTGAGAGGGAATTATGAAGAAGTGTAAGAGAGGAATGAATTTTGAGTTTGAAGGAGATTTCAACCCCTTTATATAGGCCAAGGAGTGCAAGGTATGGATCCATGACAATGCCATCAACCAATGGAGAAGGGAAGGATTGATCTCCATTGGTGAGATATGTGTTTGTTGGGTGATGATGTAAGGCATGTGAGGTCATTGAGATGGTCTTGCAAGCAAGGGGATGAAGAAGGAGAAGCTTTGAGCATGCAATGGCTACATGTCGCTTCAATCAGACAAGCGTCTGATTGATTTTTGGGGGAAGAAGACTTAGAATTAAAATAAGAATATAGAGTTGGGTAAAAAGAGTAGAAAGTTACAATGGTCTAGCGGATTATGGGTGTGTGCGTGGGAGAGGAGATGCAAGAGGTCTCGGGTTCGAGTCCCGGCTCTTGCCTCCTTTTTATTAACTTTTCAATGTATTATTTTTAGCTTACAATACCCTTTTTATTTAATAAAAATTCGGAAATTATAAAGCATTATTTTTATTTAAATGATTTTTATGCCTCCCTAATCCTTTATAATATATTTTTGAATTTATTTATTTAAATTATTTAAATTCTCTTGTTTAAGAGAAAAAGGATCATTAATGGTTTTAAAACCTTGGAATATTGCGGATATTACCTTTATAACATTTTTTTATAATTTATTAAGACAATTATAAAAATACTTAAACTCTCTTTTCAAGAGAAAAATAGATATCCGACTTGCATAATATAGTTAATTAAATTCTTCATTGTCATTGTAGTAACTTTTGTAACCTTTCATAATATAATATGAAATTATAAAGTTTATTAGATTCTCTCTTTTAGAGAGAAAAAAAATTTATTGGGATATTTATCTATTTTATTTTATTTCGAATTTAGCGGATATTACAAGATCTCATAAGGCTCTTCCTCTTCCAGGTCGACGACCACTAGAGGTTTAGTAGAGAACGCTTAGCGGGGGTCATAGTGGAAGGTAATTCAGTTTTGACCTTCACATTCAGAGGGGGCATGGAATCGCTAGAGTGCATCTTGTGTTGATCATATTCGTTGCGGAGAAGACCGGGCTAGAACGTAAGGTTCAAGCTCTTTACAAAGCAAAGGACCTTCCATAAGAGGCTTCGATCCATTATGTAATGAGGAAGTTAAGAGGTGTAGGAGAAAGTGATTAGACCGAGGAAGCTTACCCAAGGAAGATGGTGCTTGGGAGATTTTTTAGGGTTTAGACATCACAACCAACATTTGACTCTTCTTCTCTTAATTTTCTAGGGAAGGATTAGTTTTGGAATCTTCTTCAAGGTTGTGGTCTTGCGAGCAATCTTCCACTTCATTACTCGATTCCCCTTCCGCTGAATTAAAGAGAACCTTCTAGAAGAGAGGCATGTTGAGTGGAACCTTATATAGTTGAAAGCACGCTTTGATAGTGGAGGCATGAGTGTTTAAATCCTTTGGTACTGTAAAAGCAATCCATCTAAAAAAAGGAAGTTAAAACCTTGACAAAAGTGCAAAGTTCAAAAATAATTCTTATATATGCTCAATATTCTAACGATCGGAAAACACCAATCGATAGTCCAGTCCTTATCATTCACTTTTACGTACATTCGGAACCAGAGGGTTCTTCTCTTCTAGATTGCAAGATAAAATTCCCGGGCCTAACTATGGACACCCAGGAGGCAAAAAGCAAGTCATCGACAAAGAAATCCACACCATTCTCATGTTTGAGCTCGCTAATGCGAAGCAAGATCCACCATGCTGCCAGAAGAAGTTGTCCGGTGAGATCTTTAGTGTGGTTAAAAATATTGGATTAGAGGAGTGACAGGAAAGTTGAGGCCATGAGTAAAACGGGATTCCAAGAAACAGACCCAACCAACCCTATCCTAATTTAAGACGTTCCTTCCTTGGATAGATTATTACAATAGCGGTTGGAAACCTATGGTGGGTGATGACAGGGCCGTCTCAACGATTTTAGTGGTCCTATGCAAAATTTAATTTTAAGCCCTTGTAATAAAGTTTTGGTATTTTTCTATTGTATCAAAATAAAAATTTGATGAATAATTATCTTATAGCTAATTGTTAGTAATTAATTCATAATTACTCCTAATTTTTTTTTCATTAGTTAGGTTTGTATATTCAAATAAAGATATATTGATTAAAGTATTAGATAGCTTAGCTAAAATAAAAAAGCAAAAATCAAATTACTTTATACTTTAATTCAAGACAAAATTTCCTATTTACTTTCAAAACAACAGTAAAAAAATGACAACAAAAGTTTATATTGTTTCTACAAGATTCTGGAGATTTAGCGACCATATTTGGCGACCAAGTTGGTCGCTAAATCGATTTAGCGACCACAATCTGGTCGCCAAACGTAGTCGCTAAAAGGCCAGACGCTAATATAGTAGCGACCACGTGGTCGCTACAGTTAACGACCATTTGGTCGCTCAATAGCGACCATGGACACCACCGGTCGCCACTATTATGGCGACCGGTATTGCGACCGATGCGACCACAGTGTTCGCCACGGGCGGCGACCACTTGGTCGCAAAAGGACGCCAAATATAGCGACCAGGTGGTCGCCACCTATAGCGACCACCTGGTCGCCAGAAAAAATAAACGCACGGGCTTGGCCTTTCTCTGAATCTAAACGCACCCTAAACGCACGATCGTGCGCACATATTGCACGGGCGTTCAAAATATAGCGACCATATGGTCGCTAATATTTATTTAATTAAAAAAAATAAAAAAATATTTCCGCTTTATTGATATTAATTTAAATTAATTTAAAAAAAATTAGAATTGCAGAAAACAAAATATTTACAAAATTAGTTCCAAAAATATTTACAAAATTATTTTAAAAAATATTTACAAAATTAATTACAAAAATATTTAAAATAAACTATCTAGTTGTTTCCGTCAGGGTTGGCCGCATCACTTCCGTCGGGGTTGGCCGCACCACGGGACCCACCCTGTTGTGGGTCGAAATTTTCCTGCATCCTGGCCATGAACTCCTCGAGCCGAGCGACCCTACTACGTAAGTCCGTCACTTCGGTCGTAAGCTCGGCGTTGCGCTGCGTCAAATGCTCCGCCCGAGGAGGTTCCCGACGGGGCGCCATCGATCGCGACCCATAGAACTCGGAGGCGGCGTTGCCAAGCCCGAAGACAGCGCTGCCCGAGCCCACCCCTCCAGCGGCCGTCAGAAAGGCATCGCACTCGTCCTGAAAGGACGGAGTGCTGCCCGTCTCCGAGGACCTCTGGGAGAGGATCTCCCGGGTCCGAGCCTAAAAAGCGTAATCATATAAATAAAAAAATAATAAACTAAATTTAATAAGATATGACATAATTGAAATACTTACAGCGATCTGGGCGGACCGGTCGTCTATAAAATGCCGGTCCGGGCCCTGTGTGTGCGTCTCGATGAGAAGCTCGAGAGGCGTAATCGGACGACCCCGTTGGGTTTCCTACGAATGATTAACATTTATTAATATTTATTAAAAGTATATTAACCTATTATAAATAAATTTAAAATAAAATACATAAATTTAAATTAAAATAACGTACCAAATGTTGCATGGTATCGAGGTGGGAGCTCGAACCGCTGTTGTGGTTCGCCGGATTTGTATGCCGGATTCTCTTCTAACGCTCACACTTGGCCTTATACTCGGGTGTGTTCCAATACGCCACCCAAAGGTCCCAAGCGGCAGAGTTGATCCAGCTCGGCTTCTTCCCCGCCCGACGACTCTTCCCAACCTTGTCGTCATATCGCTTCTTCGCGATCTTCTCCCACAATAGCCAGACCGTCTCGACGTCCATACCCGGCTTCGTGGCATCCCAATGGAAGTGCGTCTAATACAAAATAATAAAACAAACATATTAGTCGATAAATACGAAATATGGTTCGACAAAAAAAAATACGAAATATGTAAAACTTTATGCGAAATGAAATAAAATTACCTTCCAAGCCTCAAACCACCGCGCCTTTGATGCGGCGGTGGCAAAGTCGAACTCCGACGCCCTATCGTCGTGTTGTCCTGAAACGATGTGCGTGGACCACCGCGACACCATTCCCGACGGCTGCAAACTGCGAGATTTCGCAAAACGTGTTAGAACATGTTTTTAAAAATTTACAAATTTAAAATAAATTGAGTATTACCTCCCGCCGCAAATGGAAAGGTCCCATACGCGGTTGGGATCGAGCCCATTGCTCGATCCCGCCGAGGGCGCCGGAGTAGGGGCCGTGGACCCCTCTGCGGGGGCAACCTCGTCGTCGGCCAAATGAGGTGTGTCCGTGCGGGTCTCCTCGGAAACGTGCTCCTCCTCGTCAGGAAGAGGAGCTCGTGCACGACGTCGTCCTCCTCCTGACATACTAAAACAACAAAAACAACAACTCTAACAACAACTTAAACAACAACAACAGCAATAATCAACTTTAACAACTACAACATCAACAAAAATTGAAATTCAACAACAACAACAACAACAACAACAACAACCACAACAACAACAACCACCACCACCACCACAACAACAACAACAACAACAACAACATTTAAGTCCAATCAAATCAACTTCTATCCAAAATTTCTATTTCTATCCAAAATTCACTCAATTTCATTCAAACTCTATCCTAATTCATTCAATTTCCATACAAATTCAACCAAAATTCACTCAATTTCATTCAAACTCTATCCTAATTCATTCAATTTCCATACAAATTCAACCAAAATTCACTCAATTTCATTCAAACTCTATCCTAATTCATTCAATTTCCATACAAATTCAACCAAAATTCACTCAATTTCATTCAAACTCTATCCTAATTCATTCAATTTCCATCCAAATTCAATCAAATTTTTTCCAAATTCATCAAACTCTATCCAATGTCAATCCTAAACTACAAATTCATTCTAAAATCCTTTAACGGAAATACAAATAAACCGAGAGCGGGAAAATTACCTGGAAAAGGAGGCGGAAATAAACCGGGGCGGCGACGGGCTGAGGCTGAGGCGGGGCCCGATTGCTTGCGGCGGCGACGGCGACGGCGGATGCTTGCGGTGGCGACGGTGGAGGAGGGCGGCGGCGCCGGTGGAGGAGGAGGAGGAGAGGGCGGCGCGGCGCGGCGCGGAGGAGGGCGGCGGCGCCGGTGGAGGAGGGCGGCAGGGAGGAGGAGGAGGAGGAGGAGGAGGAGGAGGAGGAGAGGGAGGCGGAGAGGCGATTCGGGAGAGAGTCGGAGAAGGGCGGAGAGGTGAAGGGTTCCAGAATGAAGAAGGAGACGCGTTCTCCTTCTTATTCATACGTGGCGACCATATGGTCGCTATATTTCATTAAATACAGAAGTGGGCCATGATCACTAAACGGCGACCATGTGGTCGCTATATACAGCGACCATGTGGTCGCAAACTCCTTTTAGCGACCATGTGGTCGCAAACTCCTTTTAGCGACCATGTGGTTGCAACACCAATTATTTCGTACCCGAGCTGAAATTTCGAATTTCCCCCCAAATATTTCGGGGTGGCGCCAAAAAAATCGTTTTGGCGACCATATGGTCGCCATATAGCGACCATATGGTCGCTAACATTGAAATAAAATCGAAATACGCGCTAATAATTCCAATTTCGAGCTCCTATTTCAAAGGTCGCGACCATATGGTCGCGAACATTTGAATGGTGGCGACCATATGGTCGTTGTATATAAAAAGGTGGTGACCATATGTTCGCTGAAATTGCTATAGTACGGTGGACAAAGTAATTGGTTCGAGGGCTCAAATGGGACAACAACTACAATCCGTATCAGTTAATCAAACACTAATTAACCCAGTTCTCAGAAAACAACTTCATTAATTCATAATGAAACCAAGTTACAAACAACTTCATAAATTCGAACGAAACCAAGTTACAAACACTTGCTTCCTAAGTACATTAATTAAACGAACTGACAAACAACTAAATCAAACAAAGTGAAACCAAGTTACAAACAACTACAATTAATGGACTCTCATGTTGTACGTGGAATATGAACTGCCCGGATCTCAGCACCTTCTAGTACGCGAAGCTGCACAGCCGTTTCCCTAGCCGCAATGCGAGTAGTGATGTCGTCGCCGTTCAAGAAAAAACGGCTAAATCCTGGAGGTGCTCCCCCGGGAGATCGTGTCCAATCAACTATGACTAGTCTTAATTCCACTCTTGGTGTGGTGCTCCATTCGGTTCTTGTCTCCCTATTCCCACACACACGCACAATGGAGAAATTTATGACTTTTGGAGCTAAGGCGGTCGCTCGTTTGGTACAAGCTCTCCTTTGAGCCATTTGAGGATGGAAGTTTAAGGATGGATTTAGGGTTAGAATTTGAGGTGAAGATAGAGCTTCAATTGGGAAGGTATGTTGGAATTGGAGATGGAGATCTCCTTTTATGGTTGGAAAAGATGAATACAATAGTGTTATCAGAAAAGTGAATGGCAATACAATAGTGTTATCAGAAAAGTGAATGCATGGCAATAGTGTTATCAGAAAAGTGAATGCATGGCAATACAATAGTGTTATCAGAAAAGTGAATGACAATACAATAGTGTTATCAGAAAAGTGAATGCATGGCAATACAATAGTGTTATCAGAAAAGTGAATGGCAATACAATAGTGTTATCAGAAAATTAAGTGAATGACAATACAATAGTAGTATTCTGACTACATGTCTTCCTCATCTGTATTCGTCTCACTCTCAAACTCACCCTCAGACGTTTCAGTAGACGTCTCTTCTTGATCCTCAACGACATGATCCTCTCCGTTTGGGTCATTTAGCGGACCAAGTGGATCAATATCATGTGTGTCGTCGATAACTCGTGGAAGGGAAGGATCATGTTGAAATGCCTCTTCAATAGCAACCCCCCGTGAACCACTCTCGTTAGGGTCTACACACGTACCTTCATCGGGCCACACATTTGACTTCACTTTACATACCGCTATCCATTCAGCATCTGCACGCCTCATCTTGGGGTAATCTCGTATCCGTCACGGAGTACAGGGGGAGCACGACGTTCCCTTCTACCCTTCTTGAAATCGTTCTTATTGTTTCGGAAGCGATGATCATGTTCTGTAAACCTCCTATGACAATCGAACCAGCACATTTTGTGTCCATGGGTTAGATAAAATGCTTTAGTGTCTTCCATGCAATAAGGATACGTGTATTTCCCAGAAGTACTCCAGCCTACACAAACATATATTTGGTACAACACATTAAATTTAACGGCTAGCTTCATGATATATGCATGAATATATATAATATACTTGACATTATTTAAGTTGAGTCTAGAACAACATAACTGACAACATCGAATATGCCGGGAAGTCACTGATAGTCCATAATACAGCTGCACGCAAGACAAAATTTTGCTTCCTCCATGCATCATATGTGCACGCCCCATTAAGCCACAAATTCTTCAGCTCGGCTATCAACGGTTGCAAATACACATCCAACTTTTGCTTCGGACTCTTCGGTCCGGGAACAATAACCGTCAAAAACATAACCTCTTCTCGCATACACATCGATGGCGGAAGGTTATAGGGTGTCAGAATCACAGGCCAACATGAGTATTGGCGCCCTGACGCACCGAACGGATTGAAACCATCCGTGCACAAGCCTAGTCTAACATTTCACGTTTTTGCTGCAAAATCTGGCCACGCAGCATTGAAGTGCCTCCATGCCTCTGCAACGGACGGATGTCTCATCACTCCATCTTGTGCATGCTCTGCATGCCATCTCATGTGCTCGGCAGTCACCACCGATGCGTACAACCTCTGCAACCGTGGAGTTATTGGCAAGTAAAACATACGAGAATAAGGAATGAGCGTTGACTTGCCTTCCCTCCATCTAGGATACTCACAGATCTTGCAGGCCGCGTATTCTGCATCTGCACCCCAATATATCATGCAAGAGTTTGGGCAACAATCAATGGCCTCGTACGGAAGCCCGAGACCCTCGACTAGTTTTTTCGTGTCATAAAACGTGGCTGGTAATGTGGTCTCCGGGTGTGAAACACGACCGCAGAAATCCGAGATCATGTCGTATCTGCGCTCCGTCATCCTTAGCTTTGACTTTATGCTAAGTAGCTCAGTCGCCGCCTCCAACTGGGTCATATCACATCCAAGCCACAACGGCCTATTTGCAGCGGACAACATGTCGTACATATGCTGTGCATCGGGATTGGGTGCTTCATGATAATATTGATCCCCCTGCTCATGCCTTATACCCTCATTCTGCACGGGATCATCAGTAGTGTACGGACTTTGGGCATTAAAGCCATCATACACCATCTGCTCCATTCGATTATCATTCCCAGATACTGGTTATGCTGGATCAGTACTACTACAGCCTTCATACTGTCTAGACTCTGCCAACAAGGCAGCGAACATTTCGTCAGTCTCTCCGTGCGAAACCCAATGGTAATAGTTCGGAACAAACCCATCCTTAACAATGTGATAATGCACATCATCTACAGGAATCAGTTTCCTATTCTTGCACCTCCGACACGGACACCTTAATTCGGATGGGTCATATGTCGGCATAGCTTTGCAGAAGTCAATAAATTGTTGAACGCCAGCCAAAAACTCGTTGTGCAAAAACCCATCTATATGACGCACATACATCCATTCACGCATTTTTCCTTCCTGCAATTCAATATAAGACTATAATTAATTGACTTTTGCATTGTATAATCCTGGATATGGCGACCATATGGACGCAGATTAGCGACCATATGGACCCTGTATACAATTTGCGACCACTTGGACGCTAATTCACGTCCATTTGGTCGCTGAATAGCGTCCAGTTGGTCGCTATATACAACCTATGTGAACTAAAACTTTCTACAACCGATTGCTATGCTATATGAATTTAACGATTACTTAACAGAATCTCTTCTAATTAGATGAACGAATACTTTTTACACACAACATTTGTGTACAAACTGATAGCATGGCGGAATTAAATATGAAGAATAAGTTTTAATTACATACCTTTGATGAAATTGTCGGAAAAATTGACGTAATTTGGTCCTATGAACAACTTAGTTTTGTGAATGAATGTTTCTTTCTTCTCTGATTTTTTTTTGGAAAGAGATATATATGTATGAGGTTGTATGAAAGTGGCGGAATGAGAATTAGGGTTTTACACATTGCGATATATATGCTGAATTGGCGCGGATTTTAACACATAATATTTTTAGCGACCATATGGTCGCCATTTTGGCGGAATTTCACCCGCCAAAATTGATATTGTCCGCCAAAAGATATGGTCCACATCAGCGACCATATGGTCTCTATATGTCGCGACCATATGGTCGCCGCAATTCCAGCGTCGAGACGGTCGCTATATATAGCGACCATATGGTAGCTAAATATGGCGACCATATGGACGCTATTTGTAGCGACCAAATGGTCGCTAAATGAAGCGGGAAATTTGCCCGCGCTATTTATTGCGACCATGTTGCTCCAGAGACCACATGGTCGCCATCATTAGCGACCATATGGTCGTTATTTGTTTTTTTATTTTTTCCCTGATTTCGACGTCCACATTAGCGACCAATGGCGACCATATGGTCGCCAATTCGCGACCATATTTTATGGTCGCAAAATTATGGTCGCTAAATCTCCATAATCTTGTAGTAAAATATTAAAATGTTTGCGATGATATATTTTAATTAAAATAAAAGTGAATGTATAAAATGAAGAAATGCAACTGCGAAAACATTTGATGACTTATTATTCTTCATGAAGCTAAATCGCACAACAAGAAATTTTAATAAGAAAGATAGTGATACTGAGGCCTACAAAGAAAATGTGAAAAAGAGCCACATGCATGTACATAACAAGTATCGAACCTTCAACCTTTTAACATGGCCTATGCCCCTAACTACCACTAAGACAACAAAACAATGCTAGCTTCTTTTCCACATTAGACTATATGAGGCCCCATTTATTTTGGGGCCCTGTGCCATTGAACCACTTGCACCGCATACTGAGACGGCCCTGGGTGATGATATCCTGGATTTCTTCCAAGGTCATGATGCGAGGGTGGATGTTACCTTCTCCAAGGATTTCAAAGGAGGAGAAACCATGGTCGACAGGTGTTTTTTATTTTGGCTATAGTTCAGAAGAGGAAGTAGGGAAGAAGATGAATAGGATTGGGAGGGAGAGAAGTTACCTTGAACGATTGGAGAGACGCACGGTGAAATGACTTGTTATAAAGGGTAATAAAGAGGGCTTCGAGTGAACGCGTCCACATCCCATTAGGAGCGAAGGCAATCTTCATCACAAATCCCGCGTTTTAGAGCTCGTTAGTTTTGGATAAAATTAGGGATATTGTTGGGCCTCTAATCTTCCTGGCCCATTTAATCCCGATGATAAGCTTTCGGCCCATTCGAAATGAAACTCATGAGAGAAGCTCGGTAGATCGAACCAAGCTTTCGGCGCATCAGATGACGTGCAAATTAAATTGGATAGAAGTTTTCTTTAAAGATAAAAAGAAAGTGAAAGATATTGGCGTATTTCAGGTGATCATAGAAGTTCTGTAACCGCCAAGCAACCGCCGAAATATTATCTATAACAAAAGAAGTTTAGATCATTAGGGCTTTCTCTAAGATTTCATTATATATCCTATGTACTCGTAACTAGGGGGTGTGGGGAGAAACTCAATCTTCTAACCTATTATTTAACCTTAGATACTATTAATCCATAACGTCCATCGAATCGAAAGACATTAAATTACGATCCTCGATTATGACCTTTAAAAAAAAACGTTCAAATAAGTTAACTATTTTTCGTCCAAAATAGGATCTTCATACATCTATGACCTTTAAAAAAAAACGTTCAAATAAGTTAACTATTTTTCATCCAAAACAGGATCTTCATACATCAATTTACAATTCAAACAAATCCCAATCATCAACAACTAAAAGCATGCAACTTTTGATTTTCACCCACTAATTAACGGGGACTTGTGTAGGTTTTGCAATACTTTATTTTTCCTAAACTATTAACCACATGCTCCTTTACTACCCTACATCCATTTTGCTAAAAAATACTTGCTTACAAGATAAGTACGAAAAATTGGATGCGTGACCAGAAACCTATATGTATGTAAATATCGATCGAGAAACATGTTTATTGTACATATGTGAGAATGTGATCAAAATGGATAAATTAATTGCGAAGAAATGAAGAGATATATATTATGTATGGGATTGGAATGGATGGCATATTCAACGGCAGATACACCAACCTCATTTCATAATCCATCTTTGCCTCGTTTCTTAGAAAGTTCAAGGATACATTCATTTTACCTGTAACAGTATATATTAATTTTTAAATGCCTAGCTGCGCGCTGAATATTTATGCATGACATTAATAGTTTCTAGATGATATATGCATAGGGAACGCTTAGGAAGAATGGCTGTTATGTATGGTACAACTGTGGAATGGCTTTTATGCAATAATTCGTGTATAATTATTCGGAGATTGGTTTAAATGAAACAAACTTTTATCCTGACACGTAAAATAAATGTACTTTTACTACCGTTTTTAAGGCCAAAAGTAATGGCTTAAAATTATTACTACAGGGCCAAATTTCATTGCAATAGGTCTAGTGTAACGGATTTTATCAATTTTTGGTTAGTTACTATAGCTGCCATTGCCTTAGCCTTAAGGTAACGGTATAACAACCTAGTGTAACGGCTTGATAATTTTGGCTAAAACCATTACCATAGATAAAAATTCATTACCTATACATCCGTTACATAACCATTACAATTGATGCAATTGTTACATTAGCTAGTATAGCATTACCTATGTTACAACCATTACCATTTTAAGTACATCCATTACCTTATTTACAAAATACACAACCGTAACATTAGCCATTATATGCGTTACTTTATAATATAATATACAAAATATATATTATTTAGTTTAATTCATATACACCTACATAATTCATACATATATGAACATCGAATAAGCATATTCAAGATGTTTTAATCTAAACAAAAATTTATATTAATACATAAAAGTGTAGATACAAAAGTAGATACTCCTCCAAATTCAAATTGACAAATGTTTTGCTAGCTAGTTATATATATAGCTACAAATACATACATATATCAAAATGTAATTATAACCCTTCATATTATATGCATCCAAAAAGTTGTTCTTCCGCCAAATCTTCTTGTATATTAATTAGTTGGCTTCATCTTCATCCTGTAGTTAAACAAAGTGGAACATTACAAGTATAATTAAGAAAAACAATGAACATATCAAAGTACAAATCAAGAAACTTTTCACTAAACCAAAATTAGTTAAATCAAGCAGACTATAGCCAGCTATACCTAAATGTATCATAAATGGATGACTAGAGCTTATAATTTCAGCCACAAGACTCAAGTAAATAGATGTTGAATCAGACTCAAGTGACCCTTAATTACAAGTATATGCAAGGATAATAACAAATCAAGAATGAGAACAAGTATGTAGTTGAATTAAATCAGACACAAGTTCAACTACTTGATCCCATAATAGATGCCTAGAGCTAGAGTCATCATTCATCAACAATATCAGCTAGAATGAGATCAATTACCTAGCCTTGCCTTTTGAAAGTCTAAAGTCTTAGCATGTGAATGAGAATGTATTTTACTTTAGCAAAATCAGCCAATATCCAACAGGAAACCAAAGTCATCCAACAAAAATAGGAAACCAACAGAAATAGGAAAGCAAAACCAAAACCAACCAACAACAACAAATAAATGAATGTATTTCAATTCAGCAAGAAACCCATCTTGGTTCAGAGCTAGAAACGGCCAGAAACTCAGCTAGAAACTTAACCAAAATGCAATGTATGTTTGGTTACTATTTCCTTCTAGGTTCAAAGCCATTTTGAATTAGAAACTCATCCACAAACATCCAAAAAAAAGAACATACAGCCATGAATAGAAGAGAAGGCTAACCTGTGCTGTTGCATTCAGCTCAACATCATTAGAAAATCAGCCAAAAATAAAAATATACAGCTTTAAACCCTGAAAATCAGCCAAAAACAATACATCACATTAAAATACAGAATCTGAAAATACAGCTTTACAAATACAACACAAATCAGAAGAGATTCCAACTCCCATCATCAAAAGTATTAAGATAAACATGCAGAATCTGGAATGAACAGAATCTAAAAATAAACATGGAAGACATGAACAACTAAGCTAAATATAAGATCATATCAGCCCCTGATTAACAACATAATACATAACATAATAATCTAATCAACTTAATAAAAAATTAAGATTACAACTTTAAATGTATTATGCTTCAATAAATGATTTTTACCTATGCACTCAATAAAGTTCTCTAGGAGGATTATGGACAACAAAACACCATCCTTGTTTCTTAAGATCTTCTACAAAGTAAACTTGATGGGCTTGAGATGCAAAGATGAATGGTTCTTCTTCATAAATGAACTTATTACAATTGACCCGAGTAAGGCCAAGATTATCTTTTTCAGCATGAAACCATCTACACTTAAACAAGACAACACTATTACCGCCTTGGTAATAAATTTCAATGATTTCTTGGATTGACCCATAGTAGGCAACATCTCCCATGACAGGATTTTGGTCGTTGCTGCTGGAAAAACTAGGAGTTAATGCAGTTAGAGTTACTCCATAATTTTGGGTCACGGAATTAGCATCACGATTTGCGGTGTGAAACTTATACCCATTAATGGAGTATCCAGTGTATTTTTTTGCAATAAAAGAGGGTCCTATTGATAACCATTTGATATGCTCAATTACTTCTTCACCTTGCTCAAGCTCATAACAAACCTTCTCCTTAAACCAATCAACAAAATCTCTATTGTGGACATGAGCACTATCCCATTTCCTTTTCTTTCGATGGCTCACAATAGTCAGATGTTCCCTGCAATTCAATATAAATTAAGTTAAGACTTCTGCATTTTAGACAAGCCATACCAAAAATTAAAAAAATAAGTCAATTTCTTACTTGATGTATCTCTCAACTTCCTCTAAACCACAATTGAATAAGACATATTTGTGTGCCTGATTCCACATGGTGGCATCAATCTTATAAGCACCAGATTCCTTTGTTGATCTTCCTTTACCCATTATAGGACTACCTAATTTTGGCAACACAATTGTTGTTTCACTACCGTAAGTGACCTCTTGCCCCACATCAGTAGAAGAAGGTGCAGAATCACCTAAATATCTTGCACAAAATGTCACACACTCCTCGGCAATATATCCTTCAGCAATTGAGCCCTCGGGTTGACTCTTGTTTTGAACATATGACTTTAATTGTCTAAGGTATCTTTCAATAGGATACATCCATCTTGAGCAAACAGGTCCACCAAGCTTAATTTCCTCAACTATGTGAACAGGCAAATGAACCATAATATCAAAAAAAGCAGGGGGGAAAATCTTTTCAAACTCATAAAGAGTGTCAACAATATCAGACTGTAACTGATCAAGATCTTCTGGGTTAATGACCTTACTACAAACTCCCCTAAAAAAAGAGCTCAATTTAATTAAGGGGAGTGCAACATCTTTGTGCAATGTTGTGCTCACTGCAATGGGAAGCAAATGTTGTATTAGAAGATGAGCATCATGACTTTTGTATCCAACAACCTTTCTTTCAGCTACTTGGACACAACGTGCAATGTTTGACCCACAATCTTTTGGTAATTTGGCTTTTTTTAGCACATTACAGAATCTGCGTTTTTCACGTATTGGCATCCAAAATCTTGACTTTGGCATTTCAATTTTTCCATCTGCATATTCCTTAAGATGAAGCTCGGGCATAATATTCATGTCTTTCAAATCCCTGCTAGGGCTGTAATCGAACCGAGCCGAGCCGAGCTTTGAGTTGTTCAAGCTTGACTCGGTTAAAAATAGACGAGTTCGAGCTCGAACGCGAGCTTGGTTCGAGCTTAAATTATTGTTTGAGTTTCGTTCATTTAAATGTTCACCGAACTCGAGCTTATTCGCGAACCTCTGATTTAGTTTCTTCGATAGACAAATTCGTGAACAACTCGTTTACTTGATCAATTATTCAAGCAAATGAAAATAAAAATTAAACTACGTGGTTTGAGCAACACCACCAAAACTATGTAATTTAACATAAATGTTATATTGTATATAATATATAGTATAGAATAGTTTATTCATGAACTTGTAATCTAGTTTTTTATGAGTGTATAATCGAGCTTGCTCATGAGCATAAAATCGAGTTTGCTCATGAGCAAACGAGCCGAGTTATCTTGTGCTCAAGCTCAGTTCATTTATCTTTCGAGCCTTAAAATTGTGCTCAAACTCGGTTCATTTACAAACCGAGCCGAACACCGAATTTCTCACGAACGGCTCGGTTCATTTACAGCCCTAATCCCTGCGTGCTTTGATGTGATCTTTTGTCTTTCCAGGCAGTTTTAACAAAGTTCCAATTACATTGTCACACACGTTTTTCTCAATGTGCATCACATCAAGATAATGACCACAAGAAATACTCTTCCAATACGGCAATTGGAAGAATATTGAAAGCTTTCTCCATGGATTTTCGTCATCTGCTCTTTTCTTATTTTTCTTCCTTTGATCTTCTGTCTTGCCAAATTCATTTTCATAACCAGCCAACAATGCTAAAATATCATCCCATGTCAAGCGGTCTGGAGCAACATTTGTATTAGTCCTCCAAGGATCATCAATCTCCAAAAATCTTTGATGATCCATGTAACAATTCATTAAGCTTTTATGTAAATACTCTGTGCTGGTTTCATAATGGCAATTTGGACATGCTCTCTTCCCTTTTGTGCTCCAACCCGACAACATTGAGTATGCAGGAAAGTCACTAACATTGAACATTAATGCTGCATGCATCTTAAACATTTCTTTACTTGAAGCATCATAAGTTTCTAACCCAAACTCCCATAGTTCTTTTAGCTCCTTAATCAATGGCTGCAGGTAGATATCAATATCATTTCCAGGAGATTGTGGGCCAGGAATCAGCAATGCAAGCATAAAAAATTCGGGTTTCATGCACATCCATGGAGGTAAGTTATAATTCATTAATATAACAGGCCATGTGCTATGGGAAATACTCATTGTATTAAAAGGATTAAATCCGTCAGTTGCCAAACCCAACCTCACATTACGAGGTTCTTTAGCAAATGTAGGAAATGCCAAGTCAAAATCCTTCCAAGATTTACCGTCAGCAGGATGCCTTAAGAGATTGTCCTTGGGTCGACCATTAGAGTGCCATGTCATATCCAATGCTGTCCTTTTGCACATGAACAGTCTTTGTAACCTCTTCTTTATAGGAAAGTACCTCAAAATCTTAAATGGAATTTTTCGAGTTTTTCCATTTATATCGGTCCTCTCATCTGCTTTCCACCGAGGTGATTTGCAAACATAACAATATTCAGCCTCTGCTTGATCCTCCCAATAGAGCATACAATCATTGCGACATGCATCTATCTTTATGTAAGTCAGCCTTAATCCCTTCAAGATCCTCTTTGCTTCATTAAAAGAAGATGGAAACTTTGCATCAGGGTGCATAGCTTTCAAAAGCTTTAACAAATCATTGAAGGCGTTGTTACTTAGCTTGTTCTCACACTTAAACAAAAACAATCTAATAGTAAAAGAAAGCTTTGAGACGTTCTTGCAACCCGGATATAACTCTTGTTGACCACCTTCCATTAGCTTGTAAAATGTCTTTGACTCTTCATCTGGATCATTTATAAAAGTATCATGTAGCAACCCATCTATGTCATCATTTCTGATTTCTTCATCAATAAATTCAGGTGTCACTTCAATATTAACAGATGAATGTGCTCGTTCCTCTGATCTAGGAATAAAACCATTGGAAATAACATGATCTTTCACAATATTCTTTTGGCTAAACCAAAAGTGATAGCAACATTTTTCGCATGGGCAAGATATTTGTTCTCCTCGGGACCTATTTGCAAAAGCATCTTCAAGGTAGTCATCTAACCCTTTTTCATATTCATTTCTCCATCGCGGAAATTCATACCAATTAGCCATTTCTGTAATTAAAAAAGTTGAGTACGAAATTTAGCTAATCATATAGAAATTTTTAGCTAGTAAAAAAAGGTGATACTCTTAAAATAAAAAACTATCTGTCATACAAAACAAAAGATCATACTGATATATAGTCATAGAAATTACAGCCTGGCCTTGATAATTTATTGATCCTTAAGAATTTCTTTACTTGTAGATCAATAGTAAATGCAATATTATTAGTTGCTTAAAGTAAATGATATTACGAATCTCAAGTACATTGAGAAAAAATGAACCTCCTACGTTCCAGCACACACACAACTAAAACAAGTACTAATCAATGTGGTAATGAAGATGAAGGTAACCGCTTAATGTTCTATTTCAGCAACAGTATGCCTTCAGTGCATATTTATAAATAGAAATACATCAGGAAAACCGAAACACAATTAAATCCCACAAGAAAAAACTGAAGATGTTGACAATAATGATCCTGCTTGTAAATACTATCTATATTCTATAATTATTTTTATGCTTTTAGACCGAGTGTAACAACACATAGCACCAAAATCTTGTTTCTTTGCAAGGAAATGCAGCTTTTACCATCATTAATCTCAAAGCTAACTTTCTTCCAACATACAAAATATATGCTTTGGAGGAAATAAGAGAATTCAGAATTGTATAGTTGTTGCATATAATCAAATTTCACCCCCAAATTGGGAAACAAGTGAACAGATCCCCTAAACTATACATAAGCAAGGTGAATCAAATGCAATTCATACATCAAATTCAAAGGCCCAAAAACAGGGAAATTAAGAAGGAAAAATTAACTAATGGAAATGCACAAGACCCAATTGCCTAAGAGCTATAAACTAGAGAAATTAACTTTGCCCAATTGAAAAAGTAATAGCATAAAGACCAATCAAACTCACACAAAACTAATTAAATTTATAAAGGTAAAGGAAAAAGAGAAAGGGATAGAGGTATTTACCTTAGACCCACATCTTTTAACAAACACAATTTAAATATAATAATGAAGAAGGGGCTAAACTGATGTGACCATTCAAACCTATGTACCTCTGTAGAAAAATGAAAGAAATAACTATGTACCTCCTGTTCAATGTCTTGGTAGCTTATATCGCCTTCAAATATTGTCCAGATCAGAGCAAGTAGTAGTAATGTGAGTGGAGATATCAAGTACCTTGATAACCTCAGCCTCTGTTATTATAAATGAACCATTGATAATATCAAAATCTCACAAAAAACCACAATGTTATCTACAAACCATGCTCATTGAGAGGTTGTATATTCTAACTATGAGATTTAAATTCAAAAGAAAAAAATTGAATATATATAAAGAGAATCTTTATACTTTAAGTTTTTTGATACACTCTTTTGGACCACCAACTAAACATTTCATATCAACCAAGCATCGAACTTAAGTAACCCACAGAGGTAAAAACAATAGTTTTTTTTTTGTTTGGCCAAATAAACTAAAAAAAATCCATGCAGAAGATACTATATTTAATTAATGCTAGTATATATGTTGCATTGTCTAGATACTATATTCAATCTGAATGCCAAAGAGCAAAATTCATGACTTATTACCAAGAGTAAAGTAATTAAAAAACCATCTAATCTTTCGAAGGATAAAAAATTTAAAGGAAAAGATCTTAGGCCTTGTAGCTAGGCAACAAACTGAAATATCCTTGTACATAAACAAAACCACCAAAATCTATCCAAAAGCATAGTAAGACACAAACTAAAAAAGAAGGTGCTAATATTTATAAGCTATAAGAGAATAATACATTGATACTATTGAATTACAAGTGGATATGTATGTATTACAAAAACCCTTTTAAAAATCCAATCATATAGCTGTTGATACTCTATATTAACAGCCTCATTGTGAGCTAAAGATGAATTAGGCACCAAGTCATCAACTTTTAATAATAGTAGAAATAGATCATGGTGGATAATATGATCATAATGATCCATTGTTTTAGCTCCAACAAAATAATTATACCTGCACAACATGCATAGATATGACAATCTAGGCTAAAGCAGCAACTTGGTGGTGTTTAGCAAGTTGACTCAAACAGTCTACAATGCATGTTTGTAGATCTTTTAGAGGCCAAATAAGAGCTTATAGTACAGATAATGGTAGCTAAACAATTTTGAGGTGGAAATTCAGCTAATTTTTTTACTCTTCATTATGGATATGTGGAAGAGCTCTTAGATAGGAAACTTACTCAAGGATGTTGGCACTAGCAGGCTGACATACTGTGGGCAAGACCTTTTAAATTAGCCACCTCCTTACCTCGATCAAGAGAAGGTGTTGCACAGTCTCGAGGTTATAGGAGTTACTTCCAGACCTTTTAATGCATCAGAAATCAAATGTCATTCCAAGAGAACTTCCAGACCTTTTTCTACAGTAAAATCATACATATAGTCAATTTCTTCAAGATTAAACATATCACCTTACAAGCTAAACCAAGGTGTCATTTTATATTCACTTGAGCGGGAGGAAGCATATTGACATATTCAACATCTCATTTGCATACAAAAATAGCACAAGACACCCGAATATTCCTCCGCTAAGATACAAAGCTCAACTGAACCATTAAGAACCGACAATTAAGCAAGTGCAAAATACTCTCAATATACACAATTAGGCCCCTGAAAATGATGTCATAGCAACTCCACTTTGACCCACCAAAAATCATTCACACTTGTTCTCATCCATTGAATAAATTAGGGCACGAAGAATCCGAAATCCTACTCAGTTGAGAGAAGGAGAGAGTGCATACCAGAGTGGCTAGCGAGCATTCAAAGAGCAAACAAGCGATTTCATTGTCTTGTGCAAAGAGAGCATCGAGTAATTAGTCGATCTATTAGTTGGAGAAACTCAGAGAAAGAGGGCTCGATTGAGGTTTTCCATTTTGGGTGGCTGGGAAATGGGGCTAAAAAACGCTGAAGAAGGTTGGGGAAAGGGACTCAATCGATCGGTTCGCATTTAGGGTATGGGAGTTTTAATAAAATTATATTTGAAGGCATATTTTACTTTGTGCGCTAATTTTTTACCCCCTCGCGCCTCAATTTCAATTTTGCGCCATTTTTTCGGAACTAATTATTCATTACCTTTGAATACATTAGCCGTTACCTTAGGTTAATTTTTTTTCTTTTTTAATAACCGTTACCATTGCTATAAATTTGGGTTGCTTTTGAAAACATTTGTTACATTAAAGTGTTACCTTAGATCATAGTGTTACATTTGATAACAAGTCATTACATTGGATCATCTATTGTAACACAACGAAAAACTATTACAATTTTTTTTGTTACCTTTGACCTTATAAACGGTAGTGTTATAGTTCGTAGTGCAATTTTCATACAAAAGTGCATTGCAAAATACAAACAGTGCAATCTAAAAAAGTACACTACAAAAAGTACGAAAAGTGCACTGCAAAATACGAAAAGTGCGAATCCGAAAAAGTACACTCCGAAATAGGAAAAGTGCATTCGTTTCAGAATAAGAGTTCGTTTCAATTTATATATGTATGGAATGTTATTAGTATATGTGTGATTTGTTATATGTATATACAAGGACAGACCCAGAATTTAACATTAGGGTGGGCTAATTGTCACTAACTTTTTTTGGGTGGGCTAAATTACCTTAATTTAACACTAAATTTACCTAATTTTTTTATTTTTTATTAGCAAATTTACCCTTTTTTTATTATTTTTTATTTTTTTAGGGTGGGTTGGGGCGTACCCAAACCTATCTAAGTTCTTCCCTATGTATATGAGCAGGGGCGTAGCCAGGAATTCAACCCAATGGGAACTAAATTTCTCTGGGTCAAATTCTTGACTACATCAAAAAAATTGAAAAATACAGATTTTTTTTAATATTTTTTTGTATAATTTTTTTTACATGGAAATGTTCTTAAAAGTACTAAGTGGACCCTAGGTGAAGAGGGATTGTCTAGGCGGCCTAAACAAGCACCTAGACAAACTAGGTGGACTTTTAAATGGGCTGGAAGACTAAGCGGGATATGACCTTTCAGCGCCTAGGCAGGACCTAGACGGAACTAAGCGGGAATTTTTAGAACAATGTAGAAAATTTGTATTTTTCTGTATAAAAAAGTGTGTATTTGAAAAACCCTTATTTTGTATTTTTCATCCAAATAAAAAATTAACTTCATTCTTTTGGCCAAGTAGACTAGTTTTTATCAAATAACTTAATATTTTTTATATATATATTTTTTTACAAAAATATTTAAAAATTGAGTGGGGGCTATAGCCCCCACTTACCCCCTTCTTCCTCTGCTAGTGTATATGAGTAATTTGTTATTCATGTATACATATTTTGTTATCTATGGCTTGTTATTCATATACGCGTGATGTTGTTATCACTTATCAATATATAAGTTACTAGTTGTCCCCGTCGTGCCCTGCACGACTATGACTCGATATTTTTTAGATGTACTATAAAAAAGATATTTATAAATAAAAATATAATATAAAATTTAATGTAAGTAATTTATTGTCCGTAATATGTAAAAAAATTATTTTTTAAATAAAATAAAATAAAATAAATGTAGATGATTAAGTTTAAAATTGAGAATAAACATTATTAACATAAAATAATCTACATTGCTCATTTTCCTTGACAATATTTGATAAATAGGTTTAATTTAAAAGAATGAGATAAAATATGAAGAAAATAAAGCAAAAAAGATATATTTTGAAAATATGGAAGAGATGAGATTGATCATATATATTTTATTGGCTTATAAAGAAAAAATCCAACCATTAGTAGTAAAAAATTTTTAGTTAAGATATTATCTCCTACCAAAAAATTAAGATATTATCTAAATTTGGGGAATAAAAATAAATTTTAATTAAGTGGAAAAAATTTGCCATGTGGAATATGAAGTGGAAAAAATAAATAATATATAGTAGATATGCTAGAAACTTCCAAAATTACAATTTGGATTCTTTCTAAAATATTGAATGATATCATAAGGTTTGTTTCCAAAACTACCAATTTATTTGTATAATTTCTATGAATTAATGAGGAGATGATACGTGTCAAAATCTGATGTGGCGCATTTTAGGAATGACATGTGGCAAAAGATGATGTGGCGCAATGTGGTGGCTCCAAACCTTATTGGTTTTATATATATATAGTATATTTGTTGTTCATGTGTGCGGGTCATATTATTCATACATGTAAGTTTTTATTTTCATATATGTGAATTAGTATGACCATGCATGAATGTACAAATAACAGTATACGATTGTAAAATGTTTAAATATTACTACCAACTAGTTGTCCCCGTCGTGCCCTGCACGACTATGACTCGATATTTTTTTTAGATATACTATAAAAAAGATATTAATAAATAAAAATATAATATAAATAATAATTGTGAATTGGTGATTTATATAAATTGTAAAAAAAAGCATAATTCGAAATTAAAGATTTGGATAGCAAAAATGAAAATAATGGGACATTTAATATGGATTAGCAAATAAAATTGACTTGACATGTATATATATTATCAAAAATACATTACCGGAAAATTATAATTGAAAATTACAATTGTAATTGGCTAGATTTGTATGTAAATTATCAAAAAAATCAAAATTGAAAATTCAAAGATATATCATAATTGAAATTTAAAGATTTGGCAACAAAAAGATTCGATCATATCTAAATATCATAATGGGAAAAAAATATAGATTAACAAAAAAATTTGACTTGATTTGTACATAGATTGTAAAACCGTAACCCATTTTTTCTATATATTTATTGTGATTCTTTTTTTTTAAATACCGTAACTCATATTGGATAAGTTAAAACAATAATAAGGTTGTCGAAAATATGTTAAGATTATCTCTAGACATATCTATTCTAATTCTTTTTTTTAGAAAATATTTTAATTGTTAAATTTTCTGTCAATTTATTCGTTATGTACATATGGTCATATGGATCAATAACCATTTATTACAATATTAATTTTGTAATTTAAAAATATTATAAGATAAGATCTCGGTCTATATTTATGTGAGTTTTTTCAAATTATATTGGAGAGTTGTTAGGATCATGAAGATATGTTAAAATCTTATCCTATAAAATACATAAAAAATATTTTTATGTCAATTTCATGGAAATTAATTTTTACGAACCAGTTTTTATTTTGCTAGAAAATAGGTTAACTGTTAATTTTGTTGTTCAATATATTCGTTATGTACGTACATATATGATCATATCATATATATGGATCATTAACAATCTATTATTAATTTTTTAGTTTAAAAATATTATAAGATAAGATCTCGGTATATATTTATGAGAGTTTTTTTGGTAGATTATATTGAAAAGTTGTTAGGATCATAAAGATATGGTAAAAAATATTTTTACATGTAAATTTCTCCAAATACGTAACTAAATTTCCAAAAAACATATTGTAATCCAATATAAATAAATTAAAAAATTGATTGAGATTTGTAGATTATGTGACAATATGATGTATACATAGCATATGAGTGACATGGAAAAAAATTTGACATGTGGACTATGACATGGAATATTTGTAAAGACGTCTAAATTATAAGAAAATGACACGTGTAAAAATCTGAGGTGGCTTAATATAAGATTGACATGTGGAGAAATCCTAGGTGGCGTAATGAGAAAGCTACAAACCTTATTACTTTTATATATATAGTAGATTAGTTTGAATACAAATACAATTGTATATTCACATGCGTCAAATTCAATAAGCTCTAGTAAGAAAGATGATATGAATCCGTTCTATAAATTTATCATAACAGGGGGGTTCTACTAGAGCATCGAACTATATATATGCAAATATACACGGTATGAAATCAACCCAACCGATCAAGTCCGGTGACTTGCTTGGCTATATATTAATGGACAAAGAGTCATGTGAGAATAGTCACCCAGGTGAGAATTAAGAATAAATCTCGCTCGTCCATTCTAAAAAATTAACGCCCCTAATTAAACAATAATTAAAAAAGATAAAATACGGTACGGGCGAATTTTTTCCGTATTATTCGCGTATTTTTCAATAAAATACGGCACAGACGAATTTTTCCGTATTATTCACGTATTTTTTGAAAAATACGTTTTTTGAGACGCGCTCAGTTTGTTCATCAAAAGTAGCGACTTGTTCATCCAAATTCACCATTTGTTCATCAATACTAACTAATTGTGCATCGAGTTTTTGATAACAATGTTCATCGATTTCGAACTTTTTTAAATTTTAAATTTTATTTTTTAATCTTATCTATGTGTATGAATACAATATTATCTAGTTTTGATGCACATATAATTATTTTCAAACCAGAAATGGTGTTTTGATTGTTAAAGATAAGGTCATTACGATACCTCCAAGTTGTCTACAACATATAAGCAAAAGTTAAAACACCGAATGTCTTCTTTTTTCAAGTTCAATAATTGATGCCAAACATCCGTCTATGACTCCTAACGACGTCGAGGAAAAGCTAAAGGTGTCATTTGACGGACCAATAACAAGAACTCGAAACAAGAAGATACAAGATGCAACTCATGCTCTTCTAGATCATTTAGGAGTCATGACGGATCAAGCTTCGCAACCTCCATGGATTACCATGCTTAGACATCAAGTTTAGACAAACCCGAGCCTGGATCAAGAGGTCTCAATGCCCATATTTGTTCATCGATATACTTCTATTTGTTCATTGATATATATCCATATTTGTTCATTGATATACTCATATTTGTTCATTGATATAACCTTGTTTGTTCATTGATATACTCTATTTGTTTATGGATATACCCCTATTTGTTCATTGATATAACCTTTTTTTTTCCATTGATATAACTTTTCTTTGTCCATTATTTGTTCATTGATATACCCTATTTGTTCATGGATATACCCTTATTTGTTCATTGATATAACCTTTTTTGTTCATTGATATAACCTTGTTTGTCCATTGTTTGTTCATTGATATACTATATTTGTTCATCAATATACTCCTATTTGTTCATTGATATAACTTTGTTTGTTCATTATTATACCCTTATTTGTGAATTGAAATAAACTTATATTTATGTGTCAATACCATCAATTTGTACATTTAGGACTATCTACACAATTTTCATGTCTACCTATATGAGCACAACAAAAGAAACGAAAAAGTGCTCAATATAGTACATAAATAAATTAAGGTTGATATAGAAGCTTGAATGCAAAGGATAATAGATAAATTATCTGACTTTGCAATAATGTGATGTATGATAAGAAAACAAGCCAGCTGCAAACCGAATAGAAGTGCTTATGTCTTATTTAGCTATGTTTGGAGCCCAAGAAGTAGCCACATGTTTCATAGTAGCAACAATGACAAATCCAAAGAAGTCAAACAAGAAAAAACCAAGACCGACATCAAAACAATTAGTTTTGTTCACATACGGCTAATTATGATGAACACACATATATTAATGCATACAATTTCGATACACCTTCATCCATTTTTTATATACAAACAATAGATTTTTGATGCACAAGCAATAGTTTATTTATGCAAAAAATCACAGTTTTGATGAACAAAATCACAATGTTGATGAACAAATCCACATTATTGATGAACAAATCCACATTATTGATGAACAATCTGCGCGCGCGTCCTATTTCCGGTTTTTTTTCCAAAAATACGCCAATAAATTCGCTAATAATTCGCTCGTGTTGTTTTTACCCCTTTTTAAGTGAAATGATCAGCGTCTTTGATTTTTCTTGATCCAACGACTCTTGTTTTTTTCTTATTTCGCACCTGAAGCGGACCCATATTAATGTAATTAATTAGTTTTGTAATTTTGTATATATGGTCACCACTAATAATTCGGAAATAGGTCATGCACGCTAGCTAATGTAATGGAGCAACGAAGAATATATACGCATAGAGTATATTGTAGTGTTCAAGTAACCTAACGACGTGAACATCACTTAATTAATTCTAGGATAACATGCAATTAATTCAAGGAAATTAAGATCGACTAGCTAATTAGCACTTGGTTACCTTTTTTGAAAAAATGTCGTTTGGTAATTACAACACATACGACCAGTAGTAATGAATCAACTAATTAACTGATCGATTGTTGAGAGATGGATTAGATTAATAATGATGGAGCTAGGTTGTCGGCAGGTTGTTACTATTGGTGAATGTTAAGGATAGAGATTCGTAATTACTCAAACACAAATTAAGGGAAGACAAATTGCGAAAACTAATCATCATGGCGGTAAACTGGCGATTATGATTTGTTATTTGTAGGCCATGGATTTTACGCTTATGGTAACGCTACACATGTTGATGAAACCGATGAAGTCAATCCCCAAAAATTATGGCAAATCAAAAAGGTAAGGTGTGGAGTGCTCAATCTTTGATTTTCAACAAACTATGATTTTGCCTATGCTTTGGTTTCCTAGCTCACAAAAGATTAATAAGGGAAAAAAACACACGAAATTTTACGATTCATGTCAATGAATTGACTTGGTAAAATTAATATATACTTGTACCAGTTGGTTGAATCTTCTGCAAATTAATTTTACACTTGGAAATTTATATATATAAGATCGATCGATCGATCCTCCATTCATTGATGCAAACCATTAATTGTATGCGGATACGGCATTTGAATTGATAACGTACGTGTTAATGAAAGGTAGACGACTCGGACTCGGTAAAAGAAAATTTTTTATGCAAAAAAAAAACTGACACACGTTTGATCGAGGAGTGGGTTGATTAAGCTATAGCTAAGGGTCGAGTTCGGTGAGAACACCGGTTTATGTGACAACAGTCTGATTTCAAACAAATCAATTGTCTGAGATTACTCGATGATTTAATGAATTCAAATATAATTGGTATGGGTTAATTTTATGTGAAAAAAAACACATTTTTTATGGTGACATGTGTACAATTTTAAAATTGAGTGTGTATGGTCATACAAGTGAGTGTGCATGGTAATGTAACGAATGCATGTGTAAGATTGTATAATGTAATAGTGTAAATGAACTTAAAATTGAGTGACTGTATTGTATTATAACTAAGTGTGCATGACCATATATACTATAACTAACTATGTACAATCAAATAACTAAGTGTACATATATGATCTTCTAACTAAGTTTGCACGACCTTATAACTGGGTATGTATGACCTAAATTATATAGTCATGTATATTCAATTATAGAGTCATGAACACGTACTCAGTTATAAAATCATGCACACATAGTTAAAAATATCACTAAGAGGAACATGCCGGAGAATTATTAATAGGGTAGGCTAATTTTTGCCTATTTTTTTCTAAACGGGTCAAATTACCTTTATTCACCTAATTTTCTACTAAATTTATGTTAATTTTTACTATTTTCTTGTTAAATTTACCTTAATTTTTTAGGACGTGCTGGAGTCCACTCCAGCCCGACCCTAGGTCCGTCCCTAACCACTGACCGCTCCCAAAAATCCTTGAGCAATTCAAAACATTAAATAGACTTAGATTCATTGCTTTGTTCTGTGACATCGTTTACATCGATCTCCCACATCTGCAAAGATCATATATGCTCAATTATAAGAGCATGTAAATACAAATTTAACATCTTTTATATTCAATTTTAAAATGTACATTTTTTTATTAAAAATTTGACATCCAAATTAATACACATTTTCTCATTTAATAAAGTAGTGATTTGGACTGTTAATGTTTTCAATATCCTACAGGTTATGCATTTTCAATTCTCTTTAGTGCAGTTATATATTCTTAACTGATCCAATTCCTTAAGCTAAAAAATTCAAAAAAAAAAAAATAACAAATAAAAAAGCAAGGCGGTGGCGACAAAATGAATGAATGAGTGAAAAGACCGATTAAGTATGATCATATGCCTCCCAACTTGTGCAGTAGAAAGCAGCTGAAAACACAAGGAAACGACCGTATCAGAAAGTAGGAGCAATAAGGTTCCAACGTTGAATTGTATTTGCGAGAATCATTGCACTTTCTGTCTGAAATCATTAAGCTCTCTACCCTTAATTAATTAAACTCGATCAGTATGGTTTCTACTTTCTATACAATTAAAACTATACTCTCTCTACCAACTCTTCTTTCAAGGAGGTGGAACCCCTTATACACATATCTCTTTGTTTTTGGAGCCGAGACATGGAAACCGCTTTTATCCATATCTCTTTATTTTTGGAGTCGAAATCTTGACCAGACAACTTCATTTTAGTTGTATAACATACAAGATTGGAATCCATATTTTAAAAGGGGCCATAATTTTTATTTTTTTTTACTTTTGTCGATGATACTATTATTTTCGTCAAAGTGAATTGTTAAACATGCAATAAAATAAAATAAAATCATTGATAACTACGGTAAAATCTAAGGTCAAAAAGTTAACTTTCATAAATGTGTTTTCTAGGCCTCGAAAAACACCAACAATAACACCAAAATGCATCTGAAACAAATTCTCCATATCTCAAACACTGTAGCACTTGACAAATACCTACGATGTCCAATTATCAATGGGAGAGTCACGAAGACCTCCTTCAAACCTCTAACTCTCAAACAAGGGATCATCTTTAAAAGTGGAAGGCTAACTCACTTTCACAAGAAGGACGTAAAACCCTTATCAAAGCAAATCTATCGACACAGCCCAACTACCTTATGATATTATTTCTTCTACAGAGAACCCCTTTTCAAGAACTTGTCCAAATAAACAAAAACTTCTTTGGAACAAAGACAACAACTATAAACTCCTTATTAGTTGGAACTCTATCAGTCGACCCCTAACCAAGGAGTTTAGGAATTGCAAAGGCAAAAGAAATGAACCAAGATCTCCAAATGAAACTATTATGGAAAATCCTAACAATGTGACAATAACAAGTCTCATAACTTATTTTTAAAAATTGCCTAAAAATATTATTTAAGATTGAAAGTAGTAACATTTACTCCCTCTGTCCCATAATATAAGGGACAAATGGGCTAATGCATTATTTTTAAGGAAAAAAAGAAGCAATTAATGTATTGTGTCACTGTAGAAACTGCATTGCTTTTAATTTCTTAGCCAATCATATTCAAGCAAGCAAATAGGTGAGGATTGCCAAATCAGCATTTACAAAATGGAATTTCATTCAACAACTAATCAAAAGAGAATATTCTTATCACACGGATTACAACAATTTTTAGGACAAGATTACCCCCAAAACACACTAAAACAGTCTACAAATACAATCACTTTCCTCCTTCATGCTTACTCTTAATTTCAGCCATAACCCAAAGCTAAAAAAAAACACTAAAATCTCAGAGATCTCGCCTCATTGCCCAATTCCTCAAATCCTCAGATTTTGATTTAAATGAGCCTCCTCTTTTCCGGGACATTAATGAAGAACATTACAACATTGATTTAAACCGGCCAGCAAGTGGGGACATGGGAGAAGATAACCAGCCATCAATGCAGCAGGAAATAGAGACAGAGACTACATTTAATCCACAACCACCTTCTCATCATCAGACTACAACGAATCGGCTCAGCACAAAGGACAAAATGCACATCTTATTATGGCTTTTAGAGAGAGCAATAGATGGAAAGCTTCATCATGAGGCAATAAATGCAGCTGGATAGGAATTCAGTATATCAAGGAAGTGCATCGACAAGATATGGGGCATAGCAAAGACACAGAGGGACAATAATCAAAGGTACAATATGTCAACAATGTATCACATGTCAAGGTCATGTGCCAGCTATTGCAATTACATCTGTGAATATGGGGGAGAGAACATGCATAAGAAACTTGGCAACAAACATATCAACCAACATCACAGTTTCCAAAAGCACAATTCACAAAATGATCAAGAGAAGAGCCATCATGCCACACACAAACTCATTGCATCCAGGTTTGAAAGAAGCAAACAAGTTGACAAGATTGCGATGGATTCTGAGCATGATACCAGGGGATACACCAGAAGCAAAGTCAAAGTACAAACCAATGTATGATTATGTGCATATAGATGAGAAATGGTTTCATCACAGCAAAAAGTCACAAAGGGTGTATCTAGATCAAGCTGATAAAGGGAAATACAAGTCTGCAAACTCATCAAAATTCATACCAAAGGTCATGTTTACAACTGTAGTAGCTAGGCCTAAATTTAATATAGAGGGAGAGTGCACTTTTGATGGGAAATAGGGATTTTTTCATTTGCATACAAAGAGCCAGCAAAGAGATCATCCAAAAACAGACAAAAGGGGACACTTGTGACCAAATTGGTGGAATCAATCAACAAATTAGTGACAAGGGACATGCTTATACAACATATTGTTCCAACCATTAAGGTCAAATGGCCACAAGAAGATGGGTAACATAAGGTAATTTTCATTCAAGACAATGCCAAGGCTCATATCACATAAGAAGATGAAGAATGACAGCAAGTATTCCAACAAGAAGGTTTTACTTTCATTTTAGTCCAACAAACTCCTAATAGTCCTGACTTAAACATTTTGGATTTGTGTTTTTTTAGAAGCATTCAATCATTAATGCACAAAAAATGCCAAAAGATGTTGATGACATGCTAGATGTTGTATATATTGCCTACTATGAGCTGGAACCAAAAACCCTAAGTGATGTGTGAATGACTCTTCAATATTGCATGAATGAGATAATAAAACATAATGGAGGCAATGCTTATGACATCCCATGCCACGTGTTGGGAAGAAAAAATTAGCAAGACAAGGACTTCTACATAGCCAAGTTGAAGCACCTATGCACTGTGTCATGCAAGCATGTGAACTTGTTCATGGTGGGCAAGACTTAGCAGGGTCATCAAATACAGCCCAACACAATCAAGATGCAACTCAAGGTGAAGAAGAAGAGCATGATTACTTAGCTTAGCAAAAGAAGAAGAAGCAAATCAGCATATGAAGGACATATTTTGTAGGCATGTTTTGAAGCACATATTTTGTGAAGCACAAATGTTATATGCTTAGTTGTTTAGTAAATGCATATGGTATGATAATTAATGTAGGAATTTAAAAACAATTCGTATTAATCTCATGTTGTCCCCATTCATTATTGATACAAGCCCAATGTGACAACACAAACACACATGTAGGACTCATTCAGTCTAAACAAACTGGTTGCTCAAGCACATTAGTGTTGTCAAACTAAATGAAGTTGTGTCTAAGTATTTTACACGATTTCATCATTGATTAATTATTCACATAATCTCAAAGTCCCCATCTAGCACAAACATAATCATTAACAACACTAACATACCAATGAGCCCCATCCAGTTACATTTAGATTGGTTTCCTGTGGCACATTCATAAGTCAACATATTTTATGGGTCTAGCATCTCAGGTTTGGTAGACTTCATCATCGATTATCACAATTCAAGACATTGAACACTTTCAAAAATTAAAATGCATCAATACATGCAAGAGAAACAAAAATTCAAAAGCTATAAATACATGCAAGCAACCAATGTGCTTGAGCAAAAATTCAGAAGCTACAAAAATTCAGAAACAAAAATTTAGAGTGGAACTTGCATCAATACATGCAAGCAACCAAGATCCAGAGGGGAAAGAAGCCATAAATGCATTATTTTATTGCATAAAGGAAAAAGCCTTTAATTTCTTAGCCAATCAAAATCAAGCAAGCAAATAGGTGAGGATTGCCAAATCTACATTTACAAAATGGAAATTCATTCAGCAACCAATCAAAAGAGAGTATTCAAGTCCCACGGCTTACAACAATTTTTTAGGACAAGATTACTCCCAACACACAGTAAACATGCAAGATCAGTGACAAGATTCAAGCAACGATCAAAATTGCACATGCAACCATCAGGGAACCATCAAGGATCCATCAATATCCAACAACCATCAAAATCACACAGATTCAAGGCATCCAAACATCCAAATTCAAGGGCAAATCAAGAGAGCAACACATCAACATCCAACAATATCATGCAAGCAAATGAACATGCAATCAATCAAAAAAAAGAGAATCAGGGATAGAGTACTTAGCAGCCATATTCATTCGAATCCAGAGGGGACATAGTCTTCATCTTTAGGGGACTTTGAAGGAGGTTGGACAACAACACCATCATCAAGCTCGGCTCTAGGAGGACCTTCAACGGTCTCCAAGGATTCGCCAAGACTGGTGTGACAGTGCATGTATTCGCAATCCGGAGCCCAGATACAAGCACTTCCTTCCGATCAAACCCATTTGTCAAGGTCAAATTCGTCCCTGGAGTCACCCTCGGAATCATGTGCAAACAAACGCTCGACGAAGTTGAAACTCATTGCAACCAGGGGACGAATTCGAGGGACAAACTCAAGCAAGCCTCGAGATCCAGATCTTGGAAGAAGCCAAGAGATCGAGATCGAAAACAAGATCGAGCTGGAAAATGAAGGACGAACTCAAGCAAGCATCCATATCCAGATCTAGGAAGAAGCCAATACCTCGAGATCGAAAGTCAAGAGATCTCTTTCTCTCCAAGGATTTGCAAGACTCGAGATTCAAAGATCGATGGGGAAGAAGCGAAGAGATAGAAGAGTTGGGGAAGAAGCGAAGAGATTGAAGAGAGGAGCCGATTTGGGGTTCTTGGAATGTTAAGAGAGGAGCATCGAGAATAGAGAGAGAGGGAGGCGGCACAATTAGGGTTCTCATATAGAGAGATCGAGAATGAGTGTAAATAGAGGGAGAGAGTAGGTAGAATGAGGGTGGGTGTAATAAATAAAGGGAGGGTAGTTTAGGTATATTAGGGATATAATGAGGGTAAAAATTGAAAGTTTTTATGGGATTTAAATAGAAAGAATTGAAATGGGTAGTTCTTTTTGGGACGTCGGAAATAGAAATGTCCCTTATATTATGGGACGGAGGGAGTAGCATTTTAAATAAATGTTACTATTTACTTAAACAAGCTACGTACAAACGAAACTAATTCATTGACCCTCAAGCCTTCAGGCATTTGGTTCAACGGTTAGGCCTTTGGGGTAGTACCCCAAGGTCACCGTTTCGAACCCCACGGGCGGCAGTTTGCTCATTCTCCTCTAGAATTGGTTCGTCCCTAGTGAATGTTCTAGGTGAGCCCAAATAGTACTTGTGTCGACCTTAATTCTTACCCAATAAAAAAAAAATCAGGGATCCTCAAGCTACTACTTTATTTTTCTTGAGCTAATTAAGCTAAGTAGAGATCGATATAATCTATCATATCATATGTAACAATAAAATAAAAAACGAATCGACAAAACAGCCAAGTTATTAATTTATGTCTTCTGTAGATAACGGAATGAGTCTTGTATATGAAGTCGTTACAGCTGTAAAAAATTAAAGTATGAAATTCATGGAATGCATATACAAATGATATTAATTGTCCCAATTGTCCGTATTAGACAGAATAAGTTAGTAAACACTGCACAAGTTTTTTCAATGGTTTAGTTATGAGTGTGGATTTGGAAATCGCAGTGTTTTAATCAAACTTGTTAAATTCCCTAACTTGAAGTGCTTCTTGAAGAAGAGTATTATTGAAGCTGATCGATCCAGTGCAAAGACAAGTCAAGCTATCAAATCAAATCATTACTAGCCCTTCTTCACTGCATGAATTAAAATACAATATTATATAGTATGTGTTTATTCCATTCATGGGGTTTCGTAGATTAACGTTTCGTTCACTAAACAAACTAATACACACACAGGACGTAGGAATTATTGTATCCTCAAAAAGAAACCACACTAATATTAAAACAATTGTCTATAGAGAGACTAGAAGTGTCATTTTCATCATAATTAAATTGATAATATATATATATACACACCCCGGGAAGCAAGGCGCAAATAAATTTGTGGGCTTAACTTAGACTAGAACTTAGAAATGGGGCATCGATGTTGCAGCAAGCAGAAAGTGAAGAGAGGGCTTTGGTCCCCTGAAGAAGATGAGAAGCTTCTCAACTTCATCACCTCCCACGGCCACTCGTCTTGGAGTTCTGTCCCCAAACTCGCAGGTACTACTTATTCATATCAATACCCATATCTGATATTGTCTTTTTTTTAGTGGTACTGACTGACGTACGTACGTGTACGTTTTGTTAGGGTTGGAGAGGTGCGGAAAGAGCTGCAGGCTGCGATGGATCAACTACCTGAGACCGGATCTGAAGAGAGGTTCGTTCACCGAGGAAGAAGAGAGGACGATCATCGAGGTCCACCGGATCCTGGGGAACCGGTGGGCCCAGATTGCCAAGCACCTCCCGGGGAGGACGGACAACGAGGTCAAGAACTTCTGGAACTCGTGCATCAAGAAGAAGCTTCTTGCTCACGGCTTCGATCCCAACACTCACAATCTCCTCCCTTCTCCTAAACCCAATCATAATAATAATAATACCAACAAGATCAAGAAGCACAAGCAAGCGCATGGTGACGACCTCGTGAATGATGGCCCAGCCCAAGTCTTCACGGTCAACACCGTCCGGTCCCACAAGAAAGATAATCCGGCGGCATTGAATGTGATGAATGCTCCGCCCGACACATCCTCCTCGTTGGGATTGAATGCTATGAACAATAGTACTAGCGGTGTCACTAATCCTGGGTTCGGGTTAATGGACGATCCTTCAATCGATGTGTGGCTTGATTCGGGTTTGGAGAGATTCCATGATCAACCTCAGCAGGTTATAACTGTCGCGGATCACCTCCAACTTCAAGAGATTGGTAATGTAGGAGGTATGGAGGAATCCGAGTTGCATATGCTAAAGAGATTGCAGATGGCCGGTCAGAGTTTCGATCATCTAGCTCCATTTGGCAACACCGGCGGATCTGCGTTTGATTTTGGATTCGGAGATTATGATGCACTTATTCAAAGTGGCATGTATGGAGGAGATGTTGTTACTTCAATGGACCAAGTTGCTTGGGATATTGCTAATTAGTTAGTTATATCTATATATAGGGGGTGATAGATTAACTTATTTTTTCTGATTTAATTTCATTTTAACACTTAAATTTGATTTGTACGTACGTGTATAATCCCTAAATGTAATATATGAGAGATTGAGAGGTGATCAGATCAAGTTTTGATCATTGATAGAAATGATCAAGTCAAGTGTACTAGCATTGCATTGTCCATGTTCCGTCATTGATCGATGTGCACTATCTTTTATATGTGAAATGTGGACTCGTGTCTGTTATAATACATTCCCACATCTAAAGTCGGGACATAAACTTACCCCCACTGGGCTAATATCGGTGTACGGTGTACCGAAAAAAGTATCTTCATTTTCAACTCAATTTTTTTAAAACTATAGCTAACCTATTTTAGGGGACACTTGAGGTGCATACAAGAGTTTAACCCAACCATTATTATATTATTGCTTAAAAGTAACAAATACTACCGAACATAGTACTCCCTCCGTTCACATAAACTTGACGTTTTAGAATTTGTCTCAAAATTTAAGAAATCATTTGATTTGACTAAAATATCCTCAATCTTTTGTTAAGATCTTTGATCTCTTATTGTAAATTTTTTTTAAATATTTTTAATTAGTATGGATATTATTGGGAAAAATGGATTAAACTATCTCAAATGACAAATTTTGTTCAACAAGAAAATCAAGCTACAATGACAAGTTTTTGTGAACCGAGGGAGTACAAACTACATTTCGGCTACCTTACAAAAGAAAATCAATATCAAGGCCATTGCTTCTGTTAGGCACATGAATGTAATATCCTAGTTAACAAGGAGCAAAAAGGGTAATGGCTATTTGTGGCTTGGGAAACAAGTGGTCTTCTAGCTTAAATAGGAAGGCTTACCTAAGGTGGAAATTATCCAGAATTTAGAAAGGAAAATATGGGCATTGCCTTGGGCTCTTTGGAGATTACATCTCCACTGAGATTGGCTCACTTGGAGTTCAACCTCCATTTGAGATTTATCTTCTATATTTCATTTTAATACAAATGTTTTGGTGGGTATTTTGGTGTTGTGTGATTTCCTGATTTTCATCCAGATTCAATCGCTTCCCAAACTCCTTGTCGGAATTTCGAGCCATCACCGCCGCTGCCGATTAAACCTCCACCACGGCTTCCGGATCTTCCCTCAGATTTCTCAAGCTTTGCGTTCCTCCCCATCGCATCTGTAATTCTTTCCGCCTCCCATCCTGTTCTCCTTCTAAGTGGCAAAGTGGATGCCGCCAACGACGATCTCGGTGACTCTCGATTTCACCTAACCTCACCATCAAATTCTGTTTTTAATTTCATACACAACCTTGAGGGTAATGCTTATTTAAAGAGGGTGGCAAGGGCTCCTATAAATACAATAGAACACTACTATGTTGAGTCTTGTAGTTTTGTTCTTCTTCCACCAGCAGAGCCTCCGCCGCAGCAACCCTCTAATTGGGTTTTGGTTGGTGTCGCCCTCATCAACACCAACACTGCTGTTTGTACTTTCCTCCAGTTGTGTGGTAGGGAGGACGATGCAGGCAAGGACCCAGGAGACATTCAGTTTCATCAAACTCTTACGACCGCTTTCAATTTCGATTCACCCGCAACCTTAAAGACAAGGCTAGTTCAAAGGGGTCAGCAATTATAGAAGAGGGCAACCAGGTTGAGGATTGTAGCCTTAGTTCATCACCACTGGAGGAGCCTCCACCGACTTCATCATCAGACCGGGAGCATAATGTGAAGAGACACAAGGAGCTTATAATCTACATTATGGCCGGGTTTGGTGTCTCAAACATGAACCTATTCTTCTACCATTCCACTCGTCCTCCGGAGTTTGAAACTAATGAAGAGACTCCTCTAAGAAATAGAAAAGAGTATGATGGTCTGATTGAGGAAACTTGCATACAAGTTTAGGTCGGGACAGACCCAAACACCAGCTGAAGGGATGCACTTGTCCAAGCTGAATTCAAAGTGTTACATGTTGAAATTTTCAATAACAGCCTTGAGGACAAGGCTTGTTTCAACCGGGGTGGCATTGTTAAGCACATGAATGTAATATCCTAGTTAACAAGGGGCAAAAAGGGTAATGGCTATTTGTGGCTTGGGAAACAAGTTGTCTTCTAGCTTAAATAGGAAGGCTTATCTAAGGTGGAAATTATCCAGAATTTAGAAAGGAAAATACGAGCATTGCCTTGGGCTCTTTGGAGATTACATCTCCACTGAGATTGGCTCACTTGGAGTTCAACCTCCATTTGAGATTTATCTTCTATATTTCATTTTTATACAAGTGTTTTGGTGGGTATTTTGGTGTTGTGTGATTTCCTGATTTCCATACTATATCAGCTTCCGGCACAACCAACTCCAATATTAGCTTTTATTGGATCCCAACGGCATTCCTGTGACAGATCTTTCCATGACCTTTTTCCCTTTTTTGGTAAAATATTTTATTGTTGTACGTTGTTCCCTCTATAGTAACTTTCATCTTTATGTTTTTATAGTTGATTGGAACAAGATTGATCAATTATTATATTGAAATATTCCTTGGCTTGTTCCAGATCGGATGTGGGTGGTAAAAATGGAGGGCAACTTCAGAAGTTCTGTGTAATAAGAATGTGTCGTTTAAGCTCAAGGGAAGCTTTACAGAGCAGTTGTTAGGTCGGCCATCCTCTACGATGCAGAGTGTTGGCCGACTACAAAAGTACAAGAGCAGCGGTTAATGGTAGCGAAGAAGTGGATACTTAGATCGATGTGTGGACACACGAGATTGGACAATATTAGGAATGAGGTCATCAAGAGTAAGGTGATGGTGGCCAGTGTAGGGGACAAGCTGCGAGAATCTAGACTCTGATGGTTTGGGCATGTGCAGAGCCGAAGTCCCAAGGACTTTCACATAGGCAAGGGACGACCAAATAAGTGTTGGAAAGACAACATAAAGCAGGATATAGAACTGTTGGGGATTTCAGTAGATCTAGCAGAGTGCAGAGACGATTGGAGGGAGAAGATCGGAGTGGTAGACAACTAACCGCCATGACAAAGGGCAGGATTTCACGCTTCACAGTTGACCGCCATGATAGAACAGTTTGGGACGTTGAGGTTTTATTGTTTTTTCTTTTTTGTTTGTTGTTTTTGCTATTTCGTGCTTTATGTTTCCCTGATTTGTTTTGTGTCTTGGGCTAATTTTTTGAGAAGTTGCAGTTTGCACTCTACGCAAGTCTTCTAGACGTACCCCAAATTCTGATATAGTAGAACAACATTATTGTTTTTTTTAGTAGGAAAAAATTAGGTCAAGAAAACTTAACCTAGGGCATCCTTTCGGATTAGTGTTTTAAGCCCGATGTTGGTCTGAATCTGATTAGCACTAACCGTATGCCGAAGGTCAGTGATCAAATCCGCCACTTTATTGCAATCACGAGGTGTATAAGTAAATCGAACAACCTCAAAGGACTGCAAAATAACTAATGTGTCAGCAATTAGCATTTCAAATTGCCATGGGCAAGATCTACTCCCTTTTAAAGCATTAATAACCTCAAAGAACCACATTATTGTTGTCATCGTCCCCAGCAAACTACTTACAAATTTTTGTAATGATGAGCTGTGTTTTTTTTTTCTGAGAGTATTGGTTTAAACTCAAAAGGAGAGATAAATGAATTATTAGTTTGAATATCAATATATTACAGTTTATTACGATTATTTATTAGTTGCAATTTGTAATTACAATTTTTTTATTACGATTAATTATTTGTTGGATAGTTTTTTTTTATCAGAAGGGGAATGAATATTTTTAAAGAAACGTTTGCCTTAAGAGGCTACAAGATCATCATTAAGATAACTAATAATGAAACTAGGAGGGGAATTAAAAATCACAACAAGGGAGCCTCCCTGGAAGGCATGATTTGCCAGGCAATCCGCTACTCCATTTGCACTACGGCAAACGAGATGAATCTCGACAGTCCAGGACTCGGTGTTCAGCATGGCTCGGCAATTTCGCACCAGTGCGTAGCTGGGGTGGGTGGAAATCAATGGAGACTTGAGCAGTTTAACCACCTCTGTAGAATCAGTTTCCACAACTAGTCTTGCAATATTCATGTTTGTGGCCATTTGCGGGCCTTTTTCCATTGCCTTCAGCTCAGCAGTGGTTGCATTACAGGCCCCGCAAGTGAAAGAGAAACCTCGGATGAAGTTTCCAGCATCATCACGGATTAAGCCACCGCCTCTAGCTAATCCCGGGTTACCTTCCGAGCACCCATCAGTGTTCAATTTGTGCCAAAAAGGAGGAGGAGCAGACCATTTAGTAGGGGTTGTCGAAGCACTCGAAGAGAGATTCGAATTAACCATGATGCTGGATTGAGTGGACCAATACGCGTCAATCATAGCACAAACAATCGACGTGAGCCTGGGCGTATCATCTCGGCCTTTAAAAATCAGATGATTTCGGCATTTCCAAGAATACCAGAGCATGTTGGCAAATTGAGTAAAAACTTGGTTTTGTCCTTTGATCGACATTGTCAACCAAGCTTGGAGGTTCTTGCAATCAAAGAAATTAGCTGGTGTAGAATTCCCAAGAAAGGCCAGCCAAGCGTTCTTCACCGGTGCACAGTCTTGAAGCATATGGAGCTCTGTTTCAGATTGATCACATCTCGGGCAGCAAGGTGAAGTTGATATGTGCCAGCGGAACCGATTTGCATTGCAAAGAATGTTGTTGTTAGCCAAGAGATATATGAAATTTCGAACTCGTTGTTGAACCGGAATAGCCCAGATTAAAGACCATTGAAAATCAGGTTGCAGCGGAGGCTTAGAAGCTTCTCGGATCAGTCGCATTGCCGAGCTTGATGAGAAAACACCGCTGGGAGTTGGTCTCCAAAAAACTCGGTCGGCTAAGTTCTCGTCTTGCTGAACAGGGATTCCCATGATTTGAAGACAGATATGGTGATCAAGGAAAGGGGAAATAAGCTCCCAATTCCACGTATGTTCAAGCCAGCACTCAGCAACAGTGTACCCACTAATAACCTCCGGAACTAGTTGAGTCACTAAATCAATAAGGGGAGTAGAAGTGAACCACGGGTGAAACCAAAAGAGAGTCGAGCGCCCATTACAAACATACATTCGGACACCTTTAGAAAGAACAGTAGCTCCATGCACAACCCCTTTCCAAATATTGGAAGAATTCGGTTTGGAGCTAAACATGTCAATATCCAAGCGTTCTTGGCAGTACTTCCGTCTTAGCACACGACACCAAATTGCATCAGGATCATTAAGAATACGCCATCCAAGCTTAGCCAAAATAGCGGAGTTGGAATGACGCATCGAGCGAATGCCAAGACCACCTTCCGACTTTGGACGAGCAATTTTCTCCCTTTCAAGAAGATGGACCCTCTTTGTACCCGTCGTGGAGCCCCACACAAACTCACAGATCAGCTTATCAACTGAATCACAGATGGCCCGCAAAATCATGTTTGTTTGCATAACATATAGCAAAAGACTAGTTAAGACCGAGTTGACCAGAGTTGTTCTACAAGCCATTGAAAGTGTAAGAAGAGTGTGCCACCCCCTGATTCGAGAAGAGACACGATCGAGGATATATTGAAATTTCTCATTTGTCAACCGGCCACAAACATGGGGGTACCCAAATAGGTACCAAAATCATCAACAATCGGCATTGTCATAAATTGGCTGATTTCAAACTTCACTGCTGCTCTCACTTTTCGAGAAAAGAAAACCGAGCTCTTATGATAATTAACTTCCTCACCCGAGATGTCACAAAAATGTGACAGAATCAGATCAATTGGCCTCCACAAACAAAATCAGATCGTCAGCATAAAAAATATGTGAGATTCTGACGCCCCCAAGATCAATTGGCCTCCACAAACCAGCATCAACTGCATCCTCAATGACATGTGATAGTTTTTCCATGCACATAACAAACAAATAAGGCGAGAGAGGGTCTCCTTGTCGGACTCCGCGAGAAGGCACAAAGTTTCCAGCATAAGCACCATTCCACAAGAGATCAACCCACCCTTCTCGTTGGGTTTTCATAATAATATTCACCAGTCGAGCAGGAAGATGCGACTCAATCAGAACATACTCTAAAAAATCCCATCGGATTCGATCATACGCCTTGGCAAGATCGATTTTCAACATCATCCACCGAGTGGAGCCGTTGTAAGCGGACATGGTATGACTAGCTTCTTGAACTACCACAACATTGTCAACAATCTGTCTACCAGGAATGAAACTAGCTTGAGCCGGATTAATGAGGGAAGGCAAGATTGGCTTTAGTCGATTAACTAACGCCTTAGTGACCAATTTGTATGTCACATTTAAGAGCGATATAGGTCGATAGTGGGCTGGCGAGGTTGGGCCCTCCTTCTTGGCAATAAGAGTCATCATAGCATCGCCAAGACATGTTCGAAGAACGCCATTATTTAAAGCTTGAAGCATCAGTTCCGTAGTTTGCGCTCCCACAATATTCCAATTCTTTTGGTAAAAGATGGCAGGGAAACCGTCGGGGCCCGGAGCTTTATAAGGACCCATTGTCTTGAGCGCAAACGCAACATTAGCCACCGTGAAATCAGCATCAAGAAGTGCAACTGAATCGGGTGAGAGCTGAGGGAAGCTAGAGATGATCGGTGGCCAACTCGGAGCATTCACAACCGGTTCTGCCGTGAAGAGATTGGAGAAAAAATTCAAAACCAACTCTTTCAAATCTTGCATATCAGTAATCCAGTTATCATCGCTATCTTGGAGCCGTGTAACCCGGGTTGAACATCGTCTAATCATCGTAGAGAGGTGATAGAAACGAGTATTTCGATCGCCCTCCACAAGAAAAGTTGCCCGAGATTTCTGAAACCATAGCACTTGCTCCTGATTTAAAACAGATTCCAGCTCTTTGCAAAGTTGTCTTTCAATATCTATGAGGCGTTGTGTGGGCCTTAAAGCAAGCGCTTTTCGAGCGCCATTAAGTCGTGCCCACAGCCTTCGTTTGCGGTGAAAATGTTACGGAACACCTCCCGATTCCAGCAAGAGAGGTCCATTGCTAGAGACTCGAGCGCTGGTTGTAATTCGGAATCAGTTGCCCATTTCGAATTTAAGAAGGTGTTGAAACCCTCATGAAGCATCCAAGAGGCCTGAAATCGGAATGGCTTAGGTGCACTGAGATTTGTTCCGTCATGAGCGGTGTGGATCAAGATTGGAAGATGATCTGAATAGGGTGCTACAAGGTGTTGGATCGAAGCCGAAGGAAACAGTTCGAACCAGGCCTCGGAGCACAAAGCACAATCCAACCGAGCCGCTGACCAGGTTTGAACAGAATTACCAGAGTTCCACGTGAAAGGTGGCCTAGAGAACCCTAAATCAATCAAGCACAAGTCTTCAATCCACTGGCTGAACATTTGAGAAGCAGAATTTGAGCCAATCGAAGAAGAAGATCTTTCATGAGGACCAAATGTAGCATTGAAATCACCCGCAAGAAGCCACGGACGATTATTTAGTTGGGCAAAACTCCGCAAGTGATCCCCCAAGTCTAGGCGATGAGCTGAGTTTGGGGCCGCATATATTGCAGATAGAAGCCAAGGCTCTTCACCTCTCCTTGAAATTTCAACTGTTATATGCTGACGGTGAAGAGAAATCGGAGTCACAATGAACTCCGACATTTTCCAGAAAAGCCATATTCCACAAGCAAAACCATCCGCTTCAATTCGCAGCATGCCATCAAATTGAATGCGTTGACATATCTCATCCGCATGAATACCACTGATGCGTGGTTCCACCAAACATAAAACACTTGGGCGGTTTAATCGGACCAGTTCCCTCAAAGAGTTAAGAAAGCGAGCATTCCCTGCTCCATAGACATTCCAGATCATCATACTCATATTATTCATAGGCATAAATGAGTTAATTAAGGGGCCGAACACGGGTTGCACAGGATCTCCATGTTCACCATATAGGCTACCGTGGCTTCGGCAAGCCTAAATAGAGCTTGAGTTATCCTTGGAGGCATTGAGATCCGGCACAGGAGCGGATTCGACTCCGCTCTCATTGGCAAGAACTCGGCAATCATCTTGTTGCCCAGTTTCGGGAGTGTGGGGAGGATCGGTCCCGGATTCACATCCGATATCAGGAGGCTCCGGTTGATGTGAACCATTTCCAAGGGGAGCACTCGGGGGCGCAAGTGCAGGGGCAAGGCCATGGTGAGTTTGGGTCGTAGGTATGGAAGATGGTGAATCATTCGTGGTAGTGGCTAAAGTTTCGTTTGGTGACGCGGCACTCTTCTCAAGAGGGGTCTTAGGGTTAGTCAAAGATTTTGCTTGTTCAGCAAGTAATTGGGCTTTTTTTATCTCAGTATCCTTAGAGATAACAACTTGTTTGTTGGAAAGTTTAGATTGTGATCTTTTGGATGGAGCAAGGGCAATATTTTTAGGATCTTTTTTATCCTTTTTTTCTTTTTGGCGCGGGGCCGGGATTTTAGCAGAATCGGGTGCTACAGCTGGCGAGATATTCACTTGCCTTACATGATAGCTTGAGCTAACAGAATCCCAGGCTACAATATTTTCAGCGATAGGCCCCACCCCAGTAGATGCGACAACCATTAGAGCTTTAGGGCTAGGATTTGCTGATGAGGAAGCCAGCTCAACAACTGCCTGTGATTGAGTTGGTGTGTTGGACGCTGGGAGGTCTGACGTGGCATTAGGGCTTGGCGCCTTGTCATCATGGTTTTCAGCTTGGGGTTCATCATCAGTTGCCAGAGCCTCGAACCGCGATCCGGTAGCTTGTCGTGATGTTGCATCCTGATTGTTGTTATTTGCAGACTTGTTCTTCTGATTTAGGTCCACTTTCGAACTTGGCTTTCTCGTTGGCTTGACCACTTTCATCCATGGACCATAGGTCTCCCTAGCTAACTGTTCTTCCAAACCAGAGGCGGATATCGGCGTAGGAGGGTCAGCAATTAAATTTAGACTTTCATCTGGTTCTGGTAGAAGTGTCGGGCAGTTTTCTTTTTGGTGACCTATCACTCCGCATTCAAAGCACATGCTTCGAATCCCATCATACTGTATCGGCTAGTTTCTTCCCCGGTATCTAAATTTGGGTAACAGACATTTAGTCAGATCAATCTCAACGCCAAATCGAACAAATTGACCACGATTCGCCGAGACCGTAGTGCGATCAATTCGTGTAACTTGTCCGATTTGCTCGCCAATCCGACGGATACAAGTAGCATTGAAGTATTCCATGCTCAACCCAGGAATACGAACCCAAGCAGTTAGGAATTGTTGCTTATCCGTGTATGGATTAAAGTTAGGCCTCCATCGTTGCATCATCAGGTAATTATCACTGAGCATCCACGAACCTTGGGTAAGAACATGAGTGTAATCATCTTCATTAGCAAATCTGGCCACATAATGTGCATTCCCAATATCAACAAGTGTGAGTTTGCCTTTCAACTCCCACTTTTGTTCCAGTCTCTTTTTGGGTGTTAAGTAACTCAGACCTCTGTTGAACATGTGGATGATTAGGGATTTCGCCCATGGACGTCGCATGGCTCGTTTCTCGTCCGTTGTGAAACGAATGTTAGGGCATAGCGAGTCTTGATTATCGTCTTCTGCATCATCATCGGTATCATATAGGCCCGGTGTTTCTTTCCAGATCCAGTCATCAAGGCCGCTTACTTGTCCACCATCTGATGGAGTTTGAGCACCAGTCACCATATCTTTGTACGACCGCGGTGAGGCAGTCAACTTTTGAGTTGTGTCACTCATGGAATTAGAGGGAGGGGCTGCAGATTTTGGAGTTGAGGGAGCGTTCTCCACCACCGGGCTCTGTGGTGGTGGATCCACGTCCATCGCAGAGGCAGAGTGGTCTGGTGGAATCGGCGGTTGGGGTGGGCCGTCAGGCGCCACCGCCATTGGAGGCGCTGGAAGGGCACAGAAACCCTAGGCGGGAAAACTAGTTTTTGAGTTTTTTTGCAATCACAATCGTGATCTATTTGTTGGATAGTTAACAAAATCACACTGTGCAAACTTCAACAATATGTCGTCGAATTCAACAGTCAATCAACTCAAGGCTATGAAATATCCGAAAAACCATAATTATGAATGCAGGATTTACATGGAATACTTAGTTTTTTGCTCAAAACAATCTTACATGCCTTGCCCCTGCAAAGTTATGTTTATTTGCATAAAGGCAAAGCAGACAGCCAAAATTATACCAACTGGAAATATCAAATAAAAGTACAAGACTTGCACACAACATGACTTCCTTATTCAAGTTAACAACTTTTGTCAAAGTTTCCCAAGAAGAAAATTTGCTTCTGCAATATTGATGCCTTGATTGAAAATTAAAACAGCATAAATCATCTGATAAAATTTCAAACACATCTGTAACAAATCAGATCAGATCAAGCTTTGAAAATAAAGAAGTATTTCCTAAGACTTGTGCAATCCAGGAATGTGGCTGTTACTCATCTTCATCTGCAATGAAAACATAGGAATAATAAATGCCTGTCAGTCGAGATCAAAAAGAGAACTAAGGGGCCACACAATTTCTATATGAATGCATCAAATAGTCCAAACCCACAACCTACAATCAACAAAAGTTCAGCAAACAATATGACAAAGCCAATGAGCCCATTTGTCTGACTAGGTTTCATCTAAGTATCATATTGAATGTATCATTTTCTGCTTAGACTACCGCCAATTCTACTGGCACCTCCTTGGAAACAGACGTTTGATTATTTCACCACTCAAGGCTTTCCAATTACTACTTCCATTGTTCAAGTGTTAAACTATATTGAGTTAGAAGCCAAAACAAATTAAGTTTGATTATTTACACTCAACAGTGAAACCAACAAAACAATAACAACAACATTGACCCAATATAGTGCCACTGCAGCAAGATCTGGGGGGTCAAGATGGGGGCACTCATACCCTCAGGATGGTCCACCCAAGGGGGAAAAAGAAAAAAAAAATACAGTAAACACATATAAAGCAACGAAAAGGAAAACCAAAAAACTACATTTATTGTTGCAAGGAAAGAGAGTAACTCCAAAAGGCCACAAATATAGTTGGAATCACAACCATCATGGTGAAAGTATCAGATCCGTCCCACACCTCCCCAAAAGTCACGTTGCTAAAAGACATAGAATTTAGAAAGAATAGATGTAACAACTAGTAGTGATCTTGATGGGTACATCCTTGCCTCCCAGACCCTGCCCAGGTCCACATTGGGTTCTTGTTGAACTAGTGGCGATCTTGATGAACAGATGTAAACTATATACTAAATCATCTTTCCATCCACCATAGATTAACTTAGCTGTAAAGCCATACAAGTCTAACAATGACCTGAATTCCTATGCAGAATTGGAGATTCCTAGAGCATCTGAAGCATATGTGCAATACAACTACCCATCTATCAAATCCTTATGCAGACTCTTTAGCATAGCACAAGTAAGAGTATAAAAGAAAGCAGAAGTTAGAGATATAAAACTGTCCTGAGTCTATCTTTCCCCATCAACAATGTATGCATATGATTGGAGAGCATCTACATTCTAAATGTTAACCCAAAGTATGTGAAGCGTCCTATATTTTGACGTGGATCAGGAATCAGGCATTTATCAATATTCACACGGCATTGTTTGCTTGAATTATTATGGACAAGTGTTTTGAAATGCGGCACATATCGAAGCTACAGTATCCAGAATCTCACTCCATCGTACACACAGAAGAAACATTAACAAAGCAAACACAAAACGCACAAGAGTGAACCAAACCAACTCAAGTCAACCAAATAAGCAGTTGAGAAATAAGGAAAAACAGGAAGAAGAGCAAACCGATATAGCGACGCTCGTTGGCTGCCTTGGCCTTCTCGAGCATCTTGTCGAGGTCTACTTGGAGTTTGGCATCCCATTTGACCAGCTGGTTGACGAAGATGACACCTAGCCCCATCCCTACAACATGCTCCCATGGATCTGGAAACACGCCATATAAATTTCGAAGTTCACTCAATTTTCGCTTTTTCTATTCCAATTAAGGCAAAATCAAATCGACATTCTTCAAAATTAGGGTTCCTAAGCCGCAAAAAACAAAGAGAGGGGAGAGGGCATACGACGCATGTAAGGGAGTTTGCGAAGGGCATTGGAGTACATCTGGGTGCCAACCCCCAGCAGAGCTCCGATCATCGTCGCACTCCACGCCATTTCTATTCTTCTTCTCCGATCGCCCAACCTCGAGTGCTTGGAGGGTTTAGAAATTAGGAATTTGTTGTAGAGTGGAGCAGTCACAAATCGCAACGAACAAGAGAGGTGCACTTATGGTGTGATGGGCTGGGCTTTGTGCCAATAGAAAAACGTAAATAAATGGGCGATCTTGTTTTTGGGACAAAGCCCAGCCCATCTTGTTTTTTGGCAAATCTCAACACGACAAACTCTGGGTACTTTATTTTTTTTGAGAGGAACAAACTCTGGGTACTTTTAAAGTTTAAACGATAGATTTGTGAATTTCAATTTGCTATTAGCTTTCATATTTGTCGTGTCATCTACCCTAATACATTATAAAGCGGAAATCATCTTTATTGAAAAAACTAGTTATACTCGTCGTGTCATGCACGACTATATGAATTTAATACTTAATTTATTTAATGAATATGATTTTAATTTAATATAAAAAATTATTTATTAGAAAAAAAATTATATAAAATTTTATAATTGATGTCATATAAAACGGGGCCAAAATTATTAAGGTGAGCCCACTATAATTTTGATAGCTTAATGATAATTTATTTATACAAAAATATAAATAAAAATTATTTGAATAATAATCATTTAATTTTAAAAATATTTTACAAAAAATATAAAAAGTTAAAAATAACCTAAAATCTTGTATTTTTTTTATCAAATTCAATTCTTTAAAAATATTTGAATAAAAATTAAAAATATACTTAATAAGAAACGATGAAAAAATATAAATAAAGAATGAATTTTTTAATGATTAGAAAATCATTTATATTTACATAAATAATTAAAAAGAAAATTAAGGAAAATATAACGTAAATTTTTTATTATCAAAAGTCAATTTAGGCAAGTACTTATCTAGATTGAAAGTTCTATTTTTTATCAAAAATTTATTTAAGATAAATCTTTTAAATAAATAGATAAAAAATAAAGATAAAATAATTTTCTTTAATTTTAAATAAAATTCGAATTTAATTTTTTTCATATAAATAGATAGAAATTTCATTGGAAAAACTAAATTAATATATCTATCTTAATATATAATATCTAATGTTCTATAATTAATTTTAATTTTAGATAAAATCTTTTAGGTCTATCCTAATTTCTAATATATAATAGATAACATCTTTATTTTAGATAGAATCTTTCCTTGATTAATTTATTCTATTTCTATATTATCCTAAAATAATATCAACATGTATAAATTCCTAAAATAAAAAATCCTATGTGGCGAAATCCTAGGTGGCTTAACGTGGGAACGACACGTAGAAAAATCCTAGGTGGCGCAACGTGGTGGCCTTATTCCTTGCGTCTTTTATATATATACATAGATTGCGTCATATGACAGGGCTTTAATAAACTAACTTAAAAAAAAATTTAATACATGTTTTAATAAATTATATCATACGTGCTAGAAACTCTATTATTATTATCTTTAAATTATAATATTATATCGTATATTTTTTCTACTTATCTTCTCTACCAATTTTTATATAAAATTAAAATTAAAATTTTCCATAACGTTATCTATTTTTTTAATTTGAGTAGGTAAGAATAAAATTCACCAAACAGATAAGTGAATCGAGAAACCGGATTAACCAGTGACTGAACAAGCGGTACAAGAGAACACTGGCACAAGAATGGTGAAATCGGGAGGGAAACTCCAGGCCAACAAGAACCAGCTCGTAAAGAAGGGCTAAACAACAGCCCTGCCAAAATGCAACTCCACACTACAACCACCAAAGTCCTGGAACAAAAGCAAGTTTGACATAGGCAAACCCAAGAAACCTGCAAAAGTTCAAGAAAAAACGAGAGTCAATATGGCCTTGAAGATTGGTCCACCAAAGAAGATCAAGCCACATCAAACCAAGAAAACCAACAATTTGTTTTCACAACCAAAAAATTAAATTGGGTCTTCAATAGTTCCACCTATAACGTTATCTTATTATTATGGAGTAAAAGATAAGAACCTTAATACATAACATTAATAGAGTAACTTTAAAAAAATAATTTTAATAAATTTTATTATGTTTCTAGATAGCCTATCCTAATTAATTTTATCCTTTTAAAGTTAAGTATTTTATGCATATTAGTATCCTAACAAAAAAGTAAAACCTATTTAAAATCTTTAATTTAATTGAAACTTATATTTTAATAAGTTTAATTTAAATTTAGGGCAAGATCTCAACAAATAATTTAAAAATATTAAATATATTCAATTGAAATATAGGGTACAATCTAAAAATAATTTGTATAGCTTACTTAGTTTTAATGGCGAAATTATATAGATATATTTTGCAATTTATATTAATATCATAAAATTATATATATTTTTAGTAAAATTATCCCGTGAATCTCACGGGACTTCAACTAGTTGATTAATTATCAAACGTATAGTTCGGTAAATTTGAATCTAAATAATGAACTTTTTAATTAAAACAAATATAATTACTATAGTAAATCAATAATAAAGGGAGATTTTTCTTCTTATGATGATGATTTAGCTTGGGTTAATTATTTAATTACACATATAATAAGTCTTATCAAGAGTTTAAGACCCCAAAATTTTAGACTATAGAAAGAACCTAAACATCAAATGTCACAAGTTAAATAGAGAGTCACATGCATTTGTTGGTACAAACAAACAATCAACTCCAGATTAATCAATTTAAAATAACTTGAATATATCAATCAGTATAGCCTATTAATGGACGGGAAGGACTTGTCCCATTTGGCCAAGTTTTGTTAGATTGACAAAGAAGTCACACCATAAATAGGGAATTGTGTTCCCTTGCCTACATGATTGTCCCAACCATTGCCTCCCCCTTAACTCATATTTGTTGCATTGATGTTGGTTAAATTAAATGGCATGCCTATTTGTTTCATCTCACCTCTGTGATCATGTATAAAATACAATTTCGTAATACATAACATGCATATCAAATCACACAATCATCCTATTTTTGTTATAAGAAAAAGTCGTCTAAACATTTTTCGTAGTATAACATCCTTGCGGATGAGATCATGAAAATGTTTGATACTAAAGCAAACAAATGATGAAATAAAGATGTTCAATCCTAAAGAAAAACAAATGATGAACTAATGAGGTGTCTCAACCTTTCTCTATTCACAAACAAGACTTATACACATGTTTATTTTAACAAACCCTAAATGTAACAAACAAGCTACAACAGTGATAGACAGAGAACTAAATTGGGGGGGGCACAATTCATTAAAGAGATTTTTTAAACTCGACATATATTGTTAAAACATAATTAAAATAGTAATAGTAAGATCCATTCTACGAGTCTTCATATTATGAAAATGTTGGATGATAACTTCATTGTCAATGTCTCTAAAAACTTTCTTCTCAATATAGCATAATAGACAATCATTGAGGAATTCGTCTTCCATCTTGTTACGCAAATCTGTCTTGACAAAAGACATTGCAGAAAATGCTCTTTTCATTGTAGCAATAGTAACAAGCAACACCAAAATCGTGTGCCAAGATTACCGCTGTTGGGGCGCCATTTGCCTTGTTTTCGGATCTTAACGTGCCATTGCTTAGGCCGGATTTGGATGATTCACAAGACCGATCCCGCAGAGCTATCACTGCTCTGTCTCACCATCCCTCCATGTCTTCAACCGAAATTTCTTCTTGTTATGAGGCTTCACTCTCTGATTTTTGGTGTGAGTTTGAATCTGACTCACTCCCGTGCTCTAGTATCATATATAAAGCAAACAAAGGATGGAATAGTGAGGCGTGTTAGCCTTTATCTATTCACAAACAAGGCTTATATACATCTTTGTTTTAACAAACCCTAAATGTAACAAAGAAACTACAAGAATGAATAAATAAATAAAGGAAACAAAGGTATATACAATCTAATATTTTCTAATACAAAATCTCCTAATAGATACATAGTCAGCTATTCGATTGACTTGTTTGAAAATATGAGCAATGCTCCGCTCCTTGATCTTGTAATGAGGCAACTACAAATATTAGAGACCCAGATCTTGATCTCCCATGAGCAGCATCACTTGTCGTTAATAGCATTGACCCAGTAAAAATCGTCGCCCTGAATCTCTAGTGATTGGAAACCTCTCCTCCATGCTTCTTGATTTCATAAGAATCTTATAAAACTAAATTTTTTTTAGCCAAATTAATGTAACTAGTAAAATATTCAATAGCAGTATTGAAGGACCAAGATTGAATTATATGGGTATGAAGTCAACAAAGTGTTACATTTATTCATCTTGATAGAGGTTGCATCCATTGATGAATTACCAAAACTCATGGAATGATGGGTCATTATCTAAATCAGTAGTAGTTTACTTGGCACGGTGGGAAGTTAGATTGTGGTCATTACGTATTTATTAGTGTATAGGCTAGCTCATATCTAGCTATGTATAGCCAGTTAATTGCTTGCACCTAATTCAAGTTCTCCAAATTTGTTTTGCTTGCCATTTATTCCCAAGAGGGTCCCTTCCACCATAATTTCATTGCTGGAACAGCTACCTTCTCTGCCTAATTTAGAGGTGAGTTTGCTTGAATATAACCTCTAACCTAAAGTTTCCATGTCACCCCTTAAATTCCGTCTTCAAATACGTACTAGCTAACTAGTTATTCTATATCCTTAATCGTAACATATATATAAATACCAATTAATGTGGATGGATGTATAAAAAAAGTTAAAGATGACATATATTATGCCAGTTAATGTGCAGCTTAAACGCGTTTGAGTATCCAAGAAGAAAATGGGAGTCAGCATGATGATTTAGATTAGTAGAACCCCACATACCATAAAGTGATGCATGTCACAAGAGTTTGTATGGGCAGATTCCAACCCTCCATGTTACTAAGCTGCAGAGACTTTTTCACGCTCTATATAAATCACATCTTGCCCTCAAACCCCTTCTTACACTTGACAACTTGTCCTGTCTTTCTCTTCTCTTATCTTCTTCATTGTTCCAACTCCACACATCATAAGTAGCAAGAAGAAGAAAAAATGTGTTCATCAAAGCTGAGCAACAGTGATCACAGCTCCAGCACTGATCACATGGCCAGAATCAATGGCAGGCCAGTCTTGCAACCCATGGGCAACCGCGTTCAGACTAAGAAACAATCTCCAAAATCTCCCAAGAAGTTAGCAATAAGGGCTTCTCCTAGCACTACTACTAGCCCTCCAATCTCTCCCAAGACGCCCTCGCCTAAGAAACAATCGACTCATAGCTTGAGTTTTGGAAATGACAAGATTTTGATCACCAAATCAAAGTCTTCGCCCAAGAAAGCCGCCACCTCCTCCGAGGACTCTAGTCCACCTGGGAGCATAGCTAATGCAAGAAGGGAGCAAGTTGCAAATATGCAGGAGATGAGGAAGATGAAGATTGCACATTATGGCAGGAAGCCAAGTTTGGGTAAGAAGGAAGCTTTGAATGACTTGGTGGTGAGTGTGCGTCAGGAGGAGAAGAAGAGATGCAGTTTCATCACTCCTAATTCAGGTATTACGTGGGCACGAATTTGATTTCGTTCTTCTTCTACGATTTTTACAATTGTGACTAATTTGTTATGTGTATTATGTGGGCAGATCCTATATATGTTGCATATCATGATGAAGAATGGGGAGTTCCCGTTTATGATGACAAGTAAGAAACTTTTTTCATCTTAATTTCATCTGTCATCTTAATGCCAATGTTCTGTAGGTGATTATACTGACTGGTGATATAAGGTGATCATTAATTGTGCAGCATGTTGTTTGAGCTTCTGGTGCTTACAGCAGCTCAAGTAGGATCAGATTGGACATCAATACTCAAGAAAAGGCTACTTTTAAGGGATGCCTTTGCAGGATTCGACGCAGAAATGGTCGCGAGTTTTAGGGAAAGAAAGATTACATCAATCAGCCATGATTATGATATAGAATTGTGCCAAGTGAGGGGAGCTGTTGACAATGCTAACCAAATTCTCAAGGTAAACAAGGAATTTGGGTCATTCAGCAGCTACTTGTGGAGATTTGTTAACAACAAGGCAATGTGCACAAAGTACAAGACATGGCAAAAAGTGCCAGTGAAGACCTCCAAATCAGAATCCATAAGCAAAGATTTGGTGAAGAGAGGATTCAGATTTGTTGGGCCTGCTGTGATCCACTCCTTCATGCAGGCAGCTGGCCTCACCAATGACCACTTGATCACCTGCCGTCGCCATCTCCTCTGCTCTCACCCACCCTTAAGCCAATAAACAATATGATCATCAGCGTATCAAAATTAAGCCAATAAACAATATGGCCCAGTTGTTCTGTTGGGTGGTCAGGATGAAACCAAGCCAACATAGATTCAAGATTGTACATTTCCATTTAGTTTCATTACAATCCATGTATATATATATGTCTAATTAGGAGGAAAGAGAGTGCAAATATTATCCAGTATTAAAGAAAAGGGAAAAAGTGGAATAGGAAAAGTGCAAAAAGGGGCCAGGGGAACATTATTAGGCATGTGCAAGAGGCAAGAGGGCAAAGGCATAAGTGATTAAGTGATTAAGTGATTAAGTGATTAAGTGGGGTTGGAAGGAGCCTTGAATGCTTTGTAAGGGTGACCACTCTCTTCAATTCTTGTCCAATCTTATCTGCATACGTATATTATTTGGGTGATCACGATCAATGTGCAACACTGGGAGGTGAGTTAGTTGTGTGATCCATTTGTTGCATGAGAGCTTTCATATTCTTCTAATCTTGTGTGTGTGTTAAAAGGGTTTGGATTGTTGGGCTTGTATCTACAAGGATTTCTCTTATGAAATGAGCTACTAATGCGTGTTTGTCTTCAACTCGTGTACAAATGCAGGTTTGACTCTTGCTATTCTTGGTGATATATATATATATATATATATATATATATATATATGTATATATATATGTATGTATGTATTACGCTCTAGAGGAAAAAGGAAAGAAGAAGGAAAGAAGGAACACATCATAGACGTTGGTTTAATAAAAAAGGAACGGATCAGATTTAACAAAATTAAGAGCATATTAAAAAATTAGAACGAGATACACTGAATTCTCTGTATTGCCTGCTCACAATAATAACTTCTCATATAATTTCAAAAATCTTTCCCTTTTCCCATAAAATAGATTTGACAGTTGATTTTTCTCTCTCTCACTCTGATTTTTTCTCTCTCCATCTGATTCTCTCTTTCTCTATACTCGAACCGTCATTCCATTATTTCCCATTCTCTAGAGGATTCAACGGATTTGACAGAGGATTCATGCGGTAAGTGAAATTCTCTTCTATTTCTTCAATTTTATATGTTCAGAAGTGGTGTTGTGTCGTTGTTGGTAATCGGTTCAAATGCATAGAGTGTTTTTATAGTTGCTAAGATTAGGGTTTTGGGTTGCTTCAATTCTGTTGTTTTTCAAGAGTAAGTGGTTAGATTTGAAGTTGATATTGAGTCCACAAAGTTAGCATGACGATTTTGTGTGTTTGCTGATGTCGATGTTGATTTCAATTTCGATAATTGAGTGTTCTATGTGATTTTTTTTCCTGATGTTATGTTTATTGAGATTCAATGTTGCATGCATGTGTATGATCCCGGTTACAATTGAAAGGTCATTATAGTTTGTGAAGAATGACAACAATATATATATAGAAATTTGATTTTACAATCTTGTTTGATGATGTAAAGCAAGTCCATGTAGTAATTGATTTGTGTTTGGTTGGTTTAAAATAGGAAAAGATGACAAGATCTTCTAAGACTAAAGGCAATAAGCGTTCACTGGATAAATGTTAGTTATTTGATTTTCAAGTTCATTAATATGGTTGTTCATGCTTACAAGTACATATGTTATATGAATTATTATGTGTATGAATATTTAATTGACAGAGTAATCTTTTTCATATATGCATGTGAAGTTATTCAATTGGATACAACAGATTATTATGGAGATTTTTCAATGTGTTTATAGGTGTTTTTCATTGTAACGATGTATATAATTCACTTGATTAATCTATATTCCAATTTGACAGTTTCTATGTGTGTGTGTATGAGGTTCATGATTATTATTGATCCAAAGTTCATTTATTCAACCAAACAGAATGTATTTTTCAAGACATTAAGTTGTGTTAATGTAGTTCGATTTTGAAGTCCAATGTAGTACGTTTCAATTTTTTTTTGGTAGAAAGTACGTTTCATTTTTGTATGTTATAGTTTTCACTTTCATGATATATTATATTCACATGTATAGAACAGATTATTCATATTTGCATATTACATATTATCAAATAAATATGATGTGATGTTTATCTTCAATTGGATATGGTATGACATAGTTGTATTATTCATGGATGCACAATCAATTCATTTGGTTGATGTAGTTGTGTGTTACATTTTACAGGCGGTGGGATTGTGGTTTTAAAGTTGGATCAACGAAGTGCGTCAATTTACTTCGGGTTAAATACCTCCATCACTTATTATACTCTGGATTCAATGAGATGGCTGAGGACTTCAAGAAGACAACTACCGATTCAATGGAAATGATAAATGCTAATAAACGGGTTGAATCACAAGGTTGTAATGCAGATTAAGATTGTAGTTGTGTTTCTCCAACAATGTTGTTTTGTTTTTCAGTTTGATCTATGACTATATTCGATCTAGTCCTTTTCGACATTGTGTTTGATGTGTGTTTGAATTTTACAAAGATTGTGATCTATTAATCTAGTTTTGTCATTTACGATTTTAGAATGGTATGGATGTTTCATAAAAAAATGTTAAAATTTTTGCATATTCATATATGAAATCATATTAGTCCCTTATATGAAAAATACAATATACCACAATCCATACATGAAAAAAAACGTCTGTCATATATGAAAAACAGTGCATGTATATATGAAAAATAACATTTTCTTTATTGAAAAAAACAACTGATGTATGAATAGTTTACAAATGTGTATAGAACAATACACCTAACATAAATGAAGAATATCGTTGAAAATATTTACATTAAAGTCTGAAACTTCCATGATATCCTCAAACACATATTCATCTCGCTCGCTTCCTCCAACTGTTTGATTTAACAATTAAAGACATTATTAATAATAATATATAATTGTTAGAGTAACAATTCACGCTTGAATGAATAATATTACATGAATATTTGAAACATTAGTAAGTAGTAACACACAACGTACAGATTAATATTTGAAACGTTTATAAAGTACTTAAGATCTATATATATATATATATATAGATCTTAAGTACTTTATAAACATTTCGTGAACTCAATGACTTTTCCCGACTTGGATTTGGGACACATCTTCATTTTCATTTTCATTTTCATTTTCATTTTCATATTTTATTAAAAATAAATAATTCGCCCAAGTCACACTGGCTAAGTGATAAACATCCCAATTATGGTCTCTGTTATCATTCTCAGGATGGGTGAAGTGAGGCCGGTTTTGGTAAGCTTGCTCAGGCCCAAATCGAGGCGGTCCACAATACACAAAGGTCTGGCAATCCATACTTTCCAAGTAATCTTATTGGACCCAATATGACAACAGATAGCGTTTGTACTTCATGTGTCGACTACACACAATCTGGTTTAGTTCGGGCATATCTTGCAAATGAAAAATTGATGGATTGATATACTACAAATAACTAACAATAATAATTGAAGTTTGGCCAAACATAAAAGAAGTGGAGTAAATATTATAACATTGTTGGCCAAGCAAATTTGGACCGGCGTAACAAGAATAGAGATTCATCTCGGATATAAAAATCCAGAAGTTGGTAGCGGGTGAGCAAGGTGCATGTAACGGCTAACACATTAACGATGGTGGCGAAATATTCGGGATATGGAAGCCAGCCGTGTAACGTCTCTTTGGAGGGAAGAAGACTATAAATAGGCGAGAGGAAAGGAAGAAAGGCTCACCTGAACACACTCTAGCTCTCTAAAATCCCTCCATTCAACCAATATTCCATCCACTCGCATTTTTAATTGTTGCCTTCGTTTGTATTTGTGGAAGACAAGTTGTATCATCCATGCTCAAGATTACGAACCAATACTGTTGGGCCTCTCGGAAACGAGCCCAAACTTGAAGATCAAAAGCTAACAAAGGCCCATAATTTACGAGTTCCAATTTACATCAAGGCAACGGTCAAAGGCGGAATCTTCGGTAAAGGTTGTATCATTAATAACAAGGGGCGACATCTGCGGGATCTGAGGACGAGCCATTAAATTCACAACGGTCAAGGTATAAGGGACGATTATAAAAGCACCTCAGGAAACAAAGGAAAGGGACACAGAATCATACACTCACCATTGTCAAATCTCATTCTCTTTGTCATCTATTATTAGTTACTAAGATTGTAATTCGTGCTATCAATTCCTTGAGCAACTCATCGAGGTTGTACTACATTCCTGTTACCATTTCAATACGATTGAGCTATTCCTTACTTTCATAATCTACTACTTGCTTTCATATTCTTATCTCTAATCCATCTCGTTTTAAGGGTTTAACGTGTTAAGACTTCTTGTTGGTTGAGTTTCCCTCATTTTAGCAGGTAACGCGTTATGTGTTTATTCTGCCCAAAACAATTGGCGCCCACCGTGGGGGCCAACCAAAGAAAGTCGTCGAAAAATCGTTAACTCTGCTCGCAAGATGGACGACATCCAAACAACTTACAGCCAGGTCGATGACGTTGAGAACAACGAAATTAACCAAGGCCTCAATGGTCAGCAAACGGGAAATGGAACAGAAAGGGACGAGCAGAATTCTGAGGATGGAAACGGAAATCCTACCACTTCTGCAGCCGCTGAACAGGGAACTATGGTCGATTCTGACATCATTGCTGAACTACGTGCATCTATGCTCACCCTTCAAAGGGATTTGGAGAATCAAAGAGCACTCACGCCAAGTTTACTGAGGTATACGAAAAACGAATTGAGATTTTTAACTAATGAGCATAATTTGCTTCAGTCTTAGGTGCAATCGGCAACGCGTTAATGGAACAATGGATGGTGTTGCTCGTCGGCTAGACATGGACGATCCCAATCTTGTATTCCCGGATGACGTTAGGCCAGTAACTGGTTATTAGATAAACGGTATTTCTTTAAGGGCTGTTAGAGATGATGCTGAGGTAACCCACTTACGGGAACGCCTCAAAGCCCTGGAGGGCTGAATTACTCAGGTCCTAGGGCCCCACAACCGATAGTAGTAGAAAGGCGGGACAGATATACTGATTCCCCTTTTGTACCCGCTATCACAAGGGTAGACATCTCTCGAAAGTATCACATCCCCGATGTACCTAAGTACGAAGGGGTTACGAATCCAGACCAACGCATAACCGCGTTCAAGCAAGATATGAACATTAGTACAGTTCCTTTTGATATGAAGGAAATTGTCATGTGCCGCTGGTTTGGAAACACGTTATCTAGGCTAGCGCTTAATTTGCTTTTTCATTTACCCCTTGGAAGTATTTCATCTTTTGTTGAGTTGGTTGATAAGTTCAGGGTCAAATTCGCAAGTAGCTGACATGCAAAGAAGCGTTCTAGTGATCTATATTGCTTGGTCCAAAGGACTGGCGAATCTTTATAAACTTTTCTAAACAGGTACAATGAAGAGTTGGTCACTATACAAGGATGCGACACGACCGCATATGTGGAGGCATTTCGAAGAGGCATCTCGATTGGTAATCCCGATCTATATCATGAATTAACTAAATATTCTTTCTTGAATTTCAATGAGGTACAGGTAAAAGCGTTGCCACACGTACGGTTGGAAGAAGACGACCTCTTCTCCAGTAAAGTAAAGCCGTTAGCCCTCACCGACCAAAATGCCGACATGGATGACGGGAAACCAGATATGTTCCATACCCTAACTCATCTCCTGCTAAGCCAACTGTAACACGACATCTTCCAAGACGTACAAGCAATATGAAGACCCAAGGTTACCTCCAAGGTTGTCTCACTACAACTTCCGGGTAGACGCGACAGAAGTGGTCTGAAATGTCAACAACATGGGGGATACCGTCAAGTGGCCAAGAAAAAGTAACGCACCCTCATACCAGAAGGATAAATCCAAATGGTGTGATTACCACTTTGATCATGGTCACCGGACGGACGAATGTATGACACTACGACAAGAGGTAAGTGAATTATTACGCAGGGGGTACCTCAAGGACCTGATATCATAAAGAGCAAAAGAACAACTAGAGCGTAAAAAGGGGAAAGCTTGTCCACCACCACCTCCCAAGCACACAAGGGTGATCAACGTCATCACAAGGGGATCTGAGGTTTGTGGTATTACCTATTCAGTAGCTAAGAGGATTGCAAGGAGTACCCGAAGAGAAGAGCCCAAAATCTTTGTTCGAAAGGGCCTTGACGTGATGCCCATTACTTTTGACGACATTGAGGAAGAAGAAATCCATCATGACTTCTTAATCATTTCTTTAACGATAGCAAACTTTCTTGTTAAACGAGTTTTGATTGACAATAGAAGTTCTACTAACTTGCTCATGTTGGATGCCTTTTACAGCTTAGGTCTGGGTTTGGATGATATCACTAAGAAGTCTACAACTTTAGCGGCGAATCACGTAATACAATGGGAGAAATCTCATTGCCTACCATTGCATGCGGAGTAAATTATTAGGTGAAATTTCAAGTAGTTGATTGTCCATCACCCTTTAATGTTATCTTGGGCAGGCCTTGGATTCATGGAATGAAGGCTATTCCCTCGACTTATCATCAATGCGTGAAGTTCCCATCCCCTGGGGAACACAAGAAATCAACGGAGAACAGAAGATAGCGAGGGAGTGCTACTCAGTTACTATGAGGGCAACGACTTCAAATGTTCAGCAGGTCGAGGCAGAGAAGAAACCGTCAGCATAGCAATTGAAGGACTGCAAGACTCCAACTTACTACGTGAAACCTGAAACACAAGAACTCAAAGAAGTCGCCCTCGATCCACTAGATCCATCTAGAAAGATCAGGATAGGAGGGATCTGGAGCCAACCTTGCGGCAGTAGTTAGTTGGGTTCTTACGGTCCTACAGTGATTGTTTTGCCTGGATGAACGAAGATATGGTAGGAATCAACCCCGACGTGATCACACATGCACTCAACATTAACCCAAAAGTTCCACCAGTCAAATAGAAAAGGCGTAAGTTTGCACCCGAACGAAATCAGGTAATAAACGAGGAGGTAAAATCCCTAGTTGAGTCTGGTATAATTAGGGAAGTAAAATACCTCGATTGGTTGGCGAATGTGGTTGTTGTAAAAAACAAAAACGGAAAGTGGCGCGTTTGCGTCGACTTTACCGATTTGAATAAAGCGTGTCCCAAAGATTCATTCCCATTGCCTCATATTGACGCGATGGTGGATGCAACAGCGGGACATGAGCTCTTAACCTTCATGGACGCATTCAGTAGATACCATCAGATAATGATACACCCTGCCGACCAAGAAAAAACCGCATTCGTAATGAATCAAGGGACTTATTGTTACAAAGTTACGCCTTCCGGATTAAAAAACATAGGTGCTACTTATCAGATATTGGTTAATAAGATGCTTCAGGAAAAACCGGGGGATACGTTGGAAGTGTACATTGATGACATGTTAATCAAATCCTTGAAGGTGAAAGATCGCATCCGACATTTGAAGGACGTGTTCTAGATTTTACGGAGCTACGAGATGAAGTTGAATCCAACCAAATGCTCTTTTGGAGTCACATCGGGTAAATTCCTTGGATATATAGTAACAAAAAGAGGAATTGAAGCAAGTCCGGACCAGATGAATGCGATAATAGAGTTACAATCACCAAGATGCTTCAAAGACGTTCAGAAGGTAACAAGACGAGTAGTTGCACTCAACCAATTCATATCCAGATCATCGGACAAGAACAAGCTATTTTACGACATTTTCAAGAAAAACAAGTCGTTTGAGTGGACAGAAGCACATGAATAAGCTTTCAAAGAACTTAAGAGGTACCTATCTCGTCCACAGATACTATCCAAACCTAAACCGAGAGAAATGATGTACATCTACTTGGCGGTCTTTGATGCAGCAGTGAGCGCTGTCTTGATTCGAGAAGATGATGGGAACCAGTTACCCATTTACTATGTAAGAAAAACTTTACTTGATGCCGAAACCAGGTATTCACCCGTCGAAAAGCTCGTATTATCTCTCGTAATGGCTTCCATTAAGTTACGTCCTTATTTCGAAAGTCATTCTATTACTGTGAGGATTAACTTTCCGATGAAAAGTGTTATGTCGAAGCCAGAACTATCAGGTCATTTGGTAAGGTGGTTGATTCATCTCAATGGGTACAATGTCGCTTACGAGCCACGAACAACTATGAAGTCACAAGCCTTGGTAGATTTTGTGGCTGACTTCAATCCTACCTTGCCAGAAGGAGACGATCAAGAAATGTTATAGGTTGAAAGATCACTAAGCAACGACAAATTGTTGATGCACATAGACGGAGCGTCGAATCAAGTAGGCGTAAGACTGGGGTAGTCCTGAAGTCGTCATAGGGGGATATGATAGCTCAGGCTATTTGATGCACGTTCAAAGCTACCAACAATGAAGCAGAATATGAAGCACTCATCGCAGGGTTAATCATCGCCAAAGAAATAAAAGTGCAAGAAATTGAGGTAATATGTGATTCGTTACTCATTGTCAATCAAGTCAAGAATTCGTATGTTTCCAGGGATTCAAAAATGAAGGCGTACTTGGAGAAAGTCTAGGAAATTATCAAGGGCTTTAAGCATTTCGAGATAAAGCAAGTGCCTAGACGCTAACGCGCAAGCAGACGCCCTAGCAAACCTTGGATCTGCAATTGATCCAAGGGAGTACAATAGGATACCATTTGTACACCTGGATGCACCTTCTATAACAAAAGAAACACAAGTGTTCGAGGTTCGGGATTTTGATACAACCACTTCATGGGTAACACCTTACTTAAAATGGTTATAAGATAGAATTCTACCAGATAATAAAGAAGAAGCTCGACGACTCAAGATAACAACTTCTACTTTCGCTATTAAAGATAACATTTTGTTCAATTGGATGTCTTCAGGGTTATACGCATGATGCGTGAAAGAGGACGAAGTACAAAATGTGTTACAAGACATACATGACGGAGAATGCGGAAACCACACTTGGGGTCGCAATTTGGAAAAGAAAGCAAGCAGGATGAGCTACTGATGTGAGTCCATCAACAACCGAACCCACAATCGAGTCCGAGCACGCGCCGACACAATTGGAGCCACGACCTGCCCTTGGCGCGCCCTTGTAAGGGGTTGGTGCGCCCTGCGCTACATCGGATCCCGACCTTGATGTTGCCAAGTCAACGGGCACTTTTGATGGCGCTTTGTCCTATGATTCAAGCGAGGATACTAGCTCTAAAGACAAGCCCGTGGTGCATGATCAAGGGAAGTCTACTTTTGGACAAGCGACGAAGGCCGGAATCCGGGACGCTAGGAAGCCGAGTCAAGAAGCTATGCCCTATCTTAGGCGTATCACCCGATCCCGAGCTAAAGCAATGCTTTGTCAAGTTCAAGAGGAGCTCATGGGTCGTGGGTTTCCGAAGGGATATCAAGAGGAAGGTTGGAGTCTTATGATACATCATGGTTCAATAAGTGACAATTTAACGGTTAAGGACGATTAATGTGGTCTCGGTTTTTATGGGTTGTTTTTTGTAATTTCTCTAAGGTTGGTGGTTGATTAGGTGAAGTGTGAAACCTAGGTTATAATTTCGTGCCAAGCCTCCACTTTCCCCTTAGACTTGAACGAAATTGCTTTGTTATCTGTTACTTGTTTTCAATCAAATTTCTTGTTTGTTTCTTCGTTCAATCTCTTGTTAGAGCGTTGGTGCGTAATATCCGACGTTTCTAGCAATCTAGTTTGCTATTCCCTTGGTGAGTCATATCCAAGAGTCGAGCATCCATATCCAACGTCACCTCCATTGATCCACGATTCAAGCAAGGAGTTTCCGAGGTTTCTTGGCGATTTCTTTGCACCATCTTCATCTTACAATGATCCGGCCATCATCTACTATTGGCCTACTATGAACAAAGACGCATCAGAGATCGCTCGAAGGTGTGACGTGTGCCAGCTTCATGGACCAATTCCACATCAACCACTGGAGTTGTTGGATCCTATAACATCCCCTTGGCCATTCATGAAATGGGAGATGGACATCGTGGGGAAGCTCCCTCAAACTTCGGGACAACGCGTTTACATATTGGCCATGACCGACTACTTCTCTAGATGGATTGAAGCCGAAGCCTTCAAAGAAGTAAAGGACACACAAGTCACGTCCTTCAGTAAGAGAAGCATCCTCAACAGATTCGGCGTACCGTCAACCATTGTTTGTGACAACGACTCACAATTTATCAGTGAAAAAACAAGGTCTTTTTGCCAACAATACAACATTCAGCTTGTGATGTCCACTCCTAAAACTGTTACTGGGCATACGCCTTTCTCATTGGTGTATGGATGCGAAGTCGTGCTACCAGTTGAGATAACTTTGCCTACAGCCCGTTACAGTCTTACTATTTAGGAATCTAATCGAGATAACTTGTTCCATCACCTGGATACTATTGACGAGTTACAAGATGAAGCATTCATTCGTATGGCGGCATACAGACGGGGGTGGCTCGAAGTTACAACAAACACGTTAGAGCAAAGGTGTTTTGAGTAGGTGATTGGGTCTTAAGGAAGGTTTTCCAGAATACCCAAGAATTGAATGTTGGCAAACTCGGAGCTAATTGGGAGGGACCTTATCAGATCAGAAAAGTCGTCAGGGGGGCCTACAAGTTGATTTCCCATGATGGGAAGATAGTCCCAAGGAGCTGGAATGCGACAAATTTGAAACTCTATGACTTTTGAGAAAATCTAAACGAGTTGCAACAAGGTATTCTTTTGTTACTCGATCTTACTCATCAAATTCATTTATATCATTTTATCTTATACACATGGAACAACAACGACATTACAAAACTAACAAGGGACGCCTTGTGACGTTAAAGGCCAAAACATGGGCCCTCGCCTTATAATCAGGCTACAATGTGCACACAATGACTAGTCATAAAGATGCAAGAGACGAGAGACACGTTAACGACTCTAGAGAAAGAGGAGTCTAACACGAAGGAGACATTTGTGTAATCAACTCAAGTTTCATTATTAATAAACATGAATACATTTCTGAGTTCTACACTTCTGAGTTCCATTTCATTACACATCTCCCTCTCTCTTAACACATATTAAATAAAGCGCTATTACATAACAAACTCGACTAAAGCTCAACCGGTAGACTTCTGCTCAAACGCGTTGATATCCACCAAGAAACACCTTAGCTCGATCTTGTGCGACCTGCAAAATAAACACGCAGACAAGCAAAATACTACGCAAACATACAACATCCATAAAAAAAACTCTTAGTTATAACACTAAGAGGTAAAACGTAGTACGTTACAAACCATAAGGCCCTAAAAACGTAGTGGCCAAAAGATAATTGTTTAACCCCGACACATCGGGGGTACTAAAGGATTCATTCTTCGAAAGCAAAAGAAAGATGAAAAGCCAAAGAGTCATATTACTCCTTCGGCACGTCCTCAGATACCTGCAGTTTCTCCACCATTTCTACTTGAGCTACCTCTTTAGCAACATGAGCAATTTCCTCCACCAGGGACGACTTCTTGGTCGCAGACTCTTCTTTAGGAAACAACTTCTCAAATTGCTCTCTCTCTTTGACAACATCCCAAGACGATTGCTTTTCGGCCGCAAACTCTTCCATCATTTCCACACGAGCTCTATAAGACCAATAATCAACAATATCCTTGATTTCCTTAGCAAGCAAAGCTTCCTTCTCCGAAACAGCCAAAAATTTGCTTTCCCAATCCTTAGCGCGAGAAGACTTTTCCTCAACAATCTTTAATAATTCTTCAACCTTCAGCTCCAGAGCCTTCTTCTCATGTTCTAAAAGAGTGATAAGCTTTTTCTCCAATTGAAGATCCATCTGACTCTGAGAAAGTCGATGAGGTTGATCCTTGAAAGACTCGTAGGTTGACAAAGTAAGTTGGAAGTTCTGTAAAACTTAAACATGTTAAGGCATAGTAAGTATAAGAATACGCAAAGACTACCAAGAGTGGGTCTTAACCTGCCACTATGCAGCCAGCATTTCACCAAAAAAGTCAGAGAAGTTGGACTGATGCTCGACGTCTTTGGGGCAGTTTACATGTAGGGGCAGTGTTGAGACGGATTTACTTGACAACAAATAAATCTATAGTCAAGACCCCACTGAGTATAGCGAAGTTAGGATCGTCCACGGGAAGCGAGGTTGTGTCTAATTACTAAACTAAAAAGAAAAAGAGAAAACAAAGCAAAGAACAAAGCAAAACAAAGAAAAGCAACCAAACAAGCACACTAGAAGGGGGTCGGTATCGACCTTGTCAAGGTCGATAACGGGTTGCAATTTCAGATGAAAAACTAAGTAAACAGCAAAACAAAGGGAAAATCTGCAGGTCGGTAACGACCTAGTCAGGGTCGTTACCGAGGTACCTGGGAATTAAAACTCAACTAACAAGTAAGAGAAAAATTTGGGATAAGGGTCCACCACAACATAATCATGCAAAATCAAACAATATGAATCATAAATATCATGCCTTTAACATAAAGTTATCAACTTTCGTTGAATAAACAAGCAAATCATTCAACTTTCATAAATCAATTCACTTCATGTACTTATTTTGATCTAAAGTTCTCAACTCTCATCTCAAACTTTATCTCTATTCAAGTTCACAACTTTCTCTTTCAATTAAGTTAAGAACATGAAATACTTCAACTTTCATCAAACCTTTTGCACAAAGAAGTACAAGAATAGATAAAGGGCATTTCAATTCATTCAATCATATCATCATTCATGCACAATCATGTTGGGTTTCTAACCCCAACCCTAGAATAAGAGACTACTCACTCATGGTGGAGAAAGAATAAGCAAAGAGATTAAGAGAAAACATACTTGAATTAAAACTAAAAGCTTACTTGAATTCAACCACAAACTTGTCTTACAACATAGAACACAAGAAATCTCCACAATCTTCTTCCTTGTGCTCCAAGCAAAACTTTGTCTTCCAAAATCCTAAACTTGCGTCCCCAAACTAACGAGAGAGAGAGATATATATATCGATCTAGATGTCTCAAACTTTTCTAAACAAGAGTATTAATACTAAAGCATCCATCTAAAAAGTTTCCATAAAAAATAAAATCTACTAAAGATAAAAGATCTTGGAATAAAAGCATTAAATTTCCCTAAGTCGGTCACACTTGGGAGCCTCGGTACCGACCCCTAGAGGGTCGATATCGAGCTTGGTCTTGACTTGCTCTCTTGTTATTCTTCCTTCTTCTTTTGGATTTTGTGGGAGTTCCTTCCATAGCTTTCTTCTTCCTCCTAGCTTGGTCCTCTCTTTTAATGTCCTTAAATGCATCCAAATCCGCCTCAGAACCTACAAAAAAACACACAAATAGCGTAGTTCCCATACTTTTCACAAAATATGCAAACTATACTAAAAAGACACAAAACACTCACAAAAACACAACTAAACAACCTAGAAAAACATACTAAAACTAAGCTAAAAACATGGACATCAAAATACCCCATACTTAAGCTTGCTTGTCCTCAAGCAATAACCCAACATAAATCAAAACCATCAACACATCCATCAAACAATAGCCCTTATCAAAAAGCAAATTCAGCACAAGTGAAATTTAGACAAGTGATTTAAACGTCATCACACATATAAGCAACTAATAAGCACAAGCAATCACAATACCTCACAAGGAATACGTGTTTCACTCAACTCTCAAGTGTTTAGGCTTATAAGTACAACTCTCAACTCAATCAAATATGCAAAGACTCATAGAAATTGTAACTTAAATCACCAATCTCTCTACCAAAGATGCCAAAACAAGTAAAATCATCAAGAGAACTTAGGCTCAATGAAAAACTTCATAGAAGCATCCATTCAGCCGGGTTGTAATAGGGCTCGGTAATAACAATAAGGTGTGGAAATATTTTGGTTTGTGGTGCTAAAAATCCGGGAATCAAGACTCCTAAATTTTACAACACAACTCACCAAAACTCTCAAGAACATCTTACTAAAGTCACTCAAACATTAAAGCTCAACTCTCACTTTCATCAACCTTTTAAATCCAACCTAGAAAGTCTCATAAACACATATAAAAGAATTCTTGGCTTTTTTTTCTTCTTTACTCTTCTTATACTTATTCACTTTTCTTCCCCCTTTTTTTCTGAATTTCTGATTTTTTTTTCTACTGGGAGAAGGTTGGTACCGACCCTACTGGGGTCGGACGAGGCTGCAATTTTCTTTCTTTTGCTAATGTGTACATTCTTTTTCAAGCCAAAAATCTTCTTTTCATACTTTTCATCAACCATGAGACTTCCATTATACCCATCCCATCCCTTCTTTTTGAACCAACACACAAACTCAACAAAACCAATTTCAACCAACTAAGTCCTAATCCCCGGATATGGTAAAGCTTATATCGGCTAGGAATTCATTTTGTGGAGCTACAAATAAAAGGTTTAAAGGCTCAAAACATGGTGTTGACGGGCCTTCACTCGGGACAACAAATAAATTTATAAGTCAAGACCCCGCTGAGTATAGGGGAGTCAGGATCGTTCCACGAGAAGCAAGGTTGTTTGTTTATCGACTCCTAATAGCAAAAATCTAACAAAAACAAGCAAAACACTCACAAGCAGCCTCGTTAACGACGTTGTCAGGGTCGTTAACGAACCACCGTAAACAAAAGACTAAAAATAACGACCTAAACAGGTTCGGTACCGAGCCTACGAACTCAACAACGAATATCACTTAAAAGAATTCAAATAAAAACAAAGATCTTGGATAAGGGATACCACAACATAGTCATGCATATAAACTCGTAAGAAGATGAGATCATGCCTTTAAATAGATAAATTCATCAACTTTCATTGACTAAGAAGTAAATTAATCTACTTTCATAAACTAATTCACCCAATTGCTTGCTTTGGATCTAAAGCTTGAAACTTTCGTATTCAAACAATATCAACCTTCAAGTCTATAACTTTCTCTCTCAATCAAGTTAAAAACTCAAATCACCCTGACTTTCATCTAGGTCTAAGCACAACAAACAATCAAAAATAGATAGAAGGCATTCAACACATAATCTTACTCATCAAACATGCATAACTATGCTGGGTTTAAACCCCGACCCTAGAAAAGAAAACTACTCACTACTCATGACTAAGAAACAAATAAATTCAACAAAAGAGATCATTGCAAACAAAACACTACTCAAATTAATAAATATCGTCTTACAGAAATTCAGAAGAAACCCGAAAAATACAAAGCACCGAATCGAATCTCGACTAACGACCCGGTAACTCTCGTCCACCGAGCTCTCGATCTCGACTCCGATCCGTCTCTCGCCTCTCTCGGCTCTTCCTCTTCTCTCTACTTGCTTCCCTACTTGTCCTCCTCTAGGCTAATAAGAGGTCTATTTATACTAATAAGGCTAGAAAAATAAAAAGACTAGAAGATAAAAACTTTCCTAAAAAGATAGAAATAAAACCCTAAAAGATAGAAATAAAATCTAGAAAGATAACAAGACCTAAAATACATAATATAATAACCCTAAAAATTCATAAAAATCACTCTACCGACACGGAAATAAATTCCCGCACAGGATCGGTGAATCACAAAATCAAACTCTCAAAAACTCTATCTCGTAGCCTCGTTAATGAGCCTTCACAGCCTCGTTAACGAGCCTGGGCTTGGTTTCTTCAACACTTCTTCTCCAAAAACTTAGACTTCGACTTCTTCATCTTACACTCCTCCATCCTTCATCATAGCACTCCAAATTCAGCTCCAATTAGCACCTTTTCCTTGCTAAAACCTACAAAAATACACAAAACGGAGTAGCTTCCATACTTTTCACAAAATATGCAAAACTATCCAAAAACACACAAAACTAACCCTAAACTTATCAAAACTAGCCCTAACAAACTAAGAAAACATACTAAAAACTATACTAAAAACACGAACATCACATGGCTACAAAAGCAAAGGATAATGTAAGGGTGGATAAGGATTAATAAGGCTTATGAAAAATAAGTTCCATCATATGATCTTTCAAGTAATGAACTAAAATCTTATATAGGCTTTGAGAAATAGATAACCATCACAATCTCAAGAGATAATATACACATAAGAGAGTAAATCACACAAGAAAATCAAGCCTAAATATGCTCACAAGGTAATTTGTTGGATTGCAATTAACTCATACCTAGAAGTCATATGTGCTCAATTTCATCACAAGCTAAAAATTCACATAAAAACAATTTTTTCATGGAAGATTCGGACTAGACCATCAAAGACATGTCAAAGGATTTACATGATCATGCAAGTAATTACCATCATAGAACCATAAGACAAGGGTACTATCAATCCTAAAAGTCTTTTTGTGATTTTTTCAAAATTTTCAATTTTTTTTTCATCATTTTTTATAAGGAAAGAAAACAACTAAAACCAACTTAAACCAACAAGAGACATCAAAACTAGACATGAAAAACACATAAAAAAGCACAAGAGTTTTCTTTCCCCTCCCTACTCCATACTTAAACCTAACAGTGTCCCCACTGTAAGAACAAAACAAGGTAAAAGTAAAGATAGGGCAAAGAAAAGGAACTCACAAGATCAATTTGGAAGCGGCTTGAAAACATCCTTGGAACATTGTTGAAGCATCCATGAAGAGAGAGAATCAATAAGGTAGAAATTGTAGTCGGTTGAGCTTTTTTTTCGGATTTATTATAGGGGTCGTTACCGACCGATGGAGGTCGTTAATGAGCCACTGAGCCACTTTGATTTTTACCCAATCTCGCCTGTATCGCTTATCAAAACAATTCTATTTCGAAAATCTAAAACCTAATATAAAAACAAGTCAAAAGAAAGCTAGCAAAAAGAGCTAAGAAAAACAAACTAAAGCGGGTTGCCTCCCGTAAGCACTATTTTTAACGTTGTTAGCTCGACGAACATACCTTGGAAAATCGGAGGATGTTAGATCCCAAGTGGCTCGGATTTCCTCATTCGGGTCATTTTGCTCATAGTATTTCTTCAACCGATGCCCATTGACCTTGAAGATGGATCCATTATTGTCTACTAGATCAACCGCTCCATGGGGATATATGTGGTGGACCACGCATGGCCCACTCCATCTTGATCTTAGTTTCCCTGGAAATAAACGAAGTCTAGAGTTAAAGAGAAGTACCTTGTAACCAACTTCATAGGTTTTTGGCACCAACTTCTTGTCATGCCACAACTTGGTGCGCTCCTTGTAAATTTTAACGTTCTCATATGCCCTTAGCCTCAACTCCTCTAGTTCTTGCAAGTCCATGAACCGTTTTGCTCCGGCCTTGTCGAGATCCATGTTGAGCTCTTTGAGAGCCCATAATGCTTTATGTTCCAACTCGATTGGCAAATGGCACGCTTTGCCATAAACTAGGTTGTATGGAGTGGTGCGTATGGATGTTTTGTATGCCGTTCTGTATGCCCACAAAGCGTCATCAAGCTTGGATGAACAATCCTTCCTAGAGCGGGAGACCGTATTCTCCAAAATGCTCTTGATTTGCTGATTCGACACCTCTACTTGGCCACTAGTTTGAGGATGGTAGGGCTTTGCCACCCTATTTGATACCCCATACTTGGACAAAAGAACTTCAAAGCTCCTCTCTATGAAATGAAATCCATCATAACTAATGAGAACACGTGGCACTCTAAACCTGGGAAAGATGTTAGTTTTCATAAATTTGGCCATAGCTTTAGCATCATTGTTTCTTATAGCGATGGCTTCCACCCATTTAGAGACATAGTCAATCGCCACTAGGATGTACTTTTAGGGGCCCGATGACGGGAAGGGTCCCATGAAGTCTATGCCCCAAACGTCGAAAAGCTCGACCTCTAAGATCCTAGTGAGCGGGTTCTCATGTCTCCAAGTGATATTCTCGGAGCGTTGGCATTCATCAAAAGACATCACGAATTCTTGTACGTCTTTGAAAAGTGTTGGCCAGTAGAGACCACTTTAAAGAGTCTTCGTTGTAGTCTTGAATCCTTTTGCATGGCCACCTGTATGGAGAGTTTGACAATGAGGGATCACACTCTCTATCTCCTCCTCTGATACACAACATCAGAAAATATGATCACTCCCTTGTTTGAACAAATAAGGATCATCCCAATAATACTTCTAGACGTCATGGAGAAACTACTTCTTCTTTTGTGGGGTTAGGCCCTTAGGAATTACGCTCCCTACAATGTAGTTAGCAAAATCCACAAACCAAGGGGTTTTTGACCCTCTAATAGCATAGATAGAATGAAGAGAAGTAGAAGAAGGATATAAGAAAAGATTGGAATTGAGAAGAATTGAATTAGGTTGAGAATACTTACTTGGATGGGTCGTTACCGGACTAGGTAGGGTCGTTACCGACCCTATTGATTCATTGTTCACATCGGTAACGATCTCCTCTGCCTCGGTAACGAGCTGTCCTGCCTTGGTATTGAGCTCTTCCACTTCGGTATCGGTGTTTCCAACGTGCTCCAACCTCAGAAAAGGGTTGATAACGACCCTTGTAGGGTCGGTAGGTCCCTTGATAATGCTCCCTCGTTCAACATGAGGTGCTCTTCTGGCTTGGAGTCATTGTTTGGCACGACATTATTGGACTATGCGATGTGTTCTACTGGCAACCTTGATGTTTTCAGCTCCCTTCTTGTCTCTGATTTCATGGTCAAATTCCTGTAACAAGAACATCCAACGAAGTAGCCTAGGTTTGGCATTCTTCTTAGCCATTAAGTATCTAACGACCTCATGGTCAATATAAACAATCACTTTAGAACCAACAAGATAGGAGCGGAATTTCTCAAAAGCAAATACCACAACAAGGAATTCCTTCTCTGTTGTGGTGTACTTACTATGCGCCTCATCAAGCGTCTTACTTGCATAATAGATGTTGTGGAGCTTCTTATCTTTCTGTTGCCCAAGTACTACACTAACAGCATAATCGTTGGCATCACACATAATCTCGAAGGGAAGTGTCCAGTCTGGGGACTGTATGATAGGAGCGGAAACTAGGGCTTCTCTTAACCTGTGAAAAGCTTCAAGACATTCTAGAGACAACTCAAGCACTACATCTTTCATTAGTAGGTTAGTCAAAGGTTTAGCTATCTTAGAAAAATCTTGAATAAAACGTCTGTAGAAGCCAGCATGCCCTAAAAAACTCCTAACGTCTTTAACAGAAGAAGGGGGAGGTAGTTTTTCAATAAGCTCAATCTTGGCTTTGTCTACCTCTATCCCTATCTTAGAGACGAGATGTCCTAGCACAATCCCCTCTTGGACCATGAAATGGCATTTTTCCCAGTTTAAAACAAGGTTGGTTTCTTCATATCTTTTAAGCACACGAGTAAGGTTAGCAAGACAAGCATCAAATGAAGAACCATAAACAGAGAAATCATCCATAAAACCCTCTACTATATCCTCTATCATGTCAGAGAAGATAGCCACCATGCATCTTTGAAAATTTGTAGGGGCATTGCAAAGCCCAAATGGCATTCTTCTATATGCAAAAGTCCCATAGGGACATGTAAAGGTTGTTTTCTCTTGGTCATCAGGATGGATAAGAATCTACCAAAAACCGCTATAGCCATCTAAATAAAATAAATAAACATATTGGGCTAAGTGCTCTAGAACTTGATCAATAAAAGGAAGTGGAAAATGATCTTTTCTTATAGCACTGTTTAACTTTCTGTAATCAATACACATCCTCCAACTAGTTGTGGTCCTAGTGGGGATTAGTTCTCCCTTTTCATTCTCAATAATTGTCATCCTGCCCTTTTTAGGAACTACATGGACCGGACTAACCCATTGGTTGCCCGAGATAGGAAAAATAATCCATGCATAAAGTAGTTTTAAGATTTCCTTTTTGACCACATCTTTCATGTTAGGATTCAGTCTACATTGACGCTCTATGGTGGGTTTGTGATTATCCTCCATGTAGGTTCTATGCATGCACAATGAGGGGGATATCCCAGTTATGTCATCAAGGGAATAGTCAATGGCTTTTCTATGGGTCCTAAGTACAACAATCAGTTTCTTTACATCTTCATCATGTAATTGAGAATTAATGATAATAGGGAAGGTAGAGTTAGAACCAAGAAATTCATACCTGAGGGAGTCTAGAAGTGGCTTGAGTGTTAAAGTAGGCTCAGCCGGGATAAGAATAGGCTCTTCATGCTCTATCTTCAAGACCTCCTCAAGGTAGTCAAACGCCAGAAGCTCTTCGTCATCTGCCAGAAGGGTTGGTACCGAGCCAGCGGGGGTCGGTAACGAGTTTTTCGTGCTTCCAGTAGCGTCGATATCGACTCGAATGGGGTCGATAACGACGTTGCAGATTCTGGTATCAAACCAGTACACTCCGTTTTCTCCACGGTTCCTGCCAGAAACCTCGGTATCGACCTATGGGGGGTCGGTAACGATGTTGTAGGGTTGAATTCTGCCTATCTTCTACTCGGAAATGCCTCAAAAGCCAGAAGCCTCTTGATCGGGTCCCCACATTTGATGTAGTCAGTGTGGGTGTAGAGAATCTTGACCTCAACTGTGTTGGTCTCCTTCATAGTGGGGTTAAAACGGAATTTCATCCCCGATCTCAAAAGTTAGGAGTCCCCTCCTAACATCGATTATGGCACATGTTGTGGCTAAGAATGGCCTACCAAGAATGATATGCACCACCGGGTCTTTGGGCATCTCCATCACAATAAAATCATTTGGCACAAAGAACTTTCCCACTTGCATTGGGAAATCATCAACTACTCATGTAGGCTTGACACATGATCCATCCGCCATGTACAACTTCATATTAACAGGTTCCAGCGGTCCCATGTTTGCTTTTGACCAAATAGAGAGTGGTAGGAGACTTGCGCTAACACCTAAATCACATAAAGCTTTGAAATGATAAGCTCCAATACCAATAGTGATGGCGAACTTACCTGGGTCGCCTAGCTTCTCGGGGAGCTCCAAGGATCGAACCTCATTTGTCAGCTCAGATATAGACCCCTTCCTGCTCAATATTTCTTTCAAGAATTTTGTATAAGCCGGGATTTCGTTTAGGGCCTCACCGAATAGTATGGAAATATTTAAGCCCTGAAAAACTTTAACAAAACGCCTAAACTTCCCTTCTGTTGAGTCCTTAGACTTCTTAGAGGGAAAGGGAAAAGTCTTTTCCGGACTCGGAACCAACACGGGTGTAATATCCGCAATATTCCAAGGTTTTTAAAACCATTATAATATAATTTTATAATCCTTTCCTCCATATAAAAGAGAATTCATAATATAATTTATAACCCCTAGTCTCTATAAAAAGAGATTTTTAAATCAATTAAATAAATAAAGTCAAGAATGTATTATAAGGGGTATGAAGGAATAAAAGCATTTAAATAAGAATAATGATTTAAATAAATTCGAATTTTATTAAATAAAATAAAGGTACTACAAGCTAATATTAGTACAATGAAAAATTAATAAAAAGGAGGCAAGAGCCAAGACTCGAACCCGAGACCTCTTGCAACTCCTCTCACACGTCCACACACATAATCCGCTAGGCCATTGTGACTTTCTATTCTCTTTACCCAACATTTTATTTTTATATCAATTTAATCTTCTTCTTCCTCACAAAATCAAATCAGACGCTTGTCTGATTGATGAGACGTTCATCCTTTCCATGGCTATTGCTTCTCCCCCTTCTTCCCCTTTGCTTGCAAGAACACCCCAAGTACATCATTCAAGCATCACCTTCAAACAAACACACCATTGCCCAATCCTCTTCCATCCCCCTCTTCTCCATTGGCGCAAAGCCATTGCCATTGGCGCAAAGCCATTGCCATGGATCCTCAAGCCCTCCTCTATTGCCTATATAAAGGGGCTCAATTCTTCTTCAAATTCACACATTCATTCACTCTCCTCTCTTCTATCAATTGTTCTAGTTCAAATCCTCCTTAGAGAGCCTTAAATTTCTGAAATTCCCATTCAAAAACACCATTGAAGCCTTTCCAAAGCTCCACCAAAGCACCTCCTCTCCTCCCTTGGACCACCGCCGGCCACCACCTGCTCGCCGGAGTCCAGCCGCGCGCCGCCCACGCCACCACCGAGCTTCCGCCGTCCCCCTGGTGCGCCGCCTGCTGAGCCGCCTTTCCCCTGGTTCTCCTCTGTGTAATGTACGTACAATTCTGTAGAAGAAGGTCCATATTTCTATCCAATTTTAATTAAATTATTTTTATCCTTTTTAATAAAATAAATAGCCTCTCCACAATATTGTTAGCCTTACAAAATTAAATCTAATAAAAATAATAGCTTGAGATCTTGTTAGTTGAGCAAAATAAATAAATCAATTACGGGAATTCTAAGTATACTAGGTAAGCTCTTATTTTATATGATATTTTAATTCATATCATAGATTGCAAGACATGTTTTATTAAATAAAAATAAGAACTCATATAGAAGTATTTTATATAAATTTTATTATTTTAAAGTATGTAGCTTTTTGATTATTGAAGAATACCTTGTTAGAAGAATATAAAAGGATATTAAATTATGATATATCTCTAAGTGTAGAGAATTTAAAGACATAAGAACTATTTAATAATAATGGTAATTATGATAAAAAATTTGATATATAATAAAATATTAATATGCTAAGTTGTTAAAAGATATCTTGCCTAGAAAGACATAGATGATAGAGAAGATAATATTATGATCTAAGTTTAATTAAATAAATTACTTGCTCTTGGTTATAAAATATTATTCTAAAGACATGATTCTATTGTGATTATAAACTAAAGATATGGGAGAACTTATTTAAATAAGATAATAAGATTATTTTATTATCATATTATATTTATAGAAAGCTTACTATATAAATTTATCTAGAAAGTCCTAATTATGGGAAGTACTAAAAAGGGATGCCTACTAATATTTTTATCTCTATTTAATATTACTTGTATTTCTAAATAAGGATTTAATGAGAAATATTATAATAAAATCATGTTATGGATATTGTTGATAAAAGATAATATTATAATAATACAAAGAATAAGAGATTTTTAAGGGCATATTAGATTTTTTACAATCCAAAGAAGATTATAAATACAATATATCATTTAAGGTTGAAAACTATATCATATGACTTCATAAAGATTTCCTTGCTCATTTATATTAAGAAAATAACAAGTTAAGCTATAAAAGAATATTCTAATAAACTAAATAAAGATATTATTTGGTTTTCAAGAATGATAATGAATAGTATTAAAAATAAGGATTTTATAAGGATAAAAAGGATATTGCAAAGTTAAAATAATAATAAAGGAATATTATTATTTCATTTATCTCCACCTAAATTATTATAATAATAATTTAGAAATTTTAATTCTCTTGTAATAAGGATATAAGAGAATTTTAAAACTTTAAAAGAATTTAAAGAAAATTCTTATTAAAGCTCGTTCATAAAATTCCGTGTCGATAGGTCGAATTTCCGTTCCAAGTCGTGAACAACGTTTTCCGCTCTTTCGCTAATCCACTATCGTAAAAGCAAAGGCAAGTCTAATTTCTCCTTGTAGCCTTGATAATTCATTCCGTGAAATTTCTCGATGTTGGGAACAACTTGTTTGCTAATAATAAACGAACCTAGCAATATCGATTGCTAGAAATAATGACCTCTCTGTTATCGTTATTCTGCTATTTAATATTTAGGACTATTATGCTAGTCTTGTTTGTGACCTTGATTGTTTACGATCTCGTGAAGAGATCGGTTCGAACGAATCAGTAAGGGGCGCGGGAATAACTCGACGCCTCTATATAATCTACTAAGTCGTATGCCTCTGCGCTTAAAGTACGACTTTCAGGATCATGATCCATGTCCGCTCCGAGTGCAACAGAGGGATGAGTGGCACAGTAGCTAAGTGTCGGAACTGAGTTTCCCTTAAGTGGTCCGGGCCATGCAAGCCCCCCACACTCTTTAAAAGTCATTAATGTAATCGATATTTTCGTCACGATATAATATAAGTGTCAATGCACATTTAAAAGACATCAAAACCGGACCGATCTCAAATGATCGATCCGGCTCTCGTGTCAAAAGGGCGCGGGAGATTTTCAAAACTTGTATGAATAATAACGTTCCCAACATACTTTCTACTCTAAAGAAGTCTACAATCTCGTAGCTCTTCTCTCGTTTAACGAGCTATCCCCGCTCGAGATACACTCTTCTTCGTTCCGTTAAGCCCCACATAAAGTGCTATACCTCAAAACACATCCGATAATATCTCCCTCGAATATTAAAGATTACCAAATCACCCTTGGGAAGTTCCGTTCCCGCTTGCTTAGTCTCTTAGACTAATTCTTCTTTTCCGCATGTTTGCCTGGCATATTCTCGCCCTTCGCAAATTATGTCAGAACCTAGGAACCCGAGCAAGGCGTAAGTGAAGACGAAGGAAGGGCAAAACTCGAGAAGATGTATTTCCGTACCTTTTTGTTTATTTCTATTATGTTGCAAAGAACAAGTTTTATGCTTTCCGTTATCAAACTTCATTTTGATTAAGGTATTGTAATGAAGGTTTGTACGAACAAGGTCTCTTTCGAGAGCACCCTTTTTATTATATAAATTATGTCAATTTCTGCATTTTATGAGTTCAATATCATTCTAAAAGCCTTGGGTGACTTTGGACGGTAAAATCCGAGGTCAGTGGCGGTAATACCCAATGTTGTAAAATAGGGGTGTTACAATTATGGTATCAGATCCGAACGTTTTGTTTTCAAAACCGAAAACTTTTAAGACCGAAAATTTTCAAAACCCGAGAGTTTTTTAAATCCAAAGTTTTAACCCAAAACTTCCACTTATAGAAAGTTCCTTTTTATATCCTCTAGGAAACTTAGAATTGTCAACTTTTTGAACTTAAACCTCTTAGCTAAGAATCTTTCTCTAAATTGAAAACTTTAATACTAAGTATTTAGTTCTAGAACTACTATTTATATAAAACTTCCTTTCTACCTTTCAAAGGCCTTAGTAGCATAAGTATTTCAACTTTTGAACTCCATCATTTTCGTTAAAACTTTCTTGTAAACTTAACTCTTACCTTAGAAAACTTGTTCGTAAAGTATAAACTCTTTTCAAAGTAACATGTTCAAAAAGAAAATCCTAGACTCCTTAATAGGGCCAAGAAAATGAAAAGTCTTAAAATCAACGTTTTATATGTAATCTTTATAAATAACGCCTTAACTTCCTTCAACACGTCTTCACCTTATAGAATCCAAGGATATTCTATATTAACGCTTCCTTTCATTCACTTCCTCAGATCATGGTTGAGACACAACATACCGCTCGCCTTAGGAATCAAATCCAAGAAGCGTTACAAGCATTAGAAGCCCACAACCCTCACTGGCCATACGAAAACGCTCAAGACGACCCTTCCATGAGCCCGAGGAGGCAATCCCTGTGGAAGACATGGAGGAGGATCCCCAAGAGGATCCAGAGGAGGATCCCGAGGAGGATCCTGAGGAAGACCCCGACCTCCCCAATGAGGCACAACCTATTGCACCACACCCGTCCCCGGTATATGAACCGGAGGATTATCTATCCGGGGATGAGGAGATGGCCCCTGTTTAAGAGCCTAAAGATTACCCAGATAATGAAGATGAGGAGATGGCCCCTGTTTACGAGCCTGAAGATTACCCAGATAATGAAGATGAGGAGATGGTACCTGAGTACCAACCAGAAGGAGAAGGGATACTTCCCGACCTCAATTTCGAGCAAGGAGAAGAGGGAGGAAATGATTTTGAGCTCGAGTGGGACGCATAAGAAGAGTGGGATGCATGGCATCAAGTAGACCCAGAGTTCGACGAGTCCGATGAGTCCGAGGAAGATGACCCTGAAGGAGAGGTCATCGACCCCATAGAACCACCACCACCCTTGATTCCGGGAGTGGAGCTTGTCTCACCTCTATGAGTGCCCGAGCCAGAGGGGTCCATGCCTCTGACCGACTTTTGGTGTCACGAGGACGACATACTTCTGCAGCGACTTCGTCTCGGATCCATCAACCATGACCGCTCAGAGGAGAGGTTCCCTGGAACCCGGCCTTGGGGACCCACCGGCCGGCCGACACTGTACGAGAGGGCAAGTCAAGCGCCCTTAGCATGTCAAATGGAGGGGCTCTCTGATTGGATGGAAGGAGAGTCCTCCAACCATCAAGCCCACCAACCACTGGTGAACGAGCCACCACCCCCAAGTGTCGTACCCTCTCGGACCCGCAGAGTGAACTTTGGCCTACTGCAGAGGCAGAAGGAGGACTGGGTCAACGAGTCAACAAGGGAACAAGAGGAGAGGATCCAACATCGGATCTGTATCGCTGACCTCCAGGCTCGAGAGAACCGTCGTAGAAGGCGGATCGAGCAGGCCAACCTCCTTCTCAACAACGATAGCGGGATCATTGACGAGACCCTTTTCGAGGAAGGCTTCCTCGACAAGTACACCTACCCCGACCGCTTTTAGATTACCTTAGTTTTTACTTTTCCTTTCCAAAGAAGTGAGCTTAGACCACTTCTCTTGACTTCATTTTGCCTTTAGAAAGTCGAGTCGGCTTAGCTTTTCTTTTCCCGTCCTTAGTGTAACGACTTATGTTACAAAGCCTTGTAATCGCTCTTAAGAAAAAAATTCTAATAAAATTTCCCTTTCTTCTCTGAAAACTTGCGCGTTAATTCTTGCTTATGTTATTGAATTAACAAAATAAACCAACTTAAAACCTTCAGATGGTCAACACAAGAGGAAACAGTCGACGAGCCAATCCCAGCACCGCTGGGGAAGGTTATGATGAAAGCCAATCCGAGGTAAGAGGTGGGCCTCGAGTTAACCCTCCCCCTGCAACAGTAGCTCCAATTATACTCAACGAGGGTAGAGTAGCAGCCCTACGCACTCTCGTACAACAACTAGTACAAGAGGCCATCCCTGCTGCGGTACCTAACCCAGCAAACATCGAAGCACCAGAGGAAGTGCAAGAGAAAGCTCAAGTAGCCGAGGTCATTCTCGATAAATCTAAGGAATTTAGCTTCGCAGAGGGAATCAAAACCTTCAACGCTATGAAGCCCGACTCATACGACGGGACAGGCGACCCATAAGGAATTCAGTACTGGTTCTCCCACGTGGAGAGACTTCTAAGGAACGTGCACTGCTCGGAAGCAGATAAAGTGCACATGGCTGCTCTGAAGCTTAAAGATGAAGCCGGAGAATGGTGGGAAAGTTCTAGTCTGTCCGCTCGCCCCGATCTAAGCTGGGCTATGTTGAAAGATAAAATGATGCACCGATTCTTCTCTGAATCCATGAAGGATGAAAAGCTGGACGAACTCCACTTCCCGAAGGTCCATGGGTTGAGTGTGCTAGAATGCGCCAAAAAGTTCAATCACCTTCTCCAGTACGCCGAGGAAGAAATCACCACTGAGCAGCAGAAGATCAAACGCTTCCACCGCTGGATGAGCGACACCATCAAACCATGGATGGTGAATCGCTCCTTCAAGACCTTAGAGGACTATGTGGATGCTGCCTATAGGATGGAAATGACCCTCAAAGGCGCCGAGCGCAGAAAGTTTGGCGGGGGAAAGCCTCACCACTCCAGCCAAAGTGCATTCAAGAGGTCGGCTTCCCCACAAGGATCCCAATGGTCCAAGAAAAGCAAGAACAAGGCCATGTCAGCTGGGCCAAACTCTTTCCAAAGCTCGAAATCAAGAAGAAGTTCGATAGTCTGCCACAACTGTGCAAAACCAAGTCACCTCAACCGGAGCTGTCCTAAAGCTCCAAAGAAATGCTTCAACTATGGAAAAGACGGACATCTCCATCAATTCTGTAGGCAACCCGCAAACCAACCAGGCCAGACCCGTTCTAACTCAGTTTGTCAACGCCCTCAAGCATCAAACAGAGCAGCGGGAACTGCATCGGTCCAGTCTACAACTCACAACAAGGGAAAGGGACCAACGCATCCTCAGGGTCAAGGACAGCGGTTATACGAGATGTGCACCACCGACAAACCAGAGGAGCCTATCTGTCAAGGTACCCTCCATATCCGCTCTAAAGATGTTTTCATACTCTACAATTCCGGTGCTTCACATTCTTTCATATCCGAGAAATGTGTAGAACTCCTAGAAATAGATAACCTAGAAGAGTGTGAACCGTTTGTCGTGAACCTTCCAAACGGAGAAAGAATAATAGGGGCGAAACAATTAGGTAGTTTTCCTTTAAGCATTCAAGGAGGAAGCTTCAACTCCAACTTGATATGCATTCCAATGGACCCCTATGACATCATTCTCGGAAGAGATTTGTTGTCTCGTCACGGAGCGATAATCGATTTCTACACCCGAACCGTAACCATCAACTCAGGAGGGAAACACGTTTGCAAGTTCAAGGGAAAACGAGAAGAAGAAAATGGCAAGGTGATCAACGCCATGAAAGTCGGGAAGCTACTCCGACAGGGCTGTGTTGGGTACCTTTGTTACCTCGAGCCAACGGAGAAAAAGGTCGTGGATATTCAAGAAATCCCTGTAGCTAGAGAATTTCCCGACGTCTTCCCAGAAGAACTCCCCGGATTACCTCCTCGACAAGAAGTCGAGTTCTCAGTGAGCCTCGAGCCAAGAACCACGCCGATCTCCAAGGCACCATACAGGATGGCTCCGATAGAGATGAAAGAACTCAAGAGTCAGCTCGATGAACTGCTTGAGAAGGGTTTCATCCGACCGAGCGCCTCGCCTTGGGTACCACCTGTGCTGTTTGTGAAAAAGAAAGATGGGACTTTCCGCTTATGCATCGACTACAGAGAGTTGAACAAAGTCACCATCAAGAGACGATCATCTCTGATTGAGACGGTCGATTCATGGCCTCTTTCTGGAAAGAATTACATAAGGCCATGGGAACCGAACTGAAGTTTAACACTACGTTCCATCCACAAACCGATGGTCAATCTGAAAGGACCATCCAAACTCTTGAGGACATGCTTCGAGCATGTGTGCTAGACCGCACAACGAGTTGGGATGACAGCTTGAACCTCATAGAATTCACCTACAACAACAACTGGCACTCCACCATCAAGATGGCTCCCTTCGAGGCCTTGTACGCCGGAAATGTCGTTCTCCGATCTGTTGGGACGACAATGTCGACAAGATACTTCTCGGACCGGAGCTAGTAGAAAGGACTGCCTCAGAGGTTACTCTCATCCGTCAAAGAATGTTGACTGCTCAGAGTCGACAGAAATCCTATGCTGACTTGAAAAGGCGAGACATCGAGTTCGTAGTGGGAGACGAAGTTTTTGTCAAAGTATCTCCCTCGAAGGGCGTTTTCCGCTTTGGAAAGCGAGGCAAGCTTAACCCTCGATACGTAGGACACTTTGAGATACTAGAAAGAGTCGGCAACCTAGCTTATCGAGTTGCCTTGCCGCCTTCAGCTCACCCCGTTCATAATGTTTTCCACGTGTTGCTCCTAAGGAAATATGTGCCAGACGAATCCCATGTGATCAATTTCGATGACGTGGAAATCCAGTCAGACGACACCTATGAGGAGAGACCGCTTAGAATAGTAGAGCGCCGAGTAAAGAAGCTACGCAACAAAGAAGTACCTCTAGTTCGGGTACTTTGGTCCAAAGATGGCAATGAAGGTAAAACATGGGAAACCTGGGAAACCGAGCAAGATATGTAGAGACGTTTTCCCCAATTAATGTCACCTTAAGTACAGTTAGTAATATACTTTAAGGGGGTACTAGACACCTCGTTGTGTCCTCACAATTGTGAGTCTTGTAGCTATCTTTCTCTTCCATCTCGGTACCGCTCTACGTTTTCCTAGTTTCGGGGACGAAACTAATTTTAAGGGGGTACTATTGTAATATCCGCAATAATCCAAGGTTTTTAAAACCATTATAATATAATTTTATAATCCTTTCCTCCATATAAAAGAGAATTCATAATATAATTTATAACCCCTAGTCTCTATAAAAAGAGATTTTTAAATCAATTAAATAAATAAAGTCAAGAATGTATTATAAGGGTTATGAAGGAATAAAAGCATTTAAATAAAAATATAAGAGCCCAAAGCAAATGGAAAAAACCCAAATCGGGATACACTAAAGTAAACTTTGATGCCTCTAAAATGCCCAATGGAAACACTTCTGGTGGAATTGTTTTCCGAAACCACCTTGGCCAGGTAACGGATATCATAACGGCTAGCTTTGTAAAAGTGTCGGTTTTAAAGGCTGAAGCTTTAGCCCTCCGAGAAGCGATTAGGCAAATAAAAAACAGAACGATAGAAAAAGTGGAAATTGAAGGGGATAATCTCCAAGTCATTAATGCGGTTAAAGGGAAAATACATAGCCCTTGGGAGATTGAACTCATTATCACTGACATCCTTGTTTCCATTTATGGAAACCAAGATATAGTGATTAACCATGTCTTTAGGGAATGTAACGATGTGGCCGACAAAATTGCTAATTTGGGCCACAGTCTCCCAGTTGAGTGTATCAAGACTCATCCAGAACTTCTAGTTCTCATCCGAAAGGATGCTCTAGGGCGCCCTCCGTAAAGGAGAGCACCCTAATCCTTACCTAATCAAAAAAAAAAGCATTTAAATAAGAATAATGCTTTAAATAAATTCAAATTTTATTAAATAAAATAAAGGTACTATAAGCTAATATTAGTACAATGAAAAATTAATAAAAAGGAGGCAAGAGCCGGGACTCGAACCCGAGACCTCTTGCAACTCCTCTCACACGTCCACACACATAATCCGCTAGGCCATTGTGACTTTCTATTCTCTTTACCCAAAATTTTATTTTTATATCAATTTAATCTTCTTCTTCCCCCCAAAATCAAATCAGACGCTTGTCTTATTGATGAGACGTTCATCCATTCCATGGCCATTGCTTCTCCCCCTTCTTCCCCTTTGCTTGCAAGAACACCCCAAGTGCATCATTCAAGCAACACCTTCAAACAAACACACCATTGCCCAATCCTCTTCCATCCCCCTCTTCTCCGTTGGTGCAAAGTCATTGCCATGGATCCTCAAGTCTTCCTCTATTGCCTATATAAAGGGGCTCAATTCTTCTTCAAATTCACACATTCATTCACTCTCCTCTCTTCTATCAATTGTTCTAGTTCAAATCCTCCTTAGAGAGCCTCAAATTTCTGAAATTCCCATTCAAAAACACCATTGAACCCTTTCCAAAGCTCCACCAAAGCACCTACTCTCCTCCCTGGGACCACCACCGGCCAGCACCTGCTCGCCGGAGTCTAGCCGCGCGCCGCACACGCCACGCCCAGCCGCCTCCGTCCCCCTGGTGCGCCGCCTGCTGGGCCGCCCTTCCCCCGATTCTCCTATGTGTACTGTACGTACAATTTTATAGAAGAAGGTCCATATTTCTATCTAATTTTAATTAAATTATTTTAATCCTTTTTAATAAAATAAATAGCCTGTCCATAATATTATTAGCCTTATAAAATTAAATCTAATAAAAATAATAGCTTGAGATCTTGTTAGTTGAGCAAAATAAATAAGTCAATTAAGGGAATTCTAAGTATACTAGGTAAGCTCTTATTTTACATGATATTTTAATTCATATCATAGATTGCAAGACATGGTTTTATTAAATAAAAATAAGAACTCATATAGAAGTATTTTATATAAATTTTATTATTTTAAAGTATGTAGCTTTTTGATTATTGAAGAATACCTTGTTAGAAGAATATAAAAGGATATTAAATTATGATATATCTCTAAGTGTAGAGAATTTAAAGACATAAGAACTATTTAATAATAATGGTAATTATGATAAAATTTTTGATATATAATAAAATATTAATATGCTAAGTTGTTAAAAGATATCTTGCCTAGAAAGATATAGATGATAGAGAAGATAATATTATGATCTAAGTTTAATTAAATAAATTACTTGCTCTTGGTTATAAAATATTATTCTAAAGGCATGATTCTATTATGATTATAAACGAAAGATATGGGAGAACTTATTTAAATAAGATAATAAGATTATTTAATTATCATATTATATTTATCGAAAGGGCTTACTATATAAATTTATCTAGAAAGTCCTAATTACGGGAAGTACTAAAAAGGGATGCCTACTAATATTTTTATCTCTATTTAATATTACTTGTATTTCTAAATAAGGATTTAATGAGAAATATTATAATAAGTCATGTTATGGATATTGTTGATAAAAGATAATATTATAATAATATAAAGAATAAGAGATTGTTAAGGGCATATTAGACTTTTTACAATCCTATGAAGATTATAAATACAATATATCTTTTAAGGTTGAAAACTATATCATATGACTTCATAAAGCTTTCCTTTCTCATTTATATTAAGAAAATAACAAGTTAAGCTATACAATACTTGTATGACAGACTGATGAACACAAAGAAGGCTGAAAATACTATTGGGAGAACATTTACATTCAAAGCGCGCCCATTGAACAAAAAGGCAAGTGTGACAAGTTACAACTATAAGAGATAGAAATGCCTATGTACTTAACTTACCTTTGCTACATTTGTTGCTAAAATCAATAAATGATTAGATCCTTGAGGCTCCTACACTGCCACTCTTCAAGAAAAGTACACCAAAAGTGCCTGTATTTGAAGTAAGCCACCAAATCTGTGAATGTGGAATTAGGTTTAAAGGCTCTTGCAATTTGTTTATTCTGATTGGTGTTATGTTGTTCTAGGTTGTTCAATTGGGTTACTCGGATTGATAATTTGCATTATTCCAAAGTGATACATGTCTAGGGTTGTGGATATGGCCTCTAATTGTCATTCAAATCTATTGCTTTTGTTATTTGTATAAATTAGATGGTTCTCTTATTTCAGTTGTTGATCATTACAAAATCTGGACACAAAAAGGCATTTGTTGTTCATTAGTACCATTAATCCCTTCCCACTATTGTCTATTCATTCTTGACAAAAGAAACTAAATAAAGTAATAGTGAAAGATGATTGAACAACTTGTTTTCGATACAGAATTTGAGTATTGGAATAAATGAAAAATATTGGATGGTGTTTTGTGAAGATGTGGTTTTTGAATTCAGAGATAAAAATGGGTAATTTTTCTATGGCTCCAAAGGGAGAAGAAAGAGGGGGATCAACAAATGTGGAAAGGGCTATATATACTGAAATTCTGAAACCATAGCATTGACCTTTTATGTTTATTTATTAATTAGTGCAAGAGGTTATCAAACTTTGATTAGATTAAAGTAATTGCTAAGTCGGCGAAGTTTAGGCAAAGCAATAGCTCATATCTGATGTTATTGGATTGAGTTTGGTGAAAGAAGGAAGCAAGAACTCGAACAAGTTAAGAAAGTTATATATCTCTACCTTTACATTCCTAATTTTTTTAATAACCAATCTCTTATACATTAAAAAAGGGAGAATTCATAATAAAATTATTAGGAATTATAAGACTGAGAAGCTCAATCTTATGAATTCAAGCTTTTAAACAAGTTGAATCCCCGTGATACCCACGGGATAATTTTATTAAAAATTATACAATATTATGATATTAATATAAAATTTAAAGCACTTGTAGTTGTAGTTGTATATAATATTATAATAAAAATATGCAATTTATAAAAAAAATCTTTAAGATTGTGTCCATATTTTATCAACATATAGATAAAAAATTATATACTTGAAGCCCGATTTTTGTTAAAAGATAAAAAAATTGATATGCATAAAATTAATATAAAATATTAGATCAAGTTATTATCAACAAATAGATAAAAATACTTAGATCACAAATCTTGTTACAAGATAAAAAAAAATATGCATAAAAAATATCAACATATCGATCAAGTTATTATATTATAAAATAAAAATTAGATTTATAGAAAGAATGATACAAGTAATTATAATTTTTATTATTAAAAATGTAATATTATTTTATTCAAGGAATGCCATGTGGCGCAATATTTTCAACAGACATGGTTTCTGCTTTATAATGTATTAGGTAGATAGGTAGATATTGATTTATTTTTCTTTTATAATGTATTAGCGTATATATAGATAGAAATTTATATTGGTAATTTTTTTCAATAATCCGATAAAAATATTTTAGCATAATTTTAAGATACAATATATAATATTGCTTATCAATATCAATAAACATATACATTATCTATTTTATAACATCTAAAATCTTATCCTAAAAAACCTTCAATCTTTATAAATTTATTTTTTTATTTAGTAATGGCTATTGTTTAAATTTTTTTTGAATATGTGTATATTTTTTATGTTTATTTTTAATGTGATACGTACTATATGAAACAATCTACGCATATGATAAGGTATCTATCCATTATCTATTTTATGAAGTGGTTAAGATAAAGATTTCTAGAATTATTATTTAGTTTTTTATGTTGAAAAAATAAAAAAAGTTTGTCCATTATTTTATTCAGGTTTTGCCACGTGGCGCAAATTTTTACACAGACTTTACTATATGAAACAATCTACGCATAAAATGAGGTATCTATCCATTATCTATTTTATGAAGTGGTTAAGATAAAGATTTCTAGAATTATTATTTAGTTTTTGTGTTGAAAAAATAAAAAAAGTTTGTCCATTATTTTATTCAGATTTTGCCACGTGGCACAAATTTTTACACAGACTTGGTTTCTGCTTTATAATGTATTAGGGTAGATTGGAACAATAGTGCAAGATGATTGAGCATGAAATTATTTTGAATAGATAATACAGTACATAAACGGAACTATAATTGGAGTTATTCTTAGAAAAATCGAGCTATATTATCCGATTTGATTACAATCAAACACCCTTTTAGGCTACATATACAAACCCCTTTTGTTGAGTATGGTAGAACGATGCCCATCCACCTCGTTTCGTCCTTTTTTCCAATTTTTCTTTTTCTTTTTTGAAAGAAACCCAGTCCGAAACCTGCAATATTTATGCCCTTAGAGCATCCGCATCCATGCACCGGCTACAGTATTATGCACATCTATTTTTTTCATTTCTCTCTCCGCCACATAATTCATGCACCCAATACAATTATTCCTACATTCATGCACCTCATGAACCCCTACTTTTTCTATTCTTTAAAACTTTTTTTCTCTCTTCATATAAATTACACATATATCATTTTTTCAATAAAATTATATATAGTCCTCATTATAAATAATTTTGTTCACAATTTGATTATAATTTTATAATAAAAAATTATATCGTTCATTTAGAAGAAAAAAAACTAATAACTTTTAAAATAATTATTAATATATAAAATTAAGGTAAACAAATGTCATAATTGGATAGATAATACAATTAAATTATAAATTTTTAAAAAATAATTATGAACTGGGGGAATTTTTTTAGTTTAAAATAATGAATTGTGACAATTTAAATAGAAGAGATATTTTAGATGTGGATTAAAACAATGTGTTTCATCTGCATAACTATTAAAACGTCGCGTTTGGATATTATACACGCGCATTCACGCGTTTGCACCTATCTTGCACCCGTATCTCTCCTGGTTCATGAAATGAACCGATTTACCTAGGGACATGCAAACATCCAAATAAAATATAATTGTTCTGACACTTTGCACCGAACTTACCCCCGCTGTGGGTGCCCTTAGACGCATCTAGATAGATACAGAATTTTTCCCCAAACTATTCTTTCCCCGCCTTTCATTTCTTCTTTCCCACTGTTTCATTCCTTCGACGAAGAGAAGAGGACGTGTTCGAGCTCGATTACGAATTTGATGCTTCTCGATTTGTCGATTTCACCAGAGAAGAGAAGGAGGAGGAGGCCTATGAGGCCGAGCTCTGGTTTGAGTATGCTAATAGTTATCCCCCTTCGCGTAAGTTCTAATTTCTCTCTGGTTTGCAATTCGTAAGTTAAACCCTAATCATTCTCGATACACCTTTTTGCTATCCTGATTCTTGCGCTTGTGATTTTTGAAGCATTTGTAGCCAAGCTATTCTCGATGGAGGATATTTCAAAGTGCCCTGTCGATGAGGAGTTTGGCGAGCAGGATGAGAGCGTTAGAGGTTTGCTTTCTGTAATTTGATTTTTCCGTTGATGATTGTTTCATATCTACTACTGCGAACTAAAATGTTGATTCTTCTACTTTCTAGTTTGGAAGCGGATTATTTGATTTGCAAAGCTCTGAGGCAAATGTTAGTAAAATAACCCATCGGATGATTTGATTAATCACTTGCTCACGCACCAGTTGTTGGCTCCCTATTTTTAAGAACTTCTAGATGTCAGGCATCTTTTAGTTTCCTATATCAAAGCAACTGGCCAATGGAATTATACATGAGGAAATCCGTCTCCCTTTGCTTCTCTGTTTTGTTAACATGCGTGGAAACATGGTTTGCTAAACTGGCATATTGATGTTCTTCTTTTGTTGAGCTTTTCATATAAACCCTTTTTAGTCATTACCCGGATAGAGGGGGTAAGACTACTTCATGTGCTGATATGTATTTCCTCTTAATCAGACATTGAAGGAACAACGCAGACGATATCGAGAACTATGCAGAATGGAAATCTATTGGATGATCAAAGCGTGCCTCATGGCTTGACTGCAGGTGCTAGATCTTCCCTTTACAGTGCTTTAAGTTTAGATTCATATGTTGCTTTTCTGTGTCTGCCTTAAAATTTCAATCTTATCATACATGTTGTCCATGATTAGAATTGACAAATAAGAGGGAAAACATCCTAACACCCATAATTGGACATGAAGAAATTTTTGTTGGGTATCTATGGAATAATGAATAGGAATTCATAATGCAGATCATCCAATAAAATATATTATCTCATTAGTTTAAAACAGTTACGGCTGTTGCCTGTTTGTATCAGTCCAACCTGGACAACTCAAAATCTGCTGAATTGAGACTTGACCAAACCAGCAATATGAGCTTTTTTGGGGTATATTTGGGCTATTTAAGATTTTTGGTCTAGCACTGCCTTGAGTTTCTAGAATACACTTATTGGAACAAAAAGATGCAGTCATTCTCAAATGTAATTTATAGAACAAAAAGATGGTTCCATCCTCGAACATAATTTTTGAAACAAAAAGATGGGTCCATTTTCAAACATAATTTTTAGAACAAAAAGGTGGCTCCATTCTCAAATATTTTTGTTTGGTTTGCATCAGCATGAACTGAACTTGCTATCAGATTAACTAAAAAGTAACTTTGTCCAGTTGGCCCAATTGTACTCAACTTTTGTTTGTTTCCTACTTAAGACTTTTGATAGGTTATAGCTTATTACTACGTATAAGTTCAGATGCATAGTCATGGACTTTCCATGCCTGTTTTAGTTTAGAGTGATCTAAATTGTATTTAGTAAATAAGAAAAGAACTTGGCATTATCTGGAGTATAAGTTGAAACAGTTCTTATCCCAGGTTCATGTCGAGGTCTACAATGTTGTGATCACTTTGCCGAAGACACCAAGGATGTAAAGACTAAACCTTCTATTAAGCCATATATACCAAGGAGCTCAACATTGATGAAGCCCACTGCAAGTCAATTAGCAAAGCAGAGTCCACGAAGTCAAGCTAGAGTTGGAGGCTCCAGGTGACTTTGAATTTTTACTTGGCATATTCCGAACTAGCTATGTTAATGGCCATAGTCACTTGGCTTGATAACTGTTTATTAATATCATCTTCTTTTTAATCTGTGCGGCAATCTTTTGGGTGATTGTTTGGTTATTTTTTTACGTTTTTTTAATAGGTGATCTACTTCTATTTTCCATTTCTAATTTCAAATAGCTGTGTAATGCTTTTCATTTCCGATGAATGATGATGGACATGGTTATCCTTAGGTTTCAAAAGGTACATCCAAATGCGTCAAATGTTGCTTGTGGGGTTGAAGTGGAAGCTTCAAAAAGACAAAATCTAGAGGGTGGTCAATTGCGCAAGGTTAGAATTCTTTTTAAGTAATGAATCACATTCTGATGCAACTAACACTCTTTTTAATATACTTTGAAGTTCCATGTATAACTTGCACTTCAGTTTGCAGTTAAATTTTGTTTGTCATGCTCCAATTGCATGATTGGGCATTGTTTAGCAGCAGTTGCTAGTAAAAGTGTTAATGTTGTTTGTCATGCTCCAACTAACACTTCTGGAATTTGCTTTCTGCAGGTTGGCGATCTGAAGCAGGAAAGCAATCTGGTTCATAAGGTGCCTAGAAAGGTTGCCTCCTAAATTAAGCCCTTAACTTTTAATATTTTTTTATTCGGTTGATGACACCTATAATCTGTGCATAGAAGGGTGAATGGTTTCAGTGACTAGCCACAACTGCCTGACCCGATGCTAGGCAGGTGCTGGCATGGCTGCCCAGGCATGCTTGCACTGTGCCTTTTTTAAACATTGGATGGAAACACCTTCCCCATTTCTTGTCCCCCCTATATTAGAGAATCCTCAAGGGCAATGTTGTTGCAAAATCCCCACCCTGTTTACATCCTAATCAATTATTTCACTGCTGACTTGCTGGTGGAACTGTGGAAACCCATTTGTATTTATACTACAAGTAATGCTGAACATATGAGTTAGCTAACAAAATTTTTAAATAACTATTTTTTCAAGTAATAAATTAATACTGAAAATGCATGAGGTCACTTTTTTTCATGAAATCATAATAGTCAAGTTTAGACGATGATGCAGAATGCTTTTGGTGTTGTGATTTGAATTTTGGTCTACATAGGTTAGAGGTCTTTATTCATCTGAAACTTGTTTCATGATGACATTTGTAAACATATCCGCCTTGATGGCACATATCGTCATTAGATAGTAGATATATTGTTAATAATGGTGTTTTCTCTAATTTTGTGGGTGACCATTGGCCTTAGGTAGGAAGTGTTGCTGACATATCACAAACTAGGCTGAAGATCACTATCCCGGTGGAGCCTGACTTCTTAACTTCAAATAGAGCGCAAAGGTCCAGGTTGGTTTTATGACAGCTGTTTTTCCATGGATTGAATTCCTGTATTGCTCATCACTCGTCCGAGGCATTAGAGATGTTATGTTTCTTTGAAGCTGTTAGTTGATATGTACTTGTGCTATGCAAATGACTCTCACTTGTGAAACCGGACCCAGGTCTAGTTCTGTATGGTTGATATATTGGAATGTTTTTGCTTTGCTTCATTACATTGTGGCTTATTTAATCTCATTTGTTTCAGGCTATAGGAGAAGCAGTTGCTAGTTCATTTATGGAAAGTGCAAATAAAGTTGTTGGTTCAAGGTAAAGTAGAATCCACCAAGCTTTAGATGATTAACATGCAGTGCAAAGATGTGTTGACTATTTTTCTAGAATTTGTTTGACATGAATTGTGTATGTAGTTACACACTGCTTGGTCTGGTAAGAGCTCAATTTTAATCATATTCATAGATACAAAAATGGTGCTCACTTGTGATCCTCCTTCCCTGTCCAAATTAAAAGCCGCCTCTTCTCAGAATGAAGACACCGCTAAATCAGGACATAGCTTCAAAGCTCGCCCTCTTGATAAGAAGGTATTGGATTTGACGATTGCTGTTGTTGCATATGTTGGCCAAAGCATTGCTCCAAATATTGTTAGCTAAGAATACAATGAAAAATTTGTCTTCCTTTAAGTGCTCAAGAGGAAGTATGCCGAATTCATCTTAGATTTGGTAATGCATAGATCAACTAAATTTTATATACTTGTTGTTCATAATCCAAATTTGATTGCAGTTATTCACAAGCGAAGGTGATTTGGGTGTATTCAGAAATACCAAGTGAGTTGTAACAGTGCCCAAGGTACTATAATTGACTGTTTGAATATTCAAATGATTTAGTATTACTCATGTGAAGCACACATCATATAACAAATGCCATGTTTTCCTTTGCTTTAGGAATTTGATTTTCGGACAGAAAAGAGAATTAAACCGAATCCTTTGTCAAAACTATTTGGGAAGGTATCTTCGCTTCCTTCTGAAACTAGACACATATGATACTTTAGGTTCATTACACTTATTTTAGATTTTTTTTTGGGCAAAATGGAACTTTTTTAAGGTGTCTCTGATGTTGTGCAATGTGTTAGTACTATTATGAAAACATACATGAGATGAGAGATACTAAAACAAATGGCTTTTTAACTGAGACCTATTGGTAGATTTGCAATTTAGCATGTTCCATATATCTGGTATATTTTTATGTATTTTACTAGTAATCACCTTTTGTTAAATGTCAGCTCTCAATAGTACCAGAGTCTGGGTCGAAAATCTCCGCATCCTCAAAGTTGCCTCATCCTTCCTACGTATGTTCAAAGGTTCTTCCAAGTTGCCATCTGATCTTTCTTATTTCAAAATACTATTTTCCATCATCCATCTTACTGATTTTTATGCTTAAAAGGGGTTAAAAGAGAACAGAAGGCATGTATTCCAACAAGATCGCAGTGTAAGAATGCGACCCGCTTTCAATTGAAGTTCTCAATAGCTAGCTTTTAGAAGACATCTTACTGACTTTTGTTACCATCTATTCTCTTTTCGATTGATAAAAGATGAAGGATTTGCAGAAAGACAGGCCCCTGAACACTTGGTGGAGAAGAGAATAAACCTAATGCAAGTAAAGGTACTATATTATTGACTTTGATTTTATAATATATATGCATGTTTGAAATTGAAATTTGATTACTGGCCCTTGAAAACTCAGGTGTAGGACTTATTGGCATCTGATGAAAATAGAATGACTAGAGATAAAGCTGGATGCGTTTTGATCAACTCTGGGTTGCATAGTTTAAAGGTTGATCAAAAACACATGTTTGTAGATCAACACACTCAAATTGCAAACAAGGCTGTGAGGTGTGTATTGTAGAAGAATGTGCAAGTTTAAAGGTGTGGCGGTAATTGAAGTAAACTCTACCCATCGATTTTACACACTTTTGTATATACCTTTTTTAAATCAGAGCCAAAAATTGTATAGGAGTTACTAGATGAAAATAGGTCTCAATGCAGTGTATAGAGAGGAAAACATTTTCCTCCCAAGAATCCTCCTAATAGGGGATTTTTTTCATAATCAGAAAGCAGTAAGAAAAATTGGCTGATTTCTCTGTTCATTCCTTGTTGATTGAGTTATACTTTCAGCGTTGTTTCCTCGACATAAGGAGGCATGAAGCTGTACTTGTTCTGCATGTGTATACTTGAAGGTATTGAAACATTTGTCATTGGGAAAGTATAAGACCTCTAATGCAGATAGACATTGATAGGATTCCAGTCAAGGGTTAATTACATTTCATTTAGTTCAATTCAGTTATGATGTTATTTCATTCCTTTTAGTCTAGCATTGGTTAGAGGTCAGAGTCTATTTTCTAATTATGATTTGGTCTAATTAATTTCCTAAAAATCAGTCAATCAGTTTGCTATTTTCTAGAGCATTACGCAAGTTAGTGGATTACTGTTATTTGGTTAGTGGCTTAGTGCAGATAGTGTAGCCGGTGCTAGTTATTGTATTTAAGTCCTCCTTTAGTCAGTTGTAAATGCAGCTTGAATTATTATTGAATGAAAAAAGAGTCGTAGGGAAAGTTTCCTGCAAATTTCCTCTTGTGCAGTTCTTGCTTAAGAGTGGTTTCCTCAAAGTGAGATACTCCTTTGAGTGGTAATTATCATTTAGTATCAGAGCAATCCGATCCATAATGGTGAACGCACGCAATTCATCTAATCAAGCTCCATCTAACCTGCCCCCACCACCGCCAAATCTGCCACCACCAAATCCGCCACCACTTCCAGCCCCTTCAAACACAAATACTGATATGGCACAACAACTGGCTGTCATTGCTTCCCGTCTTGAAGTTCTGGATGGGCTAGCCGCCAAAGTAGCCATTTTGGAATCAAATTTTCAGTCAGCCGTTCCAACTCCAAACAATGATGGCACTCCCGAAAGTTCAAATCGAGGCGGATTGAGAGTGCGTGTTGCCGTGGATAGTCTAGAGGGATCCAATCGAGACAGATTGAGGATGCCTCGAGGCTCAATGTTCGATCGCCCTCGTCATAAACATTGGGATGACCACGAAGACGATGATGACAACCACCGGAGTTACCAAGCAACCCATCGACCCCGAGCACGTATCGACTTCCCCAAATTTGATGGAGGGGATCCGCATGGATGGGTTCTTAGGGCTAAAAAGTACTTCCGTTACTATGACGTTTCCGATGACATGAAAGTCGAAGTAGCAGCGGTGTACTTGGAAGGTGATGCTCTTGACCTATACGCATGGGTCAATGGAAAAGAAGAAATTCTGCATTGGGAAGATCTCGCTCGATTCTTCCAGGAGCACTATGGACCGCCTGAATTTCAGAATCCGGATGAGTATTTGTGCTCCATCAAACAAGTTGGTTCCGTAGCGGAGTACCGAATGGATTTCGCTCGGCGGGCGGGTCGAGTACCTAACTGGCTAGAAAGCGCCCTCCTCGGCGCTTTTATCGCCGGATTGAAGGAAGAGTTGAAATCTGAGGTTCGAATTCATAAACCCCGATCTGTCTTTAAGGCTTCATCTTTAACCCTAGAATTTGAGTCCACATAAAGTTTCCAATATCAAAACAGGCCCAACCATAACCCCACCTTAAATACAAAGCCCAACCTAAACAATCCATTCTCTGCACCTCCTCCACATTCTACATGCCAACCAGAACAAAGGTCGTCCACTTTTAAGCTCAGTGAGTACGAGAGAAATCAACGGCGTGAAAAGGGGCTTTGTTTCCGATGTGGCGACAAATATTCGCCCGGTCACCAGTGCAAATCGTCCTTCTCTAACATGGAGTTCACTGGAGAATGGGACGACACAAGTTTGGAGGGAGCCGACGAGGAAGTGCATATGTTGGAAGGAGCCGGTTACAACGAAGGTGCTGCCGCCATTTCCTTCCATCAGATTGTGGGTCCTGCTTCTACTACAACCATGAAGCTCCGAGCAACATTGAAAAGCAGACCGGTATTGATTCCGGTCGACAGTGGTTCCGCCCACAACTTCATATCAGATAAGCTAGTGCAAGAGTTGCACTTACCAACAAAGGGTGTGCCGGGGTTTGGAGTGACGATAGTTAATGGAGAGGTGATTCCTTGCAACTAGCTATGCCCAAATATTTCTCTTAAATTGCCCCGCTTCGTCATCACATAAGAATTTTACCCATTCTCCTTGGGCGGACCGAATGTAGTCTTGGGAATTAAGTGGCTTTCATCCTTGAAAACAGTCTTAGCTAATTGGAATGACATGTTCCTGATTTTCAAGTACAACGGGAAGAAATATAAACTTCAGGGCGTCAAACCTTCCCGAGAGGCTCCAGGATAAGATCCGTTCGACTTGAGGACAAGTCGAATTTTCAGGAAGGATGCATTGATAGGATTCCAGTCAAGGGTTAATTACATTTCATTTAGTTCAATTCAGTTATGATGTTATTTCATTCCTTTTAGTCTAGCGTTGGTTAGAGGTCAGAGTCTATTTTCTAATTATGATTTGGTCTAATTAATTTCCTAAAAATCAGTCAGTCAGTTTGCTATTTTCTAGAGCATTAGGCAAGTTAGTGGATTACTGTTGTTTGGTTAGTGGCTTAGTGCAGATAGTGCAGCCGGTGCTAGTTATTCTATTTAAGTCCTCCTTCAGTCAGTTGTAAAGGCAACTTGAATTATTATTGAATGAAAAAAGAGTCGTAGAGAAAGTTTCCTGCAAATTTCCTCTTGTTCAGTTCTTGCTTAAGAGTGGTTTCCTCAAAATGAGATACTCCTTTGAGTTGTATTTATCATACATTAGTCACATTACAGAGAAATAAGTGTGTTAAATAAAATTAGACCAAAAAAAGCCAAATTTACATGTTCTCTCACCGGTGAGTCGGTGACATTTGTTTCCTCTCCGATCTTCTCTTCTTACTGGCTATCGCGCCATGGCAATGTCGCTGGGCGACGGAAACCGGTGACCCCGATATCTAACCAAATGGATATTGATGTCACGCACCCTTTGCAAAGACCTACCACATAGGTGGCACTAACGGACAACCAGTTTCCAACTTTGAATCAAAGCGCCATACTGAAGAACCAACCCCCTAGATCATTTCGCGACTTGGTGGCCGGAAGTACTGAAAAACTTCCTTGCAATCCAATAGATTTGCTTGAGAAAGAGAGGCATGATCTCTATGATACAGATGATAACGTGGGGCGGGAAGAAGAAGACCCAGACTGTCGTTTTGTCAAACTTACGGCTCAAGAGAAGCGGGCTCAGGGCACCATGGTCAAGGGCCTTAATTATTCGAATGTTTGATAAGGGACCAGGCTATAAACAACAACGACATAGTTTGGAGATGAAATGGACTTTAACAGGTTCATTTTCGCTGATTGACGTCGGAAATGACCGATATGTGGTTAGATTCGCTAATGGAGATGATTATGACCATGAGCTATCTCAAGGGCCTTGGATGATAGGTGATAATTACCTAATGATTTGTCGTTGGGACTTTTGTCCCACTAGTGATGCAGCCTCGGTTCTCACAGTTTTGGTTCGTATATTCGGGCTGGGGGTTGAATACTTTGATGAACAATGTCTCTGTGCTCTTGGAGAAAAGATTGGTAGGGTGGTTAGAGTGGACAAAACGACTAAGGATGCGGCACGCGGGCAATTTGTTCGCATAGGGATTGAAATTGATCTTAAAAAGAAACTGCTATCCAAATTGTATTTCCGTGGACGTGTTTGGAGAGTACAATATGAGGGTCTTCGGATGGTGTGCTACACTTGTGGCAAAGTTGGGCATACCATGGAGAATTGTCCGGACAAAAAAGAGCCAAAGCCAGAATCAGAAACTATGATTGTGACAAAGTCCTCGGGTGAGCAGCAGGCTACTGGGTCAATTGCATCAGAGGAAAGTTCCCCAGAACAAACATAGGATGTGATTATGAACCAGACAGCAAAAGAACCGACTTTTGGTCCCTGGAAGCATGTAAAGAAGCTGGTTCGGCAAGCCAGCACAACAGCACACCACGACTCAAAAAGAGACCAAAACAACTCGAGGCAACCTAGCTAGTGTAAAGCAGGTTGTAAGTAGATCAAAACCAGGTCCAACTCCGATGTGCACCAATGGTGGCTCCAAATCGCGTTCGACGGCAAAAGACACGACATCAGAAATCACCGGATCGAGATTTACGGCGTTGAGTTTGAACGATGCAATGGATGAACATTGAGTTTTTTTTTGCGATTCTTGGGCTCAACACGTACCTGATGTTCGAATAAATCAACTGCTGGTAGAGGGAACTCACAGTATTCACAAGTTACAATCCTCTGCGGACATTTTTCACCGGTATGAACATTTAGAGTTTCACGCGTCACTGTTTCATTGCATAAAGAACAAGCTACATGTGCAATTTGACACCATATATGTTTCAACAACTGCAACTAATTAGTTTAATTACCATAGTTGTGACAGCAATAATTAGAGATTATGGCACGAATCAAATACTTATCCTTGGAAGGAAGCAACCTAATTGATGTACTTGAGTTCCCAACAGTCTGAAATATGAAAGCAGCAAAATACCAAAAGCATAATCCCCAAAATAAGATTCTCAATCAACAGTGCAAGACCCAATTGACTATTTGAATTAAAAAAATGCTGAAAGTTAAGAAAGGAATAGATCTTCTAGCCTTGCAAGGCTAGAGATTTATTTTACAACAAGTTAGGCAGGCTACATCTGAACAAACAAACGCAGATATTTGAAACATCAGATTTACATATAGATAACCTTACACAACTAATCACTTACTGGAGCATGGGTGCTGAGATAATGCTCCTAAGCATCTTCTTTGGAACCATATCACCACAAGTTTTACACTTCTCAAGATTTCGTGCGCATTGAGCATAATGCAGATCAATATTTGAAGAAGGAATAGCTCTGTCGCTGTAAAAAACAATAAGAATTCCAATCAATCCTTGAATTTCCATTCCACAAATTGCAGATTGGCATCAGAAAACGAAATTCTCACTCAATTCAATTACGATAATTCATGTTCAACATAAAACCTAATTACGGAAAAGCAAAATTAAAACGCATTTTCTACTTTCCAATTTAGAAGACGCAATTCACCGATCTCAGCTAATAATCCATCAAGCCCCAAAATCCATATTAAAAGAATTCAAAGCTCAAAGAGAGGGAGAAAGAGAGTGAATCACCAGTGGTTACAGATGCTTGTAGCTTTGTCCGAATCCATGGCCATGATTATGAATTCAAATTCCCAGATTAACAAGAAGCTAACTTTCTTTCGATTATACCAAATATCTTCGTTTTTCGTGGAAAAAAAATTCTTTATGCAATCAGTAAAGAGAGGGATTTTCAGAGAATCCCAAAAACATATGGAAGCCTGAAGACGAAAAGAGGCTCCAGATGAGAAGACGTAACTTGCGAAGCTGGCTCGGAATGGGGAGAGAAGTACTAAAAGAGGATTGCCGACGCTCGTGCAAGCAGGGTCGTGGATTTAGATGCGGTGCTTCTCCCTGTATCTCTCTTGCAGACAGGGCAAAGCATTCTCCACGAAAGCAACCAACAATCCACACATTGTGAGTGGAACTGTCAGAATCCAAGAAAGTTATCAATTAAGAAGCAATACAAGATCATCTACACTATTTTCAGCATAGACAGTTTCTTCTTAAACCTCTTCAAAGAGGGAGTTAAAGCGTAATAAGACTCTTTGAATTATCCCTTTCCAGCCTCTTAAAATTTAAAAATAGCCAATATTCATCTCTTGTGACCTATGAAAAAAAATCCAAACAATGGGTTCAAGACAACAATCAAACAAAAATACATGTAATTGCCAAAAGAAATAACAATTTGTGAAACAATACCTTAACAGTTGATTAAACAATATAAAGTGATCCGCTTGGAACTAAACCAAAAGTCAAACCACACTAACTGAAGAATTCATCCTTTGATTAATCTACACCAGCTATTTCTCTCCCAATACAAATAGAGTCATTAAGGACTCTAGCTTCATTAGTAATTCCACATGGATGACTGCAAATGACAAAATTATAGATAATTAGAAGCATATAGTATAACAGTTTCACAATATTAGACCATGGTTGAAAAATTCCTATCAATGAGATTTGACACTATTGAGAGATGAAATACGAATCAAATATAGAGATAATTTTAATTCAGTTGGGGTTTTATAATCAATAAGAAAACTACTCCTCATCTCCCAACAACAACTTAACAAATTTTGTTCAACCTATGACATTGGTCGCTCCACAACCATTTGACCAAATAGATACCTTCCTTTGGACTCAATAGGCTATACTTCTCAGGGAAAAGGCACACTTGAAAGATCACTGAATTAGTTAGAAAGGTGCAACTACCCTGAATAGCAACTCCATCACCATAGAGTGCAAAGCTGACTTTCTTTGTTCTGAAACTGAATCCACCTGTAGCAGTATCTCCATCGCCAAACATCTTAGTTCTGAAACTGAATACATAAAAATAAAATTGTCCAAATTGAAAACCCTAATTTCAAGATGTAGAAACAAGAGATTGAAAGAAGAAAGCCAAAGAGCACATGAATCCAATCAAACGTAGCAATTAAAACCATAAACATACCTGCTTGATTGATTTTTAGGATGGGATATGTTCGAAGATCTCGAAACGCATCTAAAAGAATAAAGCGGAAGAAAGGCAAGAGAGAACTCAAATATGAGAGCGAATATAGAGCGGAGAAAGCAAGAGATAATAGAGAAATATAGGAAGCAGGAGGTGGAATTGGAAGGGAACATCGGCGGTGGCAAGCAGGAGGTGGAGATCAATGGAGCAGAGAAACAAAGATAAGGGAACAGAGGAAGTCGTGAAGAAAGAGATGGATTGATCAGAAAATTTCGTAATCGGTTATTCATATCAAATCGGAAAATTTGGTTAAATTTTGACACAAGAATCCATTTGAATTGGAAACATATCTAACTGCTCTACTTTATAATAGGATATTACAGAGGCCCATCATAAAATGTCCACATACTTTGAAAATAATAGGGCTTGTAAACCCAAATATACAACATACTTTAAAAAAACTAGGCGGATTTGCAAGGGTAGCCAATGTACAAAATTTTTTTGTAAAAGTACCCTATATTATAGGAAATTACAAATCATGTATTTTTGGCATTTGTGTAATTTTATTTTTCATTATTTTATTGTTTAATTATTTGAATTTAAATTTGTAATGTTTTTTAGAAATGAATTATTAAATTAGAAGAATTAAAATCAGAAAAGGAAAATTGAAAAAATAGATAAATAAAAATCATGTGAAAAGATATTTTTGAATGATTTATTGGTTATGATTAGAGCTATCAAAAGCTGACCCGACCCGAAAAATCGACCCGAACCGCCCGAAAAATTTAGGGTCAAGACCCAAAAATTTGAACCCAAAACCCAAAATAAACCGAACCCGATAAACCCGAAATCCGTTGGGTTCAAACCCGAAAAACCCGTTGGGTTGACCCAATTTGTTATATTTTAAGAATATATATAATATATTTTGAAAATTATAAATATTTTATTATTAAAGTATATAAAAATAATAGATTATTATTAAATATCGTTTTTTAAATAAAAAATATTATAATAAATGTAAAAAAAATCGATTTTCTTGACCTATTAGGTCGACCCAACCCGCCCGACAACCCGCAATGATCCGACCCGATTTGACCGGTGACCCGTTATGACCCTTACCCGAACCCGACCTGACCGACCCGTTTGACACCTCTAGTTATGATCTTAAAGTGTTTTCGGAAAATAAGAGTAAAAAAGGAAAAAAAGAAAAGTCAAAGATATGACAAAGATACTAGTTGTTTAAGATTTCCGTCAAAGTATACTCGGGCTAGATTTTATACTGCCATGCTTGCCTATTCTATTGTCATACATCTCTATGATCTTGTCACGTACTTGAAAAGGAAAAGGAAATTGCAAACGAATTAGATTTGTTACGAAATATTTTGTTTCCTTTAAATGAGAAATATAACGGATATTAGAAAGATAACAATCTTACAAGATACCAATATTAATGGAAACAATAATAACCAATTATTAGAGGATAAAAGAAAAGTCAATCATATGGCAAAGATACTAGTTGGTTGAGATTTTCGTCAAAGTCTACTCGGGCTAGATTTTATACGGTCATGCTTGTCTATTCTACTGTCATACATCTATATGATCGTGTCACGTATTCAAAAAGGAAAAGGAAATTGTAAACGGATTAGATTTGGTACGAAAGAAGAAGATGACGTTTTTTGTTTTTGATCTCCTCTTAATTTAATTTAAAATTTTTAACTCTTGTTTTTTTAATTAGTAGAAATTATTTTAATGTTTAAATTGAAAATATATTTCGTAATTTAAAGTTTCAAAAAAATGAATTATTTTAATATTTTTCTAAAAAAGGAAAGGGCGTGATTTTGGGCATTTTTGCTATATTTTTGTGCATTTATGCTATTTTTTTGGGCATTGATGTAAGATTAGAAATAAGAAGGCATTTTTGCAAACAAATTTTCAAAGTGGGGCATGGGGTACTAATTTCTCTTGTTTAATTCTCTTCAAAAAATTTTTTTATATATTTGTTGCAATTTAATATTGGTAGAAATTATTATAAGAAAATGGAGCATTTATTAGACATAGAGGGACAACTTTTATAGTTGTTGAGATACTATTAATCTCGAATCCCTCTATTCTATTTGTCAATCTCCTATCTATGCCACATAAAATTTTTAATTTTTCAATTTACTCCTTTACCCTTCATAATTTTTTAGTATTTACAATCCTTTTAAAATATATAATATAATAATATTGCTAATTAATTTTATTAATAATTGCACACAATATATTAGTAGGTAATCTTTAATTTCTCACAAACTAAATTAGTACGTGATATCTCTACGTACTATTTGTCTGTATGAATAAAATTTTAATATTATATAGTCATATACTATTTATATATCTTTATGAACAAAATTTTAATATTATATAGTCATATTAGAACATAATCTCTACTATATTAGAAAAAAAATTTAATATAACAAAATTTTAATATTTTATAGATATATTGGAACACAATCTCTACTATATTAGAAAAAAAAATTGATATTATTAAGTGAGAAACTTTACAAAATTTATATTAGTACATGAGAAACTTTAATATCTATATAATATTACTAAACTCGAATCCCTCTATCCTATTTGTCACTCATCTAACTATGCCACATAAGCATCTTAATTTTTAAATTTACTTCTTTACCCTTTCTTCTTTTTAGTATTTACAATCCTTAAAAATATATAATATAATAATATTACTATTTCTATTAATATACAATGATCTACTACTTTTTTATGGACAAAATTAAAATATTATATAATTGTACATAATCATCTATAATATATAAATATGTATTGTTATTTTTTTTCAATGGAAAATATGAAACTATCCATACATAATATCTCTAATATACAATGATCTACTACTTTTTTATGGATAAAATTTAAATATTGTATAATTGTATATCATCATCTTTAATATGTATCATTATATATAATATACTAACTTTTTTATGGACGAAATTTATAAATTATATAATTGTATACCATCATTTTTAATATGTATCATTATATATAATATAATAATATTGCTAATGTTATTAATATACAATTGTATCCTTACAAATAAAAATACAATTAATTATATACACTAAATAATTATTTTACTCTTAATTTATTTAATTACTAAAAGGTATTGACTTTATAAGATCAATACATATAGAATAATTACTACTTAATTATATCTTTGTTAATGTACGTAACTTTTTTAAGATCAATCCGTATTAAATAGGTTTATTTTTAAGATAACTTTATCATTACTATATACTAAAGCTTGCATTTAAAAATATATATAAAATAACATATATCAAGCTCACATTAAACCACATCAACGATCATTTTAAAATCAATCTAATTGATTAACATTAAATTGGACTATGTTTTATTGGTTGAAATCAAATTGTGAACCCTATATATTATTTAAATATTAAATAAAAAATTATTTATGTTTATTTTCCTAGAATTGGATTTGAATATATTTTTTCATCCTATTTTAAACTATTATTTAATTTCAGTTTAAATAATAATAATAATAAATTCCACATTCTAGAATAATCATAAAATTATTATTTTCATAAGATTTGGATTTATCAGTTAGAACTATTTTGCATTATTAACTTATTATTAATAAAAAAATTCTAAATTGTAGAAGAATAAAGAAACCATTATTTTCTTAGGATTTAGATTTATCAATATGACCAATTTTATATTATTATTATTCAATTTTAATTTGGATATTAATAATAAAAATATTTCATATATGTAAATGTGTAAATTAATTAGATGCCACATTTTAGAATGGATCTACATGACTATTGTTTGTTCAAATCAAACATATCATAGATAATACGATATTGTTGATCAATAACTAAACTAGATATTGAAAACGACACATGTCAATCCCACTTTGAACCACACCACCTATATTTTTATAATCAATCTAATTGGTTAAAATATAATTGGTCTATTTTTCATTGGTTAAAATTTGATTGCAGATCCATCTCATATATAAAGATTTCATTTTTATATTAACCAAATAAATGATTTATATTTATTTGTTAATTTTCTAAAAAGTCGTAGATTTTATATCTCTAGTAATGTATCCCTTAAACAATATTTTTTATTTTTTTTTTATAAAAAATAGGCAATTAAGATTTATTAAACTCATTTATGCTAAACCTAAGAAAATTTAAATTCCACAAAGATTTTAATAAAATTATTAACTTAGGCTAACTTGGATGTGTTGATGCACTTTTTGATGGTATTATCATTCTTGCAAACAATGCAAAAGGAAAATTCAACCTTAAGAGATTGAATTTTATTGTACTAAATGTGCCACTATTGTCAGATACGTCATTCATAGTTATATATTTACAATTAAAATTTACTTTTTTAAATAATTAAATTAATATTCTTAATATAAATTACAATTTGTTATAATCAACAATGAATCTAGCTGAGCAGATTTTGTTATCTTTGATCAAGTTGTTAAAAATGGGTTAATCAATCGGTAACCAAATTATTAGAAACAAATATTAAGGTATTCTATAAATGATATTGTATGATTCCATTACAATTATTATGTAACATCCCCGACCAAAGTGCATACGTCATTTTGCATTATATCATATTAATAGCATATGCATAGCATATTGACATGATATATAGTGAGTTTTTAAAAGTAATATTTATTTTCGAATTAAGTTTATTATATTTTAAAAAGTTTTTAACTAAAAATTAATTAATAATTATTTCAGGGTAAAGTTTGTAGTGAATGAGATTTGAGGGTGAAAATTATAATTTTAGAAAAAATTTGGCCGACTTTAACCATGATTGTCGACCTTGGCTTTTATATTTATATGTAAGCTCGTGTTCTTGTTAGTTAGCTACGTAGTTGAAAAAAATGAGTGCAGAGAAGAGAAGAAAAAGAGAGGTTTGATTTTTGTTGTTTTTGGCTGGATCTGGTACAAGGTCTTTTCAATCGGATTTTAATCTCGAAGTACAAGCGTAGTTTTGTAAGTTTTAATTAGTTAATTGTTTATTTGGATTTTTCTAATTTTTCCAGATCTAGATCTACAGTTGCTTTTGATTCGAAAATCAGTCGATTTATAGTTCTCAAAGGGTGTTTTCAATATCGGATTTATATTCGGTAAAAGATTTCAGAATAATTTTACGGTTTTGCCTTGTAATGATATTAGGGAGTCCTTTGATCAAGTTTTTCAAAAAGGTTTGAACTAGAAAAATATTCTTTTAAAAATATAGTTTATTGCTGTCAAGTTTTAAAGGATTTGGAATTATGCACAAGGAGTTATAATGCATTCTGACATTTCATTGCATTTGGTTTTAGAGTTTGTAAGAGTAAATAGCCTAATTTGCATTGAGTTACATATAGGAGCACCAATCATAGATCGTGGTCAAGAACAAGGGGGAGAGATATAGTATCTGTCCTAAACAGGTGAGTATAGACCGGAGATTCAACTCTATGTGCTATATGTGAAATATGAATATATGGATATATGTGCTATATGTGGTATATGGATATATGTGATATATGTGATATATGTGTTATATGCGCTATATGGGTATATGTGCTATATGAGTTATATGGATAGATGTGATAGCTCTGAAATTTCCAGAGTTGTTTGCACAGAAAGTATGTTAACAGATGGCATATGATATATTGTTACATGATGCTTTTGATTGCATAGCATATTGCAATAAGATTAAAAGGACCTGTGACTGTCTTGACCTGAATTTGTATACAAAAGAGACCTACGGGTCATATATGAGGCCTAAGATGTCTAAGAGATGGTATATGAGCAAATGAGGCCTGAGATGCCTAAAAGTCGGTAATGGAAAAGAAAGAAAAAGGTTGGTATATGAAAAAAAAAGGAGAAGTTGGTAATGGAAAAGAGTTGGTAATGGAAACCTGGGGCAGATTCAGGCTTGAACAGTTCACGGAATAATGAATCGGATACATCGACATTTGCATTTGCATGGTAAATTTCTATATGACATATGTATAATATGTATGTATATGTACATGGACTGAATGTTTGACTCTGTGTGAAATAATTGATGATGGTTACTGAGTATGCGACTCACGTAAATCGCAAAACAATTTTTCAGTCTCAGCTAGAACTTACTGGCGTGTGTCTCTTTTAGAGGTCACATTCATACAGGTCGGCCGGCTGAAGCTTAATGCAACCTTCTCCTCCTCATTTTGCATCATAGACATATGGTTTGTAATAGAAGTTAAAGTAATAGATGTATTAGCATAAGAAGTAACTACCTATATGTGTGTGTGTGTGTGTGCAACCCTTTATGGTTGTTGCTTTCTGCTTTGTGCTTCAATGTATAGTTGTTATATGTCTCTTATCTCTTTATATAAGAGATAAGTTTTATGAAGTATACTTCATAGGGTATAAGGGTGTCACATATTATACATACGTTAATTAATGATATTGCGGCTACTTACATCATTTAGTTGATAACTACACTTCAGAAGGACTAAAAGTTTTAATTGAAAAGATTGATGTTCATGTTTTTGGTATAGTTTTTAGTGTGTTTTCTTAGTTTGTTAGGCTTAGTTTTAGTAGTTTTAGGGTTAGTTTTGTGTGTTTTTGGATGAGTTTACATATTTTGTGAAAAGTATGGAAGCTACTCTGTTTTGTGTCTTTTTGTAGGTTTTAGCAAGGAAACGGTGCTTTTTTTGGAGCTGAATGGAGTACTATGGTGGAAGACGGAAGAATACGAGGATAAAGAAGTCGAAGTCAAGCTTTTTAGAGTTGAAGTGTTGAAGAAAGCCAAATCCAGGCTCGTTAACGAGGCTGTGAAGGGTCGTTAACGAGGCTTAGAGATAGAGTTTTTCGAGAGTTCGTTGTTATGTCTACCGACCCTGTGCGGAAATTTATTCTGTGTCGGTAGGGTTTTTAATGAATTTTAGGGTTATTATATTTTATATTTTAGGTCTTGTTATCTTTTTAAATTTTTTGGTTGTGCAAACCAAATGGAATAATGACTTTGGCTTGTACCAAGTCTGAAACCAAGTGGATTTATTTTTTGTCCCATATTGCCCCACTAGACTTTAAACGTAAATTGCTAGGTAAATACTTTTCTCGATTATCTAATGTTTGATATGCTTCATAGTAGGATATATCTTTTAATACAATAGTAATATGACAGGTGGGTCTTTTTATCAGATAACTACGCCCTCGAGCTCGAGGTTTTATTTCTATCTTTTTAGAGTTAGTTTCTATCTTTTAAGAAAGTTTTTATCTTCTAGTTTTTTTTATTAGATAGCTTTATTAGTATAAATATCCTTCTTTTCTAGCCAGAGGAGGGGTTCGTACGTGTTCAAGGAGAAGACGGATTGGACAGAGAAGAGAGAGAGTAGTCGAACCGAGGGTAACAAGAGTGAAGCTAAGGTCGTTAGATGTGTTTTCGATTCGGTATTCTTGTTATTTTCGGTTTCTTCTGAATTCTGTAAGACGATAATTTTCTTATTAATTTGAAGTAGTTGTTTTGTTTTCAATGTTTTCTCTTATTGAAATTGTTTGCTTTATAATTATGAGTAGTGAATAGTTTTCCAATCTAGGGTCGGGGTTAAACCCGGCATAGTTATGCATGGTTTTATGAGTAAGTAGATTGTGTTGAATGTCTTTTATCTATTTTTAGATTGCTTGTTGTGTTTATGCCTAGATGAGAATCGAGGTAATTTGAGTTCTTGGCTTGTTCGAAAGGAAAAGTTAGTAACTTGAATGTTGATATTGTTCGATTGCGAAAGTTTCGAGCTTTGGATCCAAAACAAGTGATTGAGTGAATTGGTTTATGAGAGTAGATTGATTTGCTTGCTAATTAGCGAAAGTTGATGAATTTATCTATTTAAAGGCATGATCTTTATCTTCTTACGAGTTTATATGCATGGCTATGTTGTGGTGACCCTTATCCTAGATAATTGTTTTTATTTGAATTTCTTTGATTATATTCGTTACTGAGTTCACTGCCTCGGTACCGAACATGTTCTTAGGTAGTGTGTGTTCGTAGTTTACCCAGGTTCGTTAACGACCCTGACAAAGTCGCTAACGAGGTTGGTCGTAGTTGAGTTGTGTTGTTTTGCTTTGTTTTATTTTTCTTAGTAGTTTGATAGACAAACAACCGTGCTTCCCGTGGAACGATCCTGACTCCCCTATACTCTGCGGGGTCTTGGCTATAAATTTATTTGTTGTCAATAAACCCTCTCAACAAATTGGCGCCGTTGTCGGGGAAGCAACAGTGTTTGTTTGTTTATCAGTGGGTCTGGGAATAGCCCGACCCCGTTTTTGTTTTTAATTTTTGTTTTCTTTGTCTGTTTTCTCAACGTATGCCAGCTGGACGTCGAAGGCTCGAATTTGATAACGCCGGTTATTATTCCGAACCTGAACGTTCCCTACACTGTCGACGCCGAGAGAACCGAGCTATGGCTACACCCGAGGAGTTGACTCGTCAGATGGCCGAACTACAGAGACAGATGGAGGCGTTAAAAATCGAGAAAGAAGCCGTTGCTGCCGAGGCTGAGCGTCAACGAGTCAACAGTGCTCGTCTACAGGAAGAGCTGAATGCCTATCCGATGAATGCCAAAGAATACATGCATCCGGAACTGAGGGTGCTAGAGTCTCCAATTGCGCTTCCAGAGATAGAGAAACCTTTTGAGATTAAGTCTCAGTTTATATCCATGATCAAACGGGCTCAGTTTGAAGGGAAACCTATTGAGTGCCCTATGGAACATATTAGGAATTTTCTTGATTTATGTGACACCATAGCTGTTGAAGGTGTCTCACTTGAATATGTTCTGTTAAAAGCTTTCAGGTGGTCTCTTACTGGAAAGGCCCTGAGCTGGTTGGAGAGCTTACCTTCTAAGTCTATCAGGACTTGGAAAACTTTGTATGATCAATTTCTTACAAAAATTTTCCCTCCTGCCAAGACAACGGAGTTGAGAAAACGTATCACCTCCTATCACCAGCTGTCTAATGAGACTTTCGTTGAAACATGGGAAAGATTTAAAGAGATGCTTAGACAATGCCCCACTCATGGGCAACCTTTATATGTGCTCCAAGAAATCTTTTTCCAAGGTATCAATGCAGAGACGAAGAACCGCATCAACACGCATACAACGTGCGGTTTTATAGAGATGAAACCTACGGCTGCATGGGAATTGTTGGACAAGTTGTCTAATTATGATGCCATGTATGGTACCCAGCAAACTCCCCAGCCCCAGAAGCGTCTCTACATGCCTAACAAGGACGATGTTGACCCAGATGTTAAAAATCAATTTCTACAAGAAGAGGTCAACCGCCTGAAGAAGCAGGTAAGTTTTCTGAAATCCTCTCAATCTTGTCAAGAGTGTGGCTCTTCTACCCATAGTACTTCTGCTTGCACTAACATAGAGCAGGTAAGAGCCGCTGAGACATATGCTGAAGTGAATTATATGAGAGGCCCATACAAAAACCAGCCTAGTAATTTTGACAGGTCGAACAATTATCCAACGTGGGGCAACCAAAATCCGAATGCCAACTATGCAGTGCCTCCACCGGATAGACGACCTGCACCGTATCGACCTCCAGGCTATCAGGAGCCACCATCATGGGTACAAGGGTTACATGAAGGCATTAACGGAGTGAATAACAAGGTTAACCAAGTTCAAGCCAACCTTAACAATCAAAACAAATGATGGGGAGAGTTCGATGTGTGGAAGAAAAATGTCGATTCTCAACTAGGGAACCTTGTTGCACAGATTCCAAGACCACATGGGCAACTCCCGGGCCATCCCGAGGAGAACCCTAAGGGACATATAGCGTCAGTACACCTTAGGAGCGGAAAGACACTACCGGAGCGTGTCCAAGCTAAGGACAAGACTGAAGAGGACGCCACGGTGCAGCTCGGTAACGAGCCAGCGAGAGCGAGTACCGAACCGGCACACCATGGTGACGAGGCTCCCAGGATCGTCAACGACCCTTGTCCAGGTAAGTTTTCTAATCCGAGCCCTCCTCTCAATCCCAGGGTAGTTAACGACCCCATCAGGGTCGATAACGACCCGCCGAGGGTACCTAACGACCCTAGTGTCGACCCGGTAGCATCACCTCTCGAGCCTGACTTGGTTCCAAGAATGGTGAAATCTATTCCTTTTCCTATTAAGAAATCAAAGGACTCTACTGAGAGTAAGTTCAAGCGTTTCGTAAAGATTCTCCAGGGCATTAATATTTCCATCCCATTCGCTGAGGCCCTAAGCGAAATGTCGGCTTACACGAAATTTTTGAAAGATATTCTTAGCAGGAAAAGATCCATCACAGAGCTGCAAGACGAGGTCCGAGCTATTGCTCTACCAGAAAAGCTAGGGCCCAAGGAGATTTGCCATAACAATTGGCATAGGCGACCACAAATTCAAAGCTCTATGTGATCTGGGAGCCAGTGCTAGTTTACTTCCTCTCTCAATCTGGTCAAAAGCCAACATGGGACCACTAGAGCCTGTAGATATGAACCTCTACATGGCAGACGGATCATGCGTAAAAGCTACAAGAGTCGTGGACGACTATCCCATTCAAGTTGGGAAATTCTTTATTCCGAATTTCATCGCCCTCGATATGCCTGAGGACCCCCACGTCCCCATTATCCTAGGCAGGCCATTCCTAGCTACAGCAGGTGCTAGGGTCGATGTGCGGAAAGGACTGCTCACTTTTGATATTGGAGAAAAACGCGTGGAATTCAGCCTGGACCAAAACGCTAATGACCCAACTGCGGCTGCACAAATCGAGTTGACCCAATCGGAACTCGACATAGCTGATCCTACCGAGCCTCCTCCAATTACCAAAATGGAAGAGAATCTCACACAAGTCCCTACCGAACCTCCTTGGCCCATTACCGAGTCCTACACGCAGGGCTATAATCCAAGTGAGTACTCTAACCATGAATTCGCTAATGCTGGTTATGATTCTTCTTCATACTTTGTTCCTACACCGTGCCCCACTGTATATGCTATAGAGGAGTCCATACCACCTTGGTTTTCGGATTTCACTAACCCTTATGTAGGAATACCGGGCATATTGATAGAAGATAAAGGACCAAATTTAGTAACTCAAGCTAATAATGCTTACAAAGCTAAGTATGGGATACCTCAAGACCCCAACATAGCTGCAAAAGAGCCACCTTGAGCCAAGGTAAGTACGTCGGGCTGACGATGTTAAAAATAGCGCTTACGGGAGGCAACCCGCTTTTAGTATAGTTTAGTTTTTCTTCTTTTTCTCTTTTTCTCTTTTCCTAGTTTTATTTTGAGTTTTAGTAAGTAGTTTAGAAGTAGAAAGATAGAATAGATTTAAGCTAACAAGATGCAGGAGTTGGGCTCATAAATCACTCAAGAAAGACAACGGCGGTTCGTTAACGACCCACCCAGGGTCGTTAACGACCCGGTTTGGCGACCCGACTCGGCAAAACGGGCAGGTAAGTTTTTTTTAACCCTAATCTATCTTCTATCTACCCATGAGCCGCCCCCTTTCACCTTTTCCCCTACCCCTAGCCCTCTCCTATAAAACCCCTTCAACCCTCCCAAAATTCTACTCTCAAATCCTCAATCCTAAGCTCAAACTTCCAAAAATCCTACCGGTTTTTCTCCACCACCGATCGGAACTGCATCACCGCCCTACCCCCGGAGTTTTAACCCATTATCGAACCGGAGCACTTCGCATTCGTTACCGACGAGATCCGAACTCGTTAACCACCCCAATTTTCGATCTTTGCTCTTCAAATTCTCGTTCTACCGGTATGATTTCTAAACCCTAACTCTCTATTGCATGATTCATGGTTTATATGGTCAAAATTTCATATCTTGTTCATAGAGGATCGAATGGCATGTTTGTTGCTCAATAAGTTTGTTGCTTAATATATTGGTGGTTGATCTTGACTTCTAGGGGTTTGTTCTTGCTTGGATTCTCCTGCAATTTGATTTAGAAAATCATGGCCTACCTTGTTTTAGAATTGTTTTGATCTTCACCATGAGTTTCTTGGGCAATTATAGCATGTTCGGGATGGGTAATCGAGTAAGTATGGGGTGCGTATACCCGATTGTGTGTCTTACATAGGATTATGAGGGATGCATGCTTGATTCATGGCTAAATTTTAGAGTCTTTACACTCGGAAATTTTCGACTGGTTCTTGTACAGGCTCGTTAACGACCCACCCAGGTTCGTTAACGACCCTGCGTATCATCAAAGCTGAAAAACCAGTCCAAACCCGTTACCGACCCCAATTGGGCAGTTAACGAGGCATTCCGAGAGATATTCCGAGACCAAGTATGGGGTCTCTTGTCTATCTAATTGAGTGGATCTTATCTTGGAAAAGTCGTATTTTTGTAGGTCCACATGGAAATTTCTAGTCGAGCCGCAACCCGAGCCCAAAAGAAGAGGAGAAATCAGAGGTCCCCATCTCTACCCCGCATGGACAACATGATCTTGCGCACTCAAGGAAAAGCGGACCGCTACAATGCCATACTAGACAAGGACCACAACACTAGGTGGTTCTCGAGGTCAAGTGCAAAGAAAATGAGGATCTACGATGATGTCAAGGAGGCCTTCGCTATTCTCGGCGTGCCTCACTTATTGAAGAAGGAGAATTTACCACACTTTCCGGCTCTCACATCCGAGTTTCTAGCCACTCTTGAGACGAGCATCCTGAAGAAGACTTCGGAGGGACGTATTCGGTTTAGGCTTGGTAATGTGAACCGTGAGTATACTTTGGCGGAGTTCAATGCTATTCTGGAGCTCCCAAATCCTTCTCGAGATTACAGTCTTAAGGATTACAAGGTGATGAGGACTTGGAGCTACATCCCCGGGGAGGTAGAGCCCTCCGTTGCGGCATTATCCGGGGCAAACATCATCAACCCCATATTTAGGATCATTCTCCGAGTCCTAGCCGCTACATTCTGGCCTAAGAGAGAGCTGAACAGGCCGACAAGGATAGAAGTTGCATGCCTCCGCACTATTCTTTTTGAGGATCCCGCCCCATTGAACTTGGGGTACGAATGGCTATACTATGTGGAGAAGTCAATCAAGTCAAAGGAAGTATGGTGCGGAAACCTGGTTAGTCTCTTGGCGACCAATCTTGGAGTTGATCTCACCCTCTACACACCGGCCCACGCTCAGCTGCTCAACAGGAACTATTGGTTTAGTTCCGGTATTTTCACTTAGGTTTGGGATGGGTACACTACAAAAGTTCTAGGCCGAGATTTTGCACCCACCCTGGATAAGCTGGAGCTTCTTTATGTACCGAATTGGTACGAGGCATGGACGGGGCATGCATTCCCGTTGGAGCCCAAGCTGCAAGATGAGTTAACACTCCGACCATGCGAGTCCCGGTTTGAAAGAGAGGGAGAAGAGATGGAAGAAGATGATGAAGATGAGACTGAAGAGGCAACTACCGAGGGAGGTACAGAGGAGCTCGAAATCGAGGAGGATGACCTCGATACAGAAATTCTGGGTACCAATGTCTTCGTTAACGAGCCCGCCAGGGTCGTTAGCGACCACTTCGAGGCCTCTACCGATGCTCCTACCGAGGCATATAGCTTCGGTAACGACCCGCCGAGAACACCTACCGATCCCCCGCAGCCACCTATCGACCCTCATTCTTATGGTATCATGCCATACAACCCAGTGCTTTACCAAGACCATTTCCAGCCTCACTATCAACCACCTCCTCAGCCCGAGTACACTAGATCAAGTATCCCGCCACCATGGGCCGAAGATCTTTCAGCTCAGATGCAGCAGCTTAACCTTCAGCAGACACATATTCATCGGAGGATGGATAGATGGGAGAGTGTCTATTCTGCTCGCATGGCATTTGAGGATACGAGGCATCAGCAGAGAGAGGCGGATGATGCAGAGTGCTGGAGGACGATGTATGACTTCATGGGGAACTTCGAGCATTACTTTCCACCACCTAACCGTTGATTCAGTTTGAAGAGTTTTCTTGTTTTCTGCTTTAAGACTTTGTAAGTTTTTTCTGTTTTTCTTTTCTTGTTTTTCTTTCTTTTCTTTTCTTTTCTTTTCTATTTCTTTTCTTCTTCTTATTTTTTCTTACAGTGGGGACACTGTAATTTTAAGTATGGGGTGGGAAAGGGTAGAAAACTTGTTGTCTTGTGTCTTGTGTTTGTTTTATTTGTTTTAAGTAGCTCTTTATTCCATAAAAATTAAAAATAAAAAAAATCGAAAAAATTTGAAAATTCGCAAAAAAAAAAGAGTTTTAGAATTGATAGATATCCTTTTCTTATGGTTCTATGATAGTAGTTGCTAGCATGATCATATAATTTCTTGCAAGCATGTCTTTGATAGTTTAGCCGAATTCTTATTTTAAAGTTGTTTTTAGGAAGGAATAGCATTTGATGAAATTGAGCATGTATACTTTTTAGCATAAGTGATGCAATCCAACAAAAATTGTTACCTTGTGAGTTATTTTTGGCCTTATAGGGAGAACATCAAAAATCCCTCTTCTTTTCTTGTGTGATTTATTCTCTATATGCATATTATCTCTTGGAATTGTGATGGTTATCTATTACTTGAGACCTATATAAGATTTATAGTTCATTACTTGTGAAGATCATATGATAGAGAACTTTTTCATGAACCCTATTGATCCTTATCCTACCTTACATTATCCTTCTTTTTGAAGCCAATTTGAGCATTTAAGCCTTTTTATTTTTAGCTCCGCAAAATTGTTCCCTAGGCGAGATAAGCTTGACCCTATCCGGGGATTAGGACTTAGATTGGGGAGGTCAGTTTTATTGAGTGAGATGTTATGATTGGTTTTGAAATTGAGAGATTGTTGGGAAGGGTAGATTGGAAGTCTCTTGTTTTATTTTGTAAAAGAAAGATCTCTTAGTAATAAAGGATGCACCAAAGGAAATTTGTGAGAAGAGTGAAGGAATATACACGATGAGCTCGTTAACGACCTTGTTGGTTCGTTAACGAGGCTGCGCAGGTAAAAAAGAGGTCGATAAGAGAAGTTGATAAGAAGAAAAAGAGAAGTGGATGTGCATTTTTGTTTAATAGATAAATCAGAGATTCTTTTGAGTAATTTTATGAGACTTTCTAGGATATGATGGGTGAGTGAAAAAGGAAGTGCATATTGAAGAGTGAGTTTGGTATTATTTTTTATGAGAGTTTTGATGTTATGTGTGAGTTTAGGAGTCTTTGATTCCCGGATATTATTAGCACCACATAGCCAAAATATTTCCACGCCTATTTGTCTTTACCAAACCCCATTACAACCCGGCCGAATGGAAGCTTCTATGAAGTTTTTCATTGAGCCTGAGTTCTCTTGATGATTTTTGCTTGTTTTGACAAATCTTAGGGTGGAGAGTTTGGTGATATAAGTTCCAATTTCTATGAGTTTTTGTATATAAGATGAGTTGAGAGTTGAATTTATAAGCCTAAACACATGAGAGTTGAGTGAAACACATTATCCCTTGTGAGGTTGGATTGTATTTTCTTATGTCTATTTGGTGTATATATGTGTGATGACATTAATAGTCATTTGCTATTTTCTTCTATTTGTTGAAGTTGCTTTTTAGATGATGGTTATGGCTTGATAAGTATGATTGTTTGGTTTTGATTAGTGTTTAGTGATTGCTTGAGGACAAGCAAGTCTAAGTATGGGGTATTTTGATGTTCATGTTTTTGGTATAGTTTTTAGTGTGTTTTCTTAGTTTGTTAGGCTTAGTTTTAGTAGTTTTAGGGTTAGTTTTGTGTGTTTTTGGATGAGTTTGCATATTTTGTGAAAAGTATAGAAGCTACTCTGTTTTGTGTCTTTTTGTAGGTTTTAGCAAGGAAACGGTGCTTTTTTTGGAGCTGAATGGAGAACTATGGTGGAAGACGGAAGAATACGAGGATAAAGAAGTCGAAGTCAAGCTTTTTAGAGTTGAAGTGTTGAAGAAAGCCAAATTAAGGCTCGTTAACGAGGCTGTGAAGGGTCGTTAACGAGGCTTAGAGATAGAGTTTTTCGAGAGTTCGTTGTTATGTCTACCGACCTTGTGCGGAAATTTATTCCGTGTAGGTAGGATTTTTAATGAATTTTAGGGTTATTATATTTTATATTTTAGGTCTTGTTATCTTTTTAGGTTTTATTTCTATCTTTTAGGAAAGTTTTTATCTTCTAGTTTTTTTATTAGATAGCTTTATTAGTATAAATACCGTTCTTTTCTAGCCAGAGGAGGGGTTCGTACGTGTTCAAGGAGAAGACGGATTGGACGGAGCTGAGAGAGAGTAGTCGAAAAGAGGCTAACGAGAGTGAAGCTAAGGTCGTTAGACGTGTTTTCGATTCGGTATTCTTGTTATTTTCGGTTTCTTCTGAATTCTATAAGACAATAATTTTCTTATTAATTTGAAGTAGTTGTTTTGTTTTCAATGTTTTCTCTTATTGAAATTGTTTGCTTTATAATTATGAGTAGTGAGTAGTTTTCCTATCTAGGGTCGGGGTTAAACTCGACATACTTATGCATGGTTTTATGAGTAAGTAGATTTTGTTGAATGCCTTTTGTCTATTTTTAGATTGCTTGTTGTGTTTATGCCTAGATGAGAATCGAGGTAATTTGAGTTCTTGGCTTGTTCGAAAGGAAAAGTTAGTAACTTGAATGTTGATATTGTTCGATTGCGAAAGTTTCGAGCTTTGGATCCAAAACAAGTGATTGAGTGAATTGGTTTATGAGAGTAGATTGATTTGCTTGCTAATCAGCGAAAGTTGATGAATTTATCTATTTAAAGGCATGATCTTTATCTTCTTACGAGTTTATATGCATGGCTATGTTGTGGTGACCCTTGTCCTAGATAATTGTTTTTATTTAAATTTCTTCGATTATATTCGTTACTGAGTTCGCTGCCTCGGTACCGAACCTGTTCTTAGGTCATTAGTGTGTGTTCGTAGTTTACCCAGGTTCGTTAACGACCCTGACAAAGTCGTTAACGAGGTTGATCGTAGTTGAGTTGTGTTGTTTTGCTTTGTTTTATTTTTCTTAGTAGTTTGATAGACAAACAACCGTGCTTCCCGTGGAACGATCCTGACTCCCCTATTCTCAGCGGGGTCTTGAGTATAAATTTATTTGTTGTCAATAAACCCTCTCAACAGACATGTTTGTTTAGAACTGATGTTGATTCCTGTAAACTTGAAGAGTCGTGAATTCATTGTTACTAATATGACAAACAATCCAAAAGTCATTACTAAAGTAAAAAAAATCTAAACCTGAGGTATTTACTATTCTTTTATAACACCATATTTTTCCTTATTAACTATTTTTAATACTTTAATCATTAAATGTTAATATTTTCTTATTCATAAGTCATTATATTTTATTTTTTCATAATAATAGTGAACCATCTCCATCTGAGCTTGAAATACACTACAATTTATCGTCAAATAAGTCATTAACTCCTTCAAATCTTTTCAAATGAAAGTTCATCTCTAGATGATGGTAATGGAAAAAAACTTAGCGAAATTATTACAATCTTAGAATATGAACTTTGTTTCTGAAGCATTATTTCAAATATATTTTCTAATTTGATTTAGATTTATTTCAAACATATTTTCTTATTGTTATTTCTATTTAGTACTTAGAGGTTAAATAATATAAAAATATATTGACATTAAGTTATATTTGATTTGTTTTAAAATAATTTTTAAATATTTAATTTTATAATATTATAGTATATAAATTAATATATATGTATATAATAAATTTTACTACGGAGTATTAAAGATCCGTGCAAGGGCACGGGTACATCAACTAGTTATATAATTATATTAGTACGGGAGATGTATTTATCATAATTTCTTCTATGGTAAATATGAAACTATGAATAAGTGAGATCTCTATGATTTTATTTTTATGAACATAAATTTTAATATTATATAATTGTATGTCAACTTTGATATGTATTCTAATTTTTTCCATGTACGTCATCTTTGATATCTACACTAATTTTTTTTTCATACGTAAACTCCTCATCTTTGAAATCTACCCTAGTTACATGATATCTCTACTATTTATCTTTATGAACAAAATTTTAATATTATATAGTCATATACTATTATAATATTATCTCATTTATCATTATTACTTACCATATTCAATTTAAAAAAATTCAATTAGCTATATTATTAATAAGCATTCTATACCTATTGTAATAATATATTTATCATTATTACTTACCATATTCAATTAAAAAAGTTCAATTAGCTATGTTATTAATAAGCATTCTATACTATTGTAATAATATTACCTCATTCATTACTATTACTTAGCATATTAAACTAGGCAGAATACATATACAGACATCTGTACTTGTGTCAATTGGTCACTTAGGCATCTGACTTTTGGTTTTGTTCTATTGAACACTTAAATTAAACATATTGTGTTCTATTAGGTACCTGGTTGCTGATGTGGCAGAATGCGTTTATTTCACTCTCGGACTCTCTTTTGAGGGAGTAAACAGATTCAATGGACAAATTTTTATTTTTTTTTCCTACCTTTTACATTTTATTTTTTTATTTTTTTCTCTCTCTTTTTTTCTTTTTTCCTTTCCTCCTTTCTCCTTCCTCCCTTCTCCTTTCTTCTGACATTCGACAATGGAGTTTTATTCAAGAATGGAGGATTGTTCTTTTGAGAGTCGGAGCTTCTTCCGGGAGGTTTCGTCGTCCTCCTCGTCATTGATGCCTCGCCGGCTTCCTCTTCCTCTTCGGCGCTCCTATTCATGTCCATTTTTTTCAGGAACGATCTCAGCTCTCCGGTAACCATGCCGGCTACTACAGCGGCGACAGTGTTGGCTCCTACTGATCTTCAAGGTGCGTCTGTAGTCCGAGCTGCTAAACAAAACAAATCAGTCTGAGATCTAAAAATTCCAGAAACAAAAACTTGTGGTGTAGAGCGATTAGATCCCGAATCAGATCCCGAAAATATCGGCAACAAATCAGATTAATATCCCGAAATGATAAAATTAATATGTAATTACAAACATACATGCTTTCGGTGGTGGAAGCTAGCCTACGAGTCCCCCAGATAAGCCCCCGTTAGAAAGTTATGGAAAAAATCGATTCAAAGACCTTGATTTCAACTGAAGAAATTTCAGATCTTGTTTTATCCCCAGCTTCAACATTTATTTGCAATTTTTTCCTTTTTTCTTTTATTTGCAATACATATCTAGGTCTTTTTCTTTTTTCCTTTTATTTGCAATTTTTCCTCTTATGTGGCATCTACATGGATCATATGTGGCAAAAAAATTTTAATAGCTCAGTGCGCGTGTAAAACATTTGAAAAAATATCAGCATTTAGGTGTTTAATAGAACATAAATAGTTAAATTCAAGTGTTCAATAGAACAAACCCAAAGGTCGGGTGCTTAAACGACCAATTGACGCAAGTACAAGTGTTTGTATATGTATTTTGCCCATATTTTAAAGAAAGCGCCCGTGTCTAGGGAGAAGCCGAAATAATCTGTATAAAAGACTTCATTTTATTCTTCATTTTGGGCTTCAGTACTAGTGACATCCCATTACCTCTTATTAAGCCCTTGTTGGCTTTGAATTGGCTTTGTGAGTGGATTTGCATCCAACCTGAGAAATCAAGAAGCTCTCTATTTTTAACGGGCCCCTTTTTTTTGAATTAGGTAAGGATTAGGAGACTCTCTCCTCAGGGAGGGCGTCCTAGAGCATCTTGACGGATGAGAACAAGAAGTTCTGGATGGTTCCTAATAACGTCAACTAGGAGACTGTGGCTCAATTTGGCAATTTTGTCAGCCACAATATTGCAAGCCCAGTTGACATGTGAGATTTTGGTCAACTGAAATCCTTGTTGGTATACAAGGACGTCAAAGATTATCATTTCAATTTCCCAAGGGCAATTAGGGAGGTCTTGGGCCGCTTTGAGCACTTGCAAATTATCTCCCTCAATTTCTATATTCATGTGGCCATTTCGTTTTGCTAGTTTTATACTATCTCTTAGTGCTAGAGCTTCAGCTTTAAGTGCCGATATCTTCCCATAACAGTTTGTTGTTATCCCTATTACGCCTGCAAGATGATCTTGAATAATTGATCCTCCAGATGATTGTCCATTCGAGAGCTTGGATCCATCAAAGTTAATTTTCATGATGTTGTTTCTTGGTTTCTTTCAAGTTGTTGGTTTTTGTTGGCTTTTCATATTATGAACAATTTTATGGATTTTCTCTTCATCTTCTATCCAAGTTCTTGCTTGTTTCCAATTTTGTAATTGTGTCGGATATACAATGATAAGTCTGCTATGAAGTCATTTGATGCTTGTTGGAACACTAGTTTGCTCTGTTGGTACCATATGCACCACCATATTATTTCCTAACACAATAAACTCTTGATTTCCTAGTTGTTGATGCAGTTCATTACCTATAATTTTACCTATAATTTTAGGTGTTTTATTATTCACATTATAGTTTTTTTAGATATTAGTACCCCATGCCCCACTTTGATAATTTGTTTGCAAAAATGCCTTCTAATTTCTAATGTTACATGAATGCTCAAAACAATAGCATAAATGCCTAAAAATATATCAAAAATGCCCAAAATCATGCCCTTTCCTTTTTTAGACAAATATTAAAATAATTTATTTTTTCAAACTTTAAAATAGGGAAAATATTTTCAATTTAAAACTGAAATTATTTCTCCTAATTAAAAAAATCAAGGTTTAATTTTTTTAAATTAAACTAAGAGGCATGAATTAGTTTAAAAAAAGATCAAAGAAAACAACCCTATTCTGGTTCTCGTCTTTCTTAGTTGAATATCATCTCAAACGCCATTCTTCTCTCTAGAACGCCATTCTTCTCTCTCAAACATCTTTCTCGAACGCCATTCTTGCAAATTCACTCAAAGGTTCGAGAAGCAATCATCGTCATCCCCTTCTCTCATCATAATTAATTTCGACCCCTGCATAGGTCTACCCTCTCCGATCAATCCAAGTATGCTATCTTTTTCAACTCTTATTCTAGTTTTTTCGCCCTATTCATGAAATCTAAACCCTAGAATTGGAGCCATATAGGTTTTTCGCCCTATTTTTTCGCTGAATAACACATAGCCGATGAATTACCGCATCATGTATTAACCATTGTTTTACTGCATCTCGAGAGCGAGTCGAAAGTTCCAGGGCGAGATCTATCGCGTTCTTAAGAAAGTGCAAGAAGGTGTAGAACTCTTTGATAGCACCTGGAACAAGGTATTACTACAATCTTGTATCACTATATGACGTTGATTATGTAAAATCTCGTTTGGTGCATCACGAGGGCCATCAACTGATTAGAATTCCTCAGTTACTTCATCCTATGCTGCCTTTTCATTTGTGTAAGTTTATGATATGGATAATGCGAACCAGAAGGAGAAGTACGAGGCTGATTTGAAGAAGGAAATTAAAAAATTACAGAGATATATGGACCAAATTAAGACATGGATCCAATCCAACGAGATCAAGGATAAAAAGGTAAGCTCTTTGGTCTTTTAGCTTTAGGTGTGGTTCTGTTGTTTAATGGTGTATAGTGGAGAAGCAATGTTGTATAATATATAGTCTATGCTGAATAAAATAGGAACTTAGATTTATCATGTCATTGATCAGTATCTTAAAAAAGTGAAAGAAAAAAAAGTGAAAAAAAAATGTTTTACTAGTTAATTAACAATGTCAAGTCACAGGTGACTGTCAAGTCGTGATAGAGTAACATATATTTTTTTCAGTTTTATTCTTCCTATCCACTTATGCATGTGTGTGTTCCAATAATACATTTGATTTGTTTACTAGGTAGCTATCGCAGTTTAGTTTTTAGCTTCGTTAGTGTGCTTCACTTTTGCTACTTGTTTATTAGAGTTAATATGATGGTTGTGGATCCAATCCAATATTACATTGATACTGTTTCATGTTTTTTGGGTTCGCCATATATGATTAGATTCTGGAATTTGTACAACTAGGGTGAGAGTTCAACAGGTCTGAATGGAGTTCTTTTGAAATATTGTTTGGGGTCATTGCCTACTACCAATGGGCCGACTTGGGAAGATGGAAGATTTGTATATGTGCCATTCAATGTGAATGAAAAATATTGGATTGCATTACAAATTGACTTCACAAGTTAATTGGGTTGTTAATGTGTATGATTCAAATGTGGACTTCATAAGTATTAAGGATGTAGAGGAGAGCCTTCTTCCAGTGACTCACGAGCTTCCCCTGGTGTTGAAGCAATATGGGCCAATGGCCAAACAGTTGGAAATATGGGGTGAGAAACCGTTAAGTGTCAACCGTGTCAATAGTTTGAAGCAAAAATTGCGAGGGTAAGTACATTGAGTTTTGAAATCAATTTATAATTCAATGTCTCACAGTTTGAATCAAATTTTTTTATTTTATATGAAGCTATACTTAAATCTATTTTTGTTTTGTAGGGGTGACTGTGGGGTGTACACCATCAAGTACATAGAGTTACTAACCACTAAGAATGTTGATATCTCGGTCATTGAGGACAAGTTAGTAGATGGATATCGAAGTTCTTTGGCAGTGAGCATATGGTACTTCAAATGGGATTTGTCTTGAGTTATTTGGTTGTGAAACTAGTTTAGGTTGACTTTATTGTTTTGGGGAAGTGTTGTAAATGTATTTTTGGTGGTTAACTGGATGTTAGTAATCCACTTTGGTGGATAACTTGATGTTAGTAATCCACTTTGGTGGGTAACTTGATGTTAGTTTTGATCATTATGTGAACTTAGTTTGTGCCTTGGTTTGTGACTTTCAATGAAGGACACTATTTTTGACTTTATTGCGACTCTTTCACTTTCTTGTGTATGCTGGAAATTGATACAGGTTATGGCTCCCTTCATGCTAAAGGATACTATTTTTTATGTATCAAGAGCATGTCCAACTTTCTTATAGGGTGATAGTATAAAAATTGTATGATAACAAGATAATTATTGAAGTGTGACAGTATAGCTTTTTTCTCATATGAATTTGGAATTCAAATGAAGCTAACATCAATCCATGTTCAACTTTCGTATAGGGTGACAAGATAAAAATTGTATGATGACAAGATAATTATTAAAGTATGACATATAGCTTTTTTCATATGAATTTGGAATTCAAATGAAGCTAACATCAATTCATGTTCAACTTTCTTATAGGGTGACAGGATAAAAATTGTATGATGACAACATAATTATTGAAGTGTGACAGTATAGCTTTACTCATATGAAATTGGAATTCAAATGAAACTAACATCAATCCATGTTCAACTTTCTTATAGGGTGACAGGATAAAAATTGTAATGTGACAATAAGTTTAAAAAGGGTGACTAGATAGACGTTTCACAAGTAAAAAGGGATGACAAGGAACCGTCTACATAAGATCATTTTTGGCAAAGGATGACAAGATAATGAATGAAGTACGACAGTATACCTTTGATGGTGTGCAAAATAGCGGAATATGCAGTGGGACCGGGGTACGAGGCATAATGGGATTTGGCGGGATTCCCGAGATGGTACTCGAAGGACTTTGCCCTACTCATCTTAAAAAAACGACAGCTCCATACCCTTGCGAGGCCTCAAGACCTCGGCCACGAGGTCTAAACCTCGTTGCTCAAAGGCCGACACACCCGGCCCATTCAACTACTCAGCAGCCACCATATTCTCAACCAATGACCAACTGCCTCATTCTCGGCCAATCATAGGGCCCGATCTCGGGCGTCCCACATCGAGCAAACCTCAAAACCGTGTTCCTCAAACCCTTATAAATAGGGGATAATCTCGTAGATGGAAAGGGGTCGAAAAACATCTTGAACTGAAGAACTATGTTGCTCGTTGAAGATCGACGTGTTGAATCATCGTTAAAGACCGCACTACAGCCAAGTGAAGGTCCACAAAAAGACTTCAAGTCACCCAAAGAATCCTCGTCCCGATCAAAGATCTCGTTGTATCACTGATAGCTTGCATATAGGAATAGCTTAGTTGCATGTTTTATATATGTTTTAGTTAGTTTTAGGATAGTTTTTATGTAGTTTTTAGGTTTTTGTGTTATCGGGTATTATGCGCTGGTTTGCTCGGTTTTACAGATTTTTAGGTTTAGGAGCAACAACGGGGCGAGTACAGATTTACCATGGTGGTGGTGGACGAGCTAAGCGAGCTAAGGAGTGCTAGAGAGGATGGATGGAGAAGAGCCAAGACAAGAAGAAAGCCAAGCCAAAAGCTCGGGCTGATCCCGAGTAACCAGCCCGCGCATTCTCGACTGGTGGCCAAGTGCGCGGGGAGGACAAAGCGCGGCCGCGCTTTTGGGTGTCGATCCCGCGCAATCGGGGTTTTCAGCGGACAAGTGTTTTGGGCCAAGCTTTGGTTTTGGGCTTTGATATTTTGACTTATGGGCTTGTATTTTGGCCGAGATATATGTTTAAGATATAATGTTTGGGGTTATTTTTAGAAGACATATAAATACTTTATGTTAGATTATTTTCTCATAACTTGGATCATACTTTTGGAGGCTAGGGTTTTCTCTCAAGGAAGACTTTGAAACCTTTGTAAGTTTGATTTTAATTTAATTATGCATTGCTAATTTCTCTTGTGTTTGGCTAGTTATTGAAATCATGATTTGTATGAAGTTGTGAGGTTTGATTGATTCTCAACAAACTTGAATAGAAATTATTCCCTGTGTTTAATTGAATCTAAACTAGGGTTTTGTTAGATTGATCACCTAATTGAATTCCTAGTTATAACTGAATCTGATTAATTACCGGTTGGAGTTAATTTGATCAAGAGTAGAATTTAATCAAGTAGTACCGGTTGGACAAGTTGGTTAAAGAAGGGAATAAATTCACAAGTCACTTGGATGTCTGGTTGCTCTGAGTAGTTTGTTTCTATTGATAACTTGAATCGTCATGCTGTTATTAAATTGAATCTAGAAGGTCTTCTAAGTTGTTAAATAATTAGGGTTGTTAGACTGGTAGTTCTATCAACTAAATCTGAAGTTCGGGTTTTAATCCTTAGTAGGGTCATTATCCACAATAGATTATTCAAATGAGAAGAGAATCAAGAGAATCGATGATCAACAAAGCAATATCATGATGGATTTAACTAGTTGAACACGTTTGTCTCTCATATATTCAAATCATCTTTGCATTCATAGTTAGTTTTATTCTTGCATAATAGGTTAGAATTTACAATTACAAACCCTCATATTAGTTACTTGGCACTTAAGCAATAACACATTTACACGAGTCTCTGTGGGTTCGACCCTTGCTTCCACTTTACTCAGGTTAGGGAGTTAGGTATTTCTTTGATAGTGCTTTTATAGCGACGTAAAAGTGCTCATCAATCACCTCGCATGCCACAATCACCGCGTGTTAAGTCAACTCCTCGACCTCGCTACTAGAGCTCGCTAATAGTCTGTTGGTGATAGAACCTCGTTGTAATTAGGAGATCTCGAACCTTGTTAGATCGAGATCTCGAATCCTCTAAAAAGAGATTTAGGTCGTAATCTCATTGTTTATAATCTCGTTATTTGTAATCTCGCAGTCTATAACCTCGTGCTAAAGATATAAATAAAAAGCAAGTGTTTGCACAGTCGAATAAAAGTAAATCTCGTTTCTTGTCTTCTAGCGCTGGTTTATTTCGAGCTTCATCAACCTTTACTCCTATAAACAGGCAATTCAAATTTAAGCCATAAATTTATAAGTACTTGCAAAGCACAACATGAGAATCAGAGGAAACAATAAGTTAAGCAAATAAGTTCATAAAATTAACCATAACCAAATCAATCCATTCAAAGTAAATAAATCCATCAATAAAATATATGTTTCAAATATAGCAAAACAAACATGGTCTAAGTAAACAATAAGTTAAAAAAAACTAGTTGTAATTGTCATCTGATCACGGCAGAGGCCTTGTACAACTGCTTTGGTAATGTCCCAAACCTTTGCACCTCCCACAATGACGTTTAGACCAGTTCTTCTTCCAATGTGCACGAAACCTATTTGTCTTAGGTCTTCCAACAATCCTTCTTACTTGCGGTGGATGGCACGTAATTGCAGGAACCGATGGAGGAATCTCCCACCGCCCAACCGGAGGAACCAAATGCAGAGTTTCCTTATACACTTCTTTCATCTCATCATTCTTCAATAAGGGATGAACCAATTGTGCAAGATCCACAGCCCTATATCCCAAGACATTGCATTCACCATTTGTAATTAACGTAAGTAAGATGTTCTTTCGACCTGAAAATACGCAAATCGTAATACTTAGAAGCAATAAATGATTATCGAAACAATTCAATCGTATACTTCTTACCCATGGTAGAACTCAATGTGCCTCTACGATGACCCGTTTGTTCGTATATCAAAACTAGACGAACAGATAAGACTGGATGAAAAGATAAGATTAAGCAGAGGTTCGGTACTTTATGTAGAATAATTGGTTATTATTGTTTGCATTAAGATTCGTATTTTTTAAGATAAAGGATAGAAAAGATTTCGTAACAAATCTAATTCGTTAGCAATTTCCTTTTCCTTTTTAAGTCCGGGACAGGAGCATATTGTGGTATGACAGTAGAATACACAAGCATGACAGTATAACATCTAGCCCGACTAGATTTTTACGGAAATCTCAAACAACTAGTATCTTTGTCATATCTTTAACTTTTTTTCCCTTTTTTCCTCATTAGTTTCCGTATATCATAAACAATAAATCACTTTAAAATATTTTTTCAAATATCTTTTCATATGCCTTTTATTTATTTATTTTTACAATTTTCGTTTTATGATTTTTAATTTTTTGAATTTAATAATTCATTTCTAAAAAAAATTACAAATATAAATTTAAATAATTAAACAATAAAATAATAAAAAATAAAATTGCATAAATGCCAAAAATGCATGATTTGCAATTTCCTATAATGTGGGGTACTTTTGCAAACTGTTTTTGTGCAAGGGGTACCCTTGCAAATCCGCCTTAAAAAAATCTAATATTGGCAATAGTTTAAGTATAAAAATTGTGCTTGGACGGTCAAATTAGTACATAAAAAAAATTCATGTATCTTAAAATTGTATGCACTAATTAAATAATCAAATAATTTATATATGTATATTTTTTGATATTTTGTTTTTATTGATATACAATCAATTATAATATTTTATAATAAAATTAATTAATATTTTTAATCACATGTTATGCTACCAAAAGTTCGAAAATTTAAGAAAATAAAAACACGTGATATAAACTCTGTTCTGTCCAACGGACGGGTCAACACTCTAGTATAGATTATTTTTGGACCTATCAATTGAAAATTTTCGGACCCTGCGAACGCTATTCTCCTCCCTCTGAACAGCTACTGACTTGGTAGCTGTTTCAGTATCAGACGAGAATCTTTCGCTTGCATTTCTCGGTGGTTGTGGGGGTTGATAGTATATGATGTAATTCCAGTTGTACTGAAGTCTAGTAAAGTCTAAGCTGTACTATAAATACTTGATGTAAGTCACTGTTACATTCACACACAATATAACAAAACAGAATTAAAACTCTTCCCGCTCACTCTCTCTTTCTTCTCCTTCAAGTTTTCTCACTTCTTCTTCTACGTTCGATTACAACATGGTATCAGAGCAAAACGGTTGAGATCCTGGCATTTTTCGCGATAATCTCAGCTCAATTGGAGTTTATGATCATCCATTCCTTTTTCTGGTGATCTTTTTTCCGATCGACGCAAGAAGCGATGACAGGAACAGACAATCCAGATACAAATGATCCGTATTACCTCACTTCTGGCGATAATCATGACCTCAATTTAGTCTCTTAGATGTTTTATGGCACAGGATATGGCGAGTGGAGAATTTCGATGCGAATCGCTCTCTCTGCGAAGAACAAAATCTGTTTCGTGGATGGAACCCTAGCAAAACCTCCAGTTACAGATGCGAAGTTCAATCGGTGGATTCGCTGTAACGACATGGTTAAATCCTGGATATTGAATGGCTTGAGCTCCGAAATCCTTAGAAGCGTGTTGTATGTGGACACTGCGAAGCGGATTTGGGAGGAATTGGAAGACTGTTTCGGTCAATCAAGTGGAGCTCAACTTTACACCATACGAAAAGAGCTGCACAATTTAACTCAAGGTGCGAGTTCGATTTCATCTTATTACACAAAATTGAGATCTCTGTGGGATAAGATTGATAGCTTTCAGACATTTCCACCTTGTTCGTGTGGATCTGTTTGTGAAATTATGAAGCATAATGATGATCAACGTCTAATTGATTTCCTGATGGGATTAAACGAGCAATTTACTTCTATAAGAGGTGCGATTTTGATGATGAAGCCTCTTCCACTGATAAGTCTGGCTTATTCTCTACTTCTTCAAGAAGAAACTCAACGAGAAGTACAAAATCCTTCTCAGCTTTATGATGATTCTGCTTCCATGAATGTCAATATCAAACAGAGCAAAGGAAGTGGTGAAAAGAAAGTGCTATTTTCTGATCGGATTTCCACCAAATTACAAGAAGAAAAAGCAAACTCTAGACAACAAGTTTGCTGGTCATGTTCAACAGGATGGAAAATCTGATGGCAACAATTCTGGAGGAAATGGTGCACCAGAATTGACAGCTTCGCACCTTATGAAGTTGCTTAATCTGTTAGAGTCTGCTCCTTCAAAGGGAAAAGAGATTGTACATGATGATTTTGTCGGCTTTGCAGGTACAACTTTCATAACAAAATTGTTTCATAATTCTACCTTGATAATTGACAGTGGCGCTAGCTGTCATATGTGTTGTGATGTTAATATGTTTGAGGATCATGGACAATTGGCCAAGCCTTTTGTCATTTCTTTTCCAAATGAAGCAACAACACTTGTTAAAATTGTTGGCACTGTGCAAGTGTTGCCTAATCTTGTGTTGAGAAATGTCCTCTTTGTTCCAGAATTCAAGTGCAATCTGATTTCAGTTGGAAAACTGGTCAGAGATCTTCAATGCACACTAGTTTTCACACCTACTTCTTGCTTGTTACAAGGTCCTTCCATGAGGACGCATGTGGAGGTTGGTAAATCAGAAAAAGACCTCTATTTCTTGGTTCCTAGTGCTCAGCAGGAACTAAAACAAGCTGGGGAGAACAAAGTTGTAAGCATTCCTTTTTCTAGCCATGTTGATTGTAGTATTTGGCATGGCAGGTTAGGCCATTTACCCTATCAAAAACTATAAAATTTCCCTTTTGTTAAACCTTTGCCTTCTAACAAAACCATTCCAGCTTGTGATATCTGTGCTAAATCTAGACAGACTAGGCTACCTTTCCCTTCTAGTTTCATAAGTACTCAATATGCTTTCCAAATGATTCATGTTGATACTTGGGGACCATATCATTCTCCTACCTTCAATGGCTTTAAATACTTCATTACTATGGTTGATAACTTCACAAGGATGACTTGGGTGCATTTATTGACTGTGAAGAGTAATGCATTCACAATTTTGAAGGAATTTATGTCTATGGTTGAGAGACAGTTTGGGAATCCTGTTCAAAAGGTAAGATCAGACAATGCTTTCGAGCTTGGTTAAAGTAATGATCATATGGCTTTTTTGAGAGCTAAAGGTATTGAGCATCAAACATCTTGTGCAACCACACCCCAAAAAAACGGGGTTGTGGAAAGAAAGCATAGACACATTTTAGAGATTGCTCGGTCTCTCATGTTCCAATCCAAATTACCTCTAAAATTTTGGGGGGAAAGTATTCTTACAGCCGTCCACATCTTGAACAGTTTGCCTTCTTCTATTCTTCATAATAAAACTCCTTTTGAACTTCTCTACCACAAAGAGCCTTCTTACTCTCATTTAAGAAATTTTGGATGCCTATGCTTTGCTTCTACACTAAAGCAAGGGCGTGACAAATTCCAAGCTAGAGCTTTCCCTTGTATTTTCCTTGGATGCCTATGCTTTTTACACACCCTCTCGATTCTAGGTCGAGGGAAGGTGGGTACATCCTGGCCTCCCAGACCCTGCCCGAGGCAGGTCTACACTGGGTTGTTGTTGTTACTGTGATCCTTTTGGGAAGAAAGCTTACAAGGTTTATAGCCTTGAACAACACAAAATATTGCTTTCTAGAGATTTTGTCTTTCATGAAAGCATTTTTCCTTTCCATGATCCTCAAATTTCTAAGCCTCCTTCTACCCTTTTTCCTTCCACATCTTTCATACTTGATGATGATTCGGTTACAAATTCTGAAATTTTTTGGTTCTGTTGATATTGTGCCAGTGAGAAGATCAACAAGAACTTCTCGACCACCAAGGTATCTGAATGATTATGTGTGTGGTTTGGTGACAACAAATGAGTGTTTTGTGCACATACATTGACTTCAACAATTCAGTTTCCTTCACTTTCAACTGAATCCTCTTTCCAATCAAATTATGAGCCATCTACATATGATCAAGCTTCACACTACAAAGTATGGAAAGAAGCAATGCAAGCTAAATTTGATGCATTAGAGCTCAATCATACTTGGTAAATTGTTGAGTTGCCAAAGGGAAAGAAGCCCATAAGTTGTAAGTGGGTTTATAAAGTTAAAAGGAAAGCCGATAGGTCTATTGATAGACATAAAGCACGACTGGTAGTAAGGGGATTTATTCAAAAAGAGGGTGTTGATTATCATGAAACCTATTCCCCAGTGATTAAAATGAAAACAGTTCGAGCTCTTGTTTCAGTTGCTCTAAAGAGATCTTGGCATATTTCACAACTTGATGTGAACAATGCTTTCTTGCATGAGGATCTTGATGAAGAAGTGTACATGAAGATTCCACTTGGAATGAGTGTTGAGCATCCTTCTTTGGTTTGCAAGTTAAATAAGTCATTATATGGACTTAAGCAAGCATCGAGGCAATGGTATGCTAAATTGTCCAGTGCTTTAAAATCAAGGGGTTACATTCAATCCTTGAATGATTATTCACTCTTCTCAAAGCAATCTTCTTCAGGATCAGTTGTTTACATTGCTGTTTGTGTAGATGACATATTGGTTACTGGAGATGACACTGAGGAAATTTTGACTCTCAAAGAGTTTCTGCATTCTTCTTTCAAGATTAAAGACTTGGGCTCTTTGCATTATTTTCTAGGAATTGAATTTATTCCTATTCCTCAAGGGTTGTTGACGAGTCATAGGAAATTTATCTCATGGTTGTTATCTGAATTTGGGCTAGTATCTACTCCTCAAGCTAGTCCTATTGATCCAAGGATGAGGCTTTTGCCGACAGACGGGAAGTTATTACCTGATCCTTTGCTTTACAGGAAACTTATTGGCAAATTGAATTTTCTTGTGCACACACGTCCTGATCTTGCTTATCCTGTTCAATTTCTCAGCCAGTTCAATAGCGCACCACGACAACCTCATTATGATGCAGCTTTACATGTCTGGGCTTATCTTCAAGGCACTTCTACAAAGGGTCTATTATTGAACAATACTTCTGATTTTAGTTTACAAGGTTTCTGTGATGCTGATTGGGCTACTTGCCCTCACTCTCGCAAATCTGTGAGTGGTTTTCTGGTTTTCTTTGGAGGAAATTTGGTAGCTTGGAAATCTAAAAAACAGCAAAATGTTGCATTGCCCTCGACTGAGGCTGAATACAGGTCATTGAGACAGATCTGTTCTGAGCTGGCTTGGTTAAGCTGGGTGTTTGCTGAACTTGGTGTTCAAGAGATTCTTCCCATTCTTGTTAAATGTGATAATCAGGCTGCGATTTACATTGCTCGTAACCCTGTGTTTCACGAGAGGACCAAGCACATCGAGCTCGATTGTCATTTTGTTAAAAAAAAACTTTTGGAGGGATTGATTTCTTTGTCACATTGTTCCACTTCTGTTCAATTAGCAGATTTCTTAATTAAGGCTTTGCCCGGTTCACAATTACATAGTTTGTTTCCCAAGATAGGGATTTTAGATCCTCCATCTTGAGGGGGTGATAGTATATGATGTAATTAGAGCATGAATATCGGGGAGTCCGATCCCCTAGTTTCCCGACACAAATAAAAGAAAAAAAAATTGGACTGAAACTATACTTCCGGTATCGTAGAACGATACGGTCTCGTGTCAGTAAAAACGAAAAGGAGTGCAGTGAATTCACGAAAAAGTAGCCAAACAAGTATAAATTATGGGGGAGAATGGATGGGGAAATGCCACATGGCACAAAGTGAATGGGGGGTATTTTTACATGAATTTTCATTTTGGTTGTTATTGTTTTTAATCATTTTGGCCTATTTGGAATAAAATAAAATAAAATATAATTATACCAAAATTCATAATTTTTTTTATCTACCCACATACACCAATTTTGTATATACTAGTTGAGTGCCCCGTCCCAAGGACGGGGGTTAGATGTACAGATGACAAGTTCGAAGTTAGGTTTGGATATGCAAGTCCAGCATTAGTAATGTGAGGATGCATAATAGCAGAGTGCATTTACATGGCTTGTAGATAGTTAAGGCATGGCATAGAAATTATGGGAGTGCATATGTATATCCGAAGATGATGTAAACAGACATGAGCGAAAATAGAGTTAGATAAAACATGTATATTACATTGACTGTTAGTGGCATGATATTAATAGCCAGACAAAATAGGCTTAGATAGTTGACAGTACAAATCTAGCGCTAGAATGATTGCAACAGGTTCACGTAACTGCTTTAGAGCTAACGGCAAGGGCTGCTACCTGTGAAATCTCTGCACGTAAAAAAAAAATTATGTTGTGTTGGTTAGATACAATGACATAGTGATGGGTTCAGGTGAATATGGCATGTGATATTGTATATTACAAGGAAGGGCTATAATATGATTGGTTGCATATACAAAGGTTTATATTGATTGCATAAACAGTGGCTTATATTGAAGGCGTGGTGGTCTATGTTATGTAGAGGATGTATTTAGTGTGTAGTTTTGTTGATTTTATTGAAATGTTGTATGGTATTATAAAAGTTGACAAACTGGCATAGTTCAAAATGTATAACAATATAGTTTTGGAATACAAAATTCACAAAGTCACTTATGGTTAACTGGCATAGAAAGTACAGTCAAAGAACAAACAGAGATCTTATAAAAGGCTAAATACGTAATTGCTGTATTTTAGCATTGAAGGTAAGAGGGATTGTACTCACTTTGGAATGATGTCGAGGAAATAAACCTGGTCTACTGGATCCAATAGCTCGAAGTAGAGATAATCGCCACTGTGCACATTAAACATGTCAACAATGGATTTCCATTCTGTGCCTCACTCTGCGCGCATCTTCCCCTTTTCTAAATGATACGATACATCTAGTTGAACAAAATTATCTCCGATTAATAAGTGCAATTGTCTTTGCCGATTGAAGGGATGCATGTAGTTGCGAACAAAGTCAGCTGGAAAGCGCTGCAATTGTTTATTTTGTTAAAGGATTTGCCTGTTTTGTAGATATTTGCACATTGGTCGGCTAAATATATTAGGAGCTTACCGGTCCCTTGAATTTGTCAATATTTCTCCTCTGTACCACAAGTTCAAAGCTTTGATTCCAATGCGAATTTGCAGCGGGATCATAGCCTTTGTATCCTTGGACTTGAACATAGAGCAGGCATTTGATTAGGTCTATGCTAGTTTGTGCATTTTTCTATTTGGGTGTTTTAGGACAAGCAAGTCAAATAGATGGAAAAATCAAGGTAAGTGAAATTTTATGGATTTGTAAGTGGTAAATTTGAAGCGGCAGGACAAGATCTCTAAATAATAACCTACTATGCCGTGTATTTAAGGAAGTATTTATAGACATGCAAGGGCATCAAATGGGAAGATCAATGTGTACTCATAATAGGCGGTGGTGATGAGTTGGCAACCTTTTGAAATTTAACGGATATTGTGTTTAGATTTGTACCTGGTTTTTTTAGGACGCGGCGGCTGGTCATGTTGAGGCAGTTGGCCTGCAAACAATTGAATCGGAAAAGGAAATTTTGTCTCTATAAACATCTTCACAGATTAATCACGGATAATACAAGCAATTGGAACAACAGAGGAAGTACAACTCACCTGTTTCTGGAAATTGGGAGGAGGGAGAAATCTAGAGTAAGTGGATTGGAGAACAGCAATGAGGCGAGTGGACTGTGCTGTGTGGAGTTGTAGTTTGTGGATATAAATATAAGTCCTATTTTGGACCCTAATTTGTGATGGGATAGTATGAATTATGGGCTTTTTCTATATGGATTTCAATTGAACGTTATGGTTTTAACAGATAATGTATTTTAATTTCATGTCAGTTCAATGTAAAATAGTTTTGCATACTTGGTGTTGCTAATGGACATAGAAGATTTTGAAATTTACCAGGACTTATTAACTGAAACCTGATAATGTGTTTACAAGACAGGTAAGTGAGCATGTGGGATACTAATGAATCCAGTGTGAATGGCACGGATAAATGCACACTTGATATGAAAGTCATATATATTAGTTATGGTATAAAACAGTGTCTGAGTGAAAAACACAGTAATCTATTATTAATGGAATAGTACTATGATTGCGTATATACACTTTGGTAGAGATGATGCGAATACAGAGATAGATAAAATATATATATTACATAGATTGTAAAAGTAGGCATGTTTATAAGCACATAGTCATACAAAATGTGAGGCGCATGAATAACTAAAGTAAGGATGTAGAAGAGTGTTCAGATTGCCAGTTTACTACGGTGTAGTATATGAGGCATGTACTCACAAAGTTCAGATCAAATCTGAATGTTGGAAGACAGCGTTAGCATTGACAGATTCTGCATGTAGGGGCATATTGCTTGAAAGTAGTTGAATGTGTTTGTTGGCATATAGATTCTGTAGATTGTTTCTGTCGGCAGGTGTGCTCGTAGTGCAATCTCTTTATGTTCAATGAGGGACTCGTTGTGGGGGACTGATAGGCTATTTTCCTACACCGCAAGTATACGGTTCGGTTGTAGTAATCAAGGTGTCGAACACAAGGAACTTTGTACTACCAATTGGTATTCGAACTAGTAGATCAAGCCAAATAAATAAGAAAAAGAGTTTATGATTGAATTGAAAAGTTAACAAGTAATAGAAAATAACTAGGAAATATCAGTGGAGAAAAGCTTCCAAGATTAGGATTCCCACAATGATGTTTTAGTAGGTTTTAAGTGATGTCTATTTGGATTTCAACTTGAATGTTGTTTGAAGGAACTCACTATCTAAAACCAACACAAATCTCTTTTCAGAAAATATGTGAATGTGCCTAGACTCAACTAACAATCGCTATCGCGTAAGGTTAATCAGTTTTAGACCCTTTAAGATCTTTAGAGACTAGGGACAAACAACCTAGCATTCGCTGTCGCGTTCCGCTAGAATTATCCAAACCCTAGAACTACTACGATAGTTGAAATTCACACAAGAGAAATTAAGTTGTTGTCGCATAAATAACTCTCTAGTTTAATACCTAGGGATCTCATTCAGAACCAATTTTCGGTACTTATCAAATCAATATCCTGTTATGATTATCTCCTGTCGGTCTCAAATTATAACAAGAATCCTATATGCAAAGCAAATAGGGCATAAAGCAACCTAGGATTAAATCAAACTTCAATCAAGTTTCCATTCAACCAAACATCACAATTCAATTCTACCTACTTCATCATTGGGTTCACCCAACCTCAGAATAAAAGAATTAGCTAGACATGAGAAGAGAGGAAAGCAAATCAAATTCAATAAACAACATACCAAATTGTCTTCAAATTGATTCAAAACTCCAATCCAACAGATCTAGAAAAATCTCCACCTAGGGTTCTCTCTAGAGGCCAGAAACAATAATGCCTCATAATCATCATAAAACTAGGGTTATAGTGTTTTAAGAGACAAAACAAAGTGCAAACTTGGCCCAAATCCCGACACGGGGAACTACCCGGCCTACTACCCGGCCACGTACCCGGTCGGGTAAGTTTCTGCAGCCTCAGCGACATTATTTGAAGTACCCGGTCTTAAACCCGGTCACGTACTCGGTCGGGTAGTTGAGAACCCGGCCACGTACTCGACTAGGCTGTCTTTTCACCCTTTTTACGCTATTTTATCGTCTTGACACCCGAGCAACCACTTGTAAGCTCCGTCCTTCATCACTTAGGCTCCATGAAACACTCCGTTTAGCCATGATCCTTGAAAATGCTTGAATCTCCATCCAGAATAGCCTGAAATCCACACAACACAAGAGTAGATACCGAACGAAGAAAACAAACGAAACAAACATAAAACTAACTCAAAACTAAGCTAAAAAGACTCAAAACATGAAAGTAAACATGTCCTAAACTATGTCTAAATGCATGCTATCAAAATCCCCCAAGCTTAAACCTTACTTGTCCTCAAGTAAGAAATCAAATCCGACACCCCACAAGACAAGCAAGTTATGGATCCATTTTGACAATAGCCTAGACGAGAATTATAGAAGCAAAGAATGACAACCAAAATCATAGCATGCATTTGTACATCAAAGAGATAAAGCCAACATATCCATTCTAAACCTCACATAGGACAATTGTGTTTTCGCTCTCTCTCTCAAGTGTTTGAATAGGACGTGTTTCACTCAAGTCTCATCTTTTGAAAGCTTAGCTACCATAAGCTTGCATGTCGTTTCTAAATCTCCACCGCATGGGACTTTGTACACTAACAATAATCATGAGGTCTTTTATAAGGTTGTAATGAGGCCAGGGTGAAAACAATTTTGGCGGGGATAAATATTTGGCATATGGTGCTAATCCGGGAAAAGGAATATTCCTAAATAAAACACCAAAACCAAGCTTAGTACACTTCTTTCCCAAACTTTCTATTTTGTTTTCTTTCTTTTTCACCTTCTCTTTCCCTCTTCTTTTTTTTTCTTTTAATCCCTACAACCTTTTCACTGAGATAATTTTTGCTCATCTTATTGAATTTTTCTTTTTATTCTTATGAGCTTTCTTTCCTCATTTTTTTTCATTACATTCTCCTCATCATAACAAACTTCATCCACACTTGAAAAATTTACCATCAACCCTTTTTTGAATCCCCCAAGCTTGGCTCAAACTCACACTTATAATCCACTACAATTCCTATTTCCCGGATGGGTCAGGCTTAACATTAGGCTCATAATTATCTTGTGGAGCTTTCCAAATAAATAGGCAATAAAGGCTAACATGGGGCTATAAAAAAGAGGATCATATATAAGGGTGGATAGGGAATAATAGGCTCATAGAGATAATGCCTCAATCACTTTAAAGATGCATACAAAAGTTATAAAGCGGTCTTGAAAGAGAGTCTAAAGCAAGTTCTAGAGGAAGCAATCAAAAGTGAGAATCACACATGAAAAGAGAGGACTCTTAATAGAAGATAGTCCTAGAAAGGTCAAAAATCTCACATGGCTTTTTGTTTAGAACTTCAATGTCAACTAAAATCTCAAAGAATATACATGCTCATTCAATTATCAAACAAGTTCATAAACATTGCTAGACATCACCAAAACTTCAAATACTTCAAGCAAGTTTAGGGGATAGGATTTCATGTAAGAATTATGAAGAGAGAAAACACTAACCTTGGGTTGCCTCCCAAGCAGCGCAAGCAGCGCTTGTTTAAGGTCGTTAGCTCGACCTCCCATCTTCTTTCAAGTGGTCGGGTCAGGAGGGTCTTTGGTACCCGTCTTGACTGGATCAGGCTCATCTACAAGCTTCAACCTGTTTCTTTGCACTTTGAATTTCCCCGAGTTTTTATGCCAAAGCTCAGTTCCTCCTCCTTTTAAAACTCGAGTTACTATGTATGGACCTGACCATCTTGTTCCTTTGCTCCCAGGAAACATATTGGATCTTTCATGAAATAACTTCACCTTGTCTCCTCTTTTAATCTCAGCTTTTGCTTGGGCCTTCTTCTTTTTCTTGTGATCCCTACCCTTTATATCCTCAGCAATACCACCATCCATGAGGCTTTTAACTTCTAAGGTTTCTTGAGAAGGTTGAGCAATATCAGATTGAATCTCCTCATTAGCCAGCTTCACTTCAATATTACAGCAAGCTACTTTGACAGTCTCTTGTGGAGGATTCTTGTCCACTTTCAGGAAGTTATCTTTGAAATATTCATATTCTATCTTCTCTTCCCCTATAGTGAGTGAGATCTTTTCATTCCTGACATCAATGTTAGCTCCAGCAGTGGCTAAAAAGGGTCTCCCAAAGATGATAGGAGTCCTATCATTCATCACCTCCATGTCAAGGATCACAAAATCTCCTGGTATAAAGAACTTGCCCACTTTCACTGGAAAGTTCTCAATAATGCCCACAGGATGAGTGACTGAATTATCAGCCATGATAAGACGCATCTTGGTTGGAATAGGATCACCCAAATTCAGATTTTTGCAAATTGACAAGGGCATGATATTGACACTAGAACCAAGATCACAAAGGCAATCAAATTGAAGAGAACCAAAACCAGCAGGGATAAAGAACTCACCTGGATCTTTTAGCTTTCTTGGCATCTTCTCAACTTGATCCATCACCAAGGCGACTGTCTCATAGTCTTCAATCCTCCTCTTTTTGCATAGAATCTCCTTCAAGAATTTTGCATATGTGTCTCATAGTCTTCAATCCTCCTCTTTTTGCATAGAATCTCCTTCAAGAATTTTGCATATGTAGGCATTTGAGTGAGGACATCGATGAAAGGAAGGTCAATGTGGAGCTTCTTTATCATACTCATGAATTTCCCAAATAGTTTCTCTTGCACCACCTGAATCTTCCTTTGTGGGAAAGGTAGAGGTGGTTTGTAAGGTGGGGGAGCAACATATTTAGGTTCTTCATCATTAGATGGCTTATCCGTTGTCTTTTCTTCAACTCCATTTTTCACCGGAGGGAGCTCTTCAAGCTCTTTTCCACTCCTTAGAATGACAACCCGACATTGCTCCTTAGGATTGACTTCAGGTTGCCCAGGAAGTTGGCCAGGAGGTCTAGGAACATTCAAAGCTTGTTGAGCCACTTGTTGTTCTATGATCTTCAAATTCTTCCCCTGAGCTCTCACTTCTTCTGTTAGCGTCTTCATGGAGGTGGCAAGGCTCTCAATAGCAATCTCCCATGCAGGCTTTTGGGAGGGTTGAGCATCTTGGTTTGGGTGCAGTGGAGCCCTTGGTGGAAACCCAGGAGGTGCTCGCTGTTGTGATTGATTGTTCCCATAAGAGAAGTTGGGGTGATTTCTCCAACCAGGGTTGTAGGAATTAGAGTAGGGATCATTCCTAGGCCCCCTATCAAAGTTATTCATGTATCTCACCTCCTCCTCTTGTGGTTCTTCCTTAGAAGCAAATACTTGGCAGGATGATATAGTGTGATCACCTGCTCCACAAAACTGACAAACCACATTTGAAACAGCTTGAGAAGGACTTCCACTAGTAGAAACGGGAGAACCATTCATCTTTAATTTCAACTGCTTGATCTCCTGAGTCATGGCTTCAATCTCTGCCTGGTGCAAAGTCTTTGTATCAACCTCATAAAGCCCAGCTGATCTCTTAGAGCTTGGAATAGATCGAGCATCATTATATTAGTGAGTATGCTGGGCAATATCCTCAATCTGCTCCCAAGCGTCATCAACATTCATCTTCATAATAGTACCTCCAGATGAGGCATCAATGAGCAGCCTGGTGGTGTTGGCAACAACATTGTAAAAAGTGTGAAGAAGCACCCACTTGTCTATTCCATGGTGAGGACATAACAATAGGAGCTCCTTGAACCTCTCCCAACCTTCATAAAGAGATTCCTTATCTTTCATTTGAAATGAGCTGATTTGGTTCCTCATCTCTGCAATCTTCTTAGGCGGGAAATACTTAGTCAGGAAAGCTTTGGCCAACTCATCCCATGTAGTGATAGTGCCATGAGGCAGGGCCTTGAACCATGCTTTAGCCCTGTCTCTTAGAGAGAATGAGAAGGTGCGCAAATAAAGCGCGTCATTAGAAACATCATGAATCTTCACCGTATCCATAAGCTCCAGAAAAGTGTTGAGATGTTGGTGAGGATTCTCATAAGGTAGACCTCCAAACTAATTCTACTGAACCATATTAATCAGAGATGGCTTCAGCTCAAAATTCCTGGCCTGAACTGGAGGTCGGACCACACCAACTGTGGATCCTTGATGGCGTGGCAACACATAATCACCCAATGTCATAGGTGGTTGAGCATTCAGCTGTTGTTGCAACAATAGTTGTTGTTGTGCATTTGCCTGATCGCCTTCCATAGCTTGGGTTTCAGCTTCCCTTTGCTCTCTTCTTCTCCTATGAAAAGCACGCTCGGGTTCAGAATCGTAGTTGTTTAGTGCACTAGCGCTCAGAGTTCTTCTCATAAGAAGGAGAACAAACTGAAACCAAAACAAAAAAGAAACAAATTAAAAATAAAACAAGACTTAATCTACCGGTTGTGGAACACAACCAATACTAGAAAAGCTCCCCGGCAACGGCGCCAAAAACTTGATAGGCTATTTTCCTACACCGCAAGTACACGGTTCGGTTGTAGTAATCAAGGTGTCAAACACAGGGAACTTTGTAGTACCAATTGGTATTCGAACTAGTAGATCAAGCCAAATAAATAAGAAAAAGAGTTTATGATTGAATTGAAAAGTTAACAAGTAATAGAAAATAACTTGGAAATATCAGTGGAGAAAAGCTTCCAAGATTAGGATTCCCACAATGATGTTTCAGTAGGTTTTAAGTGATGTCTATTTGGATTTCAACTTGAATGTCGTTTGAAGGAACTCACTATCTAAAACCAACACAAATCTCTTTTCAGAAAATATGTGAATGTGCCTAGACTCAACTAACAATCGCTGTCGCGTAAGGTTAATCAGTTTTAGACCCTTTAAGCTCTTTAGAGACTGGGACAAACAACCTAGCATTCGCTGTCGCGTTCCGCTAGAATTTTCCAAACCCTAGAACTACTACGATAGTTGAAATTCACACAAGAGAAATTAAGTTGTTGTCGCGTAAATAACTCTCTAGTTTAATACCTAGGGATCTCATTCAGAACCAATTTTTAGTACTTATCAAATCAATATCCTGTTATGATTATCTCCTGTAGGTCTCAAATTATAACAAGAATCCTATATGCAAAGCAAATAGGGCATAAAGCAACCTAGGATTAAATCAAACTTCAATCAAGTTTCCATTCAACCAAACATCACAATTCAATTCTATCTACTTCATCATTGGGTTCACCTAACCTCAGAATAAAAGAATTAGCTAGACATGAGAAGAGAGGAAAGCAAATCAAATTCAATAAACAACATACCAAATTGTCTTCAAATTGATTCAAAACTCCAATCCAACAGATCTAGAAAAATCTCCAAGTAATCTCCACCTAGGGTTCTCTCTAGAGGCCAGAAACAATAATGCCTCATAATCATCATAAAACTAGGGTTATAGTGTTTTAAGAGACAAAACAAAGTGCAAACTCGGTCACGTACTCGGTCGGGTAGTTGAGAACCCGGCCACGTACTCGGCCATGTACTCGGCCACGTACTCGACTAGGCTGTCTTTTCACCCTTTTTCCGCTATTTGTTCATCTTGGCACCCGAGCAACCACTTGTAAGCTCCGTCCTTCATCACTTAGGCTCCATGAAACACTCCGTTTAGCCGTGATCCTTGAAAATGCTTGATTCTCCATCCAGAATAGCCTGAAATCCACACAACACAAGAGTAGATACCGAACGAAGAAAACAAACGAAACAAACATAAAACTAACTCAAAACTAAGCTAAAAAGACTCAAAACATGAAAGTAAACATGTCCTAAACTATGTCTAAATGCATGCTATCAGGGACGCTGCAAGGTTGTGATTGTTGCCACGTTTGCAGGACTAGTTCATTTGATAGCTTCATGTGCTTTGCAGTCGCAAAGGGAAGGTTGAATGCATATCTCTTTGACCATGTGTTGTCTTCAGTGTGTAGTGTCCAAACGCAAGTTTCGAAGTTAGATATGGCTAGTGTGTGTCCCTCATCCATGACTATGGCAGTGTACGTCTTGAATTCATTTTGAGTGTCATATATGCCTGGTGGGCATGGTGTTGAAGTAACAATTCATGTATATAAATTGTAGCGAATGAGTTGAGCACGGGATTGCAAATGCGCGGCCGCGCTTTCTGGTGTCGAAGCCGCGCATTCGGGATTTTACACGGAGCAAGTGCTTTGGGCCGAGATTGGTTTTGAGCTTTGATATCTTGATTTATGGGCTTGTATTTTTGGCCGAGTAGGTGGATTGATATATCTTTTGAGGGATATTTTTAGGAGCATATAAATACTTTATGTTAGTTTTATTTTCATAACTTTTTTTGATCAACTTTTGGAGGCTAGGGTTTTCTCTCAAGGAAGAACCTTTGAACCTTTGTAAGTTTGATTTTAATTTCATTATGCATTGCTAATTTCTCTAGTGTTTGACTAGTTATTGAAGTCATGATTTGTAAGTAGTTGTGAGGTTTGATTGATTCTCAACAAACTTGAATAGAAATTATTCCCTGTGCTTAACTGAATCAGAATTATTCTAGGATTTTATTAGATTAGCTACCTAATAGAATTTCTAGGTTAATTTACAACTGAATCTGATTAATTACCGGTCGGAGTTAATTAGATCAAGAGTAGACTTTAATTAATTTAGTACCGGTTGGACAAGTTGATTAAAGTAGGGAATAAATTCACAAGTCACTTAGATGTCTGGTTGCTCTAAGTTGTTTGTTTCTATTGATAACTTGAATCGTCATGCTGTTTTTTAATTGAATCTAGAAGGTCTTCTAGGTTATTATTTAATTAGGGTTGTTAGACTGGTTGTTCTATCAACTATATATGAAGTTCGGGTTTTAATCCTTAGTAGGGTCATTATCCACAATAGATTATTCAAGTGAGAAGAGAATCAAGAGAATCGATGATCAACGAATCAATATCATGATGGATCTAACTAGTTGAACACGTTTGTCTCTCATATATTCAAATCAACTTTTGCATTCATAGTTAGTTTTATTCTTGCATATTAGTTTAGATAATCATTCTGAAACCCCCCTTTAGTTACTTGGCACATAAGTAATAACATTAATACACGAGTCTCTGTGGGATCGACCCTTGCTTACCATTCTACTCAGATTGGTTAAGTTAGGATTCTTTGATAGGTTAAACGATTGAAAAATACCTCATCAGCGGACATGATGAGTAAATGGGAATTAGAAACCTTGGTGAGGAACAGTGTGCCAGGATTGGGTTTGCAGGGTGTAGAGGGCCGTTGATTGGAGGTGGCTTTTGCAGAACAGGAGTTTAGCGACCCTGTATGATGCTGCAAGGTGTGTATAGCCGACTCCAAGGTCTGCGTATTCTGTGTTAATTGGATGGCTCTGGGGAGGTAAATTTGTGTTTGGTAGAAGCACTGGTTTGTTCATGGAGGGGTTCCAGAGGCAAAGAGGTTTAGATCCGGGGAATAAGGTTTTTTGTTGTAGTAGAATTAGGCCTTCGCATGAGTTGTGATATGACCAATGGTTGGGTATGTGTGATGGGCCTAGGGTGGGCAGGTGAATTGTCATTTGATGAAGAGTTGTTGATGAACGGATTACACAGTGCTGGTCATGACCTTGTACTATAAATAGGAGTTCCTCTCTGCTGTTGGTAGGGAAGTTTTGCAGATGTATTCTATAGAAGTGGGGGCTGCGTATAATAGATTGCCATCTCTTGCAAATGAGTTGGTGGCGGATCAGTTCTTTGGTTGGCAAATTGAGTAGTATGTGAACCAAGATTTGCTCTGATATGTGCTGCATATTGGGTAATAGACTTCTGATGTAGTGGTTAGCATAGAATTCAATATATGTAATCAATATGTTGCATGCTTTATGTATTAAATTAATGTGAGAGCTTAGATAAACGGCCATAGTCTGTTAAAGTAGTTGCATAATATGGTCCTCATTATGCGGTAGAAGTAATGTTTTGTGTACTTCTTTTGTTAGATGCTGTAGAAGAGGAAATGAATGCTATAGAAATCAGGAATTGAACAAAGTGTGAGCATACGAAGCACCTGAGTTAGTCTAGATTCAAGTTCAAGCATCAACGATTTAGATATGGTCTAAAGTATGCATCTAGGGTTTGAAAGCTGAACACAGACATAAATAGTTTTGTCTAATTTCAGGTGTTCATCTTACTTGTTATGCCAGGGCCACCTCTGGGGAGGTTACGAGAGTGGATGCAGGCGGTGGAGAAGGTACTGTATGCTTTTGGATTGCTGAAATCGGATGAGGATCGCCGTCAGTTGTTTTTTAACGGAGGTGTGTCTGTATTAAAGGGATTTGTTTTTGAGCGGTGTAAGCAGCGTGTGAGAACCTAGAGTGCGATTAACAAATGAAGAGAATGACGAGGCCAAACGTAACAGTAGTAGTATGCGATGGATGTGGTCGATGGAGTTTGGGCCGAACCCATATTCTGGATTTTCTTTGTAATTTGGCCCGTAAAAATGAAAGGTTGTATTCGCATGAGCATATAAAATAGCTCGTTCTGTCACAGGAACATAATCCGATGAAAAAAAATTGGATCTAATTTGTGTCCACATCAGTTGATTGCTTTTGTCGCTGTATTGAATTTCTTTGTAGTTGTATATGACAATAGATTGAAGATTGAAAAAATTTGTAAATTTGGTATATTATATAAGATACATACTGAAAAGGAAAACAGATAGGTTACATATATATAATATTTATATATCTGGTTCATAAAGGAAGTTGGATAGAGGCACATGTTATGATATGTTATAATACATACCGTTAAGTGGGATAACAAAAAGCATATAGGAGCAACAAAAGATAAGAGGTTGTGGACTGGTTCAATTTCATAGTCTGTGTCAAACTTTGTGTTAGCGTTGCACTACAGATTTCGACAGACAGTAGTTAGGAATGATAGCAGAGGCTTATAAAAGGTAAGGATATGGGCATGTGTTATAGAGGCAGTGGCACTGAATATTATCAGTCACATGGTGCTGCAGTTCATGGTAGTTGAGTGTCACATGGAGCAAGCAGAGGGAGAAGTATTTGTAGTCGCTGTATTGTTAAGAAGAGTAAGACTTTCGATATGAGTCAAAATCCAATGAAACTGAACAAATTCTTGGAAAGGTAGGATGATATTGTAGGCTCTATTGTTGTCAAAGTGGTAGCGTCTTCCAATTTCGGTGTACTGGACCAAGGAGTCGCCTACAGGGATGGCATATAGGGGTAAATTGTATCTCTCTTGTAAGATGAGCTCATTGTGAGATGTGAAGTGAGTTGCGTTTGATGGTGGTATTGCAAATATGTAGCGGCATTGCCATGTTCGACTTTGAAGTGGCATTTCTGATGGAGTCAGGGTCCAAAGGCAGGTCTGAAAATCCGTCATTGCTAGTGTTGTTCCCGTATCGAGAACAATTACACTAAAAATATGTTGTTGTTCTGCTGCATTGTTCACTGGATCTGGGCATGGCATCATAATTGTAGTACCGGTTGTAATGTGGTAAAGCAGAAGGTGTATGTCTTTGGTAGCACTGTCATAGTACGTACATATAAGATGTCCCTCATATGCCACAATAGTTGTGTAGAGAAGGTGGTCCACCCACCAAATATCATGGCTGTTGTGTGGAGCAAGTGTGCACTGGAGAGTATCAACGTCAAACAGCGCCACATGTGCCAATAAGCTCTTATGGAAAAGCAGTGTCAATACCTTATAGGACTTTGTGCAGCTGTCGAATCTTATTCCAAGGACAGCTTGGCGTACAGACCCTGCATCGTAAGACGTTGGTATTGGTGGATGTGGTAGGAGCAGTGTCTTGTTAATTGAAGGATTCCAGATTATGACGAGCCTAATTCTTGTATGAAACAAACCACTGTATTGGGTCAAAAGCAGAAGTCCGTCCAAGGACTGATGACATCGCCAGCTCCCTGTATCGTGTAGGGAGGCGAGAGAAGTCAGGGGCTCTGACAGCTGTACAAGGGTTGTTGGTGAACGAATGACAGCCTCAAAGTCCAAGCCTTGTATGACAAGCAAATTGGCCTCTGCTGTATTCCTTGGGAAGTTGTGAAGATGGTGGTGTGCAAAGTAAGACGTCCTGATCAGTGAGTGCCATTGATCAGTGAGTGCCATTTCTTTGCCACAGTCTGGTTCCTTACGAGATCCTTTTCTTGCATGAGGCCTAGAATATGTAAGAAAAGCTCATTTGGAAGTCGATCCATTGGATAAAAGGCAGTACAACAGCAGAGCCCAGTCTAGCAAAGGATACCTTCGTAATATTAGCATTACTCAATTGTGCTTGTATCATGCAAATAAGAGCAGATTGTTGTAATTATTGCTAAAAGTTTGTTTTCTATAGTTAAAAAACTGAAATGAAGAGTCCAAAAAAACCGCTAAGCATCATACAGAAATCGACAAAAGCAAATAATTTTTTTTGAAACAACCCCAAAAAAAAGTAAGGCTAAATTTCAGGTTAGTCATCAAATCATTAAAGAAATAGGGCTCAAGATGTGAACATTGTCGATGAACCCTGGAAAGACAGAAACGAAACAAACAAATTAACTCCTTAGTGTAATCGTCTACAATTTGAACTGCTAGCTATTGAGAGAATCACTATTCCATACTCAATTTGGGCAAAATAGTATAAATTACTCAATGTATTGACTTAATTGATTAAGTTGAGGGTGATTGAACAAGCAATTGAAATATGAATTTGCTTTGGAGTGGAAGAGCAAGAGAGACGAATAAAGCGATGGACAATTGAACAAGCGTACCTACCAGAAGCGATATCCTGTATGCTGAATCCGATTTCGGCGTGCTGATTTCGTTGACCTGGAGCACGCAAAAACGATGATAACCGATGGCTCACTTCTCTTTGTTTTGGGCGAGCTATGGGCCTGCTACAACGAGTGGGCCGAGGTATGGGCTTGGTTTGAAAAGGATTGTTATTTTAGGAGCCGGCGTCGTATAATTTTAATTTGGTCTGAGATGAAGATATATTTTATATCATATATAGTAAGAGATTAGTGACTATAAGTCTCATTTAGTTTGTACAAATGTAGTACCAAAAATCTGTGTGTTTCGCATCTGTTGGTGCATTTGTAAATAATTGGGGTTTAAGTGATCTGAAAAAATCCATTTTTTATTGTATTTATGAGTTTAAATTGTAGTGTTCGGTGAGTTAGTAAAAGTGATGTTCTTGTTGAGATAGATGTAATTGCTTGTATATATACATATATCTCGAGTAATATATGGTCGATTTTCCAGTAGTCGCTTTGTTGGAGAACAAGGGTATGCTTGAATTAAAAGTACTTGAGTTGGACCAAACAAGGTGTTTGGATGTAATCGCAATTTCTGTGAAATGAAAGGAAAAAGTTTGCAGCCAGAGTATAGCTTTTGAGACAAAACAACAACAAGTGTTGTGCAATGAAATATAAAATCCAAGACACATAATAATAAACATAAGTAGGCATATGTTAACACAACGAGAAATACTGAGACAAACAAACAGTAGTCTGTGGGATAAGGATCTAGTAATTCTGGTTCTGAGGAATGCCCTTTTTCAAAAGTGTGGTTGGGCAATTCGGATCTGAGGAGGGGGCATCTAGTAGGAATAGGCTTTGAATGTGAGGTGCAATATATATGAATTCTGCATATGATGCAGTGGGATGCATTATGCTAAGCGTTTTCTCTGTTTCCAGACTGTAACGTTGTGCAATCTCTGTATACTGAACGAGTTTGTTGTCCTCTGGAATGTGACACGGAGATACAGTGGCTCGTGGCTATTGAATGATTGTATTGTTCCCAATCAAGTGTGCTGCATAAGGGCGATGAAGTGCAAAGGTATATTTCAGGTTCCATGAGCGCAGTTCCAAGGGCGTGGTGTTTGGCTCCAATGTCCAAATGCACGTTTGAAAATCTGTTATGGCAAGGGTTGTGTTGCTCTCCAGTAGAACAACTGAAAAGTAACGACGTTGCTGGATAGCTTCATAGGTTATTTGTGGGCAGTGTATGAGGGTGACTGCGCCGGTCTCGGTGTGACAGGCAATTAAGCAAAGAGTGTCGTCGATTGTGTTGTAGTACATGCAAATGAGGAGTTGTTGGTACAATGTGCCTGTCCTAACTGCAAGTGAAGCATCCCAGTGAACAAAGGGGCCCAGATGTCGTTTTGTAGTCCATTTTGTTGTGCTGAGTGAAAAAAAGCTATGTTATACAAATGGTGGTTGTAGAATACCAGTCTGACCAGTACGTGTGTTTGATCTGAACGGATATAGGCTAGACCAAGGTCTGCATATGTGAGTGCATCGATGTTAATGTAAGGTTGAAGCGGCATGTCATGCAGCAATAGGGTTTTATGTAGCGACGGATTCCAAAGCAGCAGGGGATGCACATGTAGATTCTCAGTGTATTGAATGAGTAGTAGGAGTCCATCGCATTGATGGTGGAATCGCCAGTTTCCTGTGTGATAAGGTAGGCCTAGGGTATGTAAAGGTTCTGTCAATTCTGATAATGTGGTTGATGAACGGAGAACAACATTGTGCCTCTTTCCCTGTATAATTAACAGCACTTACTCTAATCGGTTTCCTTCAAAGGCTGTCAGGTGATGATGTTTGAATTTTGTGCTGCAGATGATGCGCTGCCATGACTTTGCAACAAGCTGAATTCTAACCAAATTTCTGACCGGGAGTAGGCTCAGGATATGCAGCAGTGTATAGTCCGGAAGGCGATTCATTTTTATTTGCTGAAACACAGAAATTGTACATCGATTAACAGAGTAGAAAACCACGCAGGTGAGCTACTGTTGTGGTTTGTTGTACTTTGACAGAATCATAATACCAAAGTTTACTGGCATTTGAATGCATGTTTACAAGTAAATTGATTGTGCAGCTGAAAGAATGTAGATTTTGATATAAAAAAATAGCAAACTATGACCGTAAATATGAAGCCACTGTACCCCTTCATGATTTATTTTTTGTAGATAGTAGCTTCGTAATGAAACCCAACAAATAAAAAGGCGATGATATGTAGAAATTGACTACAAGCGATAAAAGAATACCCAACACCAAAGTGTACATAATTTATGTGAAATTTACCTATAGTATTTTCCTTACGAAACATAGTTATATTCACTTCGTCCTTGGTGCAGTTAATTAACAGGTAAAGCGGCAGAAAGATTTAAACCCTAGAGTCGCGTGTTAAGCCTACGTGGGCCAAAGAGTCCAAAATTGACCACCTAATTTCCGAGAAAAACCTAACACCCTAATCAAAGAAACATAGTTGACATAAAAAAATTAGAAACAAAATCCAATTGCGAAGAAGAAGTTCAAACCGAGCAATTTGGGAGAAGAATCTGACGCAGGAAAGATATGCCGGTGGTGAAGGTTTTTTCTCCCGAAATCGTCGTTCCTTGATTCTCTCTGTTCACTAGAGAAGGAAAGAGAAGAGAGCAAAGAGAGAAGAATGAGCAGAGACGAGAGAGAAGAGAGCCGAAGAATTCAATGGAGGACAGAGGAGAGAGAGATCAGGCAGAGAGAGTAAAAACTGATCGTAGATTAGATAGAAACATATATAACCAAATCGAACGGTTAAAAATGAAAGTTGCTGATGTTCTGATGTTGTCGAAATTATAGGCGAGTGGAGAGGCCGATAGCGTAGCTCATTAAGAGGTAGAAGGTGGACTGGGCCCGTTGGAAGAAGTTGGATTGGGCCTTGATATGTAGTTGTAAATATAATCCGTTAAAATGCTAATAATCTGTCTTTATTTTTATTGTATCGATTTGCATAAATATGGAATCTGGATGGTGTAATTGCCGCAGTAAAATTTATTTTTTTTGTTATTTTTTTGTAAATTACATAAGCGGAATTTGAAAAATAGGAAAGTAACAAATACAGAATCATTTGAAAAAGCTACAGAAGAAACGTGATTCATATTCAGAAGTGCAGTTTCTGCAAAAGAGTCCATCATCTTCGTTTTCGACTAAGTAGGCGTTTTCCACCCAACCACACTTCCTCCTGCAGTTTGTATGATTTTGAGGTTGGTCCTTTTTAAACCGAATCTGTTCGAATCTGTTGCAGAGGTCAGGGATTCGCCATATGCGGTAGAGATATGCGTTCACTTTTCTACGATGGACAACAATTTGTTTCCCAGTGCATGCTTTCACTTCCCATATTAGTTGTACGCCTTTATGCTTCTCAGTTTCAGATCTGGAGATGAGTATGATGAGACCCAAGACATAGGACGCAGTTCTGTGGCCTAAGTTTGTTGCCCTGTGAAGGTACGTGAGTCCTACCTGTTCCTGCATTTCCCAAAAGTATTGATTCTACATAGAAGAACAAAAGATTAGATAAAGGCGTTATATGTAAAATAGTCGCAGGGAAAGAACTGGGAAGATCGCTGCTTCCATACCATTCCTTGGTGGAATAATGTGCCAGGATTGTCTGAGTCGGCACAGTGTTGTATGTAGTCCAAGGCGGATTGCAAGTTCCGATAACGATAGGGGTGGGGGATAACAAAGTTTTCTATGTCGACGTGATGAAGCACGGATTTGTCGTTGCCAATATCACGTAGAGCTTTGCAATTGAATAACGAATTAAAAGGGGAAACATATGAATTTAGTTGTTTAAACCGTAATCCCTATGAAAAGATGTAACGAAATATGGAATGTTAATTTACCTGAGTTTGCAACTGCTTAAATCAGGTACGGATGAAGATGCGAGTTTAGAGACAATTTCAACGATAATTTCGTGGGGCAGAGTCTGTAAGAAATTAGGTTTCTTCCTTTTCAGAAGGCAGATTTTTTTGGCCTTTGTTATTGCTTTCTTTGCTATTTTTGTAGAAGGCTTTGCCATTGGTATTAGACGAGAGGATAGATGAGACAGATAGAAATTTTCAGAGGGGAAACTCGTTGTTGGCAATGGTGACAGGATTGAGGGACTTTCAGTTTATTTTATACTGGAGTTGGAATTAAAACCACGCGGGATAAACGAAGAGTCTATGGTTGCCGACATGAATGCATGCAATGGATCGGGCTGTTCAAATATCCCAGTGTTTCGATTTGCGCGTCATCAATAATTCTAAGTGAAGTCGCATGGTTTGAATGTAACTCTGCCACGTTTTGCCTAGCCTATATATAGTGTGTTCGTGTGCAGGGTATTAATTTAAGTGGTCTGCTAAAAGGTATTGGCGTCTCTATTATTGCTCTCTCACTTGATTTAAAATGTTAATCTTGATCTTGCAGTGTTATTTACATGTTTGTTTTTCCGATTGCGAGTTTGATGTTTTCGACATTTTGTTCAGGCGATATGATCATGAAATAGAATGTGTTTTCAATCTCTTATGTTGGTATATATAATATACCTAAGTTTAATTTTGGAATCGCGTAGCAATGCAATAATGGATCTATAGTGCACTAAACAGAGAATTGGTATAGGCAGAGCAATGTTAATGCAAGTTGAACATTCGTCTTCTTGATGAAGGCACCAGCACAACACCAAAAAGGTATCTGTAGAATTGAGAAACAAAATGAACCCTAAAGCAATTGTCGGTTTCATCGATTGTTTAGGTGGGTCACTGGGTGTATGTGATGGGCTTGTCTTAAATTTTGCTTTGGGGAGATCTTCTTTTACATCAAAATATCTGTTTGTTTCAGCTTTTGAATCTAATTTATTGTGGTTTATATTTCAATTGATGTGTTTCTTTCTTCTACTACTTGAGCTTTTGTGTTATTATGTGGCATATGAAATTTGTAATGAAGCCAGGTTGTTTGATTAAATGCCTGAAAGAGATTTAGGTCAATCTAAATTAATAACTATTTTGTCTTGATATCAGAAAATTATTCTTTTGCAACACTAAATCAATATGCCAAGATTCAGGTTTTTAGCCAAAGTTTTGCATTGTTAATGTCTTCGAATCTCCATGGTTTATGGTGCTGCAAACGTTACAAACATATGATGAGTAGTAGAGGCGAACTAAACCAATACATAAATTCATTTTTTTTATTGTTCACATACATCAACTACTTATAATTTTGATAATACTGCAGTTAAGGTGTTTGATAAAAAGCACAAAAGAGATTTAGCCTGCTGCCTCACATTTTGAGATGGATTTGTTGAGTGAAATGAGATACTCTGTTGTGTGCTAGACTTTTGTGTTGTTCAGAATTATGTAGTACCTAACCTCTTGTGTTAAAGCATCCTAAAGATTGTAATATCAAAATTAGGTAAGCTGTCATTTTTCTATTGATTTGTATTCAATTTAATCACTCTTACATCAACTTATTTGATTGTTTCCCTTAACATTTGTAGGCCCTATTTCATGATTTAGATGGACACTTGATAAGTCATGTAAATTCTCCGTGCAAAAGCCTAGATTATATCCTTCTTGGGTTTTTTGGTGGTTTGCTTCCAGCTAAAGACAAAACATGTAAGGATCATATTCCATTGAATTTGCTTTTTTTCTGATTATAGGGGTTCTTATATGGATTTTCCTCGTGAGTTGGCACTGAATTGGGTTTGATCATTTGGATAATTGTAGTTGCATAAAATACATGCTTAGGCTTGATCTGAGATTCAAAGGAAGGACACCTTCTCATGGCTCCAATCATGGTAAAACTTGCAGACTCTGAAAGGAACATGAGAGGCATAACTTTTAGGCTCTTTTCTATTACATCCTTTTATTTAAGTAGCTATATTAAATGGCAGTTCAAGTACTTTTATTAATCTGTAACATTAAATATCATAGCAGTACTTATTTGCTAACAAATGCATATACCCTGTTTTGTGAACATGATTGTTTAATTATATTAACATTGTATTTCTCCAATTTGAAGGTTTGTGATTGCTTAGTTTGGCCTGTGGAGGAACATGACTTGAATTCCCAAATTGAGAGGGTCTCTCGGCTTCATTACAAAATTTGCAAGAGTCTGGAAGTGAGTTCTAAAAGGCCTTCTTCTTTTTGGCTCATAGTATATGGTGTACATTGTTTTTGTAAGACTGTTGATTCTACCAATACTTTGTTGGCTGGGCAAGATGAGCTAATGCTTGAATATATTTTCATTTACTTGAGTCTTAGGTTAAAATTAACAATATATTCCTACATTTTACTACAACCAATAGGTTTACAGTAGAATGTTCTCTACTGCTATTCATGTGTTCTTCACGCAAATGCTTGATATGTATTTATTAGTTTTGGATGTGCATAATGCTCGTTTATTTTATCAAATTCTTGATAGAGTATGAAAATGCAAATAACTAATGTGAGGCAAGTTGGTAAAAGTAATCCCAAAAGGTGATATAACATAAGATCCACATGCTTCTAAGGTGTGTTTGTTTGCATACATATATATAGGGTTTCCATTAAAGTGTTGTTAGTCATTGGTGTGATGCATATTCCATGTGTAAGATAATGAAATCTGTTGGGAAAAGGAGTGTGGTGTCGGCGTTCAAAAGATTTTATGATCCCACGCAAGGTCTAATTTTGTAATGGTGATTTCCAAATGTTGATCCTGTGATTCAAGTCTTGAGACTTTGCTTGATCTTAATATCAGATTAAGTAATACAATACAAAAATAAATGCAACATTTGCTTGTAGAGTAGTTGCATATTAGGTATAATCCAACAGCAAAATCAGAGTGTTGTCCATAAAGCAAAGCAAATAGAATAATTAAAGTAAGAACAACAAAAGGTTCACAAAAGACGGTAGCATACAATCGCTGAATTTGATTCTTCTCTTGACTGCACGAAGGATAAGGAGAATCTTTGTGGTCTACACAAAATATGCAACATTTACTTTAGTGACGTCTAAAAAACTCCAGACAAAGGTGTACCAGGAAATTCAGACAACACGACAGACTGGTTCGAAAATAACCTGACTGTTTTACTGGCGTACAGTACAAGTGATATTCCTGTTGAGGTAGATGTAATTGCTTGGTGAGGCAGTCTTTGCACTGTTGCTGTTCAATAGAGCCATGCTTTGGATGTGTGTGGATATGTATCTGATTCTTCTGTATGCTGCTGCCGGTGCAGTGATAATTGAGGTGGTGTTTATGGAAAGGCAATGTCGTCTTCCTATTTCAATGTAGGCATTAGCGTCTTCGGCCACGGGCTCTCTGAATCTTTGATGTAGGATGAGGTCATTTTCTAGTGTGATGTGCACTGCATGGCTAAAGGGCAGTGAGAAGGTGTATCGTTTCAGCCATGTGCGCTGTGCTATTGGTGCGTCTTGTGGTTCTAGTGTCCAGATGGAGGTGAGGAAGACTAAGAGGCCGATTGTCACATGTCCATCTAAAAGTACGAGGTCGAAATCGGCTGGTTCGTTCGCTAGCATGTAGGCGCCTTCAGGGCAAGGGTTGATGTCGATTTTCGCAGTAGTAGTGTGTCAAGCTAGCATTAGAACTGTGAATAGTGGAAAGTCATACACGAGGCAGAGGAGTTGGTCTTTATAGGGTGTCCCGGATGTAATTTCAGATGAGTCAGCCCAGATGAGTGCCTCAATCTCGGGCTCGACAGTGTCCCACTGTAGCTTGTTGAGGCTGTAGTAGGCAACCTTGTAGAGCTGGTTTTCGTTGAATATAAGCTTTGTCACTGTGTATGTGCGTTGTGCACTGATGTAAGCTACGCCCAAGTCGGTATGGGTGATTGAGAGTGGGTTTGTATCTGGAGGCTGTGGAAGGTCGGGTAAGAGGAGCGTTTTTCGGATTGAAGGATTCCATAGTAGAAGGGGTCTGTTCTGCTTATGTCCGGTGTACTGCACAAGTGAGGTTAGGCCTTTGGAGGACTGGTAGGTTGTCCAGCTGTGAAACGGCCTCCGATGTGATAGTATATCTAGTGGTGGTTCCTGTTGGCAAAGAGTTGCGGTGGACCGCACTACAAAGTGTTCTTCCCTTTCTTGTTGTACGATTAGTTCAGCCTCGATGATGTTTTTTTGAAATTTTGGATGTGAGCATCCGTAAATTCATTGCTTCGTATTATTTCCTTCCAATTTGTGGCAACAGATTGGCATCTAAGAAGATCCTTTGATGGCAGGTAGCTCAGGATGTGGGAGAGGATGTCGTCGGATATATTATGCAGAGTAGCGGAATTCTAAGTGTAAAGATTATAAACCTCATGTGGCGTCATCTGATATAGGGGAAAAATAAGGAGAGGTGAGCAACTATTAATGCAGGAAAGAATGGATATTGTTGCATACATAGTGTGAATTTCGGAGATGTTAACTAAACCTGTAAAAGAGCATCATAGAATACCCTATACACTAAAACAATTGAACACTGTTTCAGTTGTTTTATAATCTCTATGTAGCTATAATTTAAAACAATAACATTGCTTATTGTATTTATGTTGCCAATATATGTTGACTTTAGCCAAAATGAATGGACGAGAGTAAAGAGGAAACATAATTAATCCAAATCTCCTAATGCACTCACAAACGGCTATAAGAGAAAATCAAAATGTGAACTCGCAAATATAGGATAATGAAGTCAGGAAATAAACATGAAGTCGGAAACACAAACTATTTAAATATTAGTATATAGAAGGAGTAGAAACAGCAGTAGCAAAATAATCACAATACACAACAAAACAGTAATCTAAGTACCTTATAGGATATTAAGATCAACAACTTCCGATGAAAAGCTGGCAGGTATATAACAGAATGGAAAAAAAATTAGTCCAATGTATAGTGGATTAGTTCTAGGATTGAAACTTGAAAGAGGTAGTATACAACAAAGCTTAATTCCAAGTAAAGTGTACATAGCAATCCGACAGAGGTACCATTGGTTTGTAGATGCCAGTAGCGTAAATTTTAGTTCATCCCCAATTTTTAGGTTGTTGCTATCTCTGAAATCAACCCAACCGTTTGTAATTTCGATTCTATTGCGTCTGCCTTTCTCATATCTATATCTGAATTCGTGATCTATGGCCTCCATATAAGATTATGCAAGACGGTATAAGAGAAAGAAAGAATATTGACCTTTTAATGTGTACGCAAGGTACCAGGGAAAAGGGTTGAGTTGAAGCAGTGTGTAGGACGAGAGATTGAGTTAACCTAGATCTGGAGTTTGGTCGAACCGAGGAAGGAGTATGTATGAAAGGCGCTTATAATCACTGCGCACATTCACCAATTTTTTCACTGTAACCTGTGGTTGGGCTAGAATACAAGTTTAAATATTAAGGCCCAATATGAGAAAGGTGTATGTATATCAGTTGGTTGCTTTTGTCCCTCTGTTGAATTTATTTGTAGTTGTATCTGATAATGGGTTTAAGATTGAACAAAATTGTAGTTTTAGTATGTTATATAAGGCAGACATTGAAAAGGAAAACAGATATGGTACATATATATAATATTTATATAGTTGGTTCATACAGGAAGTTAAAGAGAGACACATGTTCTGATATGTTATAATACACACTGTTAAGTTGGATAAAAAAAACCATATAGAAACAACAAAAGATGAGAGGCTGTGGATCGGTGCAATATGGTAAGTCCTGTAAAACTCTGCGTCAGCGTTGCACTGCAAATTTGGCCAGACAATACTTAGGGATAATTGCAGAGGCTTATGAAAGATACGAATATTGACAAGTGTTATAGGAGCAGTGGTACCCAATATTCAGAGTCAGAAGGCGTGGAAATACAATGTAGTTGAGTATCAGAAGAAACAAGCAGAAGGAGAATTATTTGTAGCCGTTGTATTGTTAAGAAGAGTGAGGCTTTCGATATGAGGCAGAATCCAATGAAACTCAACATATTCTTTGAAAGGTAGGACGATATTGTAGGTCGTGCTGTTTTCGAAGTGGCAGCGTCTTCCGATTTCTGTGTACTCGGTCAAGTTGTCCCCGACAGGGATGGCATAAGGTGGTAAAGTGTGTCTCTGTTGTAAGATGAGCTCATTGTGAAATGTGAAGTGAGCCGCGTTTGCCGGTGGCATTGCAAAGATGTAGCGGCATTGCCATGTTCGACATTGTAGTGGTATTTCTGATGGACTCAGGGTCTAGAGGCAGGTCTCAAAATCTGTCATTGCCAGCGTTGTTCCCCTGTCGACAACAATGACACTGAAAATATGATGTTCTGCTGCTGCATTGTTGATGGAATTTGGGCATGGCATTATACTTATAGCACCGGTTGTAACGTGGCAAAGCAGAAGGTGTATGTTTTTGGTAGTACTGTCATAGTACGTACATATAAGATGCCCCTCATATTCTACAACAGTTGCGTAGAGAAGGTGATCCACCCACCAAATATCACGGCTGTTGTGTGGAACAAGTATGCAGTGAAGAGTATTGATGTTTAACAGCGCGACATGTGCCAATAAGCTCTTATGGAAAAGCAGTGTCAGTACCTTATAGGACTTTGTGCATTTGTCGAATGCGATCCCAAGTACAGCTCGACGTATAGACATTGCATCGTAAGAAGTTGGTATTGTTGGGTATGGTAGGAGTAGTGTCTTGTTTATCGAAGGATTCCATAGTATGTTGAGCCTAATGTTCGTGTGAAACCAACCAGTGTATTGGGTCAAAAGCAAAAGTCCATCACAAGACTGATGGCATCGCCAGTTTCCAGTATCATGTGGGGAGGCGAGGGCAATCAAGGGCTCTGACAGCCGTACAAGGGTTGTTGATGAACGAATGACAACCTCAAAGTCCAAGCCTTGTATGACAAGCAAATTGGCCTCAGCTGTATTCCCTAGGAAGTTGCGAAGATGGTGTTGTGCAAAGTAAGATGTCCTGATCAGTGAGTGCCATTTCTTTGCTACAGTTTGGTTCCTTACAAGATCCTTTGCTGGCATGAGGCATAGAATATGTAAGAAAAGCTCGTGCGGAAGTCGATCCATTGGCTAAAAAGCAGTACAACAGCAAAGGCCAGTCTGGTAGAGTATACCTGCTTAATATTAGCATTACTTAATTGTGCTTGTATCATGCAAATAAGAGCAGGTTATTGTAATTATTGCTACAACTTTGATGTGACCCTCGATTGGCAAGGGACGGATCTAGGATCGAAACGTCCGGATCTTCTCCGACAATCGTAATCGGGATAAATACGAGACCACAAAGTGGACTCGCGGGCCTCTAATGCTCGTCGGAACGAGGGTGGGGCGAGGTAAAGGACTAGAACGTCGGTCGTTGGACTCGACAAAGAAACCGGGGTGACGTCGGGCCAAGGCTAGGAGGGTTCACACTCGACTATAACTTTGGCTTAATTCATATTGACGTGAATATTAAGAAGGGGCGTGGCTCCTTTATATAGAGGAGGCCACACAAAACCCTAGTACTAAATGGGGTGGATTAGGGTTAGCAACATGCTAGGCCCAACATCCAAGCCCATAATACTAATAATAGCAACATACTATAAATAGAAACTATCTAAAACGGGAAATAACAAGGCTAGCCCATACTATAAGAATGGACACACGCCTAAAAAGGGAAATGACAGAAATAAATGACGGAAATATAAATAATAACATAATATGAGACTAAGTCCTAATCCAAGGGGGTCTCCAAGGTCTAGGCCGTCTCGGGTCTGTCGGAGCTGGGTCCGAGCTAGGGCAGAGTCGCATCATTCTCCCCCGCTTAGCTTCGAAGCGTCCTCGCTTCGACGTGTGTCGGAAAAGGGAAGAAGGCGACGATCTCAGTAAAACCTTGCCATCGACATGTGTAGTCTCGAATAAAAATGGTGTCGACACAGGGGCAAGCTCGAGGTCAGCGTCGGACTCTAAGGAGGGCGCCGGAATAGGTAAAGGCTCATCTAGCTGGGGTGGGTCCTCGACCTTAGGTGTCGGCGCTGCAAGGATCGGATCCTCGGTAAGGACTGGCACGCTCGGCACTGGCTCGGTAAGAACCTCGGTAAGGACCTCGGTGACTGAGTCCTCGGTAACAACGGGCGGGGCCTCGTTACCGATGACGCTAGGCATGGGTGCCGACGGTGCTGGGCTCGACTCGTGCGTCGGCACGTGGGGTGCCGACCACGGTTGAGACTCTCGGTTGGCCTGGGCGAGAAGACGCTCGAGCTCCGCGATCCTTTGCTCCGCGAGCATGGCGTAATGTGTGCGCCGTTGGTGCTCGGAGAGTGTCGGAGGTTTAGCGCTAGGGGTCGGTACTGGCGGTCCACGACTCAAATGAAGGGCTTGAGCGCGGGCCGGGGGAGACCTTGGGGCCTCCGGGGTCTAGGCCGTCTCGGGTCCGTCGGAGCTGGGTCCGAGCTAGGGCAGAGTCGCATCAAACTTTTGATATCTATAACTTAAAAATGCAAAATGTAAATTCCATGAAAACTGCAAAGTGCAGAATAGAAATCAATAGAACCAAAGAATTTAAATTGAAGCAGGCTAGCAAAAAAGTAAGGCTCAATTTCAGTGTAACCAGGAACTCTTTAAGAGTAAGTGCTCAAGATGTTGCCATGGACGATGAACCCTGGCAAGAGAAAAGCCAAACAAGGAAATTTAATGTTGAGTGTAATCAGTCCACAATTGAATCTGTATCAATTAAGAGAAGCACTATTCCATGGTCAATTTGAGCACAGTAATATGCATTATTCAATGTACTATTAAAATTGTGTAAGTTGAGGGTGACTGAAAATTGGTTGATAAATTAACGATAGCACAAAACCAATACTATAAGAAATCTATCATCGCAAGGCACAGTTATAGTGAAAGTGGTCTAACAATGAGAAAGAGGAAGAAGCTAAGATGAGAAGAAACTGGTCTAGCTTTAAACGAGACTTGAGACAGGATGAAGACGAATAACCCTACCCAAGTAATGATTAAAGGAGAATTGGAGTCGATTTAGATCACGATATGGTGCGCCTCTTCCTCCTATTCACTCGCTTGTGGCTCCACCAACACTCCTCGCCGCCGACTTCTGCAAACTCCTAACTGACCTCTGTCTGATTTGACTGGATTCCGTCTTTGTATTACGAAAATCAAACACCAAAATCAATCAAGAATGATGTTATGAATATAGAAGAAGTAAAACAAATTCAAAATCAAAATGTAATAAGAAAGGATGATTTAAAAACAAAAGCAAGAGAAATAGACAACAAAAAATTAAGCAAAGACATGGACAATTCAACAAACGTACTCAGCAAAAGTGATGTCCTGAGTTCTGAATCCGAATGCGCTGGAATGATTTTGGTGAACTGGAGCACTCAAAAGAGATGATAATCGATGACTCACTCGTCTTTCCTTTGGGCCGAATTCCGGGCTTCCTACACCGAGTGGGCCGAGGTATGGGCTTGGTATATAAAAGGATTGTTGTTTTAGAAGCTGGCTTTGTATAATTATAATTTGGTCAAAGATGAAGACATAATTTGCTCTTTAATTAGTCCTATACTTGAACTTCTTAATTTTTGTTTTCAATTTTAATTGTTCTTCACATGAGTTTAACTTTGTACATGAGCAGCATGAAAGAATCAATTTTTTGTACTTTTACTGTCTCACTTCTTTGACCATCATTTGACATAACAGGCTATGAAGGACCACCTATAGAGGAACAGCAATTTCATTTGAAAAAATGAATGATAGTCTGTTACCACAATCGCTGCTTATGACCATACTTCATAGGAAGTTTTAAACTATGATCAAGTAAAATGTAAAACCTAAACCTGGTCTATCTTGTTTTTATTATTCTTAAGGAATTTCATTCAAAATTTGTAATGCTTGTGTGAAAATTTCTTTTGGAGTAGGTCTTTGTACGAGATTTTTTAAAATGTTGTTAAGTAATGGTGTGATGCATCTTCCATGTGTAAGATAATGAAATCTGTTGGAAAAAGCAGTGTGGTGTGTGTGTTCGAAAGATTTTATGATCGCAGGCAAGGTCTAATTTTTGAATGGTATGAAAATGATGTCTCTGTCTTATAGGTTAGTCTGAGGGGCTTTCAAAGGCGAGTGATGCCATATCAGTTATACGAAACTAATGCCATCATAATACAGAGGTACATGGAGGACATAATTTCTGAATAATATTTGCTACAAAATGAGTTCGGGAGATTTTGAAAATGACTGCAATTTGATTGATTAGTCTAGAAGATCTAAGAGTACAAAATCATATTGTGATAGTAAGCGTGCAGTGCGATAGGCATATAGTAGAACTCCTCAGCTGCAAATTGAAAATGCATATATTGCTTATCGAAGCAGAGGCCAAAATGTCTGCCTTTGTAATGCACTAATCATTATCGTAATACCAGCTATTCACAAATGATACCTGACAGTGAGTCAGATAAGAGATACTGTAAAAACACATGAGTACAATACATATTCATGTAGGGAGTGAGAGAGTGTTAGCTACATTGTCACCTTTGGAGGTATATGAATAGTCCAGATTAAGAGCTACAAAAAAAAATTGGGTGAGAGAGTATTAGAGGCATTCTAAATGAGAATAGGAGGGACAATAATTTATATATGGCAAAGGGAAAAAGCGATGGTGGTGTCACAAATTGTAGTACAACATTTGTTGTGAAAAAAAAAAGAATAGGTTCTTAGACCATAATGCAATGCATATACAATATTATTGTGTGGTAGTTGTATGACACAAGCATGTCATAAAAGGAAACTATAAGCCAGAATTGCAACGAATCACCAACATGCAAGTCATGTGTACGGGCAAACTCCTTTCAGCCAGCAGTCAATTCGATTCTGTAACAGAAGTTTTTATCAATTCTGTAATGTATTACATAGGCTGGTGCTTGCCAATTGATAAACAACTGCATTGTTTTCGGCTGTCCAACCCTGGGATAGAAAAGGCGACGAACTATATGGGGTTGGAAAGCGCTGCAAAAACATGAACAGTGTGTAAATGTGTATAGCATCCTATGATCAAGTATTGGATTTGTATGTATAAAAAAAAACCCTACAGGCCCTCCTATTCCTTGGAGATTTCTTCGTTGGATTACGAGAGCGAAACACTCTTTGGCCGGATCTAGCATGTCGTCATCTGTAGATAGGATCAGTGTTTAATAAGTGACAACGAAATACAGTCACATATTATAGTATATAAATTTGTGAAAGTATATGTTAAGTTGTACCAGAATCGGAGCTGCTTAGATCAACAACTTCTTCACTTGCGGTTGATTCTATAAATGATTTTCACCAAATATGTGATGGAAGTAAGTACATTAAAACATTTCACATAATAACCTGTGTATATGTTAAAGTGAGGGTTGCAAATTGTAAACCTGAATTTGTATCTGTGCCTGTAGTCTGATCAGAGATTTCGGAATCTAGGGTGTTATTTGTATCGGATTCACTATTCATGTTTTAGCTGTACAGGCATGCGAAGAGGTAAGAGTGTTATAGTCAGGTCCAACATTTTAAAAAAAGGGTTCAACTTTGTAAAGGAGGAAAGCTATAAAGGTGTCATTCTTTCAACAGAACAGGATAATTTGGGTCATATCCAAGAAAACACCATGCAGTATAACAAAATTAAGAGCGATTAGCAAAAGAAAATAAACAATATAATCTGTTCGCGTGGAATGAGTGTGCTCGCATGGACAGGGAAAATTCATGGAAGCATGAATAATTTTTAGCTATGAAGTAACAACAGACAAATGAAATATTAAATAAAAGTAGGAATCTCTGTAAATAAAATTAGTAATAGGTAAAATAGCTTAATCTTGGCATGTATGTCCACACCATAAAGTGTTAATCAGGCGTGTTTAATATGGTCACTAATTGTGTCAGCGAAGAACATAGTGTAGATGTAAATGCAGGGCGATATAAGAGAAAGGAAGAATATTGACCTTTTAAGGTGTACGCAGCGGTATCGGGGAAAAGGGTTGAGACAGTACGGCGATGAAGACAGTCGGAATATGTAATTAGACATTGGCCTGCATCGAACAAGGTCAAATTTGTAGATATGTGGTTGTTCTGAGAAATAATAGGAAGAGTTGAAGCAGTTTGTAGGACGAGAGATTGAGTTAACCTAGATATGGAGTTCGGTTCAATAGAGAAAGGAGAATGTATGAAAGGCGCTTATAACCACAGAGTACATCCTTTGGGCCGATCTTTTTCCTTGGTACACCGAGTGGGCCGAGGTATGGGCTTTGTATGTAAAAGGATTGTTATTTTAGAAGCTGGCCTCGTATAATTACGGTTCAATATGTTTTAATGGGTCTGTCCGCTGTATACTCATAGATCTGGAACCTGGAGGAAGAAGTTATTTATGATTTTACGGTGCAGTAGTATAAGTGCCCTTTTAGTTCTATTCAGCATTTACATCCAATTGTCAATGTTTTATGCAATAATGATTGACATGAAAGCATAATTGGTTCATTATATATAAGCTACGTGAGTTTTAGAGCTTGAATCAGGGCAAAAATGTAAAAGATATAAGTCATCATTAGACAATGATCTGACTGCATAAATTTTAGTAATCATATAGAAATGAGGCCAACAGTAAGAGAAGTGATGAAAAAAGAGCTATACGACGGAAATAGAACACAACATTTGTGTTAATCTATAATGTTTTTCTCAATTATCATAAGGTTTTTCACAAATTTGTGTCATTCTTGTATATTTAAATTGCAAAAAGGTATTGACAGACAAAATGTATTCGTTCTGGAACAAAGTAATGACTTGGTTAAATGAATGGCATTTACTGTAGTCTCAAGAAGGTAGTAAAATAAGGTGCCAGTGTACAGAGATGGAGAAAAAAGTGATTGTGAATATTATAGGCAGAGTTAGACAACATAAGTAATACTGGCCGTAATTATAATCTACTTGCGACATAATGTTCTATAACGTTGTCTCAGACAACAACAAAATGGGGCATTAAAATTTCACAGCGCTGTACTCAGTCTAGGTGTATGGCTGATCAATATATACTGTCTGCGAAAACAAGTTGTGAGTCCATACTTAAGAGCAGCTGATTACAGTACTGTAGTTGGCCATGTTAATGCACAGGCAGGAAGAACACGTGCAAGATTGATAAGCTTTATTAAGTGCGTGGAAAATTGTATACATGCACAATAGCTCCCACAACTGCTGGCATCGTAGCAAGGCACCAAAAGTGGACGTGTAAGCAATGCTTAGGTAGTAGTCTTCAAAATGATCGCTATAAATTGTATGGCAAGTTATTCATATTATATGGGGAACAGAAATAGGTAATATTGATAACCAGAAAAAAGGGTAACAATAGTATGTGTGACAAAGTTAATTCAGAGAGCTATTGTATATAACATACTAAAAGGTCAACAATGGCAAAATTTAAACGCATACCAATTTGCAGGATGATCGTACTCAACAACAGATAGTTGTTTGGTTTATGGTCTTCAGTTGTGGAAAAAAGGTAAAATTGTACTGTCAGATGACATCATTACAATAACATACTCAAGTGAAATGTGCAGAATACATCTGTCATATGCAAAGCAAAAATAATTACTCTTTTTTCATAAGCTAAGTTGATAGCATATACTTTATTAATGTAGTCAAATATAATACCTCAAGGAAATGGTGATGGTGGGGCATCCAGAAGAGCTAAATTCTGGACATATGGAGTTATGTGGTAGAAGTAGTTGTAGCTTGCATAAGGAACAAGGATCTTTGAAGTTATGCCTGTGGAAAGGTTATGACGTATGGCAATTTCTTTATGTTGAACGAGATCCCTTTGTTCAAGTGTCTGAATTCTACGACGTCTATGGGCACGATGTATGAGTATATTGTCATCCACAAGCAGATTGTTGTGACCTGTAAAGGGCAGACTGAATGTGTAGGTTTTGTGCCAGATTGGTGCCTCAAGTGTAATCTTGTGGGTTTCTAAGGTCCACATAGAGGTAATGAAATCAGAAATGCCTAGTGTGGATCTGTTCTTGAGTTGTACTGGTCTGTAGTACTAAACAGGTGCCTGTGATGTGTACACCTCTGGAGGACACGGGAATTTCTCCAAGGCTCCTGTTTCTAGGTGTACTGAGACTAATTCTGCCGTGTATTGTATTCTATTGTAGTTGACAAAATACAGCAATCCGTTGTGTTCCAGGCCAGATTTATTTATGAGATCAGTTGTCCATAGTAGCTCTGGCCCATTGTAGAGCAACTTTGTCCAGGTCATTGTGCTAAGGGTGAAGAATGCAACAACATACAAAGGACGACGATGAAAAATTAAAACTACAACCCTATATGTGTAGTGATTCTACGTATCCAACACCCAGATTGACAATGGACTTTATTGGAAGCAGGTGCTTTTGGAGGGCTATATTTGGGAGCAAAACTTGTCTTCTTGTGGATAGGTTCCATAACATTAGTCTGTTGGGTTCTGGGTTGTAATACCCACGGGTAGATCTTGTGTAATGTGTGAGCAGGTGAAGCCCATGAGCAGATTGGTGGTAGCTCCAGCCCTGTGGGAGGTGAGTATTGCCCAATGTAATTATAGGAAGGCCCTTCTTACGCAGTGTGAGTGTGCACCGCTCTACACACTCTTGTTGTGGTCCTTGTGCTACCATGACACTCTCATGGTGATATGAGTCTGTGTATGCCTTTTTGTGAAGGTGACGAAAGTGACGGCTTAGAATTATGCGTTGCCAGCTGTGAGCAACAAGTTGATATCTGATGAGATCCGTAGGGCTAAGATAACTGAGAATATGGGTTATGATGGGATCTGGTATGTATTCCATGGGTGAGACGTCGTTAGTTATATTATGCACTACTGTACATATGCAATTCATAAAAAGACAACATTAGGTAGTAATGAAACTGATTTGAATAACAAAACAATATTTATCAGATAGCGTTTAAAATGCTTAAAATAGTGGATCAAATTGCAACAGGAGAAGGTATGAAATATAATTATAACACTTGTTTGAGTCATATTTATGCAGCAATAGATAGATGCAGAACTATGAATTAGTATCTGCATCTGTACAACTTCTATTTACGTTGTTTTAGTTGTATACAAAAAAAGACTTTCACGTATGTAGTTTCAAACAAAAAGTTCTGCAGTATTTGACAATTCAGGTGTTTGAACCCAGAGATGGTACTATACATTACTATACTCTGGCATTCTTATAAACTTTAAATATCTTCAATTTACCATCAAAATATTTGAAATTAGTATTGATAAAATATATGCCCAGACCTTTTATGTTGAAACAATAAACATATAAGTTTATAGACAGCAACAGCTATAACCCTAATTTTACGAATGACATATTTACCTGAAATGGAGAAAATATAGCACTTCTTAAGCAGATACTAATGTCTTGTAATCAACAGCGAAGTGCGCAATCAATAACGAATTTAAAATTAAAAGATAATAAAAATATATGATCAAATGGCAACAATAAGAATCTCTGTATGCACAGTTTAACGATGAAATATTCAGTTGCTATAAACAAAACAAAGGTCATACTAAGTGATAAGAACAGGGCATAAGAAACGAGTTTGTCGCGGAGCACACACCTCTTCGGCGAAGATGCTATCGCTCAATGGCTTTTGGAATCCAGATTCTTTTTGTTGTGTGATAGGGTTAAAGTAAAATTCCCGAGATTTGCAGCATAAAAAAATGGATAAATACCAACAGTATTGAGTCCAATAAGCGTAGTACTGTGATCTTGTATAATAGTTGGGCTCTAGTTATGAATCTAGGGTTATAGTTGTTGGGTAGACCTGAAGGTGGAACTCCTGTACCTGGAGTAGTGGGCCATATTGACATGAAGAAATACATGAATTTGGGCTTTAGTTTATGGGCAAGGCAGGCAGTTTGGATAGCCCGGTGCTACAAAATGCAATCTGTGTATGGTGGTAACTTGTAGACCTGGGCAAACGCGGACCCGGGCCGAATATGGGACGGGCTTGACCCTAAGATTTTGTCCATTTATGCGGACCCGGACCCGGGCCTATACATGGTTACGGGCCAGAAGCATTGTCCACGTCCGTCCATATTGGCGGACCCGGATAGCCCGTTGGATCCATACGTATTTTAGCAAATCAAGCTAGTAATTACAAAAGGTATCAAATTATAATAATTTGTTAAGACTTAATTGTATATTAATATTTGACCCATTTCGATATTCAATTCGTGATCTGTTCAAATCTGGCAAGCCAAACTTCATTCTGAAATTGTATTGACCAAGGGAGGATTATTAATTAGTTTTCTTCAAAAAATGGAAAAATAAATATCAATCCAGGAAAGAAATAGTGTAGGAAAAATATAAATATCAATCCATTAAAGCTAAACAAAGCAAAAAAAAATAACCTAAAAAGAGATTTTTTTATATAATACAAGAAAGAAGTGCATCTTAAATCATGGGTGGGTAATAAATTTAAATTTTTAAAGTTTTTTTTATAATATATGTATATATATGGGTCGAGCTTATCGGCCCTATAGGGCTAAACTCCTAGTTCACATCCAGTCCAACGGGTATGCGGGCCAGGCTTTAACAGCCCTTTAGGGCTGGCAATTTTGTCCATATCCTCCCATTTTCGTGGGCGGGCGGGCCAGGCTGGGCGGGTCGGTCTGCTTTTGCCCAGGTCTAGTGGTAAGTAAAGACAATATTTGAAGGTAAATGCATGCCACCACGCTAGACGCTTTGGTCAACATACATTTGTATGCTATCAGATATGGATACATGTACATTTGTAGGCTACTGTATGCAACCTCTATATGTAGCTGTCTGTATTGCATGCTACTGAGACCATAGCATGTGTCGATATCGTAGCATCATTTGCTATTGCATGCTACTGAGACCATAACATGTGTCGATATTGTGGCAGCATTTGCTATGGTAGGTTAAGCGTTATATATACGGCTACATCTGCTTTTTTTTCTAATTTGTCGCCTTTGTTTATTCGCTACATATAGTGGGTGGCATGACGGGATTGTGTTTATGCTCTATTAAGGAATGCAGATACAGCCGAAGAGGTGTACCTTATGGTAAAGTATGTGGCCTTAGTTATCAGATAAGGGTATATAATATATGTTGTTTTAGTTGTAGCTATACATTAGAACGTTTGCAAGTGACATAGTCACGACTTATATACATCTTAGTATGATAGTTTACACGCAAAAGTATGTAAATAGACTCACATTCGTGGTAAAAGTAGGGCTCTATGTGCCTATGCTAAAGGGGTCAAGAGAGTATATATATATTTGTATATCATCCATGTCATTCTCCTGAGTTATAATGGTTGTTTTATATGTTTTTAGATGTCTGACCAATCAGATGCGACTGATATCAGTGAGTCTGAAATTGAGGAGTATGCAAGTAAGGCGTATAACAAAATTGTTGTAGGTAAAACAAAGATCAAAAGGCGTGATGAAATGTACATCTGTCCTTTTTGTCCGGGTAAAAAGAAACAGTTCTATCCATTGCAAGACTTGATACAACATGCTACAAGCGTAGCAATGAGTACTGGCAGGAGAAGAACTGAAATACAAAGGGCATGTCATCGAGCCTTGCAGAGGTATATAGATGACTACTGATGTTCTTTATTTATTAGGTCTAGTTTTGATAAGTTTAGGTTTAGTTTAGTGTGTTTTTGGATAGTTTTGCATATTTTTCATAGAAAGTATGGAAGCTACTCTATTTTGTGTATTTTGTAGGTTTTAGCAACGAAAAGTGCTATATGGAGCTGAATTTGGAGCGCTACAGTGAAAGACAGAGGAATACAAGTTTGAAGAAGTCAGAGTCCAGGTTTTACGAGATGAAGTATGGAAGAAACCAAGCCCAGGCTCGTTAACGAGGCTGTAAGGGCTCGTTAACGAGGCCACGTGATAGAAATTTCGAGGGTTGACTTTGTAACTCACCGATCCTGTGCGGGAAATTATTTCCGTGTCGGTAGAGTATCTTTTTATAATTTTTAGGGTTATTATATTATGTATTTTAGGTCTTGTTATCTTCTTAGATTTTGTTTCTATCTTTTTAGAATTTTATTTCTATCTTTTAGGAAAGTTTTTATCTTCTAGCCTTATTAGTTTTTAGCCTTTTTAGTATAAATAGCCCTCTTATTTAGCCTAGCAAGAGGAGGGAGATTTTTAGAGAGATCGAGCATAGAGAGAAGAGGAAGAGCCGAGAGAGCCAATGAGAGGATCGGAGTCGAGTCGGGGGGGTCGGTGGACGAGAGTTACCGAGTTCGTTGATCGAGTATTTCAGTTCGGTATTTGTTTGTTTTCGGTTTCTTCTGATTTTCTGTAAGACGATATTTGTTATTTAATTTGAGTAGTAATTTGTTTTCAATGATTTCTTTTATTGAGTTTATTTGTTTCGTAGTTATGAGTAGTGAGTAGTCTTCTTTTCTAGGATCGGGGTTAAGCCCGGCATAGTTGAGCATGTTTGATGAGTGAGATTGTGTTGAATGCCTTTTATCTATTCTTGAGATTGTTTGTTGTGTTTATACTGAGATGAAAGTTGAGGTAATTTGAGTTTTTAACTGGATTGAAAGAGAAAGTTAGTAACTTGAAGGTTGATATTGTTTGAATACGAAAGTTTCAAGCTTTAGATCCAAAACAAACAATTAAGTGAGTTAGGTTGCGAAAGTAGGTTAATTTACTTCATGGTTAACGAAAGTTGATAATTCTATCTGTTTAAAGGCATGATCTATTCTTCTTACGAGTTTATATGCTTGGCTATGTTGTGGTGTCCCTAGTCCTAGATCTTTGTTTTTATTTGAGTTATTTTTAAGTAAATTTCGCTGCTGAGTTACTTGGCTCGGTATCGAACTTGTTTAGGTCGTTAGTTGAGTCTTTTTATGTATGGTGGTTCGTTAACGACCCTGACAACGTCGTTAATGAGGCTGCTTGTGTGTGTTTTTTCTTGATTTTGTTTGCTTTTTAGTAGTCGATAAACGAACAACCTTGCTTCATGTGGAACGATCCTGACTTCGCTATACTCAGCGGGGTCTGGACTTATAAATTTATTTGTTGTCAAGAAACCCTCACTCAACAACTACATAAGGTTTTAGTCGCAAATGAAGGTTGTTATCAAATAAATGGGATACTTTCATGTAATAGGTCTTTTAAATTTTGACGAAAAAAAATAGGTCTTTTAAATGATGTCTAATAAAAGCATCTATGTTATTCTTGAAGGGGATGCATGTCAACGTAAAGTTATTTATTTATGGTATTATGCCTTACGTTTGACTTATGGATCATTACCTTAAATGAATTTATAAGTTAGATTTATGCGCATATAGAGCATTTAAACTTGTGATAAAAGCTATATTTGTTATAAATAATACGGTCATTCCATACTACACATGGTAAAAAAATTGTTTCACAAACACAATCAGTTTAATATAATTGTAAAAAAAATTGATGTTATAAAGTGTAATAAGAATTGACAAACATGTGATATTAAATTTACATTGTACATATATGTTTTAAATATAGAGTGCAAAGTTAAAACTGTTATCTAGTTATATAATTAGAATAATAAGTGGTGCAAATCTTAAAGTTAAAATTGGCGTTATAAATATATATATAATTAGGAAAGCTTATATCCACAGGTAATGGGCCGAAGTCGGTTAATGGGCCTATTGAATTCAGAAAAAGAATCCGGAGTGTCGGAGAAAACTACTGAACTACGACAATTTTTATGTATTAATGGGCTTGTACAAGGGAGAAATGGATTTGAGGGTGTCGAGGAGAAGGTATAAAATTTATATCCGGTTATGGGCCTGTCCAAGTCAAAAATGGACGTCAGGGTCTTTCGAGAAAGTACTATAATTTCACTGTATTAATTGCGACAAGGTATAATTACTGAAAAAACTCAGGTCCATCTTCCCAATTCAGAAATCTTAGCCTTCTCTAAATACCTCTCGTATCTGCTCTCCCCCTCTTAAATCTAAAGGGATCACTCTACTATTGCAATAAATTAGGTCAATCTTTGCTCAAATGTCGGATTACATTCCCGAAGAAACTCAGGTTGAGATCCTGAAGTGTTTACCGGTGAAAGCCCTATTGCGATTTCGAAGTGTTTGCAGATGGTGGAAGGCATTGATTGACTCTCCTTCTTTCAAGCAACAACACCTCGCACTGCAAAAGCCCAGAATCATTCTGGCATACGAGGAACCGGAGTTTTTAGCTATTGATACACACAGTGTTCCCTCTTTGGATATTCTGAGTTTGCCGCTTGAGTTTAACGCCGAGCGATTTCGCCTTGTCGGCACCCTACATGGCCTCGTTTGTCTTTATGACGACGATTCTCATATCTTGATATGGAACCCTTCAATGCATAAGTTCTCAATCCTTGCTCAGCCGTATTATAATTGGGAAGATGAGTACGCTCATGAATTTGAAAATATCTATTCTGCATTTTGGATAAACTCCAACAACAAAGAGTATAAAGTTATAATTTTCAAATTGGTTATAACGAATCACAAATTTGGCTATGCGGATCTTTACACTTCAAGTGGGCTACACTAGAAAGAGGTTTCGTTGGGCCAGATTCGATACTGCCAGCCAGTAGTTCAAAATCCAGCTGTAGTGATAGTGACAAAAGCGTACTGGGTATCCTATATATATAGAACCGGCGAGGACGCTTTGGGTGTGGTTTTAGTGTGCTTTGACTTTGAGCATGAAAGATTTGAGACGATTGAGACCACGCCATCTATAAAGCAAGGTGGCTACTTTCACTATCACCCACTGCCTTGCAAGTGGCGCGGGAGTCTTGCACTTGCGTATTTTGATATGGAGAAGACATGCAACATTTACACAAATAGACAAGGGTCATGGGTTCATGTCATTGGGATAACTCTTCCATCTTATATAAGTCAAATAAAAGCTGTGGTAGATGTGGAAGAATGATGCAGGATTCTAGCATCGACAAGCAGCGACCTTGTTGTTTATGACACCGAAGCCAGCTGCACTCCTGTGATTGTGAAGAGCGGACTTCAGCAACCAGATTATGTGTCCATTAGTTATGACTTTGTGGAAAGCCTTATGCTTCCTTAGGGAAGTCAATCTAACCTTACTAAAGCTCGACATGCTTAAATGTAATGTAGATGCTATAAGAAAAGGGTTTTGCTAACTCTGTAGATTATGGCCTAATTTTGGTGTATAATATTAGAGCCATAAACAGGGAAGGGTATTTGTAGGTGCATATGGTTTAGACTTTTGGGAATCAGGCTGTAATGCGTTTGGCATCCTTTTGCTGTATCTAGATATAGATTTTGTTCAAGGCTAAGTTAACTTGTGCTTTTTCTTATTAATATAATATTTCAATATAGCAAGCCTGTAAATTATGGTTGTTTATGATGATCATTGTATACATGTGTTGAGCAATTGTTGTCAGACGGTAAATTCCAGCATCTGTGAATCTAACTTGTGAATCATGACCCCAGTAAGCATATACCTTCTGCAACATTGTATTTATTTTCCCTTTTCCCAAAAATTATGGTACAGAGGTCCATCTATAGATGAAATTGTGTGGTCTGGTCTCCAGATGCACTTGTAATGGTAAATGAAGATCCAAATCTGTATAAATCATATTTATATGGTCCTTAGTTTTGTCCAAAAAACGCCACTAAGGAGCACATTCTTCAACTAAAGTTTGACAATAATTGACAAAAGAGTTGAAGAAAAGTAAGATTGTACACATCTGTTTGCTGAATACACATTGAGAAGCACGATTTTTTTTTGTACTTCTGGATACAAGTCGAAGGAGATGATGGTTGCCGGTGAGTGGTGCGACTGGTGGTGGTCGGTGAGTGGCACGATTTGTGGTGTCTGACGAAAGGTGTGGTTACTTGTTTCAAGTCGTTTTTGCTTCTCGGCATCTATTTTGATACTTTCAGCCAGTTTTTGTATGCTATGAATATAAACAAAATCTATACTCCTCTAAATGTCTATTTAAGCTTATTTCTAGAGTCTCATTCTTCTTAAATTGACTTCAGAGGTTAGGGTTTCAATTGATTCTTTGAATTGGCTCAATTTTTTGCATTTGCATTAATTTCTTACTTGCAAAATCTGTTTTATAGGAGTTAAATTGTGTGGTCTGAACTTTGTGTACGTTTCTCTAGGCTGAGTATATGGATCCAAACACATTTCTAGAAAAATGAATGATTGCATTGACACCATAATCCAGTGAGAAGAGAAGTCTGAGACTGGGGAACTTTTGCCACCTTGTATTGAAGGTATACTTCTTTAGATTTTTTCTTGGTTTTTAAGATTGCGATCTTCAGGGCCTGAAATCGGCAGTTTCTTCAAGTGGGCTTGGTTTATATTGGTTATTAGGAGTCTTTAGTTCAAATCTAAACTTATGAGATAATTTTTGTAAAACCTCAAAACTGGTGGCTAATTGTGTATCGCTTATTAACTGATGGAATGAAATTGGTGTACAAGGGGTGTAGTTCTACTCGATGTTAATTGCCAACAAAGGTTAACAAATGCTGGTCGAGTTTTATAACATGCAATTTGAATAATATATTGTTTTACTGTTACTGTGATACAACTATTGTCCTCTGGATCTTATTTTTTTAATCATATCTCTCAAATTTATTTACCGGTTTGAGAGCAACAGAGCTGACTTTAAGTAGATAATATCACCCTTATACGGATGAGAGACACCATCAGTCATGAAACAAAACAGGCAAAACAGGTTTTACAAAAAACAACATTAAACTGCCAAAAAGCAGCAGATGTGTTTCTTCACATGTGAAATCTAAATAAGGACCATAGTTTTCTTAGTATGTGTATATAAATGAAGTAGCGGAAAAGAGGTATTGTAGGCGGGAGCTAACTGACACAATCAATAAACCAATAGCAGGCAGCTACTAAGCAAGAGTTTACAAGGATGGTGTATCTACTAAGCATTAGCAAGCCGTCTCACTTATAGTACCAAACCTGGTTATTGTTGTGTGATAGAGATTAGTAGATGGATTGACCAGGGTAAAATGACATATATCACCCGGGCGTAGCATGTTGGCAGACATAAAAGCATTCCAGCCTCTGGTCATCTCTGTGCGACGCGGGCGATTTTTTTCCGCCTTCAATAGTATAGGAAACATCTGGTCTGATACTTGGACGATAATATCTACAGAACAGCGCTGCAGGTGTGGATAATACATGCAAGTGTGGCTTAAAGGAACTCTCTGCGCAGCGCATATGATTATAGATAGCAGTATGATTAAATATAGGAACTGTATGTATAAGAGACAGTTCAGATCATTACCGCGCCGTGATTATATTTTGTATTCCTGTTTTCAATTGTGATAGTGAATGAGGCATTTACAGCTGGTTGCATAGTGTCTGGAAAACTCGTTGTATGCATTGGTGAGTGAAGGGTGTTGATAGGAACTGCCAAAAAAAAGTTAAACATGGTTTAACCAGTGAACTATATAATATGACTTGGTGCATATGCGACATATATTATTATTACCAGCCATACATGGCACAGGCTTCGATGGGAAAGCAACTGAAACAGGATTGTGGTCAGCAGAAAGTTGTTGTGTTGAAACAGCACTAACATACTCATTTTCGATAAGGTCTGTATCAAATATGGAAACCATGAAGGTGTTATATGCTGTGTAGAGTAGTTCAAGGACACAACCTTGCTGCAGATTGTATGTGATGGCAAAAGCGTGCCATCCTTTAGTAATTCAAATCTTTGCATCATAACAAACAACAACAACAGGAAATTTGGGCCCATTCTTTATCATTATGTAAGCATGGCTTTTTATCTCACGAAGGAAGTAGTCGGCAAAGTGCCGAGGAATAACCTAGAAACATAAACAGCACACATATTGTTAGAAATAAATATATACACCTAATAACATGATGATCTACAACAAGGCGGTTCCAGCTGATAATATACCAACTCATTGAGACACATTGGTAGGCGATCAATGCACACAATAAAATGAGGCAAAGTTGCACTACAAGTGGCTTGAACTCGTTGAGGTCCCATATATTTTTGAGCCGTGATCTTTTTGTAATCAACTTCCACATTGTTGGAGTCATATATATGAAACCTAAAGGTATTATCTCCATTAAAGCCAACTATGACAAGATAACCGGATTCAATGCCATAGTAACTTGCAAATTCACTCCATCCTATTTGCAACATTACACCTTCTTCTGTATGTACAAGTTTTCCTGGCCATCCTTTGCCTCCAGGTACCCTGTAGTATACATCAGCTCCTAGGGTGTCCCAGTGTTGATCTGTAAACTTTTGAGGTAGTAGCTGAGGTGAGCATAGCATGTACGGAAAAAAAAGTGTCAGTAGAATTGAGCATGGTGTACGATGAACCACAAATAGCAATACTAAAGAAATTTAGACAAACACACGCATGGGTGTAAAATTTAAGTTGGTTGATTACCAGTCCATGCAGTTGCTGATGCAGAGTATGTATGCGAAAGCATAGACGAGGATATACATCCTTCTTAAGATAGGAATAAGGCTTCCTTTGTAAAAGAGGGGACATGGTTCAAATACCTGAATTTTCTGAAAACACAATTAGTGATGCATTTGTAGGAAAGATTGCCATTAAAAAGCAATGACATAAGAGGTTTGTATGCATAAAATTTATGGAGTGGCTTAAAGATAGCGCGCATAGGTAAACATGGGTAAAAGAATCTCATAATTTACATTACAGGAAATTGCTAATTAAATAACAAATTTACAGCATAGGTAAATCCTTTAAACGAAGTACAATTACAGAAGCTTGTAAATTATGTAATGCAATTAACACCCAATACAACCTAAAGTCATATCTACTTCATAAAAATGCATAGAATATTTCTTGGAAAACACATAAATTTAAACATAGCACTAAAAGAGGCATGGCTTTCAAAGCCATAGCCTATTTTGCATGTTCACAATAATAAACCTGATGATGATTTAAAGTGGTAGAAACAAGTTATTAATAGAACATACATGGACTTGTGTTGCAATCTTTTGATACAGAAGTTTAAATCAAACACTTCTGTCTTGCTTTCTCAGACCGAGAACAAAAGAAAAAGTAGAAGATGAAAAGGTGGAGCTATAGAATGAAGCTTATCGTGCAAGCCTCCAAACTTAATAAATTAATATTCGGTTTATAGAAGAAGCGTTTTATTAGATTAGGAAATTGGGCTATCTTTTGTAATGGGCTCAAGCTATAATATGACATCAATGGGCCCAATTTATAGACATATGAAATTATTAGAATATCTACACTTATATTTTACCCGTATGATAATTTGATATTTACATAGTGAAGACCACCATCTATAAGTTCTTCTAGAAAGTATAAGCTTACAATTAGTATACCAAATCCAATGTAATATAACTATTTCTCACATATTTAAAGATGACAAAGTATGCTTATTTGCAAAAAATTGCTTCCCAATTACCAAACTATAACAGGCCCTACGTATTTGATAATAATAATTGGGCTAAATAAATGCATCTTGGCAAGGAATTCTGAATGCACCAATTGAAATTAAAGCATTTACATCATATAATGTAGTTGTACTCAATAATTTCCCATACGTGTTCAAAAAGCTCTTGTCAATATTAGAGCTCTCATAGTTCGATCTACTTCAAAATGTCAACAATATGCAGTAACCTACATATGGAAACTTACGCTGAATATAAAGGTCTATCATCAAAAGTTACATGATATTACATACAATATTCTAGAACCTGAAACTTAAACTCTTCATCTCTGTAGCAGGAGCTTCTAAGGAAACACAAAAAGAAAGATGATGTATAGGATCTTGGAATGACATATGCCTTCGATTTATTCTGCTTGATTTTGAATCTAATTGGCTATGATATTACAGAGTTCCCATACCACCTGCGTGGGATTGAGATCACTTATGGTAGGTTTGATAACAAGTGAAATGTCTCGCCTGTGAAGAGCTCGAAGTGCATCAGCATTGAAATCAACAGCATCCTGGACATGAATGCACAAAAGTAGGATATGCATAAGAAAACTGTCATATGTGGGTTCACAGAACATTTTAATTTCTTTGTGGGGTTTGGAAAGAGCACCTCATCGCTTAGGCCGTGGTACTCCATCGCAGTTACACGTAACATGTTTTCAGCTATACATGTTGTGGCGTTGAACTCAAATGTAGTTTGGTTGTCAGTGGCAATAAAGTCAATAATGAGCCTATCAAAAGAGACATACTTACTGACAGTTAGTAAAAAAGGCAAAAGTGTTATGTGTTATAGAATGCAATGACGAAATACACTTACTCTGCAATGTAGGGGACTGGAGGCATACAAGTCACACACATCTGGTTGTGTTCAGTGTTTTCAGGACAGGTCATCTTACAAGTAGGACATTTCAGTTGTGTGTGGGGACTTTCCTTGACAAATGCTACGATATGAACTGGAACTTTGACCGCAACATTTTTTGAACCTCATTATGCTGTAGGCCAAAATAATGCTTGAGTGTGCAATTGTAGGCATGTAATTTACATTGCTATTGAAAATGTTGTATTTCCTTGGTTAAATCAGATGTGTTTTAGTAGACTGCGTGTTTTGTTCCCTATATATGGTAGTCGTGTCTGCAGGTTTATTATTATGCAGAGGATCAAATATGATTTGCATAATTAGGTAAGCGTACCTTTTTTTTACAGCTTCAGTAAGGGTGTACTCCATCATTTTCGGTTCCTTGGCATGAAATTCAGGAATGTTGGTTTTGCACAAGGAAATAAATGATGTGTATGTTGTTGCCTTGGAAAATACAAATGCATAGTAGATGTGTGAGTATGGTTCATAGTGTAAACAAAATACTATGTGGTTTAAAATAGATTGTACCATGTGTGTAAGGCCAATGTCCTATATGCAAACACATTCAACTCAATCTGTGTTCCATAGGTAGTTGATATGTTGTATTTCCCTAAAAGCAAAACGACGAAGATTAATAAATGCAGCCTCCGAGGCAAATTTTTTGTCTCAAATATGAAAGATGTAATGATAATATGTAAGGGTTGGATACCTTTTTGTTTGCCAGTGCACACCTCATTGAAGCTCATAACAGTGTAGGTGTCTGCCCTGTTAGCTACACTATGGCAGAAATGAGCGTGCTCTCCCCAGGCATAGAACTGAACCACACCATTAATACTGAAAGCATATAGGTAGAGGGAAAAATGAAGTGTGTGAACAGGTGCATGTGACATAAACATTAGGATACTAAGTTCTAATAATACCTTTCATCTATGAGATACAGCGTTGCAACATCGACTGGGAGCCAGGTAGCTACAGATCTTTTCTTACGAATAGGATCTATTCTGACAACAACGGCTGTGAGATCTGCATATTATAAAGAAGAAATGCAACATCAATGGAGTATGTAAATAGTATTTAAAACAGGATGGATTTGATATGCTACAAAGTGTACCATATGTTTGCTGAAACAGCAATTTCTGAAATTCAGATAACAAGATATACGAAGGTTCAAATTTCATAGTCTGGGCATGAGGAGGAAGAACAGAAATGGTGGTTCTTTTTGACAAAGTGAGTTATTGTTCTCCTCCATACATTGCATCTTTGAAATCAGCACGGTCAACAACAGGCAGGGTAATTTCATATACCTCTCCTTCAATCAGAACTCTATCAAAGAGATCAACCTGTTTGCCGAATACATTTGCACGTCGTCTTGTACCCTGTATTCAGAAGCCAGAAGTTAGGTATGCTTAAGAAATTGCATCTGTTTGAGTATAGGTGGTAACTATCCTGACCTGTTCATCTATAAAGGTGTATGCTTGATAGGTCTGGCCATCTATTTCCTCAGGAGCCTTCTTCATAGTAACTTTAAGTATTAGCTTCCTTTGTAATGGTAACACACTACTCGGAAGACCAGAAAGATAAGTTTTAGGAATGTCCATAGCTGCTAACTGAAATTGAAAAAAATTTACACAGGGAATGAAATAAGACTCATAATATGTGGAAGAGTAAGTACAATTTTTACAGAGATGTAACAAAATGTTACCAATGCTTTATTATACTGTAGTACACATCCATCATAACACATTTAGAGTAAAATGATGTGAAAAAAATTTAAGTGTAGACAAAAATTTGGCATTGATACGTCATAGTTTACTGCTATTTTGACTACAATTAATTGAATCTTTAAACTCCCAAGGTTTGAAGTATCACAACTTACAGGTTTAGTCAATCAATAACTCTTATTGTAGGTCTGTGATCACAAAATAAGGGGTTCAACATAACTGTACAGAAAAATAGGTTTGGTAAAAGGCAAAGGCAAAGTGTAGTGACGAATAGTTTCAAATCCGAAAACTACAACATGTGAAAATGATTTTGCGCAATAAGAAATACAAATGACAACAAATAATAACAGAATTGAATAACCATGCCCCGGAATATAGTACAATAAGCACATGACAGTGAGACCACTCCACCAGCTCATAAAGGAACAACTATTTAGAAAACCCTAGAAATTGAGAGAAAGACACCTCAATCTAGGAAAAATGAGAAGTTGATGTATTTCATTAATACCTGTTTAGATTAATGAGTTTGTATAACACCTAAAAGCAAGCTCTGTGATGTTGTAAGCTTACCGCCAACAGTGAATCTTCTAGGCTTGAAAACCCGACGACGACAGTGAAGAGCAGGAATCTCTGGTAAAGGATGTTCAACGAAACAGAACATGAGCAGGAGATAAAGAAAAATAAGACACAAAGAACTTATATATTCAGGTTCAGGAATCCAGGATGTAAAAAAGGCCCGCGTTTCATTTGGGCCGAATAAAATTTTATGACTGGACATCTATGTATGAACGGATCAAATATAAACAAAGGTATTAAGAGGCAAAACAAAATTGCTATCTTGTATTTCAAATTAGGAAAAATTGCCTATATCAATTTATTGAATTGTAGTATTTTATCTTTAAACTGTAAATATAAAATAGGTAATTACAGCATGTCTGTTTTGTAAAAATTTGTCTTGTGATTCTGATTTTAGCTTGGTTACAATTTGTTTCAAAGAAATCCATGTTTGGCTAAATCTTTTTTTTGCGGAATTAAGTATTGGTTTAATGGTGGCTACTTTGCAATCAAAAGAGGACTTTGCAGCTATTTGATTTCTTTCTTCTCCCCTCTTTCTTGGCACTCTTACTTTATCATACACTAATTTAATCTTATATATTGTTGTAAATTGTTTATGTTCAATGACAAAGGCATTTGTACAATATTAACAAAATTCACTCATCGCCACGACTGTTTTCTTGTATAATTGAATGTGATAGGTGCTTTAAGTACTACTCAACACACATAAGGTAATGACAAGCATAGATATATGTAATATACAATGGGTTCTGTTCACCCTAACAAAGCATTACATCACAATAAGAAAACATAGTGGCCAAACAGAGGGGTATAAAGATCACCTAATAACAGAGGACTGCACAGCTAATGCTGTCACAAAAAAAGGCAGTCCATGGATAGCCAATCCAACTAAGCAAAATGCGGCATCAAGTGAACCTGTGATAACTGAATAAGTCTTGTACAAAAAACCAAGTGACCTTATGCACCAAGAGATTAGTTCCCTTCCATGTACTTCAGGTCCCATTCCACTTCCTTATGATCTAGATTAGTCTGAATAGGTGTAAGAACAAGGCAAACCGTCTTTGTTGATAGGAGGACCAAAGCATTAGTTCGGAAGGTAGCACGCTCCTGTCATTGACCAAGAGGAAACACTCACACATTAGGTAAGGGTGTAAAAAAAATGTAAAACATTACACAGCTGCTGATGCCGAGAACAAGTAATATGCTACCTGACTTGCCATTCTGTAGTACTCCATTGTTGTGATTTGCATGATTTTTTTAGCTGTCTTTCCCATTGCCGAAAGTTTATAACTGTAACTATCCTCATTGTCTGAAGCTGTGAAGTCAATAGCGAGCCTATACAGACAATCAAACACATATTAATGGTTATTAAACTGTCACAAAATAGAAGATAGAACCTGCAAAGGATAACAAAGACTTACTTTGCAACAACAGGCCCCAGGTCACCACAAGATGCACAGCTATAGTCTTTCTCTTCTTTTCCCACAAAAGTGAGAGCACAATTGGAGCAAGCGAGTCTAACACGAGGACTGGTTTTCTCAAATGCAGTGATATAGACAGACACCTTCACAAGACTCTCTGACTGAATTTCGGTGTATTGTAGTGCAACAAGTTTAAGCATAGAAGATTAATGTCCATGTTGTGGCATTAGGTAGGAATTGATAATTTGGTAAGAACACTAAGTATGGAAAATATACCAGCATGTTTTTTGCAGTGCGCAGAGTTGTAGGTTCAATTTCTCTTCGAGCAACACTGCCAGAAGGGACACCATGGCTTCTAGAGACGAGTAGCTCTTTATTGTCTTCACACCTAAGTAATAAAAGGAAAACGAAAGACGAATGAGTATAAGATTAATGTTCAAAGAAGGATGTAAAAAATGTGAAGAATCCATACCAATCGTGCAGGGTATCTGCCCTCACCCCTGATGTCACAAATTCAAACTGGCTTTCAAATGTGGTTGAAATTGTGAAATTACCTATCAGGTGCAGTTTTAGTCAAAGGCTATTAGCATTCAGCGTAACGATTGGCAGTGACAGTTGATAGACAGCTCCCTCGGTCAAAATTCTGTTGAACAGAGATATTTGTTTCCCAAACACACTTGCCCGTATCCTCGCCCCCTGTTTTTGCACAAGATATCAGAGTTTTGTAACGATGATAAAGACGACTATCACAGTACAAAAAAGGAGTATGACTAACATGTTCATCCATAAATGTGTAGCCTTGGTAGGTTGCCTGACCATTAATCTGGTTAGCAGGCTTTTTCATAGACACTCTAAGCACCACTGTTTTATCCAAAGCTGTGCTTCCAGCTGTAAGATCCTTGATATACGTCTGCACAGGATTCATAGTTGCAATCTAACTATATTATACAAACCTAGCACCAATAATCCATAGTCAAGATGAAATACATAGAGCACTAATGTGATGTGCTACTAACACAACAAAGATAACATGCTAAAAAAGAACATTTTTACTGTGTTGTTTATTTCATTTAGAGTTTTGAAAGCATAAGAGATTTTGTTTTTTTGATGGAAAAGCAAGATAGAGGTGGAGCATGTTATTACCTTATCGATCCTCGCTCTGAAACGAAAATAGGCTATTAAAACATGAGAGTAAAATATTAAAATTTACAAGGAGGAGGTAAGTATTTATATAATGGCCAGGGGTAGATACAGGAGTGGTAGCAAATTCGTGTATCGTGCGCATCAGTATACGCTGGCTATATTGAGTCATATTGCATGTTAGGCTCAAGCTCTACTATAATGACACGCACTTTACCTCTACCAGTAAAGTAGTAATTCAGGAAGCCGTAAAAACAACCACAGAGGGAATAACAGAGATAATGAGTGGTAAATGCACATGCAAATTTAACGAGGACACAATGATACGATCGTGCGATTGGACCAAGTACTTGTATTTTTTGCAGCTTTATTTGCTGCCGGTATTGACCTTCATACAAGCCTTTGCTTATACCTTTTCTTGTTTTAGTAGATTAAATAAAAAGCTGTAATATAACCCGAAGGCGGGCGAAAAGTTGTAACACCACTACACAGCGAAGATGTACATTGGATGCGTATTTCCAAATATAGCCCTCTTGGTAGAAGGAGGGTTTGCATAAGTTAAATTATTGCTGGTAAATAGTACGCTGGAAATGTTTAATAGCCTAGTGTGATCTTGCTTCCTTCAATTTGTATGATTTATGAACGAAAAGCAAAAGGAAAAATGGCGTAAATTCATCAAAAAGTATCCCAAATAAATTGCACTTTGTCAGGCTGTTTGCAGAATCGGCAAGGGTACAAAAATGATCAACAATTTACACTTTATAACCATATGTTACTACTGCCATGAGAAGCAGCAAACTAATATGTTTGGAGGTGGTGACCTCATATACAAAACTGTAAAATGAAGCTATATATTATAAACCAGTAAGAGGAATGTTAGATTGGATACAACACAAATGCTGCAATTGAGTCTCTTTCAAATGAGTACATGTATTTTGTAATACTACAAGTAATGCAAGTTGATACTAAGCCCTACAAAAGGCAAAGAAGCAAAGCTATGCATAATGACGCTGAACTGAAGCTTGCACGGTGGCTACATGTATGAGAGCGAATGTGATTTGCAACATGAGTACAGCTGTGCCACAGTGAAGCTGAACAAACTGTACCAGACGAACATAGCCATTAGTAAAACTAATGCACATAAATAGAGGCAAGGAAAAAGAACAAAATGACACTAAAATAAAAGAATCATTGGGCAGAATGGAAGGCAAACTCACCTCTGGTTACTGTATAGTTATTGACCTGTCCAATAAGTTATATCTGGCATCGCAAATGCAGGCATGAAGCACAACACAACTGTAACAGGCCCAAACCAGGGAAACCAAATAAAAGATTGCTATCAACACCTCAATGCGCATTATATGCCTTCTAAGAACAACAGCTATGGGAGAGATACAAAGTACTTCATCACTAATCTGTAGCACACTGTATGTTGTATGCAACGTCTAATACAGAAGGAAGAGAGCCTGCATATCACGGATTCATAAACTTTGTCTGCCGCAAAATAAATTATACAATAACAAAATAGTGTGCACAGAGCCCCTGAGTAAAATAAAGGAAAAAGGCTAGAGGATTAATAAGTGAAGATAAAAAATAAAATGTACAAGTTCATACAAGGGAAACTACAATAAGCACAAACACACACACATATTTGTAGAGTAATAAACAAATGCATAAGCTGCACATATTGTATTGCTAAAAGACCATATGGAAATAAATGATAAAGAAACCAACCTATACGACGTGGGTTGTAGGAGACACTTCAGCGTGTTCCAGAACCAGAAAAGATACAACATTAAATACTGAATGTTTTGAGCAGTCAGCTGCAGGTAAATATACCTTCAAGTCAGTATGGCTTCGCACCCGTGAGAACGCAACATAGAGTTGGCCATGCGAAAAGGAGGGTTGGCGTAAGTACATAGACACCTTTTCTAGAGTTTGACCCTGAGACTTATTAATAGTCATAGCAAAACAGAGTTTAATTGGAAACTGGAGGCGTTGGAATTGGAAAGGATAAGTACCCTCAGTCGGCCGTAGGTCAATCCTGGGAAGCAATACCTGTACTCCTTTATAATACCCAGCAGAGATCTCACATAGTATGACATCTCTGCGAAACTCCTTGCAATACATTCTTGTGCCATTGCATAATCCATTAGCCGGGTCAAGATTACGAAGCAAAATGACCGGGCAATCCACCTTCAGCTGCAGCTCATGAGGACTCATGCCCGAAGGACACAACGTATTCAAAAATTCAGATGGGTAGAGGTTGCAGTTGTCATCAATTACAGAGTCAAAGCTGGTGTATGTTGTGATGGGACCTGGGAACACAGAGAGCACAGAGTTATTGATGTCATCAACTCCTTCATTAGTAGGAGTCAGTACAGCTCGACAACTAAATATGTGTGGGTCAAAAGAGGGAGCGAGCATCTTAGGAAACATAACTTCAACTAAGTTGTCAACGTCGTTGCTTTGCAATGGAATGCATTCAATAAAAGGAGGCAGTTCAACTGAAGCACTACTGTTCTGTTGCAAGTCACCATTACCGAGGTGTAGCAAGAACTCTGCAAAAGCCAAGTCATCTCGAGCTCTCACATTTGTACTCAGCTTAAATTTTGTCAAATGTGGCCACAAGTAAGAGCTAACCAAACTTGCATTAACTATCTCCACTTCAGATTTATGTGGAAGAACGGGAAGCACCTGCCTAAAGTCACCACCAAAGACAACCACTTTACCACCAAAAGGTTGCTTAGAGTCACATATGTCTTGCAGTAGATCATCTAATGCCTCAATATCATCATTTTTTGCCATAGAAGCTTCATCCCAAATAATCAATGCAGACACACGTAATAAACCAGCTAAACTACTCTGTTTAGAGACGCGACAATTGATCTTTCCTGGCTGCCCTACAGAGATCTTGAATCTTGAGTGCGCAGTGCGGCCAGTGGGAATGTTTGATGCTGCGATACCTGATGACGAAGTTGGGAGAACAATTTTTCCCAGTCCACGTAGTGTAGCAAATAAAGCACAGTAGAGAAAAGTCTTGCCAGTACCTCCAGGACCATCAATAAAAAATGCACCAGGAATGCCACACAAGACGCGCTCAAGAATCGCATCATACGCAAGTCGTTGTTCAGCATTTAGAATTGTATGTGCATCAATGAATGCCTCTGGCACAGCCACCCCAAGAGCATCACTAATATCTCTAGTCATTCGAATGGCAGCCATGTCGGAACGAATGGGAATATCAAAGTTATATGACGCCATACTCTTTCCCATTCCCTCTAAGAATGTATCGACCTCAGCATATGTAAGTTGTAGGACTTTCTGTGGCTGTTGCCTGTAAGAGTGAGAGAAATCTTCACTCAAATATGGATAAAACTCATCCCATAGTACCTGGGGCTTAACTGAGACACAAAATATGAGCAAAGTTGCAAAAGTCTGCGCAACGCACATGGCATCTGCACTTCAACCGCTTCTCGCATACATACAGTTGCGTAATCATCTTTCTCTAACAGGGAGCGACTCTCTGCAGCCTCCTTGAAGCTTGGCCACATAACTCCCGCATGGGTCAAAAGATCGTCAAATGATTTTGGCCCTTTAACATTAACAAGTAATAAACGTAGGAAAAATCTCTCGCCTTCACACGGGCTCGCGTATGTCAATCTACCCATAACCTTAGGACCCTTACGCAGTTTCCACTCCTGCGTTTTCTTGTGCCACGTAAAATGTTGTGGGAAATTAGAGTATAAGTAGCTATTTGCTTCTGCAATGCCTCTATTTGTTGTAAAGAACTCAGTCAACATTGTACGCTGCCGGCGGTCACTCTGTATTACATTTTCCAAGCTTTCGTGCTCATTGAAGCTCACAATCTGCATATTGGGTAGATGAATCTTAGAGGAAACACAGAAGGCGTCATAGAATACAGAGGAAAGCTAAACAAACGCCATGCAGCCTCAGGAGGGCTCACCCATCTACCAGACTGAAATGATGTGACCTCATCAGCAGTAGAAACCTTTCTGTTGTTAATGTCAAATCGAACCCTATCAGCCTTTGTAGATGTACTTATACATATATTTTACAGCCTGTATAGTCGAGCATATTTCAACGTTGAGATGACAGTCAAACGCCGCTAAGAGATATGGGTTATAGGGAACCACTGACCGGTTATCAAGCTTTGCACGCCGAACAGTAACAAAATCTTTATTTTCACGGCGTCTATAAATAGGATATGAATCAGTAGTGCGAGACGTTACCTCGGCAAAGGGGCGAGGATAGTCAACCTTGCACTTCAAAACAAAGCCATTTTTTTCATGCAAGCACATGATGGGAAATCAACACCACAAGGGCCATGTAACATATGCTGAATGACCAGTTTACGCAGATAAAGAAAGGCCTTAGACGGCAGCTCTGCAGAAACATACTGGTCAAAACTCTCTGGGTGTGAAATTTTAGAGCCTTTTGAAAGGATGATAAGCATATGTAGATGTGGCAGGCCACGCTTTTGGAATTCAATTACATGAACACAAGCAGCAACTGGGCCAAAAATCTTTGATTTCAGTATCAGGTTCTTCAGCAAACGTACCTTGGCGCGAAATACTCTAGCAATTAAATCTGGCCTATGCTCGGAACTCTCTCCTGGCCGCAAGTGGCTTGTAATTTCTGGCCATTTTGGATTACATGTCATAGTCAAGAACAAATTTGGCTTGCCAAAGTATTGAACAAGAGTCATTGCATTCAAGTAGCGACATTTAACGTCACGAGGGCCCCCAATAAATGACGCGGGTAAAATCACACGACGACCCATGTCTGCAGCATTTGATGTTCCACCACTTAACCCATCCACTATGCCTTGGTATAATTCACTTCTAATTAAAACCTGGTTGCGCTTAAGGAAATCGAGCCTCGTGTTTTCAACCTTAACATACATGTCAAGAATGTACTGTAGAAATATACGCCCTGTACTAATGGTGTATTCCCGAGGGCGAATCTGGAAACGGTACGCATAGTATTGTCTACAGGACACCTCTGTACCCTTTCTAGGAGGACCATCAGCGGCTGCTGCAACATGAAAGATAACAACAACAAAAACTGCATTCAACTGTAAGCAATACAAAAGGAAAATGAAAACAGTACAAGGTACTCTGAAATAGCACCTTCAGCTTCTCTCGCTAAAAGAGCATCAACACTATCAACATTTGAAGGTGATATTGGAAATGCAGGGTCAGTGGAAGGGTGAAGCATCCGAGGAGAGCTGCGCTTAATGCCTTGATGCCAGCCAGACTCACCTTTAGTAAAAAGGAGGGGGTATTGGAGAGGATCATAACAGCCATAGTAGTGCAAAATTCTATGTGCTTGGTCAGACTTGCCATGTACCAAGACATTGTGAAACCTCGAGACATAGTTTATCGTTTCCTTTAATATATAAGTTTCGGGACGAAACTTTCGTAAGGGGGTAGTATGTAATATTCGGATTCCGTATTTCCGTCTAGGGCGGAAAAGTAAATTTCTCGGGTTACAAGTAGTCGAAATCTTGACCCGCAAGTAACTTCCGAGATAGAATTTAACCCGTTAGTTTTTTTTAATACTCTAGTTTTATACCTAACCCGTTAGTTTTCAACAAGGAAAATCATATCCACACTAAAATATATATAAAACCGACTATTAGCTAGGGTTAACCTAATTAGCTATATATAAAAATCAATCATCACCCTACTGTTTCGGGAGCCGCTTGTTAAAAGCCAACACCTCCGTTCATCTTCCCGTCCTTGCTTCGTTCCTCTATCTCTAATTAAGAAGCTTCAAGTTGATCCATTGCTCCACTTCCCTCTTTCTTTACCTTCATCCAAGCGATCGTCACCACCCTCGTCGATCGTCGGTAGCATTGTCAAATATCGTCGCGCGAGAACACCGGGTGGGGCCAGTCAGAGCGCTCGCGAGTTCTTAGGCGGTCGCCGCTCGTTGTTGAGATCGTTCTCCGGTAAGCCTAACCCCTCTTCTTCCTTCTTTGTCCGTTAGAGAAAGCGCCGGACGGGACGGTGGTCGTCGGGCTAGCCGACGGTGTGTCTCGGTTCCGTTTGAGTAATCAAGTTACTTGCTTTCCTTTGCCTTTTTGTTTCGATCGTCAATTAGATACGTACATAATGGGTTTGACTAATTAATCGGGTTTGAAATTGTTTATTCAATATGGTCCTAGTGTGCAGAAGGTGTGGTAATTAAATAGGTTAATTAACTAAGTTTTAGAGGGGCAAAGAGCACTTCAAATTAAGTATCTCATTCGTAATATATAACGGTTAGCATATGTGGGTTGGTTTTGTTTCGTTTAGGACTAATTACTTTCAGTTAGGTGTGTAGGTTTTAAATGATAATTAGCTTAGTTAATTAGATGGCTTTAGGGGTGTTATGCTAGTGGAAAGTCGGATAACAATGTGGTGTACAATTTAGAATTGGGAAGTTGAGTATAAAATTAGTGTGTTGGGGTCGGGATCTGCGGGTATTCAGCAACAAGAGGAGGAAGAAGAAGTTGACAGTAAAATTGGTCAAAAAGAAATTGAAGTGGGGCCACATTGAAAAGTCAAAAGGGGGGGCTTGTTAAATTGCTGAGCTTGTATTCGAACAGTGGAGGAGATGATTGAAATTCAATCGGTTCACGTACCGGATTAAAATGTGGTTGGGCCTTTCTTTTTATTTTAGCTGGGCTGATTTTTTTTGGACAAGGGGAGATGGGTATTTAGGTGGATTGGGTTTGTTTAGGTGGGTTGGTATTAATTAATAAAATAAGATTGTATTGATTGGCCTAAAGTTAATGTTACGTATGGTTAGTAGTGCAATTGGTGAATATGTATATCTAGTTCATCCTGAGTTATAACGTTAGTTTTTCATGATATATAGATATATAAGTGCTAGTATAAGGTGGTGGTGTTTTGGGATTATTAGAGCTTAAAATTGTAGTTGGATCACGTTTAAGTCGGACTTATAATATAAGGGATAATCGTTCATATATCTCGTTAGAGTAAGTGTGGGTTGAACCTAATTCAACTTGTTATGTTAATATTTCTTCTAGGGAATCGTTTTTGCCCACACTCTTAATTTCCGTCTTTTTCGAGGATCCTTCGTTCGAGGTAAGTCGTTTTTCGACTTGCTCGGTTCTTCTCTATCTTGTTAGATTGCGTATCGTTATTGTAGGACGGGTTTGGGATCTAGTCCTGAATACCTTTTAAAATTATTTTGAACTTCTTGAATTGTTGTGTGCTAAATGGGTGTAAATGTATTTTATCGAAGAGATATTTTCGGAATATTTTCTCTGTGTTGGTACCGTTTCCGACACGGCCCATCGTAGCCGGCGTGGAGGAAGAGTTGGCTACGTTGACCCGTGTGACAGGGAGACCGTGCCCCTTCAAAACGAAAGTTATTATCTGTGTGTTTTTGGCAAGTGCTCCAGTGGAGGCTTAGCCGGGGGTTTAGAAGGGAGATTGTGAAGTGGAGTGAGAGGGCCTGCCTCTGCACTCGGCGCGGTGATGAGCGCCTTGGAAGTCGGATTGTGAGATGGAGGAACTGCATTGTTATGGGATTGTGACTGTATTGTGTATGTGGCTATGTGTGACTGATTATAACTAATTTAGGTATTGGCCTGTAGAGTTATGATTGCGATTGTGGATTTGTATGCTGACTTTAGAAATGTTTTTAAACGTTCTGCAATTTCCGTATTCTCTCTAACTTGGTAGATTAGAAGCTGACCCTCCGGGGAATATTTTTCAGTTCCAGGTATGAACCAGGTAGCCGTGCAGGAACCGAGGCCAGATGGCGGGCCGGAGCGGTAAAGAGTGCGTGTCATAGTGGGATTGGTTTTACGTTAGTTTATTTATAATAGTTACGATGTTGATTTTAAGATTTGCTAGACGGAGTTAGTGTTATGCTTTACTTATTATTATTTCGTTTTGTTTGAGGAGTTCAGTATTAGTAAGTGTTAGGTCGGATTTGAGTTTGTATTTTCGGGAATTCATGCATAACTACGTTTTCTATATTTTTATTAAAAGAAACGTTGGATGTTTTTATTTTGTTTTCTCGTCGTGCCCGCGTTGCAAGATCCTAAAGTGTAGTTGTCAACCTATTTAATAGTACCTAGTAAGGTCTATTTCTTAGTAGCGCCCCGTCGGAAGTCGGGGTGTTACAAATTGGTATCAGAGCCAGGTTGACAACAGGGCACATGGAACTGACCAACAAAGAGTACCCGAGGTCCAACTTAAAACCGAAACCGGTCGGTGTTTTCAAATGTTTTCACTGGGGTAGACATGTTGCATATAGGGGGGTAGGTGACACGTCGCGACTCTGCCCCATCAGCCGAAGGACCTCACGTAGAATAGTAAGAATACCGTTAGTAAATAGGATGTTTAAATTTTGATCGTGGGACTTTCTGTTATAGATGGCCCCACCAACCAGAGCAAGAGCTGCTGAAGCCAATGGAAGAGGCTGCGGAAGAGGCCGCGGTAGAGGCCGAGGTCGGGGCCGTGGCAGGGGTAGAGGAGAGGCCCATGTAGATGCTGAGCCAGAGGTACAACATGATATCAATCAGGAGGAGGTTGCTGAGAGTCAGGATGTGGCTGCTGTTGTTCATCGAGAGGATAGCGCATCTGTCGCTGGAGGTGTTCTCCCAGCAAACGGGGCTCAGGTAGGAGGAGGAGTGCCACCAACAGGACTGGCCCCAGAGGTGAACGCTGCAATCCAGCTGTTGTTGCAGACTTTAATGGGGGCAGGAGCTGCACCGAATTTGAACGCAGTTGCGGGGCAACAAGAGGCTGAGAGAAGGGCACCAGGACCAGACTCTGTTTTGGCTGCCCAGCTAGGAGCAATGCCAGATTCGCGAGGACCAGTGGTAGCTGATCATGTGGTCGAACCGAGGATACAATATCGCGAGCCTCAGCCTGAAAAATGGCTCGCGGAGTTTAGGAAGACTGGAGTGCCGAACTTTGCTGGAGCTCAGGATTCTGACGTAGAGCAGTGGTTGAGGAGGGTGAAATCCGCGTTGGACTCCATTAAGGCACCGGAGGAGCGGAAGATGTCCTTAGTACAGAGTCTGCTACAGGAGAGTGCTTTTGACTGGTGGGAATTGTGTAGGGACCACCGGAATGAGGTGACTTTCGAGGAGTTTGAGAGGCGGATTCGAGATCAGTACTGTCCTCCGGTGGTGAGGGCGACTCGGGAGGCTGCTTTTCGGGATGTTGGACCCGAAAATATCACAGTATCTGAGACTATTCTGAAGTTTCAGCAAGAGTTGGCAGCGGTGCCAAATGCTGCCCCTATTGAAGAGTTGAAGATTGCGACCTTCCTGAAAAGGTTTCAGCCGCATTTACGTGCCAATGTGTCTGGTCTCCTACTCGCGACGTTGGGAGAGGTTCAACAGTCTGCTTTGGCGTATGCTATGGCCACTCTGAGGCCGGAACAGGTGGATGCTCAGGTAGGAGGGGGTAAGAGACGGAAAATGGCAACTGCAGCGACTTCTAAGGGTGACGATCAGTCTAGACAGTACCCGCAGAGTAGACTAGAGTTCCAGCCAGCGGGACGCCAAGAACGATCACAGCAGAGTCGGGCTGCCGGGAATCAAAGACAATGCTACAACTGTGGAAGCGCTGAGTGATCGCCTCTCACGGTGTGCGAGGGTCTAGAGATACAATTTATAACCCGACCCCGTTGTAGTACGTGGTGGGTGTCGAACACTCGGGAAGTCTACTCGATCGATGTGCCTAGACACTAAGAAGCTAGAAAGGAGAGCATAAAACGAAGGAAAACAAAGAAAACAGTCGGGACCGACACAGAGGTCACGTCGGGCCCGATGTTGGCGACAAGAGGAAGTCGGGACCGACGTAGGGTAAGTCGGGCCCGAGGTAGCTGGGTTTGTCGAACTTCAAAGATTAAAAGTAGATCTTGGGCTTTTGGGTTCCTTCTCTAGTAGATTAAGGCTTATCCACCCCAATTCAAGCAATGAGTGATGATCGGACTAGGATCGAGTGCTTTCGCCCTCGTTCCAACCACTTCTACACATCGATCATTGGGGAAATCCCCTTCGAAGCAAGGTCTTGAGATTGACACATGTTCACTTTCGCTACTTTGCCAATCTCAAGCCTTGATTCCCAACTTTCGCAAGGAATTGTAGCTCTATGTAGAGTGGGTTCCTTAGATCAAACACTCAAGGCTATGGAATTGGGGTTTCTAGCCTAAACCTAGCTAGGGTTTTCCCCCATAACCCAAGATCAAGGAGATCTACTCCATAAGGCAAACAAAGAAAGCAAACAAATCAAAAGGGAAAGCAATCAACATCATCAATCTCAAAACAAAGCAAAGTTTCATTCAAATCAAAAGCAAACCACAAATTCCAATCAAGGGTTTCCAAATCCACAAGATCAAAACAAAGCAAAGCTAATCTATCAACCAAACCTATCAATCTTCCTCTCCCTTGGCCGATTCTCTCTCTCTTCCTTCTCCTCTCCTTCCTCCTTGCTCTCCAAGAATCCTCTTGGCTCCCTTGGAACCCCCTTTTTGTGAGAGAGTGGGGGGGGGGGGAACCCTTTCTTAGAAGACAAGAGGGCCTTTTATGGATTAGATGAGGGGCAAAAGTGGAAGTCCACAAATTCGTGCCTTGGAGCCCAAGTAGTTCGGTGACCGACTTGGACCGACACGGAGGACCTCGGGCCCGAGTTACTGTGCATGTCGGTCCGAGGTTGAAACTTCAAGTCGGGCCCGAGGTTGGTTGCAACTCGGTCCGAACCTCGTTCCACCTTCTTCTCGTTGGCTTTCCTCTTGTTCTTCTTCATGGCTTGCTCCTCTCTTTCCTCCTTTGCTCGGGCCTCGCTCCATGTCTCGATCCTCCTTCAAATCGATCCTTGATTCATGCCATATTACCTACAAAACACATAAAATGTGCGTAGTCTCCGAATCTCATAGAAATACGGGAACTAAGCTAAAAAGGAACAAAACGCACAAGAAAAGGGGAAAAAGAAACATATTTACAAAGGTAATCACATATGAAAACACCACCAAATAGAGAGACATCAAAATACCCCATACTTAAACTTGCTTGTCCTCAAGCAATAACAATGTACGCAAGACCGAAACATAATCTTCAAGTAAAGCCTCGTATGAAAACTCATTTTAAGCACAAGTGATCGATATTCAAGCAAGATTACATCATCACACATGATTAAGTGTTCCAAGGAATAAAGTCAATGCAACTAAGCCTCACTTTAGGGATATGTGAATGTGTATCACTCATCATGTGTTTGGGTTTAGCAATGAACACTCAAGCTCAAAAATCATGCAAGTAAGGACTTTACTATTGAAGCTAATATCACCAATTCCTCCACCTAGAGATGCCTAATGCAAAGTACACAAAGAATTTCGAACTTGGCTCAATGGAGGTCCTCAAAGAGGTTCCATTCGGCCGGGTTGTAATGGGGCTTTTGGTATTTTTCAAGGTGGGAATTATTTGGTCTCGTGGTGCTTTCAATGGGGATTGAACAACCTAAACTCTCACCAACTTCACCAAAATTCCACAATTACTTTCACACTCACCCAAAAGACTTAACATTTTCCTTTCAACCCAAAATTTCACTTAACATTCCACTTCATCTTTGCTCTTATGCTTTTTGTTGGATTTTTCAACACTTTCTACATTTGGACCGACTTTCTTATGACATCGGGCCCGATGTTGCTTGTAACTCGGTCGGACCCTTTTCTTCACTTAAGCTCTTTCCTTTATTCCACCTTACATTTCCAACATTTTCTTTCTTCCTTTTCTTTCTTTTTTTTTTCATTTTTGTACAACAAAGATGCACTACCCACATGATTCATAACACCATTCTTTGCCCTTAAACCCAAGAGAATCTCAACTCTTCAAATACAATCCAAACCTCTCTTCTAAAGTCCAATCCCATAAGGGTCAAGTCATATAAGGCTAGGAATAATATTATTGAGGAGTTTCAAACAAAGGCTTAGGCTAGAACGGGGCTACAAACAAAGGATTATCTTCATGGTAGGATATGGAACATTTATGTGACTAAAAGAACAAAGTTCAAAATCAATGTGACCATGCTAGGACAATTCTCATGACGGTCTTGGAAAATAGATAAACACCGCAATAGCAAGTTTTACTAAGCATGAATGAGCTAATCACACAAGAAAAATGAGGGATATGCAAATATGAACAAGCATCCCTAAAATGGCCAAAAATCAATCTCACAAGGGTCACTCATACTTAGTTGCATAAGAACTCATCCTAGAACTCACATGTTCAATAAAACAAGCAAGATATCATGATCACATCAAAAGCAACATCTTTTTAGAGGCTAAACCATCCAAAAATATGCAAAGGAATTTACATGCTCACATCATCATTAGCTTACATTTGGCAATCTAAGATGGGAATTTCTAGTCCAAAACCTACAAAACACAAAATCTTTTTGTTGTTTTCAACACAATTTTTTCAATTTTTATGGATTTTTGCAAAAATTTCTCTAAAACCAAAAACTCATCCATTCAGGACCAAATTAATCATTCATGTTTTTTTCATCAAATCACAAACCAAGAAGCAAACATCCCAAACACAAACTAGAAACACAAACTAAATATCCTCAAAATAATAAACAAACATAAACAAGTGAAATCATGAACACACTTACCCCCACCCCATACTTAAAATTTTGATGTCCCCATCAAACAAGGAAATCAAAACTTAAAAGAAAGAGAGAAGAGTATGAAAAGCTCACAATTTCTTATTCTTCAATGGCATTTATAGGATCAATCGAAGGGGTTGTCACGTCTACGTCCTCTTTGGAGCCTTGCTTGCCGCTCCCTCTCGTACACTTGCTCTTGGTAGAAGTCTTGTGGTGGTGGTTGAAGTTGAGGCTCCGGGCGTGTCCATTGGTCCTCACGGGAAGGGAAGTTCCCGCTCATCCATGTGTTGTAGCTATCTTGGACCCGCCACCTTTGGTCTTCCACCTCCCTAAGCTCCTCTACCTCTCGTCTAGTGTAGCCGAGGGCCCGGTTCATTTCTTGTTGGCTAGCTTGGAAAGAGCTTTGTTGTTGAAGCATTTGTTGTTGTTGTTGGTACATTTGTTGTTGATGTTGGTACATTTGTTGTTGTTGGAGATTCACTTGATGGACCTCTTGGAGAACATTTTCTTGTTGAAGTTGGAGATGAGCCATTTGGTTGGCTAAGAAGGACATGTCCACGGTTTGTTGTTGCTCGGGAAACACCATTCCCGGACCGTACCATTGGGCATAGCCTTCATAACCGCCACCTTGGAATTGCTCTCGCCTTGCACCGCTCCCTTCTCCACGCTCATAATGCCTCGGGACCTCACCACCATTGAATGAACTGGACCGACGTTGAGGGAAGTCGGGCCCGACTTGGTGTGTACCTCGGTCCGCCAGTGTTGGAGCATAGTGCGTGGCTCGGAGGTCGGCCATCAAGCCTTGGAGGCGCTCATCTTCTTCACTTTGCCCTTGATCGACATCCATGTCCTCCCCACGAGGTGCAAACACGAAGTTGTCTTGGTCGGAATCCGGTGTAGATGGAGGGGAGGTAAACCGAATGTGTTGAGATTGTTGTCGCCGCCCTTCTCTTGCACCTTCGGGGTCACCAAATGAGTGTGGCTTGCCGGTCCACACTTGGTACCAATTTTGATACCGAGAAAGGTCATAGAGGTTGTGCACTAACCGGATCGACACACCATCATAGTTTGAGTGAGGGGCCAAGGAAATCATGTAGAGCTTCTCCTTGATGATGTTGGCCTTCTTGAAATACTTCATGTTCATGAACTCAACACCATTCGGAGCCGGAGAATACTTGTCAAGATCAACTCCTAGACGCATGGCGAGCCTCGCTATCATCCCACCGAAGTAGATCCAAGAGGAACTTTGGAAGTCCCGCACCATCTTGACCCACTCCCATGCAAGATTCATGGGCTTCTCGGTGTTGAAGAGCATCTCATGGAGCAACATGATCTCCTCCTTCATCGGCTTGCTCAACTCATGACGAGCATAGATTGCACACCCCAAGACTCGCACCATGACCCGAAAAAGAGGGCTAGCAATCTCGGTTGTGGAGGCGCCCTTTCTCATCTCGCTCTTCCCGGCCACATGACGCCACACTTGGTTCACCTTCTCATTGTCGACGCCGGTCTCTTCTCTTGGGCATGGAAACCCGAAGTAGGTAGCCAAGTCCCTAAGAGAGAGATTGTGGTCCTCATTGCCCAATTGGAAAGTGATCGCCCCTTCCTCATCCTCCACATTATCATAAGTGCATTCAAAAGTGGCCATGAATTCCGAGGTGAGGGCGGGATAGTGGGTGTTGTCCCACCTTAGCATTCCATTGAGACCGATATGGGAGTAGCACCTTGGAAGAGCTTGATCCATGTCCATCTTCCTCACGGCGTCCCAATCAAGCCACCTTGTGTGATGCTCAAGCGCCATATACCTTGCATAACTCTCAACTTGCTCATCATCCTCCAAGTAGACATCATCCAACTTTGGCTCTTTCCTTGACTTCTTGGACTTCTTCCTCGGCCTTTCCGCATGAGATGATGAAGCTCTAGTCTCCATGGTACCTACACACATCCAACCAAACAAAAGGGTCCAAGATAAACTCCATACAACTCAACAAAAGCACTCATCAACACACAACAACACAAGGGAACTTCATACTTAGTCTCTAAACACACATGCATCACAATCCAACATGAATCATCATGGATATCTTCTAACTATGGCTAAGCAAATGATCATACTACATCATGATTAGGCTATAGCAAACAATGAAACACATGAATCCACATGATATCACAAGAAGAGGGCAAAAACAACATGGATCGACTTCCAACCTATGTCGGGCCCGACTTACTCAACTTCGGTCCGACTTGTTGGACCGACTTCCACAACTCGGGCCCGACTCTCCTGGGCACTTCGATCTCGACCTAATTAATGCTTCGACTTCTAGCCTTAAATCAACCCAAATCACTCTATCATGCACTTAAATTTCAAATTCAACCATCAAACATCCCTAATCGAAGTTCTAAATGGATCTAAGCATGCATAAACAACTTTAAAGCTCAATTTCACAAATCATGCAAATCCACCATTGATGCTCAAGCTCTCAATCAAACATGGCATTACTCAATCTACGCAATGAAAGCACAAAATTTTCAAAGAAATAAGTAGAGATCGAGTAACACATACCGGATTCGAAGAGTATTGAACTTTTAAACAAATAAGCAACTTAGAACTCAAATTTTCTCAATCTAGATCGAGATGGGGGATGAAGAACGAGATTGAACTCGAAATTTCTATTTGGAATCGGGTTAGGGAGGTCTTTTTATGGTTGGATCGAGATGAAGAAGGGAAGTGTGTGGATCGAGTATGGAAGGGGAGGGGGGCGGCCGACTTTGAGAATTTTTGAGGGAGAGGGGTTGTATTTTGGGAATGGTGGTTGATATGAAGATGATAGGTAGGTGGGGGATAGTATTTAATGGGGGAAAAGGACAAATTAGGTCAAGGGCAAAATTGGCATTCCAACTAGTCAAATCGAGTTGGACCGACTTCATGGACCGACGTCCCTATGTCGGGCCCGACTTACCTAGGCTCGATGTGGGAGTATTCGGGTCACCAATTTTACTCCATCCTCTTGCAACTTCTTTCCCATATTTCCATTTAAATATTTCACCTCAAATCCTACACAACTTTGAAGAATGCACGACACCATAAATCCACAAAACACTAGATAGAGATTGGTTAGGGAAAAGCTAGGCTAAACTAAGAAAAATCAAACTAAAATTACGAAAAGAAAGCTACTAGCTCGGGTTGCCTCCCGAGAAGCGCTCGTTTAGAGTCACTAGCTTGACTTCCTAACCTCAACCTTATGGCGGGTGAAACACGGTGAATTGCTCGCCATTGTTATGCCCATTCCCATTGCCTTCATACCCATAAAACCACCAACGATGGTCTATATAGGCATGGCTATCCGGTCTCGGGCCTTTCTCATCATACTCCTCCAACGGATGAGATTTCTTCTCCTTACTTGCTCCATCATGTTCCTCTTTTCCTACACCAAAGTTATCCAAAGAATTCCTAGGAGATTCTACCAATTCATCTTTCAAGTCACTAAGGCAAATGTAGGAGTCTCCTAAGTCATCTTTCAAATCACTTAAACAAATGTAGGAATCAAAAGTTTGGGAAGAATTGTGGTCATCACCAACATCAAAAGGATATAAGTAAGGATACTCTTCATTTCTCCTTGGGCTAGCATTGATCCTTGACTCATCTTGATCCTCAATTTGCTCCAACAACTCCCTTGCTTGTATTTGTTTATTGAACCCTTCATCACTTCTCAACTCAACGACCTCTCTAGCAACTTCCACTTCTTCACCTTTTCTCTTAGCACTCTCTTCAAGTTTGAGGATAGCCAAGGCGTCCGGCTCATTCAAGGCCTTGTTGAAGTGAAAATCGACCTTTTCTTCACCAATCTCAAAGGAAACCTTGCCGTTTTTGACATCAAACCTTGCCCCCGCCATAGCTAAGAATGGTCTTCCTAAGATTATTGGGACCAAGGGGTCCTCGTGCATGTCCAAGATCACGAAATCATCGGGAACAATGTACTTTCCAACTCGCACCGGAACATCATCCAATATTCCCATAGCCTTGATGATGGAACCATCGGCCATAGTTAGGGACATATCGGCCGGCTCCATTTCACCCAAATTTGCTCTTCTCCAAATGCTAGCGGGCATCACCGAAACACTTGCCCCAAGGTCACATAAGGCTTGGAAATTTTGAGACCCCACACCAATGGTTATAGCAAAACGACCGGGATCTCCTAGCTTTTGCGGTAACTCCAAGGTCTTGACCTCATCTTGCATTTCAACTATGGACCTCTTCTTGCTCAAAATCTCCTTTAAAAACTTGGCATAGGATGGCATCTCGCTCAATGCATCGGTGAACGGGATAGAGATGTTCAAGCCTTGCAAGAGTTTGAGAAACCTCTTGAACTTGTTCTCAACAACATCTTTCGGCTTCTTTGAGGGATATGGAAGAATCGTTGCACCTTGAATCTTGCTTGGACCAACTTCCTTGGACTTCCCTACTTCACTTGCAACATTTCCTGGTTGGACCGACTTGGGCACCATGTCGGGCCCGATGTTGTGACTCTCGGTCCGAGGCAGAGGAGTTGGATCGAGGTCTGTGTACGTCAGTCCCGAGTTGCTCTCGACCTCGGTCCGTGGTGAAGGAGTCGATCTTCTTGCTGGGTCGACTTCGGGGAATGTCGGACCCGACTTGCTGGGTAAGTTGGTCCGACTCTCTTCATTCTTCTTAGGCACGTGTGGCTCGGGTAGGTTTCGGCCACTTCTCAATCCAATTGCCCGGACTTCATTTTGATTGTTTTGAGCTCGAGGATTCTCCTCGGGTCGGCCCGGAAGTCTTCCATTCTCTCTCGGGGCTTGAGTTGCAATTTGGGCAAATTGATTGTCGACTTGCCTCCTCCATGCACCAAACTCATTGAATTGGGTCCTCATCTCCTTGAACCCATCTCTCATCTCTTGAGCAAATGTTTGTAACTCATTGAATCCCGGTGGTCTATATGGTGGTGGTGGCGCCCTTGGCTCGTTTTGGTTGAAGTTGTTGTTGTAGCCTTGAGCTTGACCGTTGTTCCACCGGCCATTGCCACCATTGTTGAAATCGCCTCTTCCACCGAAATTTCCTCGAACATAGTTTGCCTCCTCAATTCGCTCGGCCAAGCGTACTTGGCTCTCATTCGGACAAACTTGTGTAGCATGTGCAAAGGATCCACACTCCTCACAAGCTCTAGCATTTTGCTTGTAGTAGTGGACTTGCCTCTTAAGCTTGCTCACTTCACCTTCAAGGAATTGGAGCTTCACATCCCTATCAATGTCTTCTCCCTTTGGATCATATAACTTCCTTGCACCTTCACCTTGAACTTTCACCTCCTTGCTAGCTTGACTCACCCCATACATGGCCTCATAATCGGATAGCTTGTCAAGTAGCTCCCAAGCTTGGTCCGGTGTCAAGTCTATGAACCCACAATCGGTGTGGAGATTGAGCTTGTCCTTTGTTACCGGATTGATGCCTTGGAAAAAGATGTCTTGAAGTACATATGGTTGTTGGCCATGAGTAGGACATTGGCGCAACATCTCCTTGAAACGGTCCCATGCTTCGAAGAGGGGCTCATTCGGACCTTGTTGAAAGCTTGCAATCTTCCTTCTTAACTCGGTTGTCTTTGAGGGCGGGAAGAACTTCATCAAGAAAGCGTCATAGAGTGTCTTCCAAGTTGTGATTGACCTAGGAGCTTGGCTCTCGAGCCAATGTGTGGCCTTGCCCCCAAGTGACCATTTGAACGCCTTTAGAAGCACATACTCCAATGTCTCCTCGTCGGTGGAGATTGTCTCACACATATCCACAAATCGTTTAACATGCTCTATGGGACACTCATGTGGACGGCCCTCGAATTGATCACGCTTGATGAGGGAGATGAATTGCGTCTTGATCTCAAAATTCTTGGCAACCTCGGGAAGCACAATAGCCGGCTCGGGTACTCTCAACTCCGGATGCATGTATTGGCGTGCATTCCGGGGTAGAGCGTTGAGTTGAGCCTCGGCTCTCATCCGTTGCTCCCGTTCTCTTCTTGCCACCTCCTCTTGATTGTCCCTCTCAAGTTGCAATCTAGCCATTTCGGCCCTAAGTTGAGCCAACTCTTCATCAACATGGAGAGCTTGATTCTCCATCCTTTTCCTTCTTCGGGCTTCTTTGAGAATACTTTCCGGATCACTCACAAACTCAAGCTCAAGTGTTCCTCGGGAGGAACGAGCTAGCATACACCTATGAAACAAAAACACAAACCAAAACAAATCAAAAACAAACAAAGGGTTTGGGCTATTCCCTCACCCAAATCACTACCAAAACACAAAAAAACTCACAAAATTGGCACTCAATGCACTTAGACTTCCCCGGCAACGGCGCCAATCTTTTGATCGCCTCCCACGGTGTGCGAGGGTCTAGAGATACAATTTATAACCCGACCCCGTTGTAGTACGTGGTGGGTGTCGAACACTCGGGAAGTCTACTCGATCAATGTGCCTAGACACTAAGAAGCTAGAAAGGAGAGCATAAAACGAAGGAAAACAAAGAAAACAGTCGGGACCGACACAGAGGTCACGTCGGGCCCGATGTTGGCGACAAGAGGAAGTCGGGACCGACGTAGGGTAAGTCGGGCCCGAGGTAGCTGGGTTTGTCGAACTTCAAAGATTAAAAGTAGATCTTGGGCTTTTGGGTTCCTTCTCTAGTAGATTAAGGCTTATCCACCCCAATTCAAGCAATGAGTGATGATCGGACTAGGATCGAGTGCTTTCGCCCTCGTTCCAACCACTTCTACACATCGATCATTGGGGAAATCCCCTTCGAAGCAAGGTCTTGAGATTGACACATGTTCACTTTCGCTACTTTGCCAATCTCAAGCCTTGATTCCCAACTTTCGCAAGGAATTGTAGCTCTATGTAGAGTGGGTTCCTTAGATCAAACACTCAAGGCTATGGAATTGGGGTTTCTAGCCTAAACCTAGCTAGGGTTTTCCCCCATAACCCAAGATCAAGGAGATCTACTCCATAAGGCAAACAAAGAAAGCAAACAAATCAAAAGGGAAAGCAATCAACATCATCAATCTCAAAACAAAGCAAAGTTTCATTCAAATCAAAAGCAAACCACAAATTCCAATCAAGGGTTTCCAAATCCACAAGATCAAAACAAAGCAAAGCTAATCTATCAACCAAACCTATCAATCTTCCTCTCCCTTGGCCGATTCTCTCTCTCTTCCTTCTCCTCTCCTTCCTCCTTGCTCTCCAAGAATCCTCTTGGCTCCCTTGGAACCCCCTTTTTGTGAGAGAGTGGGGGGGGGGGGGAACCCTTTCTTAGAAGACAAGAGGGCCTTTTATGGATTAGATGAGGGGCAAAAGTGGAAGTCCACAAATTCGTGCCTTGGAGCCCAAGTAGTTCGGTGACCGACTTGGACCGACACGGAGGACCTCGGGCCCGAGTTACTGTGCATGTCGGTCCGAGGTTGAAACTTCAAGTCGGGCCCGAGGTTGGTTGCAACTCGGTCCGAACCTCGTTCCACCTTCTTCTCGTTGGCTTTCCTCTTGTTCTTCTTCATGGCTTGCTCCTCTCTTTCCTCCTTTGCTCGGGCCTCGCTCCATGTCTCGATCCTCCTTCAAATCGATCCTTGATTCATGCCATATTACCTACAAAACACATAAAATGTGCGTAGTCTCCGAATCTCATAGAAATACGGGAACTAAGCTAAAAAGGAACAAAACGCACAAGAAAAGGGGAAAAAGAAACATATTTACAAAGGTAATCACATATGAAAACACCACCAAATAGAGAGACATCACTGAGCACTTGAGGAACCAGTGTCCTAGTCCAGTGAAGGATTGTTTTACATGTGGGAAGCCCGGACATCTTCAAAGGTTCTGTACGGTTGGCGCGCCTTCGCAGGGATCGGTACCGGGGACGGGAAATCGGGGAGCCCATCATCGTCCACCAGCACGGCAGACACCAGATCAGAGTGTTGGTCGGAGTGCAGGAGCTAGTAACACTGGCGCAGTTCCTACTCGAGTGTTTGAGATGAAGGGAATGGAAGGGTCGGATGTCTTCGCTCCACCCGACGACCTAGCTTGAGATTTCTAATTGTCGGTTGATAGTATGGTTTAGCTACTAGTAGTTTAGTTTTTCAGGACATGGGGACCTTTAGTTGTTCATTAGGTTTGTTCGGTTGTTTGAATCGGGATTTTGTTGCTTTGTTTATGACTGTTTATTTTATTGATTGTTGCTCGGATAATTGTTTTGTGTGGACGTTGTTCTTAAAAACGGGATTGTTTTCTTTTGGATTGATGGATGACTGCTTAGCTTCTTTGTTGCATATTCTAGATATGTAATGTTTTATTTGACTATTGAATTCCGGTTCGAGGACGAACCCTTTGTTTTAGGGGGAGAGGTTTGTGAAACCTCGAGATATAGTTTATCGTTTCCTTTAATATATAAGTTTCGGGACGAAACTTTCGTAAGGGGGTAGTATGTAATATTCGGATTCCGTATTTCCGTCTAGGGCGGAAAAGTAAATTTCTCGGGTTACAAGTAGTCGAAATCTTGACCCGCAAGTAACTTCCGAGATAGAATTTAACCCGTTAGTTTTTTTTAATACTCTAGTTTTATACCTAACCCGTTAGTTTTCAACAAGGAAAATCATATCCACACTAAAATATATATAAAACCGACTATTAGCTAGGGTTAACCTAATTAGCTATATATAAAAATCAATCATCACCCTACTGTTTCGGGAGCCGCTTGTTAAAAGCCAACTCCTCCGTTCATCTTCCCGTCCTTGCTTCGTTCCTCTATCTCTAATTAAGAAGCTTCAAGTTGATCCATTGCTCCACTTCCCTCTTTCTTTACCTTCATCCAAGCGATCTTCACCAACCTCGTCGATCGTCGGTAGCATTGTCAAATATCGTCGCGCGAGAACACCGGGTGGGGCCAGTCAGAGCGCTCGCGAGTTCTTAGGCGGTCGCCGCTCGTTGTCGAGATCGTTCGCCGGTAAGCCTAACCCCTCTTCTTCCTTCTTTGTCCGTTAGAGAAAGCGCCGGACGGGACGGTGGTCGTCGGGCTAGCCGACGGTGTGTCTCGGTTCTGTTTGAGTAATCAAGTTACTTGCTTTCCTTTGCCTTTTTGTTTCGATCGTCAATTAGATACGTACATAATGGGTTTGACTAATTAATCGGGTTTGAAATTGTTTATTCAATATGGTCCTAGTGTGCAGAAGGTGTGGTAATTAAATAGGTTAATTAACTAAGTTTTAGAGGGGCAAAGAGCACTTCAAATTAAGTATCTCATTCGTAATATATAACGGTTAGCATATGTGGGTTGGTTTTGTTTCGTTTAGGACTAATTACTTTCAGTTAGGTGTGTAGGTTTTAAATGATAATTAGCTTACTTAATTAGATGGCTTTAGGGGTGTTATGCTAGTGGAAAGTCGGATAACAATGTGGTGTACAATTTAGAATTGGGAAGTTGAGTATAAAATTAGTGTGTTGGGGTCGGGATCTGCGGGTATTCAGCAACAAGAGGAGGAAGAAGAAGTTGACAGTAAAATTGGTCAAAAAGAAATTGAAGTGGGGCCACTTTGAAAAGTCAAAAGGGGGGCTTGTTAAATTGCTGAGCTTGTATTCGAACAGTGGAGGAGATGATTGAAATTCAATCGGTTCACGTACCGGATTAAAATGTGGTTGGGCCTTTCTTTTTATTTTAGCTGGGCTGATTTTTTTTGGACAAGGGGAGATGGGTATTTAGGTGGATTGGGTTTGTTTAGGTGGGCTGGTATTAATTAATAAAATAAGATTGTATTGATTGGCCTAAAGTTAATGTTACGTATGGTTAGTAGTGCAATTGGTGAATATGTATATCTAGTTCATCCTGAGTTATAACGTTAGTTTTTCATGATATATAGATATATAAGTGCTAGTATAAGGTGGTGGTGTTTTGGGATTATTAGAGCTTAAAATTGTAGTTGGATCACGTTTAAGTCGGACTTATAATATAAGGGATAATCGTTCATATATCTCGTTAGAGTAAGTGTGGGTTGAACCTAATTCAACTTGTTATGTTAATATTTCTTCTAGGGAATCGTTTTTGCCTACACTCTTAATTTCCGTCTTTTTCGAGGATCCTTCGTTCGAGGTAAGTCGTTTTTCGACTTGCTCGGTTCTTCTCTATCTTGTTAGATTGCGTATCGTTATTGTAGGACGGGTTTTGGGAACTAGTCCCGAATACCTTTTAAAATTATTTTGAACTTCTTGAATTGTTGTGTGCTAAATGGGTTTTAAATGTATTTTATCGAAGAGATATTTTCGGAATATTTTCTCTGTGTTGGTACCGTTTCCGACACGGCCCATCGTAGCCAGCGTGGAGGAAGAGTTGGCTACGTTGACTCGTGTGACTGGGAGACCGTGCCCCTTCAAAACGAAAGTTATTATCTGTGTGTTTTTGGCAAGTGCTCCAGTGGAGGCTTAGCCGGGGGTTTAGAAGGGAGATTGTGAAGTGGAGTGAGAGGGCCTGCCTCTGCACTCGGCGCGGTGATGAGCGCCTTGGAAGTCGGATTGTGAGATGGAGGAACTGCATTGTTATGGGATTGTGACTGTATTGTGTATGTGGCTATGTGTGACTGATTATAACTAATTTAGGTATTGGCCTGTAGAGTTATGATTGCGATTGTGGATTTGTATGCTGACTTTAGAAATGTTTTTAAACGTTCTTCAATTTTCGTATTCTCTCTAACTTGGTAGATTAGAAGCTGACCCTCCGGGGAATATTTTTCAGTTCCAGGTATGAACCAGGTAGCCGTGCAGGAACCGAGGCCAGATGGCGGGCCGGAGCGGTAAAGAGTGCGTGTCATAGTGGGATTGGTTTTACGTTAGTTTATTTATAATAGTTACGGTGTTGATTTTAAGATTTGCTAGACGGAGTTAGTGTTATGCTTTACTTATTATTATTTCCTTTTGTTTGAGGAGTTCAGTATTAGTAAGTGTTAGGTCGGATTTGAGTTTGTATTTTCGGGAATTCATGCATAACTACGTTTTCTATATTTTTATTAAAAGAAAGGTTGGATGTTTTTATTTTGTTTTCTCGTCGTGCCCGCGTTGCAAGATCCTAAAGTGTAGTTGTCAACCTATTTAATAGTACCTAGTAAGGTCTATTTCTTAGTAGCGCCCCGTCGGAAGTCGGGGTGTTACAGACATGAGGGCTGTTAATGCCATCGCCAGGAAGATCATCACCAATAATTGCAGCAACCTCATTCGAAGTTGGAGAATTGTAAATACGCTGGTCTAAATTTGGAGATGTGAAAATTCGTATTTCAGAATTCGTAGTTATGGGGTAAGATCGTAGTGAGCGAAAGAATGCTCCATATGGATTAGAGCGGGTCAGAGAAATGAGGAACTCAATCATCTCAGGTCGAAAGTTAGCAAAGAAATTGCAGCGGGTTTCAAATTCAGATGCACCATCATAAAAATACAGTTGAAGAAACTTTGGGTGATCATTTTCAGCCAAGAGATCGGGTAAGAAATGATAAATTTGGCCCTTAAGCACAAAAGTGAACAACCCCTTTGAGTAATCTTTTTTGAAATCACCTCCCAAAGAACTAAACGCAAAGTAATTATTATACGCCCTTGAATGAGCCCTGAAATGGTCACCTAACTCATCCCCCCTCATGAATAGATCTAGAAGCGCAACCGGCATTTCTACTGGAGCCAGCCTAATAGTCCCTTTCTTGCAACAGAACGTTTTACATTCAAATGCAAACTTAAGAGCATCACAGTATACACAGGTAGTAGTCGGCAGTAAAGCCAAGGGTGAGGACAGTAGGTTGCGCATAACTAAACCCTTTGGAAGTCTAATACGCGATCTGGATGGACGCACGGGCTTACTGACAGGCTTGACACGAACAACACCAACACAATCAACCTGCAGCCATGTCCAGAGCACAGAATGCGCCCCACAGAGTGAGACTAAGGATTGTATACAGGGTCAGGTGAACAAAGGGACAACAATGCCAACAAATAAATGAATGACACATTAATTCCCAACTAAAACATCACCTGGGCCAGTCGCAGTGACCTCCGTGTTTCAGCAGCAGCAGCACGAGCCACATTCGCATTAGCAATCTGGAACAAAACCACTTTAACGAAGGGAAGAACCCACTTGCAAAGGCAAAATGCATACAATCAATAGGTGGACCAATCATAAGGACACAAAGCGTACCTGTGCAGTCGTGCGGCGTTGACGGCGCATACGTTTTGCAGAGGGACATCACCAGAAGCCATAACCTAAACTCAGGAAACATACATTCTCAGTAAGATCAACAGATATTAAGCGAAAATAAATATATGTATGCAAACACTTTTCAAGCACTATGCAGAAACAAAACAACACATAAGAAAATCCATGCATCTAGTACACAACATAACACACCAAAGAGGTCTCAGGAACACAAAAATGGCGTACACAGGAGCACGTATAATACAACAGCAACAGACCCACATCTGGACAGCAGGCACATACAAAAAAAAACCTGACAGTGCGAAATTACCTCGTCTGGAGGCAACAAATCCGATGAAACAACAAGAGCACCGGCACCACCAGAGACAAGATTAGCAACTACAACCTAAGGATTGATAGAAATCAGTATAAGGAATATATATCTAGGCAAGGCACAGAGTTACGAGAAATCACTATAAGCAATATACATCTAGGCAAGGGACAAGCATGGAAGGGGGGAATAAGTACAATAGACGACGAACCTGGTCCTTCAGCCCTTCAACAAGAGATAAACGAAGCAAAGCAGCAGCAGCATTAGCAGCAGCAATCTGAAGCACTCATAGATTAATCACATAAAGAACACCCACCAAACAACGAGAGAGACATAATTGTGGGTAAAATAAGGGCAAGTAAAATACCTGTGCATTACTACGGTGTTTCCGGCGTACCTGAGGATTAATAGGAAAAAACTGTAAGGAATATACATCTAGGCGAGGAACAAGGACGGAAAAAAATAATAAGTACAATAGGCGACGCACCTGGACTTGTGGTCCAGAAACAACAGGCAAACGATGCAAAGCAGCAGCAGCATTATCAGCAACAATCTAAAGCACACATAAACGAATCAAATAAAACACACCCACCAAATAACAAGAGAGACACATTCTTGGACAGAACAAGTACAAATAAAATACCTGTGCATTAGTGCGGCGTTTCCGGCGTACGACTGGTAAAGGAAGCACACATGAAACAGGGCCAGGAGACAACGTAGGGCCATCAGAAGGAACAAGACCCACCCCGGACACAATCTGCACACAGAACACCAGGCATGAAGCACAGCCAAAATATGAAGCATTCAACAATAATTCATACATCCAATACACAACATAATACATCACAGACACTTTTGAAACACAGGAACATCACACACATGATCACTCACACAAAAACACCAATACACATACATCCAGACATCAACCACATACAAAAAAAAACACGACAGTGGGAAATTACCTCTTCTAGAGGCAACAAATCCGGGTAAACACCAAGAGCACCGGCACCACCAGAGGCAGCAGAGGCTGGATTAGCAGCTACAACCTGAGGATTAATACAAATAACTGTAAGGAATATACATCTAAGCAGGGAACAAGGACGGAACAAAATAATAAGTACAATAGGCGACGCACCTGGACCTGTGGTCCAGAAACAACAGGCAAACGATGCAAAGCAGCAGCAGCATTATCAGCAACAATCTAAAGAACACATAAACGAATCATATAAAGTACACCCACCAAATTACAAAAGAGACACAGGCATGGGTAAAACAAGTACAAATAAAACACCTGTGCATTAGTGCGGCATTTACGGCGTACGACTGGTAAAGGAAGCACACATGAAATAGGGCTAGGAGACAACGTAGGACCATCAGAAGGAACAAGGCCTATCGCGGACACAACCTGCAAACGAAACAGAAGACACGAAACGCAGCCAGAATATGAACCACTCAACAGGAAATCTCTCAGAGAAACAAGCATATGATCAATTTCAAATCAGCATAATACACCAAACCTGTTCCATCAAGGGAGAAACAAGAGGCCCTTCAGCAAACATAGCAGCGACATTTTCAGCGGGAATCTGAAGCACCCATATAACAGCTCTGAGAAGAGTAAGTCAGAGAGACTCACACAAATGAAGACAGTCAGAGTAACAAACAAACAGCATAGTAGAACGAACCTGTTCCACCGGTTGAACGACAGTAGGCATTCGAGCACCGACAACACCTGTATTGGCGGTGCCAATCTGAAGCACACATATTATGACTATCAGAAAAGAGCATTAGCAAGGACAACAACAAAGCAATACACAGGAATGACCTCGTAAATATAAGACAGGGACAACAGTACGATATGTAAAAGAAAGACTCCAATGGGTACCACATCATGAATAGTTCGTTTATGCGAAACAACAACACCAACCCGGTCAGCAACAACAGAACAAGGCAAACAGCTTCCAACAGCGCAACTCTGAAACAAGTCGGTGAACGATAAGAAACAGAGCACAACAACAAAACACACGCCATAAAATTAAAAAAAATGCACGGCCACAGAAAGAGCTACAATGCCCACAAATAAACGCCTCTAACCTCATCAGACCAGAGAGAGGCATCAGCCGACCGAGACGAACAACCAAAGGCAAAGCTACAACATAACAACAGAGATGAATAACACACGGCAATAAACAACAGAGCCGAGCTCCACAATAATCATGGTAACAGACATAAACTAAATACCTAGAACCAGTCAAATCCAACCTAGCATCACGCTCAACCCCAATCGAACAAGAAGGAGATGAGCCACTACCACTGCCCGCATAGAAGCGCTCCAATGCATCCTCAATACTCCATCCCGAAGCCTGAACAACAAAGGACAACATTTTAAAGAGCAAACAGGAAGAACACAACAAAGATAAACAGGAACAATAACAGTAGCCCAACAAAAGGGAAGCACCTCAAGGAAATACAGGGCAGTAGCAGCAGTGGAACCAATTGCAACACCGAGGAACTCAAAAACCAGACAATGCTGCAAACTCAGGGACGGACCACCCGCCACTGATAACAGACCTAGAAGAAGAGAACACTCGAGGACAAAGTCTGCACCCGCAATACATTCAACACAAGAACGATGGACAAGCACAGCAACGACAGATGAAACCGGAGACGCTAACCACCTGTTGCAAAACAACACACAAGAAATTAGGGGAAAACAGCCTAAACAGACAAAGGAGCAAAAAAACAACAGAGACAACCCCTCCCCAATTCCCACACCCATATCGTACACCCGAAACCTTATACCCCTCTGAAAGCTTGGAGTCATTCTACTCAACAATGCGCGGATTCAGAATTCACTACAATTCGAACCCACCAATCATAAGAACAACAAATCAAAATCAAAACCTCAAACCGTCCAAACCTCAAACCGTCCAATAACCTAATTCTCTATCACAAACCTAATCCACTACAATTCGAACCAACCGATTGTAAGCACAAATCAGAACCTAATTCATTACAATCAAAACCTAACCTAATTATCTACCACAAACCCAATTCACTACAATTCGAACCGATCTCTGTAATCACAAATCAAAACCTAATTCATTACAATCAAAACCCACCGAGCTTAAGAACAAATCGAACCGATCTTCATAACAATTCAACTCCGACGATGACACTCCAAGCCAAAAGAGATGAGAGGAGCAGCAGTCGCATGGAAAGGCGCAACACAGGATGAGAGAAAGGAGAAAGAGGAAGAAGAAGAGGAGAGAAGGTGATATAGTGATGGTGCTGCAGTTATAGACCGTTGATGAGCTCATGGGGCTTAAAATTTTAGCAAAACTCACTATCAACGGCTGGGAGCAAAGAAAGCCTCTACTCATTTATAGTAGTATAGATATAGATTTGAATTAGTTTAAAATTAAATTACATTTTGGCGTTGTTTTAGGGCGAGAAAATACATATTTATATATTTATTTAAATAACTCATTTTTTTAGCTCAAAAAATTATACCAAAAATCATAATTTGTTTACCTACCCATAGATATTAATTTGTATAATTTTAATTTATCGGTTTTGATCTCGATTTGGTTTATAATTATTTCCTTAATTTACTATGCCCTTAATTAAAGATTTATGCAAACCTTTTTTTTTGAAATTTAAATCAAATTTAAAACCTAAAATAAAAGGATTGTAATTTATTAAGATTATTGTGACATGTAAAATTAGATAAATAGGTATTTAAAATTAATAAAAAATAGGGGTATATTTGTAATTGTGTAAGGGGAAATAAATAGTTGTTGGGAATTGGAAAAAGTGAAAAGGGGGTTCATGGATATTTAAGTGGGTTTTGTGAAATGAAATTTGGGGATTGTAGGATGATGTGGAAGTGAGAGAAATGGTAAAAGTAGAGAATTATGGGATTCATGAAGATCACCAATATTCATGCTCTTAGTGACAAGTTGTACTGAAGTCTAGTAAAGTCTAAGCTAGACTATAAATACTTGATGTAAGTCACTGTTACATTCACACACAATCAGGCACGGATCTAGGGGTGGGCTTGGGTTTTCTACAGCCCACCCCAAAATTTTAGAATATAGATATAGATTTAGTGGTATGAGAACGTATTGCTTAATTTCTTCTAGCGGAAGTGGAGTACACGCCTTTTTTTGATAAATTTGTACATGCTAGTTCGATTCGCAGTGGCCGCTCTTTCCATGTGTTTTTAGATTGGGGATAAATGAGAATTATTCTTATCATGTAAAATGAGAACAAGTCTCATCTGTTGATTTTGTGAGATTAAGGGTCTAGATGGGCTGCTATCAACACTCACACTCCTTTGTTTTTTAAAGCTGAAAGGGTACTTTTGTCATTTTACTATTTTTTATTTTATATTTTTCCTTTCAGCCCTAAATTGCTCCTCCTATGAATGGCAACTGATGAACGACGACGACTTCGTGCGATCCCTCTTTCGATCTCGATCTCCCTTTCGATCTCGATCTCCCCTTCGTTCGATCCATACTTCTACTCCAAATTGAAGGCACAATGAATTTAGGTAAGTGGTTACGAAGAACACTTAAGAAGAGTTTAGTTTGGTGGATGATTTGTTGCTCTCAAATTATTCCTAAATTTGTTGTTGTTTATGGTTCTTTGTTGCTTGAGATCATGGAGAAATGTGTTGTACTCTTGGTTTTGGGATTGGAAACAAAATTTTATAGAAACTAGAATTGAAATTTGTATGCTTATTTGATTGCTCACAAAGTGTTTGATAAAATATCTCAATGAGCATGTTTTGCTAATTTGTCTTGGAATATTGTTTTTACTGTTCTAATTAGTGAATATAAAGATAATGTGGAAAAATTGCAAGACCTTTTCATGTATTGATGATGTTTTAGTGTTCAAATTCCCCCTTGTGGATAAAATGAATGTTTGCATATGATGCTTGGTATGCTTTGTTGAATATGATGCTTTTGTGTATATGTCTATGCCTAGTGATCCACATTGACTACTAGGATATTGTTTTGAATAAGAAATTAGTATCCTTGTGACCTTTGTTAGATCACTTCACTTACAATTCATATTTTTATTTTATATGAACCGCATTGTTATTTTCAGTTAACCTTCATGTTTAATATTTTGAACCACAATGACACTATTTGTGAACCAACTGAAAACGGTATTTTGAACATTTTTACTAGATCTCTTCTTTTTCTCCCTTTTTTATTGTAGGTTGTTCATCAAACTCCGGTCAACCTAATTTGTTTAATTCGGATAATGATGATAGTATTGATGGGGTTCAGTTGACGGGTCTTGATAATGATATATGTTAGTGTTGATGGGGTTCCATTGGATGATGCTGATGAAGCTAGTGTGTGTTTCGACAAGCCACAAAATAGCAGTAGAGGTAAAAAAAGAGTACTTGGTAACTAGTGAAAAATCAAAAAATAGCATTGCTTTTGTGTGTGTTTTGCAGGCCATAATCAAACTGTAATAAATATTTCAATTGTAGGATAATAGTGCCCCAAATGAAGAGATTATAGCCCCTTGTTGTTGGTTGGAACCATAAAATTGTTGACTGCCAAATCATATGGGAATTTATAAAGGGGAAGAAAGAGATGGGCTTAATTTGTTAAGAGAATGATTGATTGAAATGGAATTATGAGCTTAATTTTGTCATATATTGTTATTATTTACATGAACTGTATTGTGATTTTCAATGAACCTTATAGTGTAATATTATGAACCATAATAACAATATTTGTGAACCAAAAGAAAAACGGTATTTTTCACATTTTTTTTTGCTCATTATGTGTTCCATGGTTTCTAAATTAGCTAATTTTTCCTTTTTTTATTGTAGGTTGTTCATCAAGTTCCGGTCATCCTAACTTGTCTCATTCGGATAGTAATGCTAGTATTGCTCGTTATGCTTGCGTTTTTTGTCGATCCTATTCAAATCATAATCAGGAAGCTTACCGTGAAATGTTATGTTCGATTCATATATGTACGTAAACTGACCAAAGTGATACATATATATAGTTTAGTCTGATTCATTATGAACCGCATTGTCATTTTCAATGAACCTTACTATGTTATGTTATGAACCACAATGACAATATTTGTGAACCAAAAGAAAAACAGTATTTTGCATGTTTTTATTGTTCATTATGTGTTTCGACCTTGCTTCTAAATTAGCTTAACACATTTAGTGCATTAATTTACATGAACCGCATTATCATTTTTAATGAACCTTGTCGTGTAATGTTAAGAACCATAATGACAATCTTTGTGAACAAATGAACAACTGTATTTTTACACATTTTTATTGCTCATTATGTGCTCCATGTTTCTTCTAAATTAGCTTAATTTTTTTTCCCCTTTTTTTTATTGTAGTTTATGGATAATTGTTATACACCTAACCATATGAAGACATAAACTCTTACAATACCATTTGTGCACTTGAATACATTACACAAATATCATTAACCAAAAAGGCATGAACCAAAAGAAGAAATATCATTAACCAAAAGATATGAAGCAAAATAACTAGTATAACTTAAAAGACACGAAATGTAACATGAATTATTATGAACCCGAGATTACAAAATCATGAACCAAAAGAAGAGTTATAATGAACCAAAAAATATAAACTGTATATAGAATTAGCCAATATGGGATTTGAACCCACATCTATGTGCACATGCACATTGTTCTACCATTTAAGCTAATAGGTTACAACATTACAAATTAGTAGTTCCAAAATACCATTTTTTATTACAAATTTTGGTTGTCAAAGCAGGATAAAGTCTCAGCAAGTTCTTCATATCAAACACATCAAATTCAGACATGACAACTATATCAACAACACACTTTAAACTGGTTTCTTTGATTTCTAAATCTAATATCAACAACACACTTTAAACTGGTTTCTTTGATTTCTAAATCTCATAGTCAATCGTAATCGGTTCTTGAAAGACCTTTAGTGATAGCTAACTAGAGCAGGAGCTTCCTTCAATTCCTTGCCTTGATAGTGGATATCCTGCATTTCACCATTCACCATAACAATGTGCTCAAGCAATAATTAAGCTCCAAGAGAAACATTTTATTAATCAAAATGTATAATTAGAAATAGTTCTCAATTAAGTCCAAAATGTATAATTACGAGATAGCTTATATATTGTATTCTTTCCTACAAATTTAATAGACGTATCATTAGGAAGCTTTAAATTCAGCTTCTCCATATCAAATATAATGATCGTTATTGTGACTAAAATGGTTGAGCAGACCAAATAAGTTGTTATTGGAGATCAACATCACAAATACACTCGTGGTTTGAACTATTTCAAATTTATAGTCCCATTCCGACCATATAATAGTACCTTCTCTGATAATTGTTCATCAGATGTCCCATTTTAATTTTTAATTAATATAGAAAAGGTGGATCAATGATCTTGTTATCTTAATATGAAGACGATATCAAAGTACGGTAAAAATAGGAGCCATAAAACAGAGATAAATCCGAAGCAGGGATGAAGAAATCAAATCGAACAATCGAACCCCTAATAATCAGCAATCTCAATCAAAAACTTCTAATAAGAACCCTAAAAATGACAGCGACAGAATTACCTTCGCACGCGGCGGCGTCTACCGAGCTCGATCGTGTCTTTCTGTTCAATGCAGCGGGAGGCATCGTCGGAGACTTCGAAATGCTAATTGGAAGAGGATTCGTCGGTTGAAATTTGGAGAGAAGCTCATCGGTCAAAATCTGAAGATTGAGATCTGCTGAGCGACCACGAGAGGGAGAAAGAAGGAAGGTGCAAATTAGATCTTTTAGGTTTGGGGGCAATTTCATCTTATAACATTAAAATTAGAATATATATACTCAATATTCCATTTATTAATTCGCCCCTTATATTTCTCTCTTTTAATCTCCACCCTTGATTTATAAAATCCAATGGTTATTCTTTGTTCTCATTTCTCACTATAAACATTATTATCACTAGAACTCCCCTCTAATATGATAAGGGTATAATTGACTTATTATATCATAAAAATGATTTTTATAATTATTTTAAAATATATATATGGAAAGTATAATTTTAAATGAGCTTTATCAAATTAAATCAATATTCATGCCTTATTTTATAAAAGAGTTTCCTATTAATGATAAGGTTATAAGGTTGTGAACTCAATTGAATAAAAGAATTATAAAATAATCTAAGTGGAATAGTAACCTTAAGATAATGAATATTTGAATTTAATAATACTATGTCTTAATTTTTTCGAAAACATATAATACTTGAAATAAAATAAAGGTTTATAAGGAATACTTGGATATTACAATTTAAAGATAATAATAAGGAATATTATTATGTTATCACCTCCACATAAATTATTAGGTCGAATGACCGAAACCCACCCTTATAATATGCCATATTGCTCTAAACCACCCTTTTAATATCAATTTACCGAAAACCACCCTAATAAGGGCTTCCGTTAATAAATGACCACCCGCCCCCAACTCCCGTCAAAAAATCCGTCAGTGTTGTATGCACATGCCCCATTATTAATTTTTAATGTGAAATAAAAGTACAAAAAAAAGGAAATGGACCAAAAAAATGAATCTCAAGATCAAACCCTAAAATTGGAGTTCAAAGAAAATGAATCTCAAGATCAAACCCAAAAATTCAATGATTGGTGCACTTAACCCTAAACAAAGGCCAGATTTGGGAATAGAGGGAGTTGACGGCGAACCAGTAGCAACCCAAACTGCACAAAGACAAGCCAAATCTGGATTGGGGCAAAGTGAGCCCGTGATTTTGATGATCGAAGTTGAAGATCCGACTTCATTAATGTTGTCCCCGGCAAGGTCACCGGTGGCAATGAAGTCATTCGAGTTCAAAGAAAGGGTTAAATCGTGTTGGAATTTTGCTTGGTAGACGTCGAGGCTGTCACTTGGGTTTAGTGAACCCTAAAAGTTTTAGTGGCTAATTGATTCAAATCTCCATAGTATTGAGAAATTTAATGCTCGAATCTTTTTGCATACGGATTGAATTTGGGTTTTTTGAGATTAATTCATATTTTTGTGGTGGGTTTTGACAACTGATTTTGTCTTATATGTGTGATTGGGTATTGGTGTTCGTGGCATTTGTTGAATGGTGGTGGTCAAGGTTGTTTCTTGTCGGCGAGCATGGCTGATACGTGGTGTAGCAGATGGAAGAGGAAGACATGAGAAGTTGCAGGTAGAAGACGCAGAAAGAGGATTGAGGAAGAAGACGATAGATTTTTTTTTGTGCAATAATTAGTTTTAATTAATTAGGTATATTTATAATAATATAATATAATGAAAAATAAAGGGTGGATTTGTAATTTCATACTTTAGACGGATTTTTTTGACGGGAGTTGGAGACGGGTGGTCATTTGTTAACGGAAGCCGTTATGAGGGTGGTTTTCGGTAAATTGATATTAAAAGGGTGGTTTAGAGCAATATGGCTTTTATAAGGGTGGTTTTCGGTCGTTCGGCCAAATTATTATTATAATAATTTAGTACAAATTCTCTTATAAAAGGAATATAAGAGACTTTTACAACTTTAGAAGAATTAAAGAAGATTCTTATTAAAGTTTGTTCGTACATCTCCTGTCGATATGTCAATTTCTGTCCCGACTAAAGGCGACATTTCTCGTTCATTCGTTCATATACAATCGCTAAGCTAAGGCAAGCGGAATTTGTCCTTGTAGCCTTGATAATTCGTTTCGTGAAATTCCTCGAAGTTGGGAACAACTTGTTTGCAAATAATAAACGAATCTAGGATTATCGATTGTTAGAAATAATGACCCAATTGTTATCGTTATTAGCTATTTAATATTCGATAGGACTATTACGCTAGTCTTGTTTGTGACCTTGCTTGTTTAAGATCTCTTTTCGAGATCGGTTTGGATGAAATAGTGAGGGTGCGGGACTAACTCGACACCTCTATATAACCTACTAAGTCGTATGGCACCATGCCTAAATTTCGCGACTTTACGGATCATGATCTATGTCTGCTCCTGCTAGGAGGAGGGACAAGTGCACCCTAGCTAATTGCCCGGAACTTCTTTCCACTAAGTGGACCCAGGCCCTTTCATGGCCCCCACACTCTTAAAAATCATTAACGTAAGTGAAAGTTTTCATCACAATACAAGATAAGTGCCAAAACACAATTAAAAGAAACCAAAACCGGGTCGGAGTAGTACAATGTGGAAAGACCGCCTGGCTCCCGGTTCTTGAAAAGATCGTCTTTCCAATCTGAATGCTTATTCGGGCTTGTCTAAGGTGGGCGGGTACTTAAGCGCCTTCGGGCCAACTCCCCTATCTGGAGCACCGAATAAGATGAGGTTGGTTGAGGTCTGACAAGGGCGCGGGAGGTTTTCAAAACTAGTATGAATTAATAACGCTCCCAACATACTTTCTACTCTAAGAAGTCTACAATCTCTTAGTTCTTCTCTCGATTATCGAGTTATCTCATCTCGAGATATACTCGGTTTCGTTCCAGTAAAGCTCCACATAAAGTTCCATATCTAAAAACACATTCCGATAATACCTCTCGAATACTAAATTACCATAATACCCTTGAAAATTTCCATTCTCACTTGCTTAGTCTCCTTAGACTAATTCCACTTTTCCGCATGTTTGCTTGGCATTTTTCGCCCTTCGTGACTTATGCCAGACTCTATGGATCCCAGCAAGGCGTAGACGAAGTCACTCAAGGAAGGAAGGGCCGGACTCTCCAAGATGTACTTCTCTTTTATTTTGCTTAACTTAATCACATGTTGTAAGAACAATTATTTGATTTCCGTTGTTAAACCATCTTTATATTTTGTTGGTTAATGTTCTACGAACAAAGTCTCATTCGTGAGCACCTTTTTAATATATGTAACGTTTATGTCAATTTCCGCATTTTTCCTAAGTTTTAATATCATTTAAAAGCCTAGGGTGACTTTGGGCGGTAAAGTCCGAGGTCACTGGTGGTAATACCCAATGTTGCAAAATAGGGGTGTTACAAATATGGTATCAGAGCCGAACGCTTTGTTTTCAAAACCGAAAACTTTCAAAACCGGAAATTTTCAAAACCCGAGAACTTTTAAATCTAAGTTTTAATTCCGCAAACCCAAACTTATATTCTTAAGACTTTCCTTTCTACCTTCTAAAAACCTAAGTAATAAAAATGTTTCAACTCTTTAAAATTAGTCATCTTAGTTAAAATCTCCCTTTAAACTTAACTCTTATCTTAGGAACTTATACAAGTTAAAGAAATATTTATTTGGAACATGTTCAAAGAATTTCGAAAAGAAATTCGAGACCTTTTCAATAGGACCAAGAAAATGAAAAGACTTAACTTAATTATTTTATTTCTAAACTTGACAATCAAGAATGCCTTAACTTCCTTCAAAGTGTCTTCACTTTATAGAATCTAGGATATTCTATATTAAAGCTTCCTTTCTTTCCTATTTCCAAAGATCATGGTAGAGACTCGCCAAACCACCCGTCTCCGAAACCATTTCCAAGAAGCCCTTCAAGCTTTGGAAGCTCAAAACCCCTATTGGTCATACGAGAACGCTGAGGACGACCCTTTCTAAGAGCCCGAGGAGGCAATTCCCACGGAAGATGAGGAGGAGGATCCCGAAGAGGATCCCAAGCTCAATGACGAGGCACCACCACAGGGAGTCAACGAGCCAGTGGAACCTCCACCATCTCCAGTATACGAACCCAAGGAATACCCTTCGGAGGATGAGGAGATGGTACCGAACTATGAGCCAGAAGACTAACCCGTTGACCGGAACGGAGGGATGGTGCCCGAGTACCAACCCGAAGAGTCTGACCCTGAGGAGGGAGAGGAGGAACTTCCCAACCTCAACCCCGATAACTACTACATGAACGAAGGGGAAGAAGAAGGAGAATTCGATCCAGACATCAATATAGTGGAGGGAGATGAGGCGGAATGGGCCGCACAAGACGAATGGGACGCATGGCATCAACAGAACCAACAATATGAGGAGTTTGAGGAAGATGATTTCAACGGGGAAGTCATCGAACCCGTAGCACCACACCCTGACCCCGAGGATGGAGGTTGTCTCACCTCCGAGAATGCCCGAACCTGAAGGGCCCTTGCCCTTAACATACTTTTGGGGTCGTGAAGATAAGGAGCTTCTTCAACGACTTCGCCTCGGGCCCTCCAACACTAACCGCTCAGAGGAAAGGTTCCCAGGTACTCAGCCTTGGGGCCCCACCGGTCAACCCACGCTCTACCAGAGGGCAAGCCAAGCACCCATGCATTGTCAGATGGAGGTCATTTCCAACTGGATACAAGCAGAGTCCTCCTTAAACCGAGCACGCCAACCTTTGGTGAACGCTCCTCCACCCCCCGGTGCTCGACCCTCCCGTACCCGCAACCTAAACTATGACCTACTGCAGAGCCACAAAGAGGTCTGGATCGACGAGTCCATGGCCGAACAGGATGAAAGGATCCAACACCGAATCTGCCTCGCAGAGCTCCAGGTTCGCGACACACGTCGCAGCAGGCCAACCTTCTCCTCAACAACGAGAGCGAGATTATTGACGAGAACCTCTTTGACGAGGGTTTTCTCGATGAATACACTTACCCCGATCGTTCCTAGATTGTCTTAAGTTGTACTTTTCATTTTAAAGAAGTGAGCTTAGTCCACTTCTCTGGACTTTCGTTTTGTCTTTGAAAAGTCGAGTTGGCTTTATTTCTTTCCATCCTTTGGTATAATGGCTTGATTATATAAAGCTTTTTGTAATCCGTTCTATAAAAGTTCTAATAAAATTTCCCTTCTTCTGTGAAACTTGCGCGTTAATTCTTGTCTATACTTATGAATTAACAAAAGACCCAACTTTACTTAAATCATTCAGATGGTAGTCACTACACGTGGAACAAGTCAAAGGAATCATGCCAACCCAGCTGGTACATAATGAAAGTCACTCCGAGATCCAAGGTCTACCCCCAGCTAACCAACCTCCAACACATGTCCCTCCAATCGTACTCAATAAGGGCGTTATGGAAGCTCTCCAAACAATGGTTCAACAGATCGTACAACAGGCCATCCCTGCCGCAATACCGAACCCATCAAACGCAGAAATTCTAGAGGAAGGGCAAGGTGAAGCCCAAGGAGCTGAGGTCATTCCCGAGAAACAGAAGGAATTCAACTTCGCGAAGGCAATCAAAGCCTTCAATGCCATGAAGCCGGACTCTTATGACGGGACAAGCGACCCTTCCGAAGTCAAATACTGGTTCTCCCATGTGGAGAGACTCTCAAGGAATGTGCACTACTCGGAAGCTGACAAGGTGCACATGGTTGTGTTACGGCTTAAGGAGGAAGCCGGTGAATGGTGGGAGAGCTCTAGTTTGGCTACTCGCCCCGACCTGAGCTGGGCAATGTTCAAGGATAAAATGATGAACCGTTTCTTCTCCGAGGATATGAAAGACGAGAAGCTTGATGAACTTCACTCCCCGAAAGTCCATGGATTGAGTGTGCTTGAGCGAGCCAAGAAGTTTAACCATCTACTACAATACGATGAGGACGAGATCACAACCGAGCAGCAAAAGATCAAGCGTTTCCACCGTTGGATGAGCGACACCATCAAACCTTGGATGGTGAATCGCCATTTCAAAACCTTGGAAGAATACGTGGATGCAGCCTATAGGATGGAAACAACGCTTAAGCGATCCGAGCGTAGAAAGAATGGTGAAGGGAAGCCTCACCACTCAAACCAAAGTGGGTTCAAAAGGTCGGCCTCTCCACAAGGATCACACTGGTCCAAGAAAAGTAAGAACAAGGCTATGTCAGTTGGGCCAAAATCCTTCCAAAGCTCGGAATCAAAGAAAGGTCCCGTGATTTGCCACAATTGTGGAGAAATTGGGCACATCAACCGAAACTGTACTAAGGACCCTCGTAAGTGCTATAATTGTGGGAGGAACGGACATCTTCGCCAATTCTGTAGGCAACCGGGAAACAAGTTAGTCCAGGCCCGATCAAACACGATCTCACAGCATCCTCAGGCATCTAACAGAACAACGGGAACTGCATCGGTCCAATCTACAGCTCACAACAAAGGGAAAGGACCAATGCATCCCAGGGTCAAGGACAACGACTTTATGAGATGCGGGCCACCGACAAGCCGGAGGCGCCTATTTGTCAAGGTACCTTTCGTATCCTCTCTAAAGATGTTTTCTTACTCTTCAATTCCGGTGCTTCGTATTCCTTCATATCCGAAAAATGTGTAGAACTCCTAGAGATAGATAGCCTAGAAGAATGTGAACTGTTTGTTGTGAACCTTCCAAACGATGAAATAATAATAGGGGCAAAACAATTAAGTAGCTTTCCTTTAAGAATTCAAGGAGGAAGTTTCAAAGCCAACTTGATATGCATTCCAATGGACCCGTACGACATCATTCTCGAAAGAGATTGGTTGTCTCTTCATGGAACGATAATCGATTTCTACACCCGAACCGTAACCATCAACTCAGGAGGGAAACACCTTTGCAAGTTCAAGGGAAAACGAGAAGAAGAAAATGGCAAGGTGATCAACACCATGAAGGTCGGGAAGCTACTACGACAAGGTTGTGTTGGGTACTTTTGCTACCTCAAACAAATGGAGAAAAAGGTCGTGGATATTCAAGATATTCCTATAGCCAGAGAATTTCCCGACGTCTTCCCAGAAGAGCTACCAAGATTATCTCCTCGATGAGAAGTCGAATTCTCAGTTAGTCTTGAGCCAGGGACTGCGCCGATCTCCAAGGCACCCTATACGATGGCTCCGATAGAGATGAAAGAACTCAAAAGTCAACTCAAAGAGCTGCTAGAGAAGGGTTTCATCCGACCGAGCGCCTCGCCCTGGGGAGCACCTGTGCTAATCGTGAAGAAGAAAGATGGGACTTTCCGCCTATGCATCGACTCCATCAAGAACAAATATCCTCTGCCAAGGATAGATGACCTCATAGACCAGCTTCGAGGTGCTAAGGTGTTTTCAAAGATCGACCTAAGATCCGGGTATCACCAACTCAGGATCCGCGAGGAGGATATACCAAAGACGACTTTATGAACTCGCTATTGCCACTACGAGTTTGTAGTGATGCCATTTAGGTTGACAAATGCACATGTGGTATTCATGGATTTGATGCACCGATGTTTCCATGAGTACCTCGACAAGTTTGTGATCGTCTTCATCGACGACATCCTAATCTACTCCGGAAATCAGGCTGATCACGAAGAGCATCTCCGAACCGTATTGCAGATTCTAAGGCACAACCAATTGTATGCCAAACTGTCAAATGTGACCTATGGCTTAGGCAAGTCGCCTTCCTAGGTCACGTCATCAACCAGAACAAAGTAATGGTGGACCCAAAGAAGATTGAAGTAGTCTTAGAATGGAAGCAACCGCGAAATGTGAAATAAATTCGCAACTTCCTAGGACTCGCAAGGTACTACCGAAGGTTTGTCGAGGGATTCTCCAAGATCGCCTTACCAATGACAAAGCTGCTCCGAAAGACCCACAAGAAGTTTGTGTGGGATGAGAAGTGTGAAGAGAGCTTACAAGAACTCAAGAAGCGTCTCACAAGTGCACCAGTACTGACTCTGCCAGATGGACAGGAAGGATATGTGGTGTATAGTGATGCCTCCAAGCAAGGCATGGGATGTGTACTAATGCAGAATGGAAAGATAATCGCTTATGCATCCCGGCAACTCAAGGTCTACGAAGTGAATTATCTTACGCACGACCTCGAGCTAGCAATTGTGGTGTTTGCCTAGAAGATTTGGCGACATTACTTGTACGGGGTAAAATGTCAGATTTTCACCGACCACAAGAGTCTAAAGTATGTAATCACGCAAAAGGAATTGAACATGAGGCAAAGGAGATGGCTGGAACTACTCAAGGACTACGACATCGAGTTGCTCTACCATCCGGGCAAAGCTAACGTCGTGGTCGATGCTCTCAGTCGTAAGACACAACAAGAGGGCTTAGTCGCAATGCTAACAGTTCAGCCAAAACTACAACAAGAGCTGATAAGAGAAGGCATTGAGGTCTAGTTTGGAAGACAACAAGGTTGCCTAAACACCTTGGAAATCCATTCCGATTTGTTAGCCAAAATCATAGAGAAGCAAGTTGTCAGTGGTGAAGTACAAGAAGGCAAGGCACCGGGGTTCGTCATTCAGGATGACGGATCCCTTTGGTGTCAAAACCGGATTTGTGTGCCAGCCGTGGAAGAGCTTCGAAAGATCATCTTGAAGGAAGCCCACGCAACTGCCTATTCCATACAACCAGGAGCAAGTAAGATATACAAAGGTGTACGAAGGAGTTTCTGGTGGCCAAACATGAAACAAGAGGTCGCAGAATTCATCTCTAAGTGCTTAGTTTGCCAAAAGTTGAAGATTGAGCACAGAAGACCTGGATGGAAATTGCAATCACTCCCCGTGCCGAAATGGAAGTGGGAGGATATCGCAATGGACTTTGTGACCGACCTACCCAAAACTCAGAAGCAGAAAGACGCTATTTGGGTTATCGTCGATCGACTCACCAAGAGCGCTCACTTCATTGCCATTCAGAAGAAGTGGAGGGCTCTAAAGCTAGCAGCAGTCTTCATCAAGGAAATAGTCCGCCTCCATGGTACTCCAAAGACCATCATTTTCGACCGAGACGGTCGTTACATGGCAAATTCAGGAAAGAATTGCATAAGGCCATGGGCACAGAACTGATGTTTAGCATAGCATTCCATCCTCAAACCGATGGTCAGTTTGAAAGAACTATTCAAACTCTTGAGGACATGCTTCGAGCCTGTGTACTGGATCACACAACAAGTTGGGATGTCAGTTTGAGCTTAGTGGATTTCACCTACAATAACAGCTGGCACTCCACTATCAAGATGGCTCCCTTCCAGGTCTTGTACGGCTGTAAATGTCGGTCTCCGATCTATTAGGACGACAATGCTGATAAGATACTTCTTGAACCAGAGTTAGTTGAGAGAACCGCCACAGAAGTTGCTTTAATCCGTCAAAGGATGCTAACTGCTAAGAGTCGACAGAAAATCATATGCAGATTTGAAGAGGCGAGATATCGAGTTCGTAGTGGGAGACAAGGTTTTCGTCAAAGTATCTCCTTTGAAGGGCGTTTTCCGCTTCGGAAAGTGAGGAAAGCTAAATCCTCGTTACATAGGACCCTTCGAGATTCTAGAAAGGGTTGGCAATCTAGCTTATCGTGTAGCCTTGCCACACCCAGCTCACCCTATTCATAACGTCTTCCACGTGTCACTCCTAAGGAAATATGTGCCCGATGAATCCCACGTAATCAACTTCGATGACGTGGAAATCCAGTCGGATGCAGTTATTAGGAGAGACCGCTTAGAATAGTAGAGCGCTGAGTAAAACATCTACGCAACAAAGAAGTACCTCTAGTTCGGGTACTTTGGTCCAAAGATGGTAAAGGAGGGACGACATGGGAAACTTGGGAAACCAAGCAAGATATGTAGAGACGTTTTTCCCAATTAATGTCACCCTAAGTATAGTTCGTAATATCCTTTAAGGGGGTACTAGACCCCTCGTTGTGTTCTCACAGTTGTGAGTGTTGTAGCTATCTTTCTCATCTACCTTTGTACCGCTCTACGTTTTTCCTAGTTTCGGGGACGAAACTAATTTAAGGTGGTACTATTGTAATATCCGCAATGTTTCAAGGTTTATTAAACCAATATATTAAATAAATAATCCTTTTTCCTAAGTAAAAAGAGAGCTTAAATATTTTATTTAAATAAAATTAATTAAGAACATATTATGGAGGATTATTAAAGTGGTAAAACTCTCAAAATAAAAATAGATTAATATAACTTTCGGATTTATTTAATAATGGGCTATTACAAGGCTAGCAAAAATACAAGGAAAAACCAATAAAAAGAGTCAAGAGTCGGGCCTCTAACCCGAGACCTCTTGCATCTCGCACATAACACACACACTCCAACCCGCTATGCCATTGTATGTTGATTACTCATAATAAAACTCTTTTAATTATAAACACTCATAATTCTTCTTCTTCTTCAAAGAGTCAGATTTGTGCCTGACAGATTTGACGATAGTCCAGTGCATGTGATTTTTGCCTTTCACTCTTCTCAATTGCTTCTAAGACCATCCAAAGATAGCATCACCCATGGTCATCATTCAAGTAGAACACCCTCCACCTATCATCATCAACCTTCCTCTCTTCCATAGGTCCAATTCCATTGTAGAGGATCACTAGAGCTCTCATGTTTGCCTATTTAAAGGTTGAAAAACTCAATTAAACCTCACACAAACTCTCTCTTCTCTCTTCCTAGCACTTTGCTATTCACAATTGTCAAAATTCATCCCCAAAAACATTAGTTTTACTTGCTGATTTTTCCATTGAAACACCATCAAAACCCCTCCAAACCACCACCAAGCCGCCGCCACCCCACCTCCGGACGATCGCCGGCCCACCCGAGCACCGTCGGAGCCCCGCCGAAGCCTCGTCGCCCCTGCAGGGGTACGCTGCCCCCTCCCTTACACTTCTCCATGGGTTCTGTTTTCAACAGAACGATAATCTGTAAAAGAAGGTCCAACCTAATTTCAATTACTAATTTATTTTTTTATTTGTGTCTTCCATGAAAAATAAATAATAGCATTTAAATAATTGATTCTAGAAGCGTATCAAATTATGTGAGGCATAAAATCTAGGTCGTTAGAACAAGAAATCAAAGATATTATTTTTCCTTGTACATAAACAAATTTAATATTATGCATGTTATCTATATCATAAACTATATTTTTATGACATGAGTATTCTTAAAAAAATAATGGAGCTTATCATCTCTATATTTATATATACATGGATAATGAGTTATATTTTAAGTATACTATATTTAGTTATTCCACGTAATATTTGGAAACTACTATATAAGGGAAATACTAGCATAAACGTAGTTTAATATAATATCTTAATATCTTTTATATCATTAGAAAAGTTGCGTGTCTTAAAAAGGAGTTATCATAATAAGAGGAAAGTATAATAATAATGTTATACTAGACTTAAAGATATTTTTATGATCAAGTTATGGGATAAAAGAAGATTTTGATAAAGAAAGATAAAAGTTATAATATGATAAGGGTATAATTGACTTATTATATCATAAGAATGATTTTTATAATTATTTTAAAATATATATATGGAAAGTATAATTTTAAATGAGCTCTATCAAATTAAATCAATTTGCATGCCTTATATTATAAAAGATTTTCCTATCAATGATAAGGTTATAAGGTTGTGATCTTAATTGAATAAAAGAATTATAAAATAATCTAAGTGGAATAGTAACCTTAAGATAATGAATATTTGAATTTAATAACACTATGTCTTAATTTTTTCGAAAACATATAATACTTGAAATAAAATAAAGGTTTATAAGGAATACTTGGATATTACAATTTAAAGATAATAATAAGGAATATTATTATGTTATCACCTACACCTAAATTATTATTATAATAATTTAGTACAAATTCTCTTATAAAAGGAATATAAGAGGATTTTAAAACTTTAGAAAAATTAAAGAAAATTCTTATTAAAGTTTGTTCATACCTCTCGTGTCGATAGGTCAAGTTCCGTCCCCACTAAAGGCGACATTTCTCGTTCATTCATTCGTATACAATCGCTAAGTTAAGGCAAGTGGAATTTCTCCTTGTAGCCTTGATAATTCGTTTCGTGAAATTCCTCGATGTTGGGAACAACATGTTTGCTAATAATAAACGAATCTATGATTATCGATTATTAGAAATAATGACCCAATTGTTATCGTTATTAGCTATTTAATATTTGATAGGACTATTACGCTAGTCTTGTTTGTGACCTTGCTTGTTTAAGATCTCTTTTCGAGATCGGTTTGGATGAAATAGTGAGGGGTGCGGGATTAACTCGACACCTCTATATAACCTACTAAGTCGTATGGAATCATGCCTAAATTCCGCGACTTTACGGATCATGATCTATGTCTGCTCCTGCTCGAAAGAGGGACGAGTGCACCCTAGCTAAGTGCCCGGAACTTCGTTCCAGTAAGTGGACCCGGGCCCTTTCATGCCCCCCCCCCCCCACACTCTTAAAAATCATTAACGTAAGTGAAAGTTTTCATCACAATACAAGATAAGTGCCAAAGCACAATTAAAAGAAACCAAAACCGGGTCGGAGTAGTACAACGTGGAAAGACCGCCTGGCTCCCGGTTCTTGAAAAGATCGCCTTTCCAATCTGAATGCTTATTCGGGCTTGTCTAAGGTGGGTGGGTACTTAAGCGCCTTCGGGCCAACTCCCCTATCTGGAGCACCGAATAAGATGAGGTTGGTTGAGGTCCGACAAGGGCGCGGGAGGTTTTCAAAACTGGTATGAATTAATAACGTTCCCAACATACTAGGATCATGGCTGGTTTAAGGGCTGGTTCAGTTTTGATTCACCCCAAAAAAGACAACACAATAATGACACCGAAATGAAAGGTTGATTCAAGGGGTTTTTGAGACTTTTTCATTTGAGGATTGAATGAGAAACCCTTGGACTGTCTTCTTGAACCTAGGGACGAAATTTATTGGCTGAAAACAAAGGTACACGTTCATACAACTCAGCCACACAACAATACAAGACAACAAAAGGAAAACAACCCCAATCTAAGGCAATGCAAGCAAATCAACAAAGGCAATCAAGGGTGACTTCTAAGAGCACTTGCACCCCTAATTGCTCAATCAAAGGTCAAATAAAGTAGTACCTTGCATAGATTTGATACCACATGATGGGTCTTGTTGATGAAGATGGTGCAAGGCAATCCGAGGATGACCCGAGCAATTTCTTTAACAAAAGGTGGAACTCGGTGGATGAACTTCTCCTGGGATCACAAGGGCGTATCTCCCTCGTTCGGACTCAGAATTGGGTGATTCCAAATCCGAGAGTTAGATCTATGAGTCTAGTTGAACTCCTAAAAATTTCATATCAATATTTGTTGTGGATCGAAAGTTTTGACAGTTTTACTAAGGTGTCGCAGAATCCATCAGGATGGAATTTCGACTTGTGTTTCGGATTGGATATGATCAAGAGATTCAAGGATATTACTCACCTCAAATCTAATGAACTAAGAGTGAGAATCCCTTGGATATGACTAACCAATGGATTAAACTTCAAGCCTTGATTGATGTGACTCACAATCAAGAAGAAAACCTAGATTGAATGTAGACAACTAAGGAGCCATGGCTTGGAATGTTTGGCTTCAATCTTGTCTAAAGATCGAGAAAAGGAGCCTTCTAACCCTTTTAACACCCCATATAGGCATATAACCCCAATCTCCTACAAATAAGGAGTTTTTTAAAAATGAAACAAGGTTTCCAAATGCTCAGAAAATACCATTACAACTGATAAAACAACAACACACACGTGGCCTTCAAAATAAGCACAAATCGAGCATCACGGCGCAGCCGAAGCAATGGCCACCAAAAGGGACCATGCTTCACTTGGACTTTTCCTTGGCGCTCCATAGGTCAAAAGGAAAACTTTAAGGTCTTCTTGTATGGCACGAGCTTTGGCCCGAGTAATTCGACCTAAAAATGGAAGAGCATCGGACTTGACCCATGGCGCCGCGACGATAGCACCAAAAGGAAGCTATTGGCACTTGTCGCAAGCTCCACTTGCTCATGGCCCATGTAATGCTCATCTTGGTCTTGTTCATGATGTGATAGAATCACATCATTAATACTAATTAAATTATTTAATAATTGAAAAATATGTATCGATTTCGACAATCCAAGTCGTGGACCGAAAAGGCCCGCACTCACCGTTGGATTTATCGACGTCCCAGCCAGTCCTACCAGAAAATCCGCCACCCCACCGCCTTTACCACCAGTAGACCTAGCCTAGACCATTCCACTGCTTGCTGCTTTGCCCGTCCCTGTAGCCACCACTGCTCTGCCAATCTGAGTAGAAGCCTTCGACACACCCTTATTACTCAAAATTGGCGGTCCGATCAGGTAGCCGCCAACCCACCTACATTACCGCATCTAGGTTTTCCTCTTTATTACCTTGGCCTTTTTCGGCTCATCGAAATGAAGTTGATGGGGGAATTTTTTTCTGAAATACGCTCACTGGAAAATTTATTTCTATATATAGGCTTGACTAAAAACAATTTCCAAGCATAGGTTGGATAGAGAGGTCGGGAGTGAAGTCGCTCGATGAGATGGAGTTTTTCAATTTGGATATGTTTGCTTGTATAGCGACTTAGGGTTTTTTTTTAATTTTACTTTGAACCGAGTGATCTACATGAGTATTATGTATGTAATTATTTTTAACGAAAAAATTAATCGATTTTTCCATTGTCATTCTTCTATTGTTTCTTCCTTGGTCCCTTCTAATTATAAGGGTTTATATTTATCTTTGCTTCTTTTCCTCTTTTTCTACTTAATCTTTTTTCTTTTTATTAAAAAACAAAGTTTTTTATGAATTTCGGATATTGAAATATTAGAGGCATTCGCGGACCTAGTTTATGGGAAGAAATTGGGTTTTTAAGAAAATTAAATAAATTAAACTTTTTATGTTTAGCAGAAACAAAAACTGAAAGTGATCCTAATCTCTCTATAATTCGCAAAGTAGGTTTTCAACTGGTTATCTCTTGTCCTTCGGTGGGCATCAAAGGGGGCCTTTGGCTTCTTATTTGTGAAAATTCGGAAACCCGAAATTGTGTTCTCCTACATCAATCTTCTAATCTTATTATTATGCAATACTCTTACCTTAACCAATCAATTTTGATAATTTTTGTTTATGCCCCGACCCGTGAAGATCAGAAGCTTATGTTTTGGAACTTTCTTGCAACGACAATCTCTCGGTTTCAATTACCTTTCTTTTTAATAGGTGATCTAAATGAAATTTCTTCTTGCAGTGATAAATTAGGAGGTTGTCCTCCTTACCTAGTAGATTTAATCGTCTTCTCAATTTTAACAATCAATTTGGTCTAGTTGACTCTCAAACTTTGGGATTTTCTTTTACTTGGCGAAAGCGTTCTGTGGCTCTTGATAATATTTTTGAAAAACTGTTTCGTGTTCTATGTCATTAGTCTTTAACTCATTTGTTCCCATCTCTTTTATTTCACCATCATCCTTTTACTACCTTTGACCACTGTCTTATAACCTTTTCTTTGGGAAAGAGTAAGTCTAATAAAAAAAATACCTTTTCACTTTGAAAATGCTTTGATATTAGTTCCTTCTTTTCACCCCTTAGTTAAAAAAGTATGGAGTTATCATATGTTTGGTTTGGTTCCTTTATGTTCCGTCTATCTATGAAATTAAACCTCTTAAAAATATGCAAAAGTTTGGTCTAAACATCATATTAATAATAAATTTGAACTTCTACCAAAAATAAAATAATAATTTTGAACAATTAAAAATATTTGAACAACAACTTATGACTCTTCAATCTGATTTGTTAGTTAATCCTTCTAATACAACTATTATTTCCCGTCTTCAGATATTTAAATAAATACAATCCTCTTTTAGACTTTCAACATATCTTTTGGAAACAACGAGTAAAGATTACTCTCTTACAAAATATGTATCGAAATACAAAATATTTTCAATTGGTTTCTAAAATTCGATCATATAAACAAAGAATTCAATACTTCCTGACCCATGACGGTTTAGTAATCTTTGATCATGAGTTGATGTCTAAAAATATAACATTGGAAATGGCACACCGGTTTTTGTGAAATCCATCTTGCTCTATAAATGAATCGGACTTAAATATTATTCCTGATTTAGTTTTAGACTCTAATAATGTAATATATATCTATATATAAAAGACGCAAGGAATAAAGTCACCACGTTGCGCCACCTATGATTTTCCTACATGTCATTCCCACATTAAGCCACCTAGGATTTTGCCACATATGATTTTGTATTTTGGCAATTTATTTCTGTTGACATTATTTTATGATAATATAAAAATAAGATAAATTAATTTAGGAAAGATTTTATCTAAAATAATGGTTTTCTAAATATTTTATATGATAATTTATTTAACTTAAAAAGATTCTATCTAAGATCTTATCATGTGCCACCTAGGAAATTTTCAAACATGTTTTTTTACCAAATTATAAACTACATATCATATAAGATCTTATCATGTGTCATCTAGGATTTTTCATACATATTATTCCCACATTAAACCATCTAGGAATTTTCCATATAGAATTTTGTATTTTTGGCAAGTTACATATGTTAAAAAGATTTTATTTAATGTAAAATAAACTAAAGGAATATTTAATATTAATGCTAAATATTTGTTATTATAATTTATATATAATCTATTACTAATAACTAGAGTTGTCAAAAGCTGACCCGACCCGAAAAACCGACCCGAACCGCCCGAAAATTTTAGGGTCAAGACCCGAAAATTTGAACCCGAAACCCAAAATAAACCGAACCCGATAAACCCGAAACCCGTTGGGTTCAAACCCGAAACTCGTTGGGTTGACCCGATTTGTTATATTTTTTGAATATATATATTATATTTTGAAAATTATAATATATTTTATTATTAAAATATATAAAAATAATAGATTATTATTAAATACCATTTTTTAAATAAAATAATATTTCAATAATTGTAAAAAATTCGATTTTCTTGACCTGTTGGACCGACCCGACCCGCCCGAAAACCCGAAATGACTCGACCCGATTTGACCGGTGACCCATTACGACCCGAACCCGACACAACCCGAACCCGAAATAACCGGACCCGAACCCGACCTGACCGACCCGTTTGACAGCTCTACTAATAACTAAAGTGGTAGCAATTTATGCCACCAAGTTGCGCCACATCACCCCTTTATTAAAATATTATTTTTTAATTAGTTAATTAGAATATAAAAATACTAACAAAAAGTCCTTTTGATTTATTTAAATCTATCTTTAAAATCAAATAAATTCTTATTTATTTGATTTTAAAGATAGACTTAAATAATTAATTTAGACTGGAATATAATAAATAAGAATTTATTTTATTTTAAAAAAATGATTTTTTGTTAGTATTTTAAAGATAGATTCTTATTGCACATGAAATTTTCCATTCTTTCCATAAAAAGAAAAAAAGGAAAAAAGGGTTGGATGACTTTGAAACTAGACATGGAAAAAACTTATGATAAATTAGACTGGAATTTTATTAAATTAATTCTCCTAAAATTTGGATTTCATGAAAAATGGGTTCGACTAGTAATGTCATGTATCACAACTTCCTCTTCTTCGGTGCTTGTTAATAATGAGCCCGGGATGAGTTTTCCCCTCAATGTGATATTAGACAGGGAGATCCGATTGCTCCTTTTATTTTCAATATTGCAATGGAATATCTTGCTCGAACCCTTCAACTTCAATCTACTATGGACTCCAAATTTGTGGGTATTCAATTAGTTAAGAATGGTATTTGCTTGCCATTTTTCAATTTTGTTGATGATACAATTATTTTTGCAAATGCTTCACATGATAATATGAACTATATCAAAAATTTCTTAGACAATTTTACAAGGATTTCGGGTCTTTCAATTAATTATCATAAGAGTAGTTTCCAGGTTTCGGAAAATATTTCTCAAGTTTCAGCCGTCTCTCTCGCTAATGTTTTAAATATCCAAATCACAACGTCAATGGAAAAGTATTTGGGCATCCCTATTCTCAAAGGTAGGGTTCAAAATTCAGTTTTTTGGATTCAATCACTAAACTTAAGAAACAGTTATCTCAATGGAAAGCAAATTCTATTTCTCATGCAGGTAGAGCGGTTTTAATCCAATCTAATCTCTTAGGGCAAGTGAACTACCTAATGCAAAGTTTCCTTCTTCCAAAAGGGATTCTTAGTGAAATAGATAATATTAATAAATCTTTTTTTGAAACAAATTCACTCATAATCATCATTCTCTTATCAGTTGGGATAAGGTTTGTTCCCCTAAGGATCTGGGGGAATGGGCCTTCAAACTGCAGAGATTACTAATACTTCTCTTCAAATGAAGCTCCTCTAAAAAATTTTGACTAGTCCAAGTAATTATTGGATTTGTATTATTTCAGAAAAAGACTTAGGATTGCTTTCGATATTTCAAATTCAAAAGAAGAATTGTTCTTGGCAGTTTGGTAGAATACTAAATCTTAGAGAACAATTTTCCAAATGTATTTTCTGGTCTATTGGAAATGGCAATTCAATCAATTTTTGGAAAGACCCGTGGGTTAAAAATACAGATCTACTACCTTTCTTTGATGATTGTAATATTAACTTGAAATTCTCTGCTTTTATAACTCCTAATCTTTCTTGGGATTTGATCAGTTTAAGTGCGATCCTTCCTAATTTTATAGCGGATTTAATTTGTTCAATTTGAATCCCTTTATCTGCCGTTGAGGATCGTCTGGTATGGATTCCTTCGTCTGATGGAGATTTCTCAGTTTCCTCTGCTTCTTCAATGGTTAACTTATCTTCTATTGACCGTTCTTATGGATTTTCTTGGATTTGGAAGTCCTCCCTTCCTCCAAAAATTTTAAAATTTAATCTGGAAATTTTGTGCAGATTGTCTTCCCATTACTGACCGACTAAATCGCTACTTTAATTGTGTTTTAAGAATTTGCTCTTTATGTGATCTTCATGATGAAAATTTGAATCATTTATTTTTTCATTCTCCTTTCACTCAAAAAATTATCTCCATATTAGAAGAAAAATGAAATATATCTTTTCAAATTTGTTTGACATGTGCTTTCAATGATAATTTGATTTCAACTCTAAACTCAAATAAAAATAGTAATGTTCTATGTTTGCTTTGGTGGTTTATTTGGGGATATAGAAATGCAAAAATATTTAACCCTTCTAGGTTTTTATCTTCCTTGTTTCCTAGTGATTTGGCTTTTTCTCAGCATCTGCAATGGATGTTGGCTCAACCTCCTATTCCTCTTAAGCAGTTAGCTCGTCCTAAGAGAAAAAACAATCGTGTTTGGAAAAAGCCTCATGTGGATTGGTTAAAATTGAACTTTGATGCTTCCAAGCGTATTAACTCTTCGTCTTTCACAAGTTTCTTAATTCGGGGTCATAATAGTAAAATTCTAGGCTTTGATCAAAAGAAACATCACTCCATTTCGGTTCTCCAAGCCTAAGCACTTGCTTTGCTAGAAGGAGTGCGATGTGCGGTTACCTTAAAATCGACTCATCTTATTATAGAGGGTGACAATTTAACACTTATTAATTATTTAAAAAGAACTTGGAAAGTTCCTTCGGAAATTCACGCTATTGTTAATGATATTTGTCATTTTGCTGCTTTTATTCCTTGTGTGGTGTTTTTTCATTGTTTCAGGGAATGCAATTCAGCGGTGGATTTTCTCGCTAGAAACATTTTAGTTTTAATCATCTTAGTTTTGCTATCTCTCATTTTTCTCGCGATCATTGTTAGATCCTTTGGATGTCTCTCAATATAATTCCTAGATCCGTAATATTTCATCCTTTGTTATTTGATTTTCTAAAGATCATCCGTTGTGATGATTTAGGTTGGCCTTGTAATATTCAGGTAGCTTAGTGTTTGCCTTGTAATGAGCTAGTAGCTCATTTCTTCAAAAAAAAATGGATTACCATAAAGATTTGTTTTTTTTTGTTTCACAATAGATGTCTATATAATAATTTTATGGAAAATTCCGTTTGGTACCCCTGAACTTTTTACTTTTCCGGTTGGTGCCCTGAAAAAAAAACTATTCCGAAAAATACCCTGAACTCTTGAATAAGTTTGTCCCGTACCCCTATTTTCAATTTTTTTTCACTGTATACACAACTCCGTTAAATTTGTAAATAAGAGAAAAAGGAAAAGGCTCCCTAAACATTAAAAACAAGATTTAACTTAAAAGAAAAAAAAAAGATATTGTTCGTAACTTCCTATAGACAATAAAGATTTAGAATTTTATTTAAAAAAAAAGATATAGAATTTTAGTTAAATCTAGAAACTAATCCTGTATATACAACTAATACAAGTAGAGTAGTATCCCTCAAAAATCAATCCAACAAAATAACAAATCAAATCAACTAATAAACATGAACAAATTTAATTTAATAAACCTTATATCCAAACCCCAAAACCATCTAATTGATCGTCCGTAGACGCTTTCCAGATACAGTAGAGGAGGAGGGCAGCGGACAAACTAGAACGACGGATTGACGGCGCGGATCTTGGGTAGAGCGAAGAGGTGCACGAAGAAAGTGGGCCTAGATCCAGTTTCGATTCGAGGAGATCCGACTCCATCACCAGTCTTGGAGATCGTTCTAGCGCCGATGGAGACCGAGGCGTCGTCATCGGCGGAAACCTCGAGTATTCTCATTTTGCTCGAGACAGGGATGAAGTCGTCGTTCTTCGGCCGGCGGCGAAGAGCTGCCTTAGTGCCTTTGTCGGAGTCGGCGAGCATCGCGCACTCATCATCATTCACCGTCGGCGTCACCCATGTTCGGACGGTCCTCCATTAGCGGCGGCGTTTCACTTGAACAGATGAGATTTGGATTTTTTTTTCTGTTTAAGTTTTAAGTTAAATATTTTTTTTAAATGTTTATGGAACCTTTTTCTTTTAATTTTATTTACAAATTTAACGGAGTTATGTATATAGTGAAACAAAGTTGAAAATAGGGGTACGGGACAAACTAATTCAAGAGTTCGGGGGTATTTTTCGGAATAGTTTTTTTTTCAGGGCATCAATCAGAAAAGTAAAAAGTTCAGGGTTACCGAACGGAATTTCCCTAATTTTATTCATTTCTTTCCATTTATGCCTCTAATAATAATAGGAGAACTTGGAAAGTTCCTTCGGAAATTCACGCTATTGTTAATAGGGGTGGCAATTCGGTAAATCGGTCGGATTTCGGTTGGGTTATTCGGATTTCGGATCATTCGGATTTCGATTAATAACGGGTGTGATCGGTAATCGGATATTTCGGGTCGGGTCGGATCGGGTCGGATGTGTAAATTGTCGGTTACATCAGGGTTATCGGGTCAAAATCGGTCAAGCAAATCCGGATTTCGGTTTAGTCGGTTTCGGGTTGAGTCAGTTTTTACAATTTTCAATTGAATCGGATTTCAGTTGAATCGGTTCGGTTAAATCGGTGTTCGACTAAATCAAATTTTGGTTGAATTAGGTCTTGATTGAATTTCGGTTGAAATCGATATTAAGAGTTCAAAATAACTTTATTTAAGTGATAAAAAAAGTTATATAAATTTAATGAATGGGTCATGATAATATTAAGAATCACTGTATTTATAATATACTATTTGAATTTGAATTTGATATTGAGTTTTTAAAGATGAAATTTACCACTTGTAGAATAAATCAATTAATATTTGACCGGAAAAGTCAATCAAATTAATAGATGATCAAAATTTACAAATTCATAAGATACAATATTCACAAATCACAAGTAAAGATTATATGTTATTAAACATATGTAAGATTTTATATTCATAAAAAATTCTTATGATATTGCAATCAACTAATTACATGTTACAACTAATGATTATATGATGTTATACTCCAATAATTTAAAATGATCTCATTTCACAAATAATAATTTTATAGTCACATACAATTTCAAAATCATATACATAAATAAATAAAATCTTTATATTTTATTGAAGAAATATATCTTTTGTGATGAATAATAATATTGGAATCCATGACTATATGAGACTATGGTAAGTAGTTCTAAAGTCATTGAAATAATTTCAATCATTACTATATACTAAAGCGGAGGTTAAAATAATATATAAAATGATTCCATATTAAAATATATCATTCATCTTTTTAAATCAAACTGATTAGTTGAAATTTAATCGAATTATTTCTAAATATTTATATTTATATATATTGAAAAAATATATTAGTTTTATTTTGGAATAATATTATTTTTTAGATAAGATACATATAATTCTTAAAATATATTTCTTATATCAAGTTTTAATGATTATTTTTAGAAAGGATAGTTTTTTTAGATAAGATATGTATAGTTTTTCTAAAATATTCTTAATTATATCATTAGTTTGATCAAAATTTAACAAGTACAAATACATAATACAATAATTTTATAAAATTTCGTAAAAGGTGAGAGAACTAAAACTATTTCATAACTGAATGATTATACGATCTCTTATATTCATATGATCTTATATATTAATAACATATGAGATCTTATATTCTATCAACCAATAGTTTTGAAAACTCAAAACATCAATATTATAAAATCTCATGTTGATTTTGGTATAACTATGATGAATAATTGAATATAGACATAAATAAATAAAATATTTTTTCATTTGATAAATATATTTTTTTGTGAGAAATAATGATATTGGTGTGTATGACTTGTGAGATTATGATCAATATACTTCTAAAAGTTATTAAAATGATTTAAATCCAATATCCAAATAATTATCTCATATCTTATATTTACATGATCTTATATATTAATCATAAATAAGATCTTATATTGTTTTAGAAACTAAAAACACATAATAGATAAAATATCATATTGATATTAGTATAACTATCATAATATACATAAATGAATAAGATCTTAATAGACTATTATTAAATAAATATATCTTTTTGTGATGAATGATGATATCTACCTAATATATTATAAAGCAGAAACCATATTTGTTGAAAAATTGCGCCACGTGACATTACAAGAATAAAATAATGTCAAGCTTATAAATAATAACTTGTATTATTCTTTCTATACATCCAATTATTTATATTATAATAACTTTATCTATTCATATGTTGATACTTTCTATATTAATTTTATGCATATCATATCTTTTAACAAAACTTGATATATATGCTAATATTTTTTATATTAATTTTATACATAATAAATTTTCTTTTCTTTTAACAAATCTTACACTCCAAGTATATAATTTTTTTTAACTATATGCTGATATTTTGAAATATAATAAACTATCTATAAAATATATGATATATTTTAGTATACATTAGTAGAGGTTGATTCACATGGAAATGATTCTTATCATGAAAACTAGAAACAAATGAGGATCCTTGTATTTGAGAAATGGATGGCTTAGATTAAAAGAGATAGGGGCAAAATGGTAATTTTGACAAAAATAAAAAATAAAAAATAAATTTTTTTTTTAATTTTCTTAGTTTCGCTTGTTTTTGCCAAAAACACGAAATTTGATTTTTTACGTTACGTTCACATATTTTATGCATATCTTCACACAATTATAAGACATGTTCACATATTATCACACTCTTCAGTTCAAAGATTTTATAATATGTTCACATATATTACAAGTGTGTTCACATATTAGTACTGTTTGTTCATTTTTATGGTCATATGTTCATGTTCAATTAAATCATAATACAAACGTTAAACGACTTAAAAAAATTGAAAAAAAATAAAAAAATATTTTTATTTTTTCGCTTATTTTTGCCAAAAACACGACGCTTGTTATTTTACATTCTGTTCACATATTTTATACACATGTTCACATTATTACAAGGGCTGTTCACATATAACCGCATTTTAACTTTAGAAAATTTAGTATACGTTCATATAATATAGGTACGTTCACATATTAGTAAAAAGGCTTTATTTTTTATTTTTTATTTTTTTATTTTTTTATTTTTTTAATCGGATGACCTAGATTCATTTCTAGTGTTTCAATCAGGTGGTCCAGATTCGTTCTTAGTTTTCATGATAAGCCCCATTTTCATTTGATTCAATCTCTACATTAGTATATCTACATAAATTTTAATAAATTAATGCTAAAAACTATTTTAATAAATATTTTAATAAGTTATATTATCATTGCTAGATTTCCTACCCTAAACCATAAACCCTAAATCCTAAACCTTTAACCCTAAACCCTAAACCCTAAAAGATAAGAACTCAAATACATAACCTTAGTAAATATTTTATAAAAAATAATTTTTTATGCATACTAATATCTTTAGAAAAATAAAAAAAATAATTCAAAATATTCAATTCAAGTGAAATTAAAATTTTAAAAAATTTAATCAAAATATGGGGAAATATCTCAACAAATAATAAAAATAATTTTTAAATATATTCAACTAAAATACGTGGCTCAATCTTAAAGTTTTTTTTATAAATTACATAATTTTATTGCTATATTATATACAAATATTTTAAATTTTATATTACTATTAGATTATTGTCTAATCTTTAGTAAATTACCCCGTGAATACCCGTGACCTGGATTATGCAATAATCCAGGTCACGGGTATAATTGCGTTCGGTTTGTTTCGGGTGTAATCGGGTTCGGATTGTTTCGGTTTTCGGATACAACCGGTTCGGGTACAATCGGGTTCGGGTTGCTCGGATTCGGGTATGTATCGGGTTGGTCTTTTCGGATATAATCGGTTTCGGGTTGCTTTTTTAAAGGGGTTGCTTTCGGGTTCGGGTTAGAATCGGTCAGATCGGGTCGGTTTCAGATTTCATTTTGTAATTTTTTTCGGATAACGGTCGGTTTTCGAATCGAGTTGTTCGGTCGGTTATTTCGGGTCGGATCAGAATTTGCCACCCCTAATTGTTAATGATATTTGTCATTTTGCTGCTTTTATTCCTTGTGTGGTGTTTTTTCATTGTTTCAGGGAATGTAATTCAGCGGTGGATTTTCTCGCTAGAAACATTTTAATTTTAATCATCTTAGTTTTTCTATCTCTCATTTTTCCCTCGATCATTGTTAGATTCTTTGGATGTCTCTCCGTATAATTCCTAGATCCGTAATATATCGTCCTTTGTTATTTGATTTTCTAAAGATCATTCGCTGTGATGATTTAGGTTGACCTTGTAATATTCAGGTAGCTTAGTGTTTGTGTTTGCCTTGTAATGAGCTAGTAACTCATTTCTTCAAAAAAAAAAATGGATTACCATAAAGATTTATTTTTTTTTGTTTCACAATAGATGTCTGTATAATAATTTTATTCATTTCTTTCCATTTATGCCTCTTAGGAGAATATGAAAAATCATTTTTATTTTGCATGTTTTTAAAAGTAAGAATCTACCATTTAATAGAAGTAAATTTTGAGTGAATGGAATTTAATTAGATGACCCGATGGGTTACTAACCCACATTTATTTTTAGTAAACATTGAAAAAATAAAAAGTAATACTGCAGAGATTAATGGATTGTGCTCGTACTTCGTAAATGAGTATAAGAGGGCGGGACCCACCTAATTAGATTGAAAATTAAATTGGACAAAACAAATCTTACCATGGTTACTAAATTTACTCATCTTGGACAAAATATATGAAATTAAATAATTAAAAATCTTAAAACTTTGATAAAAAAATTTGTTCATTAATAAACTAAAAGTTACTAAATTTACTTATATTTAATACACTAAATTCAAGGTTGTACATTAGAATAACATATATGTTTATGAGTATGTGTCACGCGTCAAATCGGGTCCGATTATTTCACGTTAGTTTTTTATTTGAAATTTTCTTGTATTGTCAGTTGATCTTTTTTTCTTTTTTGCTAATTCGGGTTGAGTCGGGTTTAGGTCGTAATGGGTCACGTGTCAAATCGGGTTGGGTCATTGCGGGTTTTTGGACAAGTCGGGTCAACCCAACAAGTCAAGAAAATTGAATTTTTTACAATTATAAAATTATTATTTTATTTAAAGAATAATATTTAATAATAATCTATTTTTAAATATTAACAAATCGGGTCAACCCAATGAGTTTTCGGGTTCCAATCCAATGGGTTTCGGGTCTATCGGGTTCGGTTTATTTCGGGTTTTGGGTTCAAATTTTCGGATTTTGACCCAAAAAATTTCGGACGGGTCGGGACGGGTTTGCGAATCGGGTCCGCTTTTAACAGCTCTATCCATGATTGAATAAATAATTTTAAAGAGTTTAAATAGTAGTTATATAAATAAAATAATAATAATAACTAAATTTAACTATCTACGAAGTATGACTTAAAATGTATTGTAGATTAAGCACACTATACTTTGGAAACTTAAACCAGTCATATCACTATAAAAATATTGTGGGTTGACCCGTAACCCGACTCGACCCACCCGTAATTTTACGGGTTATGGGTTAGTTTTTTTTAGTTTACGAGTTACAGGGCCGGTAACGAGTCAGGGTTTTTTAGTTTACGGGTTATGGGTCGACCCGCTGGGTTACGAGTTGACCCGTAATATTAAAAAAATAAAAAATTATTTTTATAGTAAGTGAAAGGAAGAAATAAAAGTTTATGGATTAAATGGGTCAAAAAGGGTCAGTTTTACGGGTAAAAAAGGGTCAAACGGGTCAATTTGACCCGTTTGATCCTTTTCGACCCATTTGACCCAATCAAACGGGTCAACCCATAACCCGACTCGTTAACCCATAACTTGTTTTATGGGTTGCGGGTCGGGTCGACCCGTTGGACAACCCTAGATGAGGGTATGCAAACACTAGTCAACAACAAGCGAAATAGAAGAGACACATCGGAAAGAGTCAACAATGTAGTTTGCCACCGAATTGCACTCACGGTAGACGTGATAGATACTCCAATCTAGGAAATGAGCCAACAAACAGTTGATGTCCGAACGTAGCTACTCAATCTCTCATGGGCAGCGCCAATCACCAAGAATGACCTTGACCACAATACATATTACAATCATAAATAAAATGTCAAATTAAATTTATTAATATGTTTTAAATAAAAATTATAATAAATCCTAATTTAAGAATATGCTTATAAATAGTATAAAACTACCTTGTCCGGGTCTATAATAGTAAAAATAATCATTTAAAAATGATTTAAATATAATAATTATGTTCCTACTATTTTAAAAAATAGTAATATTATTTTTTAATATTTAAAAAAATATTTCAATGAAGATTATATTTCTATCACTTACCAAATATTAAGATCTCTAAATATAATTGCCAAATTCTATCACTTACCAACAAAAATTTGTAAAGCACATGCATAACATCTAGTATGATATATACAAAGTAATCTATATACGGTTACAAAACTCGAATCTCTCTATCTTATTTGTCACTCATCTAATTATGGCACATAAACATCTTAATTTTTAAATTTACTCCTTTTCCCTTTCTTCTTTTTAGTATTTACAATCCTTAAAAATATATAATATAATAATATTACTATTATTATTAATATACAATAATCTACTATTTAATTAACAACTCAATATTATAAAGAAGGAAGATAAATATACACTTATTTATATATATGAGGGAAGCATATAAAATATAATTTTAATCACTTTATCTATCTTTCTTAAATTAAATGTTTTCTGTTAGTTTTCTGTTAGTTTTCATATAATTCACCAGTTAAAAGTTTTGGATAATCTCAATTTATTTGAGGCCAATTATCATATGATTTTCGTATATATATTTTGTAAAAAGTGATTCGCTTTTGATGGTAAACTTTGAGTTCATAAACTAGTTGATAAAGCGCACGAACAAGGCAAATCGGCTCGTGCTGGCTGACTCGACCCAATTGAAGGGAGAATGTGAAATTTGGTTTTTCACTCAAATGAAAGGGCGGGGACAAGAATTAAACTTGGGTCATGGGTAGTGTAAAATTATGTTTGGTTCAAGATTATTTATTTTTGTATTGATATGGGAAATAAGAATTTTCTATTTAAAATTGTAAGAAGTAGAACTTTACTTACCTTTTGCAACGTAAGTGCAAGTTCTATGATTTGGGTGAATTGTAACTTTTCGGGAAATAAATTTAAATTTCCATAAATCTTTTATTTTAATGTATATTTTTTTCTTACATATGTATTGTTTTATCTCATGAAAAAATCACTTCATTTTGACTATACGGCCATACGGGTAGATTTTTTTTAGTTTGGATATAAATCTATAAATTTTGACCCTCTTTTCTCTATATATTTTTCATAGACATCATTTCATTAATATAATAAAACAAATTAAATATTTTTTGTATATTAAAATATTTTTATTTTTATTTATTTGTGACCTTAATTTAAAATATACATAGAGCTCACTTAAATAATAGTTGCCTCTCGTTTTTTTATACGAAATCAACTTTTTTTTATTTTTCAGTTAATCTTTAAAATTAAGGAGTGCCTAAACTTATGCAATCATTTTTATTTGATGAGAAGAAGAAAATAAGCTTTTTTTAAAAAAATATTTTTAAATCATTGTGGAGAAAGACGGAAAAAATTATGAAAATATTGAATTGAATTTATTTTGGACAAGAACGATCTATTTTCTTAAAAATTTTATGTGTACTTGTACAATCTCAATAAAAAAACTTAAAACAATACAGTACCGAGTGAAAAAAAGAGCCAACTTTTAAGTTGCTTTTTCTTTCACCTTTTCAGTAAATTGAATGGTTAGCATACCAAAAAAAATTAATTAAATTGAATTGAGCTGTTTAGACAATTATAACTCCAATTAATGTTTTTACAAATGATCACATAAAGTTGGATGGGAGCCTAGCAACTAACTGGGCTCCGACACCTTTATTCAAGGCAAAGCACAAGCGCTGAAAAATAAAGGAACGGATATTAGCGTTAGCCGTGTTACTATAAGCAGCGCGTGTGACTCGAGACAAAAACTCAAGGGCATCGCTGCCTAGCTCTCCAAAAGTAGAGAAGGCAAAAGCAATAAAACCGTATCCATTATCTGTGCACTTCACTTCATATTTTCTCTTCTTCGTAATAACAACATTAGAAACAGCAACTCCATGAACAAAAGCATCAACCCCAGCCCCCGTGAAAGGAGAGACACACGTGACATCTAAGTAGACGTTCTTACCTCTGTCCCAAGAGTAAACTAGAAGATCTGCAGGCCGAAGATCCCTACCTTCCTCAGACAAAAAACCAAGAGGTACCTCATTTTGCACAACTACACCAGCCTGAGTACAAATGTCACCCAACACATCTCGGACTAGGTTATGACGAAACTTAAGACCAATGTCATTCCCACAGTGGACAGCATGATCGCCAAAACAATCTATGATTTTAGAGGAGCAACAAGGGCAAGTAAAACCAGCAGGATACATAGGAATAGCAAGGCGATAACACAAAACACATTGGAATTGTTTAGGGTGCATCGTCTGTCCTTGTAACACCCCTTTCTGGCATGTACCTAGGGTCACAAGGTGGTAGGCCTCACAATGGGCCTACTAGAACAAGCTGACAACAATAGACTGTATTGGACCTTGCAACAAAAACACTGCGAGTAAATTCAAATAAACCGTCCAATCTAGAAGTTCAAAATTTTATGTCATAAAATCATGCAAGCAAGAGCCCAAAATCTGTAAAACATGACAACAAGATGTCAAGGCTAGTCTAAGGTCCAAACCCTCAACATGTACTCCCAAAAAGACTCATAGTCCAAGCATCACTCACAATCTAAGAAAAACCAAAAGACTAAAATACTAAAGTCAATCTTCTAAGACTCAACACATCAAGACCGAGCTCCACCATCCGGTATGCAACCTCCTGGCACATTTTCCATGTTGGATTCCTTACCTAAAAACGCCACAAGTTGATCACATTAGCCTACGGTCCCGGTATGGGCCAAACAAGTAAATCAAATATGTAACAAAACATTTTTAGCAAACTAAACTTGTATATATCCATACACTTAAAGATACACACATAATTATAGTCATAATAGAAGTATGATAGTAGCCAAATCAATATAGTCGAATGTGAAATCATCCAAAGTAATGTCAAAAGGATATTAGCAACAAGTAAAAATATATTACCAAAGCACACATAATCACAATATACATTCTCTGAGGTCATCACTCAAGCATTTTAGACATTTCAAACAAAATCCATCGAATATAATAGCAATTCAACGTCATCCTCCATATATGGCACCCTCCGGCCTCTCATCTATGGCGCACGGTCAGGGCGCGTCCTATACCCGTGTTCATTTCCCCATTCACCCTTCTTTCCCCGGCTAAACCTCTACTAGAGCGTTTGCCAAATCAATTTATTTTATTCAATTTTTAGAAGGGAGTTCCTTCCAGCCGCATGATCATGCCCGGGTGCCTCTTCCTCCTCAGCGTACCCACACCCATGACCATACCGGTGGAACCCAGTGCACGCATAACGAAAATGTTTAAAAGCGATTTTCAATAGTTTCAATTGTATATATATATATAAGCACGTAATATGGAATCATTCCAAAATAAGGGCTACACATTCAATTTACTCGTTCAACGCATAACGAGTCGTAAGCTAAGTAAGTCGACAAGCGACTTACCTCGAAGGCGAGACACAAACACGTAGCGGGAGAAAGGAAGCTCGAACAAGTCACGCACGAACGTTATCGAATCCTAATCATTCAATAACCAAAACTATAACATTCGAAGAGAAGAGAAACACAAACTTAACGCCCAAAAGCTACGAATTCTTTCTAAGCTATGATTATTGACATAATCGACATAAGGTTAACAATCTACCAAATTTTATAAGCGGAAACTCATGAAGAGAGTTAACCTAAAAAGATCGAGACTACTACTTGCCAAACAAGCTCTAACAATCGAACATGTTTTTTTTTAAGGCCTCATTACGTATCAAGTGCTACAATTCTATGGAATTACTATATATATATACACCATGAATTTGGGAACGAGAATGCATTAATGGCTATGTTTAACTAAAGACCCAACATCAATTCCTAAAAGATTAACCAACGATTATAATGGCCTATAATTCAACACACTATGTTTGAATGTTTGAATGTGGTCAACCATTAATTCCAACAATTCTCATATATTGAAAACAAGCCATAAGCCAGTAAACAACTCTTCAATAATAAACATCACCTAGCTATGATCCAGCTATCAACACGATACTAAAAATTCCACCTAAAAGTTGGAGCTTTGTAATCTGTAGACAACCTAGCAATGAACGGAATAAATAAACTCTTAAGACATAATCACCTACTAAATACATGGAATCAAACTGTTGGTTCAACAAGGACTCAACCCATTCCAAAACTCAATTGTTCTCTGGAATAAACAAGAAGAACAACATGTAATCGGGTTTAAACAGAAAAATGAATTTGGAGAAGAATCACAACCTCCTGCACTTTGATTGCTTGCAAAAATTGGAATGCAGGTCGCCTAGCGTCCGATCGATTTCAACCCTTGGAATGCAAGCGTGCTCCTCTTGTATTCTAATTATGGGACCCGACGATGGCGAGGTAAGCACTCGGCGGAGATGGTGATCGTTGCTAGAGACGACAAGCAGCGACGGCGAACAAGGAGCGTGAATTTAGGATAACGCACTCGATCTCGCCCCTGTTCTCGATAGCTACAGCAACCAAGGTCGAGTCCGCGTTCTTGACTGGAAGGTAATGAATTGGCGGCGAGAACGACCAACGCCGGGCTTGGAACGACGACGTGCAGGTTGACGGCGATCTTGGACAAATCAGAAACGGGAAAAGGCGAGCGCGAGCACCAGACTTCTCTGGGTCAGCGTCGGCGACCACCTTCGAACGGAGGCGAGGACTGGAGACGGTAAATGAAGATGAGGAATGGGAAGTGTGAGGTGGTTGAAGGGTGAGAGGAAAACGGAGAAGATCGAGAGGGGGAGGCGAGGGAGTTGTCGTTTCTCCGATTCAGAAGACCTAGGAGGGTGTGCGGCGGAAAGATGATGATGATGAACAGTAGTTCTCTCCCAAATGCTAGGGATTGAAGAAAGGAACGGAGGAAAGGAATGGGCCTCGGCCCAATGAAAGAAATAAAAAGGAAGGAAAAGGAAGAAAAGTTGGCCCAAATTTATATTCCAGAAATTGCTCATAATTCTATGGCGCTTCAGTTTGTAAATATGACCGGAATACAGACTCGGGTATTACATATACCCCCACTTAAAGAAAGTTTCGTCCTTGAAACTCAAGTAATGATAAGTTAACATACAAGTAAGGATGGGAGATTGGTTAAAGTCTCACAGTTCCCCACCCATTAACGTAGGTTCGTCTTCGAACCATTTCCTAACAACCACAACAACGAAAGTAAAGTATTCATCAAATGAACGAGGTGCTTTCATTATACAGTCAACATAGTACTTTAACATGTCAAGGAATCATTGAATTCACATAAGCAACCAAGCAAACGATCACCCAAGCAATCCAACAAGTAGGCAACAAACAACCAAGCGAATTAACAATCAAGCAATTTAAGGTGGTGCAAAAAAAAAAAAAAAAACTCAAGTACTAACCGTTCCTCACGGACTCTATCAACTTAGAGTATAACTCGGGATAACTCTTTTGTATACTTGCCTCGGTCTCCCAAGTAGCCTCCTCCACTCAACGCCTAGACCATTGCACTAGGACTAAAGGTATCTCCTTGTTTCGTAGTTTCTTCATTCGACGATCCAAGATAGCTATCGGTTGTTCAACGAAAGTATGATCTGGCTCAATTCTCAACTCTTCATAGCTAAGCTTGTGGTTGGGATCGGGAATGTATTGCCTTAGCTGAGACACATGAAAAACGGGATGAACTCCCTCCAATGATGGAGGAAGTGCCAAGCGATAGGCCAACTCCCCGACCCTTTCTAAGATCTCAAAAGGTCCGACGTAGCGAGGACTCAACTTCCCTTTAATCCCAAATCTTCGTACCCCTCGAGTAGGCGAAACCCTCAACCACACATGTGCACCAACATCAAATTCTAAGGGTCGCCTTCGTTTATCAGCATAGGATTTCTGACGACTCTGAGCGGCTAGCATGCGTTCTCTTATCAAAGCAACTTTATCAACTGTCTCTTGGATCACTTGGGGTATCTCACCCACTCTGTCAGAGGGGTCATCCCAACAAAGTGGCGTTCGACACTTCCGACCATACAACGCCTCGTAAGGGGCCATCTGAATCGAGGCGTGCCAACTGTTATTGTATGCGAATTCCACCAACTCTAAATTCTCTGACCAACCACCACCCCAGTCTAGGACACAAGCTCTTAGCATATCTTCAAGCGTTTGAATCGTCCTCTCTGACTGTCCATCTGCTTGCGGGTGGTAAGCTGTCGTGAAATGCATTCTTGTACCCAACGCTTGGTGCACCTGATGCCAGAATTTTGATGTAAAGCGACCATCTCGGTCGGATACAATTGTTTTTGGTACCCCATGTAGTCTCACTATCTGCTTTACAAACACATCCACTAGTTTAGGAACCGGCCACGTCTCCCTAATCGGTAGGAAACGTGCCGTTTTCGTCAATCTATCCACTACTACCCAAATGGCATCATGACCTCGACTGATGCGCAACCCTGTGATGAAGTCCATAGATATGTCTTCCCACTTCCATTCTGGAATGGAGAGGGGTTGTAGCATCCCTCCCGATCTCTGGTGTTCTATCTTAACTTGTTGACAAATCTGGCATCGTGCTACAAACTTGGCCACATCAGGTTTCAGGCCATCCCACCAGTAATGTTGCTTGAGGTCCTTGTACATCTTACTTGCTCCTGGATGTATTGAGTAGAGCGTAGCATGTGCCTCTTGAAGGATTTTCTGTCTCAGCTCTTGATCACGGGGTACGCATACTCTCCCATTCAACCTCAAAATCCCATCTCGGATTTCAAAACCGGGTGCTTCCCCTTGACGCACCTTTTGACATAAGTCTTGAATCATAGAGCAAGCCCCTTGCTTTTGACGGATCTCTTCTATCAAACTAGGTTGACAGTCCAAGGAACACAACTGGCCTTGATATCTCTGAATCCATACCTCAATCCCATTTCTTATCAAATCCCTTTGCAAAGCGGGTTGAGCAGTCAAGCGAGACAACATTTGCTCCTGGGATGATTTCCTACTGAGTGCGTCAGCGACGACATTTGCCTTGCCTGGGTGATAAAGGATCTCCAGATCATAATCCTTAATCAATTCAAGCCATCTGCGTTGCCTCATATTGAGTTCTCGTTGAGTGAAAATGTACTTGAGGCTCTTGTGATCTGTCAAAATTTGGCAAGTTGTCCCATATAAATAGTGTCGCCAAATCTTCAAGGCGTGGATCACAGCCGCTAACTCTAGGTCATGTGTCGGGTAATTTAGCTCATGAGTCTTGAGTTGTCTAGAAGCATAAGCAATTACCCGATCCTTCTGCATTAACACACAACCCAAGCCAAGTTTCGACGCATCACTGTAGACCACATACCCTTCCGAGCCTTGAGGAAGTGCTAAGATGGGCGCAGAAGTTAGCCTTCTTTTCAACTCTTCAAAGCTTCTCTGGCAAGCCTCTGTCCATGTAAACTTGGTAGTCTTCCTGAGTAAATTGGTCAACGGTTGAGCTATCTTTGAGAAACCTTCGACAAACCTCCTATAATATCCTACTAGTCCCAAGAAACTACGTACTTCCTTTACATTCTTGGGAGGTTTCCAAGATGCTACAGTTTCAATTTTCATTGGATCAACTTTCACTCCATCCGCAGAGACGACATGCCCTAGGAATGTGACCTCAGGCAACCAAAATTCGCACTTTGAAAGCTTGGCAAACAACCTGTGTTGCCTTAAAACTCCCAACACAACTCTAAGGTGATTAGCATGCTCATCTTGGCTCCGAGAGTAAACCAAGATATCATCAATGAACACTACCACAAATTGATCCAAGTATTCAATAAAAATCTTGTTCATCAACTCCATGAACACTGCTGGAGCATTTGTCAAACCGAACGGCATCACTACAAACTCGTAGTGCCCATATCGTGTCCGAAATGCCGTCTTTGGGATGTCTTCATCTCGAATTCTCAATTGATGATAGCCAGACCTCAAGTCAATTTTAGAAAACACTACTGCTCCTTGCAGTTGGTCTAGCAAATCATCGATACGGGGAAGTGGATACTTGTTCTTGATAGTTATTCGGTTGAGTTCTCTGTAATCAATGCACAACCTCATCGATCCATCCTTCTTTCTTACAAAAAGTACTGGAGCACCCCAAGGCGATGCACTCGGACGAATGAAGCCTTTTTCTGCCAACTCTTCAAGTTGCTTTTTCAACTCTTGCATCTCTACTGGCGCCATACGATAAGGAGCCCGTGAAACAGGTCTTGTCCCCGGCTCTAACTCAATGTTGAAATCTACCTCTCTGTGAGGCGGAAGCCCAGGCAACTCCTCAGGAAAAACATCTTTGAATTCTCGCACAATAGGAATGTCCTCGAGTCTCGGACTATCCTTGGTTTCTTGAAGGGCATAGCACCAATATCCTACACAACCCTCGTTCAACAACTTGGCAGCTTTCATAGCATTAATCATAGTTCTAGACTTCTTAGGGTCATGCCCCCAAAACACGTGCTGAGTTCCATCATTAGCGGTTACTGTCACTGTACGACTATGAATATCTAGAACAGCTTTGTATCTAGTCATCCAATCCATACCTAGAATTACATCATCATTTGGCAAGGCCATGACGATGAAATCTGTAAGCCAATCCTTATCCCCAATGCGAATTGGACATTGAAGGATCTCTTTGTCCCCACTTATCTTACTACCATCTGGCAAACCCACAACAAAAGGAGTACCCACAGAACATGTCAAATGCAATCTATCTACACATGCAGTTGCAATAAAAGAATGAGTAGCACCAGTATCAAAAAGAATCTTAACAGGCTCAGATCGGATCCAAATCGTACCTATAGTTGTCAGAGCATTTGGATCTTCAGTTCTTCTCATCTCGAACACACGAGGTGGGTGGTTGGCTCCAGAACCCCCAACTGTGCTACCACGACCTCTACCACGACCTTGACCTGGCATAATATAAGTCTGAGGGGTAGGTTGTGATCGATTTCCTCCAGTTGGCCTAGAAGCAGGTGAGGACCCCTGAGATGGAGCAACCCCTTTGTTGCGACAGAAGTCAGCACGGTGACCCTTTTCTCCGCAAGTAAAGCAAGTTATCGGTGGTCGGGGACAAGCACTCCTCAGATGATTATGGCTTCCACAGTTGAAGCACTGCCTTTGTCCCATTGCACCACCCGACCGTTGAGATGGGCCGTGTTGGTTCTGCCTCATGCCTGAGTTGTTACCTCCCTGAGGCATGGAACTCGGCCTCCCGTCACCCCTGAATCCTATTGCAGTCTTTTGCCTCTTGCCACTACCTTGGGTGACATCAGATCGCTTGTAAGCTGGGTGTGCCATCTCGTAAGCCATTGCCTTGTTCTGGTACTCTCTCAAGGTAGAGCATTCGAACCCAGCTACATACTGCCTAATCTCTGGTCTCATCCTCTTAGCAAAAGCATGAATGCGTTGTTTCTCTGTGGTCACAGTGTCAGCCACATAAGTTAAATATCTCTGAAACTTCAGGGCAGCTTCTGACACTGAAATGTTCTCGGGCTTTGCATCAGCAAACTCTTGAGCTCGAGCATCCCTTACAGCAGCAGGGCAGAACTCATCTATCAACATCTTAGAAAATTCTTCAAAGTTCACTTCGTGGTCCAAAATCTGTAGAGACCACCAATTAAAAGCATTATCTCTAAGCAAGCTCTGAGCTAGCGACACCTTTCGATCCTCTGGTGCCTTGATCGTGTTCAGAGCTGAAGTGACTTGCCTCAACCACAGCTCCACGTCCTTCTCATGAGCTCCATTGAAAAACGGAAGTTTCATGTAACTGAACTCACGTAGCCACTTGTCGGGTCCAAAGTCTTGACGACCCCTTTCCACTCGAACTGACTCTTCAGATACTTCTTGAACGGGTTGGGGCGGTCTCTGAATATCAGGCACCCTAGTTGGGGGTGCTGGTGGAACTGACATCCTAGAATGGGATGCTCTCACAGCGGACCCTTGGGGGTTTGGTAACCTTGAACCAGACAGATGGGAAGCGGCAACGGCAGGGTTTGGTGCTTGACCACCCCCAAAAAGAACTTGTAAGAAAGATAGAACTTGTTCTTGGACCAAAGACTGTAGCCCAGGTGGACCAGTGGGAGGTGCCTCAGCAGCTGGAGCAGCTGGCGGCTCTTGAGCATTGACATTATTTCCAGACCTAGGCCCTACAGGATCTTGGCCTCCAAATCTAGCATTACTCCGCAGAACATCAGATCATTCATCACCTAGTCCCTGATTAGCATTTCTGGCTGGTCCCAGACTCTCTGCAGTTCCCTCATCCAAGGAATTAACACGAGGCTCAACAGTAACTCCTCTTCCTCTACCTCGAGGCTCAACAGTAACTCCTCTTCCACTACCTCTAGGTCTTCCTCTACCTCTTGCCATTACTAAGTGATACCTAAACATAATAAGTCACTTAGATTTTTCAAGTAATATCTGTAATTAAACAAACAAGATGCTTACAGAGATTCTTCCCAGATGATGTAGCGGTCTCGACGTGTTTCCCTACCTAAAATGCAGCATGCCTAAGTAAAGTATAAAAAAATAAAAAATATTTAAGTTTTTATAACTATAAATTGGACCTCACGAGCTCTTTTATTAGGACCTAGTGCTCTTGTTGCCAACCTCGCTCTGATACCAATCTGTAACACCCCTTTCTGGCATGTACCTAGGGTCACAAGGTGGTAGGCCTCACAATGGGCCTACTAGAACAAGCTGACAACAATAGACTGTATTGGACCTTGCAACAAAAACACTGCGAGTAAATTCAAATAAACCGTCCAATCTAGAAGTTCAAAATTTTATGTCATAAAATCATGCAAGCAAGAGCCCAAAATCTGTAAAACATGACAACAAGATGTCAAGGCTAGTCTAAGGTCCAAACCCTCATCATGTACTCCCAAAAAGACTCATAGTCCAAGCATCACTCACAATCTAAGAAAAACCAAAAGACTAAAATACTAAAGTCAATCTTCTAAGACTCAACACATCAAGACCGAGCTCCACCATCCGGTATGCAACCTCCTGGCACATTTTCCATGTCGGATTCCTTACCTAAAAACGCCACAAGTTGATCACATTAGCCTACGGTCCCGGTATGGGCCAAACAAGTAAATCAAATATGTAACAAAACATTTTTAGCAAACTAAACTTGTATATATCCATACACTTAAAGATACACACATAATTACAGTCATAATAGAAGTATGATAGTAGCCAAATCAATATAGTCGAATGTGAAATCATCCAAAGTAATGTCAAAAGGATATTAGCAACAAGTAAAAATATATTACTAAAGCACACATAATCACAATATACATTCTCTGAGGTCATCACTCAAGCATTTTAGACATTTCAAACAAAATCCATCAAATATAATAGCAATTCAACGTCATCCTCCATATATGGCACCCTCCGGCCTCTCATCTATGGCGCACGGTCAGGGCGCGTCCTATACCCGTGTTCATTTCCCCATTCACCCTTCTTTCCCCGGCTAAACCTCTACTAGAGCGTTTGCCAAATCAATTTATTTTATTCAATTTTTAGAAGGGAGTTCCTTCCAGCCGCATGATCATGCCCGGGTGCCTCTTCCTCCTCAGCGTACCCACACCCATGACCATACCGGTGGAACCCAGTGCACGCATAACGAAAATGTTTAAAAGCGATTTTCAATAGTTTCAATTGTATATATATATATAAGCACGTAATATGGAATCATTCCAAAATAAGGGCTACACATTCAATTTACTCGTTCAACGCATAACGAGTCGTAAGCTAAGTAAGTCGACAAGCGACTTACCTCGAAGGCGAGACACAAACACGTAGCGGGAGAAAGGAAGCTCGAACAAGTCACGCACGAACGTTATCGAATCCTAATCATTCAATAACCAAAACTATAACATTCGAAGAGAAGAGAAACACAAACTTAACGCCCAAAAGCTACGAATTCTTTCTAAGCTATGATTATTGACATAATCGACATAAGGTTAACAATCTACCAAATTTTATAAGCGGAAACTCATGAAGAGAGTTAACCTAAAAAGATCGAGACTACTACTTGCCAAACAAGCTCTAACAATCGAACATGTTTTTTTTTTAAGGCCTCATTACGTATCAAGTGCTACAATTCTATGGAATTACTATATATATATACACCATGAATTTGGGAACGAGAATGCATTAATGGCTATGTTTAACTAAAGACCCAACATCAATTCCTAAAAGATTAACCAACGATTATAATGGCCTATAATTCAACACACTATGTTTGAATGTTTGAATGTGGTCAACCATTAATTCCAACAATTCTCATATATTGAAAACAAGCCATAAGCCAGTAAACAACTCTTCAATAATAAACATCACCTAGCTATGATCCAGCTATCAACACGATACTAAAAATTCCACCTAAAAGTTGGAGCTTTGTAATCTGTAGACAACCTAGAAATGAACGGAATAAATAATCTCTTAAGACATAATCACCTACTAAATACATGGAATCAAACTGTTGGTTCAACAAGGACTCAACCCATTCCAAAACTCAATTGTTCTCTGGAATAAACAAGAAGAACAACATGTAATCGGGTTTAAACAGAAAAATGAATTTGGAGAAGAATCACAACCTCCTGCACTTTGATTGCTTGCAAAAATTGGAATGCAGGTCGCCTAGCGTCCGATCGATTTCAACCCTTGGAATGCAAGCGTGCTCCTCTTGTATTCTAATTATGGGACCCGACGATGGCGAGGCAAGCACTCGGCGGAGATGGTGATCGTTGCTAGAGACGACAAGCAGCGACGGCGAACAAGGAGCGTGAATTTAGGATAACGCACTCGATCTCGCCCCTGTTCTCGATAGCTACAGCAACCAAGGTCGAGTCCGCGTTCTTGACTGGAAGGTAATGAATTGGCGGCGAGAACGACCAACGCCGGGCTTGGAACGACGACGTGCAGGTTGACGGCGATCTTGGACAAATCAGAAACGGGAAAAGGCGAGCGCGAGCACCAGACTTCTCTGGGTCAGCGTCGGCGACCACCTTCGAACGGAGGCGAGGACTGGAGACGGTAAATGAAGATGAGGAATGGGAAGTGTGAGGTGGTTGAAGGGTGAGCGGAAAACGGAGAAGATCGAGAGGGGGAGGCGAGGGAGTTGTCGTTTCTCCGATTCAGAAGACCCAGGAGGGTGTGCGGCGGAAAGATGATGATGATGAACAGTAGTTCTCTCCCAAATGCTAGGGATTGAAGAAAGGAACGGAGGAAAGGAATGGGCCTCGACCCAATGAAAGAAATAAAAAGGAAGGAAAAGGAAGAAAAGTTGGCCCAAATTTATATTCCAGAAATTGCTCATAATTCTATGGCGCTTCAGTTTGTAAATATGACCGGAATACAGACTCGGGTATTACAGTCCTAACCCTTCAATTGGGAGGGTTCTCAAGAAGTACAAAGAGTGTGCTGACCCATTGCTAATGAGGATAGCCTTTTCCCTATCACTCGGCCTGTACAAACTCACCAAATTCTTCTCTACTGTATCAAAGTACACTGTAGCCAATTTTTTCATAAAGGGGGGGGGGGGGTGGTACATCACGACAGAGAACAAGAGGATCGAAGTTGCACAAATCCCGAAAGTTGTTCAAGGCTATATCACAGGCAGGCCCTAAATCCAAGGTACTACAAAGACGAAGCAATCTGTTCTGGAGCTCAAGTGACTGTAGTCGCGAAGCAATAAAAGCATAAGTAGAAGCATCATGAGCTGTATACACCCCGAAACCACCAAGTCGAAAGGGTAGGGCGGCACAACGCCATTGCCAATCACCAAAACCAGCACCCCCAGCCACAATGATCTCCTCCAAAACCTTCTTTAAGGCATTGTCGAAGGTGAGAGGAGCAGTCCCGAGCATTTGTGGGGGACAAGTCCGAAGAGAAAAGTACAATCGGCCTACACCCACACAACTACGGAGAAGAAGAAGCCCCGAATGGGGGTCATTAAGTCCAGCAACAGCCTCCATCAAACTAATAGTTTTTGGAACCCTGTCTCCGATCAAGCGACTGCAAAAATCAGTGTCTAAGCTGATAGGTCCACCAAGAAGCTTGACTCCATCCAACGGGTGAGATATACTAGGAGGGAAAAGCACATGGTCGTAGCTCCTCGGATCTGGGTTCGGCCAAAAAATTTCAGATTTCTCGACATTCAGATGCAAACTCAATGCCGGTCCTTCATTAGTGATCAAATGCAAGGAGTCCGACACCAAAGCAGTGTCTCCAATAATGGTGTCGTCATCTAGGTACCAAGCCATGAAATCCAAGTTGCACTTATCGTTGATCAGATGCACAAGAGGGTGCAAGGTCAGTGCAAAAAACAAAGGCCCTAGAGGGTCACCTTGTTGAACCCCTTGAGAATATAGCAAAAAAGAGTCATCATAATATAGTCTCGCTGGATGCGCATAACAAAATTCAACCCAAGGAGAAAGTGAAGGACAACGACTTCGGACCTCTCTAAGTATCGCACTCCGGTCCAAAAGGTTAAAGGCATTACTAAAATCAACCAAAAGCATAGACATGTTTTTTGCATCGCCCTTGGCCTCAATCAACCTATTGACAACATGAAGGATAGCCTCACTGCCATTAGGCACACCTACCCCGAACTGAAAATCCTCCAAATACTTATTAACCGCCTTACCAGCTGTGACAGCTGCAACCTTAGAGACAAGTCTCCTCCATACCGTACCAACAGCAATGGGCCGGACCCCACCCCCAGGCTTGAGTAAAGGCGTAAGCGGGGCACTGGCAATAAACTCACCCAAAGCAGCAGGACATTTAACAGCAAGTAAAAGATTAACCACAACAGTAATAGAAGTTGCTAAATCATCTGCAACCGCAACGACAGCTTTCCCAAGCGCGTCAACAAAATGTTGAGCCCGAAAACCATCACGTCCACAAGACGTTCCTTTAGGAAAACTCCTAATCCTGCTTAAAACAACTTCCTTAGTGGCAGAAATCGCCCCTACATCAGCACAAAAGGGAGGCAGGTTAGGACACGGAGCATGGGGGTGCTTCTTCTCCAACTCCTTCAGAGTCTCCACATCCTTAGGCGCAATCCTGGACGATGTCAAGACCCTAATAGTAGCAGAGAAGTGCCCATCACTAACCTTTCTCATACATTGTCTTTGGTTCCGCTCTTCCAAACTAGCCTTCTCCTTCACCAAGCTCTTTGAGATCCCAACACCCTCTCTGAGAACCTCCTTGACCAATACTTCTGGTCCACCGGGCTCTCTCCAAACACGAAGAGCCCGCGCAATACCTTCAACCTGGCAACAACCTTTCCTCCCCGATTTGATATCGGGGCGAGACCGATTAACTTTAAGAGTGCACAATGGGAGAAGGAGCAAAAGGATCCAAGAGGTAAGGTCTTGAGGGGAAGCAACTACTTTGTCAAGAGCAGCTTTGAGGCACCGAGAAAAGCCAAGCCGGTTGACTTTGGGGATGCTCTTAACGGTACGACATTTACTTGTCAAAACTTCATGCAATAACTCTAGGCTAACCGAAAAAGAAGAGGAGGCACCACTAGACACCACTAAAACACCATTTACGGACCCAAGATCCCTATCGAGTGAAGGTCGTGGGATACCTTGGATATAAAAAAAGGGATCACTAACAACCCCTTTACCCTGAGGCCCAGAAACATCAAAACCATCAACATGTTTGCAGCTCTTAGAAAAGGCATGAGTGCAAAGACAAGTTCCACACATCCACATATTAAGCCCTTGCAAAGTACGTTCCAATGTAGAATAAAGGCTAGAGTCACTGCCTATAAGCAACTTGTACCTATTAATAGCAGAATCATCGACCAAGTGCACATGCTTAAAATGTTGGACAAGAGAAATAGCTTTCAAACCACGACCTCCCCCATTCCTGCATTTATCAAGACCTCGAAAGGGGCACTGAAAAAAACCGACACAAGCCATGTCCAGCAAGCAACCAGCAACCAGCAACCAGCAAAGCAACAAAAACAACCAACCAGCAGCAAGAAAACCAGTACCCCACACACAAACAACACCAGCAACAAAACAACTGACCACGAATAAACAAACAACAGCACACGCCTATTCAACGCCAGACCAAACAATCAACAAGCCCGAACCAGCACTAGCAACCAGCAGCACACGCCAGATCACGATAAAAAACACACACCAAACAACACGTTGGCAAACAATTCACACGCTAGAGCCAAACACCAGATCCGATCAACATCAAACACCAGAACCAAACAAACGAAACATACGTGACACGCCAGATTCGATCAACAGCAAACAAACGAAACAACGTACTCACCTCCGATTCCAGCAGTACACAGACCCAAACGAGGACACCACGCCGGCGACTAAACCTGCAACCGACGATCGGCGACAGACATCGGGCGTCATCACGCCCTGGCGATTAAATTGAATGTTTATCTAGATTTTCCTTCCCAACGTCAGTAAACTCTTTTTCTTTTTCACATTTAAATATAAATATGTAATGTCTTAAAATAGGTGTGGGTTATGACCCATTAGACCATCTGCAATGGTAAATCCAAAAGTGGATTCTTATCCCCTTAAATCAATTTTATCACTCCTCCACCTCATTTTAAAACCCACTTCTACTTTATCTCCACAACCTACATCCACATTCTATTCTTTAAAATTTACTACCTTTTATTTATTTTTATCTTTATTTATCCAATTCTACTATTGATTTCGGGAATATTTAATAATATGCAAAAATATTCTATATGAATACATAATTATATTAATTTAATTATTTTTTTAGCAATTATGAAATAAAAGTATGAAGTTTAAAATTAATGTAGTCTCACATTTTATCACTTATGAGTTATGTGTTATTATTCAACTTAATATAATCTCATGCTTTTGTAATACATCTAATTAGTGCTTAAGCCCTTAAAATATATTAATTTATATGTATAATACATTAAAATATATTTATTTTACTATTAAAATGTACACAAATAACATCTTATGTCACTAAGTGAATTAATTATATTATTTTGTGTAATAAGTAAATTTATTTACATAAAAAATTACAAAGATTAATTTTAAGCAATTTTTTAAATTTTATTTCTCATATATATCAATATTATTTTTAATCAAAACATATTCAACATGGGTGTCTATGGGTAGATAAAAAAGAAACATAAATATTATAAATATTGTTTTGAAAAGATAATATCATTTAATTGTTAAAATAATACCCAAAGTAATTATATATGTATCAAAAATGAAAAAAAGGTTAACCATCCATTGAAATCAAAAGGCTCACATGGTGTCACTTGTCCTTGCAAAATTTTGAAGGCAAATTTAGGATTTAAGAATCCGGCTTTCGTGGGCTTCTATTTGGAGTCAAATTTTTGGATTCTTATTTTTTTTGTACTGTAGAGAAGAACTTTAATATTTTTTTAATGTTAAAAACTAGCATTGTGGGTGGTCTTAGGTCGCCCAATCATTCTCCGAATTTTTTCCTTTAGTAGGTAAAATTATCTATTACCATGGTGAGACCGAGGGAGTACTTTACTAGGAAAAAGCATAAATACATTGACGAGTGAACCGTTACACTGTGACACGTGTCATCATCTTGACTGTCCACCGCCAGCATCATCATTCTCCTCCTCCTTCCAGTTCGCACTCTCAACAGCTCAGCTTTTCCCTTCGGTGCTGGGCTGGCTATCTCTCTCATTCAATTCCCTTCCCCTCCAACTCCAAGCCCAAGACCAAAAAATAAAGCACAAACGAAGTCAGACCGACGACCGACTTCCGATCATGAGAAAGGAGGCGCCGCCGTCATCCGGTGCCGGCAGGCTCTTCCTGACCTTCGAAACCAAACCCCTCCTCGGCACTCTCCTCGCCTTCTCCCTCCTTTTGGCCCTCTGGAATCTCCAGCCTTACTACGAGAACCTCCTCTCTTCCACCTGCCACTGCTCCCCCTCCGCTCACACCACCGCCTCCACCACCACCTCTATTCTCTCCAAGAAAACCAAACTCCCGCGCCCGCCGAATGCCGACCCCAACAAGCGCGAATTCACGGCCTACGGCAACGCCGCCGCGCTCTTCGTCCAAATGGGCGCCTACCGCGGCGGCCCCGCAACCTTCGCCGTCGTCGGCCTCGCTTCCAAGCCCATCCACGTCTACGGCCACCCCTGGTACAAATGCGAGTGGATTTCCTCCAACGGCACCTCCACCAAAGCCAAATCCTACAAAATGCTCCCCGATTGGGGCTACGGCCGCCTCTACACCGTCGTCGTCGTCAATTGCACCTTCCCTTCCAATCCCAACGCCGACAACTCCGGCGGCCAGCTCCTCCTCCGCGCCTACTACTCCCTCAACCCTAGAAAGTTCGAGAAGTTCGTCGCCCTTGGCGAATCTCCCGGCTCCTTCAACCAATCCAAATTCCAGCCCCCTTTCCCGTACGACTACCTCTACTGCGGATCCTCGCTCTACGGGACATTAAACCCCGCCCGGATCCGCGAGTGGATGGCCTACCACGCGTGGTTCTTCGGGCCGAGGTCGCACTTCGTATTCCACGACGCCGGCGGGGTGTCGCCGGAAGTTAGGGCGGTGCTGGAGCCGTGGCTGAGGGCGGGCCGGGTCACGCTCCAGGATATTCGGGCGCAGGACCAGTTTGATGGATACTACTACAATCAGTTCTTGGTGGTGAATGATTGCTTGCACAGATACAGATTCATGGCGAATTGGACGTTCTTCTTCGATGTGGATGAGTACATTTATTTGCCGCAGACGAATACTAGCTTGGAATCGATTCTTAAGGAGTTTGGGGATTATACTCAGTTCACCATTGAGCAGAATCCCATGTCCACTGAGCTCTGTCTGAATGATTCCACTCAGGATTACTCCAGGTACCCTTGTTCAATTCTGTTGCTTACTTGCTTTCAATTTCTTGTTTCGTTTATGAGCATTTACAATTGTGAATTTGTGATATAGTTTAGATTTTGCAAGAAAGTGAACATCCACTCCTACTAGTTTTAGCCGAAAATGGATGTCCCCAATTAGGAACTTTTAGAAGCTTGATGTACAAGCTGAAATTTCCAAGAAAAGTCGTTGTAGATCGAATGCGGAGTAGCTTTCTTTATTTCAGAGAATTCGATCTGTCATGGATAAAAATGCCTAGTTTTTCTTTGCTCCCTATTTACTGTTAAATGGAAAAGAGAAAGATAAAACCAGACACACTAAATCCATCCTCATGATAGTCAATATCAGCATAATTTGGTAACTTTACCTTTTGGAATAGAAAAAAAGGTAAAAAGGGAATTCCACCCATAGAGCTAGCTGTAAGAAAAGCATCAAAGCAAAAATAATTTGATTCTTTTTTACATCTAAGCTGTGAATCTCAGCAAGAGAACAATAATAGATGACTAATCTAATGAGTTAATGCAGGCAATGGGGATTTGAGAAGCTTCTATTCCGAGACTCGAGAGAGAAGATCATGAAGGACCGAAAGTACGCGATACAGGCGAAGAACGCCTACGCCACGGGAGTTCACATGTCAGAAAACGTCATAGGAAAAACCCTTCACAAGACGGAGACGAAGATCCGTTACTATCACTACCACAACTCCATCCAGGTTCAAACCGAGCCCTGCAGGATCTTGCTCCCACCCTCGGCTAGGCAAACGGTGACTTGGCACAACAAGCTCCCGTATGTGTACGACGACAACATGAAGAAGCTAGCCGACACCATTAAGCGGTTTGAGCATCAAAACCTTGGAAACAAGCGGTCCACAACCACACAAAGGTCAAGTTAGCCAAGAATCATGGGTGGGCCCCGCGTTAGGCTGAAGCTGAACGGGTGGTTACGAGCATTCAAGGGCCGGGTACCCTACAAGAGTACAAGGTGTCTCTATGATTGAGGGGCGGATGGTGTTAGGGGGGCCTGAAAATAGAAAAGGAATGGAAAGCCAGTGTGCGTTGAATTGTAAGTGGCTCTTTTGATTTGTTTCAGTGTTTCAGTGTCGAGTGTCGTCGTTGTGTTTGGCCGATTGTAGTAGCTCAGTAGATAAATGTGATTTAGTATACACTTTTATTTGTATAGATAATTAGTCAGACGAATCGTGAAAGTTGTGGGTTTTTTTTATATTATTATTTCTGAATAAACTAATAGGATTTTGCGAACAATTTTACGACGGGTTTGATGGGCATTGCTTCTCATATGGGTGTTTCGGCCCTGCAGATCGGAGGGGAGGCCTGGCCCACCTAGCCACTAGGAGTGAATCAAAAGGGAGACCTTAAAGGCTTAATGCTAATACCTACAACTCAAATTATTATAATTTTTTTATATCTTAATTGATGTAAAATAAGCTTGGATTGTGTACTATGTTAGGTAACTGGCCGAAAGTTGTATTGCCAAATCAAAAATAAATCATTGGTTACTCAACTAGTATGGTTGATAAGTCGGGATCGTACCCAAGAGACACTTGTAAGTAATTATTATTATCGACTCAATAGTAACAAAAGGGGAGATTTTTTATTATAATTTTAGGACTAGGGAAAGCAATCTATTAAACAAAGCAAATGTTGAGTTCTTATCATTTTAGAGAAAGCAATCATATCCAAGCATCCGCTTTCATCATCAAGTTATTGATCATTGATTCAAACAAGTTATTTCTTTTGGCTATTCCTATCCTGATCAGATATATAACATGACAACGAGAAATGTAAACTTAATATCTAAATAACACATGAAACGATCATAAATTATAAGGACATTAGCAATGAGAACAAGGATAAACAGGATACATGCAATTGAATTCCAACGAGTCAAACAATTAACATGCATTCAAATATCTTTCTCAATTGTTTTAGTCGAATGAGTCCTAAACCAATTGAGTTGCTACAAAGATTAGGTTTTGCTATGAGAAAACCTAGATCTAGCAATATAGAGTATTAATTCCAACAAGGTGATCAATCAAGTAGAAATCAATACAACCAATATTAATTATGCACATGAGAATTGAAATAACCTGTAGAAATAAACCTAAATAGAAGAATCTCACAATAAACTTGAGTCTAAAAGCTTCAACTTGAATACAATCTAAGAGTTTAGTTCTCCATCAAACAAAGAATACAAAAGTCTGGAATAATAGAAATTAGGTCTCAAGGTAGAATGGCAGTTCCTGCCCCTTGGGAGGTACCAAATAAATGATATATCCTAACAAAAGGGAAAAACACGGCTTAAATAGCCAACTCAAAACACGAAATAATAATAAAAGGAAAGTAATATAATAAGATAGATAGATAGGATAAAACACCGTCTTGGATCAGCGCTGGCGTGGAAAATCGCGGGCGCGGCGAGTGGTGGTCGCGGGCGTGGCATTGTAGAGTCTGAAATCCTGAGTCGACGTAAACCGCGAGCGCTGTTTTGATCCGCCGCGGTCACGGAGCTGCTCCTGAGAAAATACTGAAGGTACTTTCGGAAGCTATTTTGACCACCTTAGAGTGGGAATTCGGACTCGGAATAAATAAAAATTGTAGCTCTTCGAGTTAGCTTTCCAATGATACCAAATTCAGCTTCATCTGACCATTGTAACTCCCAAACGAGGTGTCGTAAGAAAGTAGTGTCGAATCAACAACTTCAATGGATGACCCGGATTTAAGCGTTCTTTTCCACAACCTCTTGGGCCATCATGATCATCAGAAGTGGCTTAGATATCCTTGGAAGAGACACTTGAATATCTGCAATCTTGAATCCTTCAACTTAACCAATCCTTGCACCTCAAAACGACCTAAAAACACGAAAGAATAAGAGTAGACACCGAAATGCAAAAACTACAAAAATTAAGCAAAACGCATGCAACTACCTAAGATTTAAACATAAATATGACCTTAAATTAACACCTAAATGCATGCTATCAAATTCCTCCATGCTTAAACCTTGTTTGTCCTCAAGCAATAAATAGATTCAACGCCCCACAAACAAGCAATTCATGCATCCACTTAGATAAATGCTTAAGCAAGAATAACAAGAGACATGATTAAACAATTGTCATCATAGCATGTATTGTAAAAGCCGCTATTTTTAGGACAAATTTTTTTAATTTAATCATTAATTATTTATTGAATAAAACAAATTCATAATATTTCTTTTTTACTCAAAATCTATTTCTAAAATAAGAAGTTGATAATATTCTTGTAAAATAATTGTTTGGGTAAATAAATGTATGAAAGACGGAATCAATAAAATCATAACTAACGGAAATTCTATTCGTAAAACACGATCGTTTCGACGCGCGTTTCAAACCGACTTTCGGTCCATTTGCAAACGCGTCGGATCATTTAAAGGAGGAGATCTAGTGAGATTTGGGTAGAGATTTCCCACTCATTTTTTTTGACTATTTCATTAATATCAAATTCTCCCATCTCCCACCCACATGACTTAAGTTTATTAGAATCTAATTTTTAGTCTTCCACTCACCATAAGGAAATATTGTGAATCATTATTACAAGATTTCATTCTCTACAATCTCCACTAACTTGCCTCTATTTAAAGGCCTTAAGCCTTGAGAGAGAGCACTCACCTAAACACACCTCTCTAGCTCTCATTTTACTATCTCTTCCATTCAACTCCACAAAAGAAATACCCAAACCTTGTATTGTGTCTTCCAACCACCACCACCACCACCACCACTGGCTACCACCAGGCTGCTCCGCCACCCGAAGCCGCACGCCACCCGCCACCCAGCTGCGTGCCGCTGCCGCCTCCTCCCCTTGCTCCCCTTATGTGTTCTTCCTCCAAGAACAATAAACACAATTAAGAGTATAAATTCTAGGCCTTTTTAATTTATTTTGGATTTGATTTTTAGCATCTTAGACTCATTAATTTGATCAAATTAAAAAAAAAGATTATGAAAGTTTATAAAACTAGTATATCTTCTTATGAATTATACATGCATGCAAGGATTGTTAAAGAGGATTTTGTTTTACAAATTTTAAGATAGATTCTACTAAATCCTAAACTTATAAGGGTGGATTTTAACTTGGTAAATTCTGATTTTATTTAATTTAAAAAGACCTAGACTTCTTTTCTTTTTATATAAGAATTCTTGGTTTTATAAAGGCATTTTTTTAAAACATTTAAGATATAACTTGTCATGCATGAAAACCTTCTTGCTTGTCATAAATAAGCCTTGAAATGAAGTTTTATTATGAATTTTAATTTATATAAGTTTAATAAACACAAGTTATGATCAATTAAAATAAAAAGTGCCTTTGCATGTCTTTTAAAGGGATTTTTATAAATTAAAATAAAAGTGTCTTTGCATGTCTTTTTAAAGGGATTTTTATGAATGAAATCTTCATGCATGTGCTATATAAGCATTTGGTGGATTTTATATGAATTTTGAATATAATTAAGTTTAATAAAAACACGACATTTTTGATTAATTTATATATGTTCTTGCATGTAACTTTAAATAAGTTTTTATGAAGTAAAATCTTCTTGCATGTCTTTATAAGCCTTAGAATATTTTGTAAATGACCTTTTAATTAGAGAAAGTTTTATGAGAATAAAATGTGTTCAATTAAACTACATATGTCATTGCATGGATTTTTTAAACGATTTTTAGGAATTAAATCCTATTGCATGTCCTTTTTCCCTAAAGTGTTAACACTAAAATAAATTGTTTATATTTTTCTAGAACTAAAAATAAATTTATAAAGGTATTAACTACTGAAGTAAATCATATAAGGTTATGCATGTTTAGTTTATGGAGTTTTTGGAATAAATCCACTCATGCATGTAAACTAGAACTACTAAAATGATGATATACAATTTGTTAAAAACCTCTTAATAAAAAGAAATATTTTTATAAGCATAAGTTATACTCACTAATCTAAAGTATTGCATGTGTGAATAAAAAGTATTTTTTATAAGGTGGTGTACACATGCATGACAATCCTAGAAATTTCTATAACTTTATATTAAGTAAATCATGATTTTTAGGAATATTGGTTATAAGGATAATTTTTAATAAAGCAGTCTTACATAAAATATTGATGCATGCAAACCATATATATAGTTATATTAAATATATATATTTTGCATGTGGGTTAAAAAGGTTTTCATTTGCATAATTAAAGCCTTGCATTTCTTTTCTTAAAATAAGTATTTTTAAGTTATAAATTTTTTACAAAGCATCACCTTGAAAATAATAATATAAGAATTATTATTTTGACATTTTCCTATCTAAATTATTTCACTAAATAATTTAGATTAACTTTCCTTCTCTTAGAAGAAGAAAATAAGAGAAAGATCTAACTAAAAATTTAAAATAAGGATTTTAATATATCTTCGTTCCTTTCGGATAAATAGGTCGAAGCTTATGAACGTCGCTAAGAGTTTTTAGATTCAAGTTTCTTAGAATCCCGAAGGAAATTCAAGGCAAGTGGATATTCTACTTGAACCTTTCGATAAATTCGATTCCGTTAACTTTATCGATGTTGGGAACACCTTGTTTGAAAATAAACGAACCTAGGAAATATCGGTTGTTAGAAAATAATGACCCTTTGTTAGTATTGCTACTATTATTATTGTTAGTAGATATATTGCTAGGCTTGTTTTGTGTGGCCTTTGCATGTTTAAAATCTCTTGTCGAGATTCGTTATGAAATTCGTAAATAGTTTAATAAGGGGTGCGAGCTCGGTCCGAACACCTCCATATAACATGTCGAGTGGTACGGCTTTACGCCCTCTCCTTCTCTGACTTAAGGATCATGATTCATGTCCGCTCCTACTAGTTGGAGGGATGTCTACACCCTAGCTAGGTGTCAGAACTTCGTTCCCCATAAGTAGACTCGGCTCTTTCATAGCCTCCACACCATTAAAATTCATTAACGCTATGTAAAGTTTTGACACATAATAAGATAAGTGCTAGTGCACATTAAAAGACATCAAAACCAGACCGGTCTTAAAAGATCGACCCAACTCTCGGTCCGCAAGGGCGCGAGAGGTTTTCTAGAAACTTGTGTGTAGTTAAAATGTTCCTAACATAAATTCTATTCCAAGATGTTCTACAATCTCGTAGTTCGTTCTTTTTGTTTAGAGTGATATCATCTCGAGATTTACTCATTTCCGTTCTTAAAAACTCCACGTAAAGTTTACATATCGCGAAACACATCTCGAATACCTCCTTATTAATTTCGTTACATTACCGAACTACCTTAAGAATGTCCATTCTCGCTTGCTTAGTCTCTTTAGAATAATTCCGTTTTTCCGCATTTCTGCTTGGCATTTATCGTCCATCGCGCCAAATGCCAGACTATAGGAAACCTCCACCGAAGGCATAAAGACGAAGATCAATCGAGTGAACGAAGGAAGGTCGGATTTAATCAAGTATGGTATTTTGTTCATTTCCGGATTTCACTACATTTATGCAAACAATACTATTTAAATTCCACTGCCTAGCAACTCTTAAGTGTTATGTTTTGTTCAACTAAACCAAAGTATGTAATGAATACTTCTAAAAAGTCTCATATGTGAGCAACTCTTTTATATGTTATACCTTTATAATTCCACATGTTTTATTTAACTTAATACCTTATAAAGCCTTGGGTGACTTTGGATGGTAAAATCTAAGGTCACTGGTGGTAACACCTATCGTTGCAAAATATGGGTGTTACATGTATTTTGGCATCCAAATAGACCAAGTAAACACATCCATTCTAAACCTCACTAGGATTTTGTGTTTTCACTCTCACTCATGTGTTTAAAGGTATATATGTGTTTCGCTCAAACTCAACTATGAAATCCTATCTATCATAGGCTTGCATCAATGTTCTAATTCTCCACAGCTAGAGACTATGCATACAACAAAAATCATGAGGTCTTTTGAAGGTTGTAATGAGGCCAAGACAATAAGAATTTGGTAGGGAATCATTTGGTCTTGTGGTGCTAAATCCGGGAATCAAGACTCAACTCAATTCTAAATCAACACCAAACTTCAATTCTTTTTCTTTCCCAACTCCTACTCTCTTAACTCCATTTGATCTTCTCTTTTTTTCTTCACTTTCATTCTTTTTTTTCTTCTAGTTGCATCAACTCTCATATAATTTTTTTTCAACCAATTGAAGAATTCAACTTTAAAGCTCATCATTTTTCTTTTCACCCTCATTTTCAAATTCAAATATTCATCCACCAATTACTCTTTCAACTCCCCCATACTTGGCTCACAACCACAAAACAAGTCAAGTAAAAATCTAATTCCTCGATGGGTCAAGCTTATATAAGGCTTTGATTCATTTAGTGGAGCTTCCAAAAAAAAGGCTATTAAGGCTTAGAAAAGGGGCTTCAAAAGATGGAACATATGTAAGGGTGGATAAGGAAATAATAGGCTTATAGAGCAATGCCTCAATCCCTTTAATGTCATATGAAAAAGTCATGAATGCAGCCTTGAGAAAGATATATAAACACAAGTTCTAGAGGAAGCAATCAAAGTGAGAACACACAGTAAAAAAAAGGAATAATAAATGCATAGTCCTAGAGAGGCCAAAATAATCTCACAAGGCAGAATTTGCCTAGAACTTCCGTGTAACCTAGATCTCAAGGATATACATGCTCAATCAAATTATCAAACATGCTCTTAAAGAAATAAACATTATGAAGCTTTGAGCAATCCAAGCAAGTTAAGGGGCAAAAATCATCATCAAATATATTAGAGGACAAGTGGTTTCTTTGCTTAGGGAAATATGAAAATCCTAAAATGCATGATATTTTTTTTTTCAAATTTTCAGATTTTTTTTATTTTTTATGCAATTATGAATGCAAAAATTTAAACATGCTTTGCAAGAATTTAAAATAAAAGAGAAAGGAAGAGAGAAAGGAAGAGAGAACACTCACAAAGTCATCTACTCATTTGAATATGGAGGAGGTTCAAAGTGGCAACAATTTGGTGGCGAGGACACAGGTAGATGGGAAGAAATGAATTCACAAGATTACACATTGTCAATGCCCTTAATAACCTATCAAAAGCCTAGGTATCCATCTCACAAAAACATAAGTAGGACAATGATAAATTGAAATTGAATAATAACCCATTTAAAAACCGCTTTGACTTATCAAACTTGTGATACCAATTTTTATGAGATGGCATAACCTCAAACAAATTCAACACAAGTGGTGATGCCAGAAAATACGTACAGTATGGGTCAAAGTACTTGGTATCATTACCACTGTTTTGGGTAGATTCACCACGTAAACGTGTTACCTGCTATAATGAGGGAAGCCTAACCAAAAAGCAGTTGTAACGCGTTATAACTCTCGAGCAAGATGAAACACGTAATAAAATAAAAGACAGAAAGTAGAGCTAAGACAACAATATGATAATCAATTGATGACAATAGTTTTGAAATCGCCCTTGATATGAATACAATAGATTAGATGGCCTAGCTAGATGTAATTTCAAGGACAATGAGAGTTTGATCTCTTAATAGCTTGCGAGTGTGATTATGAATTAGATGGCCCCCCTTCTTCCTCCACTCCTGTGCTTTTATATCCCCCCCTTCTCTCATGACCGTTGTAGGTGATTACGAGCTCCATCCTCTCCCGTGGATGTCACTGGTGCCGTTTAATAATGTAGCCGTTATTCCGAAGATCCTCTATGGCCATGATTTTCGCCATTACTTCACTGCTAGCCACGATCTCCCTCAATTACTCCTTTGCCCATTTAATGTTTGTTGATATGGGCCTGGCGTCTCTAACATAGCGGATCTCGGGCTTGATTTTGGGGGGCCCAACTATACCCCCTCAAAAACCCAGGAAAGTTCCCTCTGAAACTTTTTAGGTTTTTTGATTTTACGCCTTGGAAGTTGTAGTGTGCAGAGCACATCCCATCACTTATTATTTAAAGCCCTCCTGGTTATCATCATGACTTCGTCTACTCTTTTCGGTTCCCAGGTATGTCTCTTTAGCTCTCCAATTCTTCTCTTTTCTTTCCATTTTCCATGGCTAATTCTGCTTCATCTTCCGAATCTCTCCATCAATGCTTTGAGTCAATCGATCCTCCTTTTTTTGCTTCTTCCAACATCCTTATGCCTTACCACCAGAAAGATAGTACCTCTTTCGAACCGTCTGGTTTTGCTTGTTCTGTCGAATTTCCCTCTTCTGCGGAGATCTTCCTTCCTCCCTCAAGCGTTTGGGCCGACTCGTTCCATGAAGACTGGGTATGTCTATATGAGTACCCTTTCCATATTGGACACTATTTCCCGTTTTCCCCTTTAGTAGTCGACTTTCTCAACACCCTTAACATGTCTCCTGGTCAAATACTTCCTAAGTCTGGAGGCTTTTGCTAGCTATTGACCTCCTTTGTTCTTCTCACAATATCCCTTTTAAAACCGTTGATTTCCTTTGCAACTACCGTTTCTCCAAAGGTGGCCCCGGCTGTTTTACCTTGAAAACCCTAAAGGGAAATCTGACCTGGTTTATGATGTATCAAAATCGGATCGTGGCTGGGCTGATAAATTCTTTTTTGTAAGATTGTCTTCTCTGGGGCTTGACACCTCTTATCTAAAACCCCGTTGGCGTGCAACGGGTAATATCTCCCCCGCTTTATTCTTCTTACTTCTTCCTGATAGTGTTAACTTTTGACTGTATTAAAGTTTGGATGCAATAAATTTCGCCTCTTTGCAACCTCGGAAAGTATCGCCTCAGATTGTTTCTCGCATTGAAGCCCTTCCTGCAGAGGAGAGATCATATACAAAGCTTGTGAAGGAGTACCTTGCTGGTTCCGAAGATTCAGAAATGTCAAGTACATTATGACGCTCTTCTTCTTTTTCTTATTGCTAAACATGTTATGCTTGGGTGACTCTTCTGAACTATATGTCCCTAGGCTCAAGGACCACTCGATCTACTGCTGCCCTCTCAACCCTGGAAAGATTCGAGGCTTAGAAGAAGAGAAAAGGCCGAAACAGCTTCTATTGCAGACACATCCCTAGTGGTATCCCATCCTCCGAAAGTCGCTGATGCCCCTCCTAAGACTTCCTCATCAAAGAAGAACGCCACCTCCTATCAAACTAACCTCCTTGGTACCATGATTTCACTAGATATTGCGGCGGAGAAGTGCTTGAGCTCCTTGATACCTCTCCACTTGAACTGTTCCCGTGGTGCTGAAAATCAATCCTCCATGCCGGAATTCTTTGGCGAAATGCTTGCCACCCAATGGCAGGTACGATTTCTGACTTTTAACAACTCGTCATTTTTTAATTTATGTGTCCTGCTTCTTGCTCGTGATATAACACGTTAATATTTTCTAGGGCCTTCAACTCACGCTTTCGTCTTTTGAGGCCTTCAAAGATTATCCTAGTCAACTGGCTCAGAGTAAAATCAGCACTCAACTTGAGAAGGACAGGAGTACTATCCTGGGACAGGAAAAAATGCTTTAGAGAAGAAGGTTAGAGAGCTGACGGGCGCTCTCGAGAAGGCCTCTAAGAGTTCAGCGGAATGGGAGGAGAAATTCATAGCCGCATCGAAGAAGGAAGCTACTCTTGGCAAGGAAATCGAAGACACTGCCGACTATTGGTCGTGTAGGGCTCGTGTGGAGACGATAGAGGAATTCACCGTAGGGAAGCATACCTCGTGGGATGTTGTGCAAGAAAGAGAACCATTCGAGAATCTGTTCTCCGATGAAGTGGTCGCAACAAGAAATCCTTGATGGTAGACGACATTGCTCAAGTTGCCAAGGAAGTAGCCCAGGTGGAACTCGCGGAGCACCAGAAGGCTTCTGAAGACGTTTCTAAGGAGTAGCCTTATCGCTCTTGTTTATGAACTTTATAAATATTTTGGGTACCCCCGGTGTGTCGGGGCTTAAAACATTGACTTGTTTCTGGAGCCGCTTGTTTTGAGGCCGTTTTGTGTGAACAATCTTTTCAACCCTTATTACACTTTTAGGGTTTCTCGTGCATGTTGTTTTGTGTCTATATGGTATTCTGTTTATCTTTTTTGCAGGTGATACAGGTTTTGAAGGTCGTGCTTATCGGGTGGAGAGCAACGCGTCTGAAGAGTAGACTACTGATTATGTTATGTTGTAATAGTGCTTTTGTAAAAGATGCTAAGAGAGAGTAGTATGTGTAATAGAAGAGAACGTGTCAGATATTCGTGTTTTACTTAATAAAGTTTAAACTGATTACACAAGTATCTTTGATGTTTTAAACTCCTCTTGCTCTAGAGTTGTTAACATGTACTCTCGTCTCTTACATCTCATGACTAGTTGTTGTGTGCACATCATTTGCCTGATAGTAAGGCGAGGGCCCTTGTTTTGGCCTATAACGTAACAAGGCGTCCCTTGTTAGTTTTATAGTGGTGTGGTTGTTCTGTGTGCGTGAAATGATGTAAATGAATTTGATAAACAAGATCAAGTAATGAATTAGTACCTTGTCGCGACTTCTCTTTCTCAGAAGTGGTAAAGTTTTAAATTCGCCGCGTTCCAGCTTCTTGGGAATACTCTCCCGTCGTGGGAAATTAACTCATAAGCTCCCTGCTCGACGACTTTTGTGATTTGATAGGGTCCTTCCTAGTTAGCTCCAAGTTTGCCAGCATTTAGCTCTTGGGTGTTTTGGAAAACTTTCCTTAATATCCAATCGCCTACCTAAAACACCTTCGCTTTGATGTGCTTGTTGTAACTCCGAGCTACCTTCTGTCTGTATGCCACCATGCGGACTGATGCTTCATCTCGTAACTCGTCAACAATATCTAGATGATAGAACAAATTGGACAGATTTGACTCTTCAGTAGTGAGGCCATATTGAGCCGTGGGCAGAGTTATCTCGACTCACAACACGGCTTCACACCCGTACACTAATGAGAAAGGCGTATGCCCATTAGCAGTCTTAGGATTCGTCCGATCTGACCAAAGAATAAGGGGTAACTCGTCGGCCCATCTTCCCTTGGCTTCTTTAAGGCGTTTCTTCAAGTTGTTAATGATCACCTTGTTGCTTGCTTCTGCTTGACCATTAGCCTGAGGTTAACGTGGAGTAGACATCACCAACTGAATGTTGTATTGTTGGCAAAAAGATCTTGTTTTGTTGCTAATGAATTGGGACCCGTTGTCACACACTATGGTTAATGGTACCCTGAATCTGATAAGGATATTTCGTTTTATGAAGGAGATGACATGTGTGTCTTTTACTTCTTTGAAGGCTTCAACTTCAATCCATTTAGAGAAGTAGTCGGTCATGGCTAGTATGTAAACACGTTGTCCCGAAGCTGGAGGGAGTTTCCCCACGATGTCCATTCCCACTTCATGAATGGCCAAGGGAAGTTACAAGATGTAACAATTCTGGTGGTTGATGTGGAATAGGTCCGTGACGCTGGCACACGTCACACTTCTGGGCAATAATAGCTCACCCTGCTCGCCTTCTTTTCCAAGTTGCGGCCCCCTGTGTGTCTCTCGCATTCCCCATCGCGTATATCTCGTAATACCTTCTGTACTTCTTCCTCTCACACGCACCGTGCGTACAATCCTTGAGTCGTCGAGCTTCCTCTTTGTCATCTGGTAGAACTCCGTCTCGTAACCATCTTAAGTAAGGTGTTACCCATGAAGTAGTCGCATCAGAATCCCGAACCTCGAACATGTCTGCTTCTTTTGTTATGGACTGTGCATCTAGATATACAAATGGTATCTTGTCATACTCTCTTGGGTCAATCGTGGATCCGAGATTTTCTAAGGCGTCGGCTTGCACGTTAACATCTCGAGGTACTTTCTTTATCTTGAAGTGCTTAAAGTCTTTGATAATTTCTTGAACTCTCTCCAAGTACGCCTTCATTTTCGAATCCCTGGCAACATACGAATTCGTGACTTGATTGACAATAAGTAATGAATCACATATTACCTCAATTTCTTGCACATTCAAGTCCTTGGTGATAAGCAATCATGCGATGAGTGCCTCGTATTTTGCTTTATTATTGGTAGCCTTGAAAGTGCATCGAACAGTCTGGGCTATCCTATCCCCTGTGGCGACTTCATGACTACCCCCAGCCCTACACCTACTTGATTTGACGCTCCATCGGTGTGCATCATCCACTTGCCGTTGCTCGGCGATCTTTCTACCTATAATATTTCTGGATTTTCTCCTTCTAGCAAGGTAAGAGTGAAGTCGGCCACAAAATCCGCTAAGGCTTGAGACTTCAATGCTGTTCGTGGCTCGCAAGTGATATCATACCCGTTGAGGTGAATCAACCACCTCATCAAACGACCTGATAGCTCTGGCTTTGACATAATACTCTTCATTGGAAAGTTAGTCATCACAGTAATAAAATGACTTTCAAAATAAGGTCCTAACTTGATAGAAGCCATTACCAAAGACAATACGAGTGTTTCAGTGGGTGAGTACCTAGTCTCCGCATCAAGTAGAGTCTTACTTACATAGTAGATGGTGATGGTGCTCGGGATGGTAAAATAAGAAGCGGGCCCGTGGTACGAGGAATAACGGATTACGGGACCCACTACCGCACTCATCTCTAATTTAAACAAATAAGTCCCTACCTCCGTGAAGTCCCGAGGCCTCACCGACGAGGTCTAAACCTTTATAACGAGGTCTAAGCCCCGTTGCTCCAAAGCTGACACCCCCGCCCTATCTAAGCCACTCAGCAGTCACCTCTCCTCTGGCCAATGGTCGACCACCTCACACTCGACCAATCAAAGGGCTTGATCTCAAACGTCCCACATCGAACAAACGCTAAAACTCGTCCTTTTAAAATACTATAAATAGGGAAGAACCTCGTAGAGAGCGAGGGGTCAAAAAATATCTTTAACTCAAGAACTATCTTGCTCGTTGAAGATCGACATGTTGAAACATCGTCAAAGACCTCGCTACAGACAAGTGAAGTCCACAAAAAGACTTCAAGTCGCACAGAGTCCTCGTTCGCATCAGAGACCTCGCAACATCATTTCGCAGATCGCAATCACCACGCACCAACTCAAGCTCCTCAACCTCGCCGCCAGAGGACATTAGACTGCCTGTGGGCGATAGAATCTCGTAGCAATTGGGAGATCTCGAACCTTGTTAGATCGAGATCAAGAATACTCTTAGGGGGTCTAAATTGTAGTCCTGTTTGCTTATAAGCTCGTGATCTGTAACCTCGTTATAATAAAACAATAAATAAAGAGCAAGTGTTTGCACGATCGAATAAAAGTAATCTCGTTTCTTGTCTTCTAGCGCTGGTTTATTTCGGGTTTCATCACTGGCGCTGTCTATGGGAAGCTCTTCATCCTACGCAGTTTCCCGATTTGTGCAAACCTTGGCTTTTGAGTCCCTCAAAATGGACTGTCCAAACAACTTCTTCCCCAAACACCCCGATAACATGCCCGAAACCTCGTAGTGAATGGGCACGGGACCATCGGGTTGTCCGTTCGTGGTTCCTCCGGGGTGGACATACAACGCACCACAAAACCCTTACCCATTCCAAGGGTATGAGCCGGGCGGCGCTCCCCCAAACCCATATCCCTACCCGGGATATGGACAATACCAGCACGGCTTCACCCCTTCATACGTCCCCATGCCCGCCACGGGCCCACCCCACTCTGAGTACGTACCCGTGTACGTTCCTGGGCATGTGCCAGGGCAGGAGACATCGACCAACGGCTCGTCAACGAAGCAGCCTCCTAGGGACCCCATGTAGATCTCGAGGTCTTGCTCGCGACGTTCGAGGTTGCAAGACTCGGAGCTGTCTGAAACGGCAGGCAGCGTGAGGCACTCCCCGAAATCCCGCTCACAACGTCGCCTCGTTGAGGCCGGGAGCCGCTCGCCTTTCGTGGATGAGATTCAAAGCGCGCCGATGCCCAAGGGCTTCCATAGGCCGCAGATGGGACTTTACGATGGTGCGGCAGATTCGGAGGAGCATGTGAAGCACTTCGCTGTCCAAATGAACGTCAACTCCTACAATGACGCCATTTTCTGCCGCGTTTTCCCCACAACCCTGGAAAAAGCTGCGATGACGTGGTTCATCAGTCTTAAGATCGGGTCCGTGGCCACATTCGCTCAGTTGTGCGAGTCCTTTATTGCACACTTCAGCGGTTCAAGGAAGCGCAAGAAGAACATGCGGGATCTCCGCGGTATCGAACAGGGAGAAGGCGAGTCACTGGGCACCTTTTTTACGAGGTTCACAACCGCGGTGGCAGAAATCGCGCATATTGACGAATCATCGGTGTGCGACACCCTCATGGGTAACCTGTGCGGGGGTGCTTTCAAGAATTACATTTTCTTGAAATGCCCAACGACGTACGACAACCTGTGTGCCCGGATCACTGCCCAGGTGTACGCCGAGGACGCCGCCAACCAAAGCTCGCGACCGAGGACCGACAAGGAAATTGTCGCCGAGGCTAAGGGAAAGGCGAAGGTGGCCGAGCCAGCCGCGAGGGATGCGTATGTGACACAGGCCCAAACCCCTGTCAACAACAACAAAAACAGGAACAACAACAACAACAACAACAAGAACAACAACAACAACAACAACAGGTACAACAACAACAATAACAACGGGAACAACACCAACCGCTACAACAAACGCGGTAGCAATTGGAACTGCTTCGGCGGAAAGCAACGAGGCTATAGGGACAGGGCGACCCCTTGTACATCCCAAATGAGAAGGGACGCGCCAACCCCGCATCAGGAGCCAACACCGTACCGCAAGGCCCGAGTCAGGCTCAGGCCAACAACGTCGAGCAGCAGGCCCCCGCGAAACAGGCGCGGTCTAGGCAGACAACCACACCCGATGGGTATATTCATACCATCTCGGGCGGACCTTCGCTGGCGGGGACAAGCCAGGCGGAGACGAAGAGGTACACGAGGGCAAGCCATCATGAGCCCTCGGTGTTTAGTGTTGCCCAAACCTCGCGGTCCCACATCGGCTTGGCCTTCACCTCCGAGGATGCCGAGGGGCTCCACATGCCGCACTCGGACCCCTTGGTGGTACATGCTCAAGTGGGCTCAAAAATGGTGAAGCGAGTGCTGGTAGACACGGGGTCCTTCGTAGACATCATGTACTACGGTGCTTTCGAGCAGTTGGGCATCTCCGAGACATCCCTAAAGCCCTACGCTGGGAAACTCACCTCCTTCTCGGGGGACGAGGTCGACGTTGCAGGTCTTATAGACCTTTGGATGACGCTGGACACCGGTTCCACGAGGAGAACCGAGATGGTGCAATTCACGGTGGTGCACTTGCCCTCAGTGTACAATGCCATCATCGGCAGAGTATCCTTGATGAAGTTCCAGGCGGTGGTGTCCATCTACCACCTAAAAATGAAGTTCCCCGTCGACGGCGGGGTTGGAGAGGTAAAAGGCAACCAGGAAGAGGGTCCCGTTTTCTACGTGACCTTGGCAAAGCAAAAATGCCCGGTGTTCATGGTGGAGTCCCCTGGCGAGGCCGACCTCGAGGTCCGAAACTTCACGGTCCCCATCCCTGAGACAAAAAGAAGGGTGATAACCCCTTTCGGGAACGAGTCCGAGAAGATTTACCTGGGAGAATGTCTCTTCGGGAAGTCGGCGGCATCACTGGAGGCCCTGCTGTCTAGATCCCGCGATGCGTTCGCTTGGACCGCCAAGGACCTCCGCGGCCTCCCACGAACCGTGGCCCAACACTCCTTGAACGTTGACATTACCACCCGCCTTGTGATACAAAGACGGAGGAAGATGAACGAGGAGAGGGCAAACACCGGGAATGAGGAAGTGGCAAAGTTGCTGGCCGCGGGGTTTATCCACGAGGTCTAATACCCAAGATGGTTGTCCAACGTCATGCTGGTCAAGAAGGCCAGCGGAAAGTGGCGGATGTGTGTAGACTTCAAGGACCTCAACAAAGCCTGCGCCAAGGACAGCTACCCCTTGCCCTTGATCGACGAGCTGGTCGACTCAACCGCAGGGCACGGGGTATTGAGTTTCCTCGATGCCTACTCGGGATAAAATCAAGTCTTGATGAGCCCGCGTGACGAAGAGGAGACGTCCTTCATCACTCAGCGAGGAACCTACTGCTACAAGGTCATGCCATTTGGCCTAAAGAACGCGGGGGCCACCTTCCAACGCCTCGTCGACCACGTCTTTATAAACCATCTGGGGAGGAACCTGTCGGCCTACGTTGACGACATCGTGATGCGGAGCAAAAGCCCCGAAGAACATCTGGCCGACCTCGCCGAGGTCTTTGTGACCCTCAGGCACAATCGTCTCAGCCTGAACCTCGAGAAGTGCGTCTTCGGCGTGTCATCGGGAAAGTTCCTGGGCTTCATGATCAGCGAGCGCGGGATCGACGTCAACCCCGCCAAGGTCGAATCAATCCTCTCGATGAGGTCACCGCGATCTCGCACTGAGGTACAACGGCTCAACGGCGCCGTGAACTACCTGGGAAGGTTTTGCTCCCGCTTGGCGGACGTATCTATGCCCTTCTTTGCCGCCCTCAAGAAGAACGACAAGTTCGTTTGGGATGAGGGGCTAGAGCTCGCCTTCTCCGAGCTAAAGGCCTTCCTATCCACACTCCGCACGTTGTCACATCCAATGGCGGGCGAGGACTTGCAACTATATGTGGCGGTAAGCCCAAAGACGGTCAGCGCAGTGCTAACCAGAAAAGCTACGCACCCAGTCTACTTCATAAGTCGCATGCTCCAGCCTGTGGAGCAGCGATACTCCCCAGCGGAGAAGATGGCCCTGGCTGTCGTGATCGCCGCCAGTCGCCTGCGCCCTTACTTCCACGCGCACCCCATTCAGGTCCTCTCTGACCTCCCACTTCGCCAAATCCTCCACCAGCCCGCCCTCTCCGGGCGGATGATGAAGTGGGCAGTCGAGCTCTCCGAGTTCGACATCAGCTACCTCCCTAGGACTGCGATGAAGGGGCAATCCCTCGCCGACTTCATGGTGGAAGTCACCTTCCCCGAAACTGATGCAAGCTCGGAGGAATGGAAGGTATTCGTTGACGGCTCGCGGTGTGACGTCGAAGGTGGGGCTGGTGTATTCCTCGCCGGTCCCTCAATTGAGACGGAGTACGCCCTTAACTTCGCATTCGATGCCACCAACAACGAGGCCGAATATGAGGCCATGATTGTCGGGATAGAGATGGCACTCCTCAGTGGAGCCCGCAAAATCAGAGTTTACACCAATTTCGAACTGTTCGCGCGCCAGCTCAACGGACAATACGACACCCGGACAGGGTTCCTGCCTGCGTACCGGGAGAAAGTTAAGGCCTTGGTGTCATGCCTAGAGACTTTCGCGGTGGAATCCATCCCACGAACCTCAAACAAAAAGGCGGATGCTCTCGTGAGGTTGGGATCTGTCCTTCCCTTGGAGGTAGGAAATCGCGTGATGGTGGAAAGGAAGCTCTCACGAAGTGTAACCAGCGAGGTTCTCTCCGTCATAGTCGGGGACTAGAGGGTTCCAATCACGCGGTATGTGGAGAGCAGCGTCCTCCCGGAAGATCCCACAGAGGCCAGGAAACTGAAAATGCAAGCGGCCCGCTACTGCGTCGTCGGGGGACAACTCTATCGCCGGGGTTACGCAAAACCCAACTTGCTATGTGTGTCGCCCGAGGCCACAAAACACATCCTGTTTGAGACACATGAGGGGGTCTGCGGTGGCCACCCCGGATGGCGCGCCTTGTCACATAAGATAGCCCATCTAGGGTACTTTTGGCCCACTCTCAGGCAGGACGCGAGGGCCTATGTCCAAAAATGTGACGGGTGCCAGAAGCACGGTAACCTCCAACATGCCCCGACCTCGCGTCTTCGCTCCACCCACGCACCATGCCCCTTCGCAATGTGGGGGATAGACATCCTAGGCCCCTTCTCCAAGGTTGTTGGCCAAGTGCGGTACATTTTGGTCATCGTCGATTATTTCACGAAGTGGGTCAAAGCACAAGCAATGGCAAAGATCACCGGGACAAAGGTCTGCGACTTCCTATGGAAGAACCTCGTTTTCCGCTTTGGTGTCCCCATGACCATCATGACTGACCATGGCCCCCAATTCGACTGCGAGGAAACCCGGACGTTTTGCTCCGACCTGGGCATAACCCTCAAGTTTTCCTCCGTGGCCCACCCCCAGTCCCACGGCCAGGTGGAGAATGTCAACGCTAGCATCCTGTCCGATCTAAAGAAGCGTCTGGGCATGGCGCAAGGTCGCTGGGCAGAGCTTCTCCCGCTTGTCCTGTGGACATACCGCACCATCGCGCGACGCGCAATGTGGGAAACGCCTTTCGCTCTAACCTACGGGGCGGAAGCACTAGTCCCCGTAGAAACCTTAGTGCCTTCGGAAAGGGTTTTTGACTTCGATGAAAAAGAGAATGAGGCCAACCTCAAGGTCGAACTACTCTTCAGAGACGAACTGCGCGAGGTGGCTGCCCTGCGCTCTAGAGAATACAAGCGCCGCGTGGGGGTATATCATGACAAGAAGGTCCGGCCCCGGTTTTTGGCCACAGGTAATCTCGTCTTGAGGCGTACCGAAGGTGCCAAACTGGATCCTAACTGGGAAGGACCATACCTCCTCGGGGAAGAAGTCGCGCCCGGAGCTTTCAAGCTCAAAGATAGCGAAGGGCATACTTTGAGCAAAACATGGAACATCGATCGGTTCAAAAGATATTACATGTAAACCCTTCAAACTCTGCTATTTTCTACAAATTTATGAATAAAGGGTTGTGGTGTTTTCAAATCTGTCTCAAAAATGAAAACTTCTTTTCAAAGTCCACCCCTCGCTTCCCGCTTGGGGTTGGAGATTCTCGGATTTTCAAAGTTCAAATTCCACCCCTCGCTTCCCGCTTGGGGTTGGAGATTCTCGGATTTTCAAAGTTCAATTCCACCCCTCGCTTCCCGCTTGGGGTTGGAGATTCTCAGATTTTCAAAAGTTCAAGTCCACCCCTCGCTTCCCGCTTGGGGTTGGATATTCTCGGTGTTGCGAAGTTCAATTTTACCCCTCGCTTTCCGCTTGGGGTTGGAGATTCTCGGTGTTGCGAAGTTCAATTCCACCCCTCGCTTCCCGCTTGGGGTTGGTGATTCTCGGATTTTCAAAGTTCAAATTCCACCCCTCGCTTCCCACTTGGGGTTGGAGATTCTCGGATTTTCAAAGTTCAAATTCCACCCCTCGCTTCCTGCTTGGGGTTGGAGATTCTCGGTGTTGCGAAGTTCAATTCCGCCCCTCGCTTCCCGCTTTGGGTTGGAGATTCTCGGATTTTCAAAGTTCAAATTCCACCCCTCGCTTCCCGCTTGGGGTTGGAGATTCTCGGTGTTGCGAAGTTTAATTCCGCCCCTCGCTTCCTGCTTGGGGTTGGAGATTCTCGGATTTTCAAAGTTCAAATTCCACCCCTCGCTTCCCGCTTGGGGTTGGAGATCCTCGGTTTTAAGAATTTAAGCCCACCCCTCGCTTCCCGTTTGGGGTTGGAGACAACCAAAACAATCATGCGCGGTCCGAGCGAGGCTCGTGATCGCGGCATAAAATCTATCGTGCGCGATCCGAGCGAGGCTCGTGATCGTGGCATAAAATCTATCATGCACAATCCGAGCGAGGCTCGTGATCGTGGCATAAAATCTATCATGCGCGATCCGAGCGAGGCTCATGTTCGTGGCATAAAATCTATCATGCGCGATCCGAGCGAGGCTCGTGATCGTGGCATAAAATCTATCATGCGTGATCCGAGCGAGGCTCGTGATCGCGGCATAAAATCTATCATGCGCGATCCGAGTGAGGCTCATGATCACGGCATAAAATCTATCATGCGGGATCCGAGCGAGGCTCGTGATCGTGGCATAAAATCTATCATGTGCGATCCGAGCGAGGCTCGTGATTGTGGCATAAAATCTATCATGCGCGATCTGAGCGAGGCTCGTGATCGGGGCATAAAATATATCATGCGCGATCCGAGCGAGGCTCGTGATCGCGGCATACAACGAACGCCCAATGTGGCCTAAGCGGACCACAAATGTTGTGGCACTCGGACCATGGGGTTGGATCGGGATATACATATATATATACAATAAACCAAAATGAAAAACAGTAACACATCCATTAGCGAGGGAAAGAAAATTATATAAAGGTCGAAGAAAATATATATAAAGGCCACGAGGGCCGAAGTATCATAATTACAGACCCGGCGGGGCCACCAAAATAGCAAAAATATAAAAAAAACACAAACTACACAAGTGAGCATCCCTCACTCCTTTGGGGTCTCGGCGGCGGGTTCCATGCGGACCTAGCGGACGGGCGAGGCGATGATCACATCAGGATTGGAAGTTGGCGCGTCCGTCGCGAGATGGGGATCTGCGGCGGCGAGGTCTGAGCCTCCCTGGGCGAGGTCCTCTGCGGCGGGCGCCTCGGTGGCCACGATCCCATCCTCTCTAAGGAAGAACTCGCATTCTCCCTCGGGCTCTTCCCCAGTTTCTTCCCCCATGGTATGCGCGTAGTTGGGATTGAAGAAGGCAATGCGAGGGTCGATGTGCCCATACTTCGCAACAGCTTGCCTTACCCCCATGCGGACGGCCTGCCGGAACATTTTGTTGACGATGTTCAGCATCTCTTCCTTGTACTCGGCAAACACCACATACTTGGGGCTCGCAGCCTCCACCTCCTCGTTTAGCTCTTTGATGCGTTCGTGGAGGCTACTGTTCTCCTCCTCAACCTTTCGGAGCTCCGACTCCTTCTCCCTGAAGAACTTATGCTCCGCGGACAGTTTGGTCCGGAGCTCCTCGATCTCGGCTTTGAGATCCCCGACCTCCCCCTTGGCCTTCTTTGCCTCCTCCTTGGCCATATCCGCCTCCCCCTTGGCCTTCTTCGCCTCCTCCCTGACCCTGGCGGAGGCTTTGGCCTTGTCCGCCGCCGCAATCTCCGCAGCCCGAGTCCTCCTCTCGGCCTCCGCGAGCTCCTTCTCCCACTTTGCACACTCCTTCGTGCGGGCCTCGAGCTTTGCCTCCAGCTTGTCCATGCTCTTGTGGAGGAGGGCGATGCGACTGCAGTTGTAATTGTCGAGAAAGTGATGCTGAAAAAATAAAAAAGATATGCGTTCAAAAAAAAAATAAGCATGGAACCATCAGTAAGAACAACCTCGAAAAAGAAAGGCATACCATCACCGAATAACGGAGGGCCTCGTCATTAAGGGCGGCCTCCGAGAGGTTGTTCGCCCACGCAACCTCCTCCTTCCAGTCTGCCCGGTCCCAGTCCTTAGGCACGCCCCGGGTGGGTTCGGGGCAGTGAAACTTCTCAACGGGAGGGCCTTCGACGGAGATCACCCGGCTCGCGGGACCGGGACGGTTGGCCATCTCCCCCCCCCAAGGTGCCCCTTTGGCCGTCCCCCTTATGTTTCTTTTTCTTATCCTGGCGCGCGGGCACCTCGACTTCTTTCCTTTTGGATCCGGCTCCATCGCCGGATCCTCGGGGGACTTGGGAGGACGTCCTGGCGACGTTCCCCCTGGGTGGGTCCCTCTTAGTAATTTTCACCCCTGGCGCCTTCGGCGGCGGGGGTGTCACCTTTGTCGACGGGGTTGGCTGCCTCGCCGAGGAAGTCGACTCCTTTATCACAGGGCCCTTCGGGGCCCGAGAGCTTTGCGAGGTTGATGTCGCAGGTTTCTTTCCCTGCGCCCTCGAGGTAAGAGCGTTGAAAAGGTCCACTATCAAGAATATAAAAAAGTTAGATAAAAAGCAAAAAACGGAATATCACAAACTACCAAAGTAATATGACCCGAGCGAGGCTCGAGATCACCACTAAATGAGCAAGGTATCCCCCTAAGGCCATGCGTGGTCCAAAACCAAAAACAAATACCACAAAAAAAGGAACAATAAATACCCTCTTCGCCCTCACGAGGTGGAGGTGTAAGGCTCAGACCGGCTTGCTCAAGCCGGTCCTGTGCCAGGTACTCCTGGAACGGCTCTTGACAATCCGGGGCGTATCGGGCCTTGAGTTCGGTGGCTTTCTGTGTACCCTTGGGCCGAACGAAGTTATCCGGGGCCGTGGGGAAGTTGAGATACCTCCCAGTAGGGTCTCGGACCAAGAACCATTTATTCTTCCACGTCCCTACGTTCGACGGGGCCGTGGTAATCTTAAGACCAGGCAAGCTAAGATTGACAAGACAACATTCGTGTTCCCTCCTCGCCAAAAACAAGCTCGACATGGTGTCTAGGTCAGGTCCATTCCCGAGCTCGTAACTTCGAATGGTGTAAGCACAGAGGAGCCGCCATGCGTTGGGGAACAGTTGCGTTGGGCAGACGTGCATGGCTCATAGAAAGCTGACAAGGTGCTGGGCTAGCGGCAACCGGAAGCCGGCCTGGAGGCTGATCAGGTGAACGACGACACACCTCTCTTATTGAGCCAAAGAGCAGCCCCCCCCTTCGGGGAGCGCTAGCTCAACCTCTTCCGGCCAGGGGAAGTCCTTGGCGATCTTCGCGAGGTCTTCCGGCTTCAGGACCGTAGGCACCCCTTCGGGTAGAAAAATCCCTTTCGAAGGGTTTGGATACATGGGTATCCTCTCCTCGAGGACTGGAGGTATGCTCGACACGGAGTCGGTGATGTACTCCGCAAAAAAGCTCGCTTGGTCGTTGGAATCAGACGACCTCACAACAGAACCGACCACCTCCTCATCGGAAATCGAAGACGAGGCCATCTCGACTCTAGAAGATGTGCGCAGTCGAGGAAAGAGCGAGCTGACCGAAACAACGGAGTCGCTAGAAGAGGGATCGCTAAAGACGAGCGAGGTAGACCTCGGGTTTTGAGAATCACTGGTCTCGACACTCTCTTCGGCCTCAGAAAGCTCCTCGTAAAACCTCTCTTGAACCTTGAATGCGAAGCCAGGTGGGGGTGCTCAAGGATGTGCCTCTAGGCATGAAAGAGCGACGTCCAGGCCACGAAAGGCGAACACCTTGAAAAGAAGAAGTTTTGAGACATCGAACGAGGTTACCAAAAAAGAAAACGCGAGGTAACGGCAGGAGGAAAGAACGTGGCACCCTAGGGCTACTCTGATAGATGGGACGGCTTAGGAAGAATGTGAAGCGCCGAAAAAAGGAGGAGGCGGAATGGAGGCCAGTGGTGGAAGGCCAAACGTCCCGTTAGTCAGACATCATGATGTTTGGCTTTCCGAGGAATTCGAATTTCAAAAACGAGGAACTCAATCGTCGGCTGACGCATGAAGAGTTCGATAGTGTTGCCAGCACCACCCTCGCCCCCACCGCATCGCCGACGCGAAACGCCAGAGGGCGGTCGTCCCCCGCTAGGGCACGAGGCGGTGAAAAGAGAAAGTAACCAACACATTCCCAAAGAAAAACAATAAAAAATTGCCAAAATCACCAGCGTCATCCTCACTCCCTCCGTTTCGCCGACGTGACACCGACGCGAAACGCCAGAAGGCCACCGTCCTCCAACTAGGGCGCGAGACGGCGAGAGAAGGGGGAAACATCAGAAAACGCAAAAAATGGAGTCAAACATTTACTTGTTCGAAGGTTGGCGCGAACGAGGCGGTGGCGCTCCTGAAAACCGTTGAGAGATCGTTGGAAAACCGTTTGGAAACTGCTCGCCGAAAACCGAAAGGGCAGGAGAGAGAGAAAGCGCTGAAGGAAGAAGATGAAAATGAAGCGTGGAGAAGACGCCTTTATAAAGGGCGAACTTGGGCCTTTTTCTGCTCCCAGAAAAGAAAAAGGCTTAATGGGCCTGATCCACTTTAAAGGCCCATTAAGTGAAATACGAGAGAATAGGTCCAGAAAGCGTCGCGCGCATAACGGAAGAAAAACCTAAGTGTCTGGCCGCGTGAAAGAATCCCTCGCAAAATGTTCACCCAACCTCTACACCTCGCTCCTCGCCAGAAACCTCGCACCCCGGATCTGGCGAACCAGATAATATTCATGTATGACATGCGCCCCTCGGGACGAGGTGCCCAGGCCATGGGGTTGTGATGGTGCTCGGGATGGTAAAATAAGAAGCGGGCCCGGGGTACGAGGAATGATGGATTACGGGACCCACTACCGCACTCATCTCTGATTTAAACAAATAAGTCCCTACCTCCGCGAAGTCCCGAGCCCTCACCGACGAGGTCTAAACCTTTGTAACGAGGTCTAAGCCCCGTTGCTCAAAAGCTGACACCCCTCCCTATCTAAGCCACTCAGCGGTCACCTCTCCTCTGGCCAATGGTCGACCACCTCACATTCGACCAATCAAAGGGCTTGATCTCGGGCGTCCCACATCGAACAAACGCCAAAACGCGTCCTTTTAAAACACTATAAATAGGTAAGAACCTCGTAGAGAGCGAGGGGTCGAAAAACATCTTTAACCCAAGAACTATCTTGCTCGTTGAAGATCGACGTGTTGAAACATCGTCAAAGACCTCGCTACAGACAAGTGAAGTCCACAAAAAGAATTCAAGTCGCACAGAGTCCTCGTTCGCATCAGAGACCTTGCAACATCATTTCGTAGACCGCAATCACCATGCACCAACTCAAGCTCCTCAACCTTGCCGCCAGAGGACATCAGACTGCCTGTGGGCGATAGAATCTCGTAGCAATTGGGAGATCTCGAACCTTGTTAGATCGAGATCTCGAATACTCTTAGGGGGTCTAAGATTGTAGTCCCGTTTGCTTGTAACCTCGTGATCTGTAACCTCGTCATAATAAAACAATAAATATAGAGCAAGTGTTTGCACGATCGAATAAAAGTAATCTCATTTCTTGTCTTCTAGCGTTGGTTTATTTCGGGTTTCATCAGATGGGTAACTGGTTTCCATCTTCTTCTCGAATCAAGACGACACTTATAGCTACCTTTGTGACTGCCAGGTAGACGTACAACATTTCTCCTGGCTTGGGCTTGGATAGTATTTGTTGCTGGGATAGATACCCCTTCAATTCTTTGAAGGCTTCTTCATGTGCTTCTATCCACTCGAACGACTTGTTTTTCTTCAGGATGTCGTAAAATAACTTGTTTTGTCTGATGACCTGGATATGAACCGGGTTGAGTGCTGCTACTCGTCCTGTCAACTTCTGAACGTCTTTGACGCATCTTGGTGAATGCAACTCCATTATTGCCTTGATCTGGTCCAGACATCTCTTTGTGTCACTATGTAACCCAAGAATTTGCCTGACGTAACTCCAAAGGAGCACTTAGTTAGGTTCAGCTTCATCCGATAACTCCGTAGGATCTGGAATGCATCTTCCAAATGTTGGATGTGATCTTTCACCTTCAAAGACTTGACTAGCATGTCGTCGATGTACACTTTCATCGTATCCCCTAGATTTTCCTGAAACATCTTATTAACCAATCTCTGATAAGTAGCACCTGCGTTTTTTAGTCCGAAAGGCATAACTTTGTAACAATAGGTCCCTTGATTCGTTACAAATGCGGTTTTTTTCTTGGTCGTCAGGGTGCATCATTATCTCATGGTGCCCACTAAATGTGTCCATGAAAGTCATAATGTGACACCCTTATACCCTATGACAAATACTTAGTAATAACTTATTTCACATATAAACATATAATTTACATATAACAACTATCCTTGTAAACATATAACAAAACTAACAACCATATAAGGTTGCAGGCGCACACACACACACACACAAAGTTCTATGTCGTTACTTCTTGTGCTAATACATCTATTACTCTAACTTTATTACAACACATATGTCTAAGATGCAAGATGAGGAGGAGAAGGTTGCATTGAGCTTCAGTCGGCGATCTGTATGAATGTGACCTCTAAAAGAGATACACGTCAGAAAATTCTAACTGAACCTGAAAAATTGTTTTGCGATTTACGTGAGTCGCATAGTCAGTGAATATAAACCATCATCAATTATTTCACACAGAGTCAAACATTTAATCCATGTACATATACATACATATTATACATATGTCATATAGGAATTTACTATGCAAATACAAATGTCGATGTATCCGATTCATTATTCTGTGAACTATGCAAGCCTGAATCTGCCCCGGGTTTACTATATATGGACTCTTATGGTCCCTTTAAGAAAGAAATCTGAAGATTTCCTCATTATGACTCTTATGGTCGCTTTAAAAAAGAAATCCAAAGATCTCCTCATTGACCCGTAGAACCTGTATGATCCATAGATCTTGTATGATCAGAAGATCCTTTATGACATGTAGGTCGCTTTAACAAAGAAATCCGAAGATTTCCGGAATTGCAAGTTGAGGGTAAGACAGTCACATGTCCTTTTAATCTCATTTCAATATGCTATACAATCAAGTGCATCATGTAACCATATATAATATGTCGTTTGTTAACATACTTTCTGTGCAAACAAATCTGGAAATTTCAGAGCTATCACATATAACACATATATCCATATAACTCATATAGCACATATATCCATTATAACGCATATATCCATATTGCGCATATAGCCATATAGCACATAGGGTTTAATCTCCGGTCTATACTCACTTGTTTAGGATAGATACTATATTTCTCCCCCTTGACTCTGACCACGATCTATGACTTGTGCTCCTATATGTAATCCAATGCAAATTAGGCTATTTACTCTTATAAACTCTAACCCTAAATGCAATGAAATGCCAGAATGCATTATCACTTGTGCATAATTCCAAATCCTTTAAAACTTGACAACAATAAACTATATATATATAGAACATTTTTCTAATTCAAACTTTTATGAAAATCTTGATCAAAGGACTCCATAATATGATTATAAGGCAATATCTAAAATTACTCTGAAATCTTTTACCGAATATAAATCCAATATCGAAAACATCCTCTAAGAACTATAAATAATCGATTGATTTTCGAATCAAAATCAACAGTAGATCTATATCTGAAAAAATTAGAAAATTCTAAATAAACCATTAACTAATTAAAAACTTACCAAACCACGTTTGTACTTCGAGATTAAAACCCGATAGAAGAGATCTTATACCAAAATCGCCAAAAACAACAAAAATCCAACTCCTTAAATCTTCCTCTCTTCTCGTCCTTTCTTTCTACTCTCTTTGTAAATTTTTTTGGGTCTGTTCTTACGTAATACAAATGAAACAAGCTACATGAAAGCCATATATATGCATAAGATGACAAAGTCCAATTTCCAATACAAGACAAGTAAATTTGATCACAAAATCAAAGTTGAATTCCACGCAATTTCGGCAAGATTTTTATCAAAATTGCAATTTTCACCCTTAAATTTCCTTTACTATAAACTTTACCCTGAAATAATTATTAATTAACTTTTAGTTAAAAACTTTTTAAAATATAATAAACTTAATTAGAAAATAAATATTACTTTTAAAAATTCACTATATGTCATTCCAATATGCCATGCATATGCTACTAATATTATATGAATGCACTTCCTAGGGGGGTCGTTAACGACTCGTCTGAGTCTTGAAAAACGTAAAAAGAACAAAACTTGGCACTATTGAAATCTCCCCAGCAACGGCGCCAATTTGTTGAGAGGGTTTCTTGACAACAAATAAATTTATAATCAAGACCCCGCTGTGTATAGCGAAGTCAGGTTCATCCACGGGAGATAGTCAGTATCAAGTTTTGTGCTTACTTAGAGCGCAAGTAAGAGACAAAAGCAAGGATTTTTATCAAGAGAAAGAGAAATTCTAAGGTTTAGGTATCCCCACAACAACAATTATGCATGCCAAACGCTTATGAAACATAAAGATCATGCTTTTATCACATAAAGGTGTCAACTTTCGTCTACCTAAGCAAGTAAATCAACTAGCTGTTGTTCAATTAATAAACTTACTATCTAATCTCTTCTACTTAAACTAGGATTGATCCGCTATCGCTTCAAACCGGAATAGATAAAGGTTTCCCTTTTGTGGTCGGGGTAGTCCTACAACAAAATCCATCGTAATCCGCTCCCATTTCCAAACCGGAATAGATAAAGGTTTCAACATACCTGTAGGTGCTTGGTGTTCTGCTTTGACTTGTTGACAAGTACGACATTTAGAAATAAATTCAGCAACCTCCTTCTTCATCCTTGGCCACCAATAATGTTGTCATAGAGTATGATACATCTTTGTTGTGCGAGGATGCATATCATATGGTGCATTATGTGTCTCATCTAAAATTTCTCGTCTTAGATCATCAACATCAGGTACACATAATCTGGTGCCAAACATCAATGTGCCATCTTGAATAACAAACGGCGTATCTTTATCTTGTTCAACCTGTTCTATAATTTCGGCCAACTTTTCATCTCTTACTTGTGCATCTTTAATTTTCTGTCTCAGCACTGGCCGAATCTCCAAAGTAGCAATCAGTATTCCATCTATGTCAAACTGTAGTCTAGCATTTAAACGTCGCAAAGCAATCAAATCTGACCATGAAGTCATGCGCATATTTGCCATCATACCACTAGACTTTCGACTTAAAGCATATGCTACAACATTGGCCTTTCCCGGATGATACTCGATTGTACAATCATAATCTTTCAATAGTTCCATCCAGCGCCTTTGTCGCATGTTCAACTCTTTTTGGATCATCAAATACTTCAAACTCTTATGATTTGTAAAGATTTGGAATGTTTCCCCATATAGATAATGTCGCCAAATCTTTAGGGCAAAAACTATTGCTGTCAGCTCTAAATCATGTACAAGATAAGAAACCTCATGTGGTCGTAATTGTCGTGATGCATAAGCAATTACTTTTTCATTCAGCATCAAAACACAACCAAGACCCTAATATGAAGCATCAGTGTAAACAACAAATCCTCTTGTACCTGTACGAATTGTCAATATTGTGTTGTAGTCAAACAATGTTTTAACTCATCAAAGCTTTGTTGGCACGCAGAATTCCAGTGAAATGGAGCATTCTCCCGCAACAATTTAGTGAGTGGTGCAACTACAATAGAGAATCTTTCAACAAATCGTTTATAGTATCCAACCATCCCAAGAAAACTACGAACTTCTGTAACTATTGTCGATGCTTTCCAGTTTACCACTACTTCAACCTTCTTAGGATCAACCTCTATACCTTTTCCTGATACTATATGTCCTAAAAATATCACATGATCCAACCAGAATTCACACTTACTCAATTTAACATACAATTGTTTTTCTCTCAAGACTTGTAGCACGGTAGACAAATGATCAACATGCTCCTTTGTACTTCGTGAATACACCAATATATCATCAATAAAGATGATTACAAATCTGTCCATAAAAGGTTGAAACACCTTGTTCTTCAAAGCCATGAATGCTGCTGGTGCATTAGTCAAACCAAATGGCATTACCAGAAACTCATAATGCCCATATCGAGTCCTGAATGTTGTCTTAGTAATGTCATCTTTAGCTATCTTCAATTGATGGTATCCTAATCGAAGGTCTATCTTTGAAAATACCTTTTCACCTTGAAGTTGATCAAACAAATCATCTATCCTTGGCAATGGATACTTGTTCTTCACTACTACCTGATTCAACTTTCTGTAATCTATGCACAATCGTAAGGTACCATCTTTCTTTTTAACAAATAAAACTGGTGCACCCCAAGGTGATAAACTAGCTCTAATGAATCCTTTGTCTAACAACTCCCGTAACTGTTTCTTTAGTTCTTGTAACTCTAGTGGAGCCATGCGATATGGAGGAATAGAAATTGGTGCAGTACTTGGCATTATTTCCACAATAAACTCTATCTGTCTATCAGGTGGCAATCCAAGAAGATCCTTTGGAAACACATCGGGAAATTTTTTAACAACTGGGATGTCTCCAACCTCATCACATTCAACTGTAAGATCTATAACATGTGCCAGATATGCCTCACATCCCTCTCTGATCATGCGAAAAGCCGTTGTTGCAGATATTAAGCAAGTGGGAACCATTTGTCTATCACCATAGAAAACCACTCTAGATTTCCCAAGCGAGTCTATCACTACTTCTTTGGTATAACAATCCACTTTAGCATGATGTCTTGACAACCAGTCCATGCCCAAAATAACATCAAACTCATACAAGAATAGCAAGATTAGATCAGCTGGTATTTTGTATGTACCTTTACCATTTCCACAATAAACTCTACTGTATCCACTCGTATTATACTATCTCGATATATTGTATGTACCTTTACCATTTCCCCCAAGGGAGTCTGTACTCCTAAACTGTAATCTAAGGGTTTAGGTTTCTTATGCACTTGAGATGCTATGGCAGATGATATGAATGAATGAGTAGATCCTGAATCTATTAATGTATGTATCTCAAGATCATGTAAATAAAGTTTACCAGTAATAACCTCAGGTGCTTTGGATGATTCTTGTTGTGACATAGCAAAAACTCGAGCCTGACCATGTGGTCGAGATTCTTGCGTTTGTGATCTTCCTCTACTAGCAGTGTTATTCATGTTCTGACCTCTTCCACTACCTCTACCAAAATTCCATACCGGTGCTTCAGATTGAACATTATGTACAGTTGTTTCAGATGCTGCTCTTCCAATATTCGATCTATCTAATCTAGCTGGATTGTCTTTATAAAAGTGCCCTTGTTGTCCACAATGATAACATGCTCCAGTACGTACTTGACACTCCCCAGCATGAGATCTTCCACAATAAGTACACATAGATCGTGTCTGTACCGTCATCCCTGGTCCTCTATCACTACTACGTCCAAAAGTCGAGGTGTATCCGCCTCTTTGACTATTTGAGCCACCTCTGCCAATTATTGGTGTTGGAAAGGAAAAACTCTAACGCTTAGATGCCCTTCCACTCGACTCACCCATATGAACTGATGATTCCCTCTTTTGCTTTTGGAAGAATGTCTGTCTTTCCTTTAACAGTGTCTCTGCTCTAATTGCTGCACTACGCAAATTTGTAAAGGCAAGAAGATCCCATGGCGTAATCTTATTCCGGATATTATAAGATAGCCCCTCCTCAAAACGCCTGCATCTATCTCTCTCTGTAGCCACATTGCAGTTGCATAATGTGATAGCTGGGTAAATTTAACTTCATACTCAGCCACAGACATATTTCCTTGCTTAAGAGACAAAAACTCATTATGCTTTGCGTCTCGATATACCTCTGGCATATACTTATCTTTGAAAACAGTGAGAAAATCCTCCCATGTAAGAACTAGACATTGTATTGTATCATGTGAAACAATTTCCCACCAGTCAAAAGCATCCCCTTGCAGAAGTGATACTGAGAAATCAAACCTTTCCTCTTTTGTGCATCTCATCATACCAAATACTCTCCTTGTTCTCTTGAGCCATGTCTCAGCCTTTGCAGGATCTGTAGTCCCATAGAAATCAATTGCTCCTAACTTACGAAGCTCCTTGAAATTCCCGCGTCTAGACCCCATAGCTGGTCCCTGTACTTCCTGTTCTATTGGTTCATGTGTATGAGATATATGCTCATGTTGTGTTGTATGAGATGCTCCTATAGATTGACTTGGCACGGCTGAACCTTCTCTCCTTTGTGCATCATGCTCATGCATTTCCACGCTCCTATTCAATTAAATACAACTCTAATGTCAATTACATTTGCTTATGAATGCAGAATGCCCCTAAAGAATCATATCCCTGCTCTGATACCAAAAACTAGGTGTGACACCCTTATACCCTATGACATATACTTAGTAATAACTTATTTCACATATAAACATATAATTTACATAAAACAACTATCCTCGCAAACATATAAAAAAAACTAACAACCATATAAGGTTGCACGCACATACACACACACACAAAGTTCTATGTCGTTACTTCTTGTGCTAATACATCTATTCCTCTAACTTTATTACAACTCATATGTCTAAGATGCAAGATGAGGAGAAGGTTGCATTGAGCTTAAGCCGGCCGACCTGTATGAATGTGACCTCTAAAAGAGATACACGTCAGAAAATTCTAGCTAAACCTGAAAAATTGTTTTGCGATTTACGTTAGTCGCATACTCAGTGAATATAAACCATCACCAATTATTTCACATAGAGTCAAACATTTAATCCATGTACGTATACATACATATTATACATATGTCATATAGGAATTTACTATGAAAATGCAAATGCCGATGTATCCGATTCATTATTCTATGAACTGTGCAAGCCTGAATCTGCCCCGGGTTTACTATATATGGACTCTTATGGTCCCTTTAAGAAAGAAATCCGAAGATTTCCTCATTATGACTCTTATGGTCGCTTTAAGAAAGAAATCCAAAGATCTCCTCATTGACCCGTAGGTCCTGTATGATCTGTAGATCATGTATGATCTGAAGATCCTGTATGACCCGTAGGTCGCTTTAACAAAGAAATCCGAAGATTTCCTGAATTACAGGTTCAGGGCAAGACCGTCACATGTCCTTTTAATCTCATTGCAATATGCTATGCAATCAAGTGCATCATTTAACCATATATAATATCCATCTGTTAACATACTTTCTGTGCAAACAACTCTGGAAATTTCAGAGCTATCACATATAACACATATATCCATATAACTCATATAGCACATATATCCATTATAACACAAATATCCATATTGCGCATATAGCCATATAGCACATATGGTTTAATCTCCGGTCTATACTCGCCTGTTTAGGATAGATACTATATTTCTCCCTCTTGACTCTGACCACGATCTATTTACTCTTATAAACTCTAACCCTAAATGCAATGAAATTCCAGAATGCATTATAACTTCTTGTGCATAATTCCAAAACCTTTAAAACTTGACAACAATAAACTATATATATAGAAGAACATTTTTCTAGTTCAAACATTTATGAAAAACTTGATCAAAGAACTCCATAATATGATTACAAGACAATAGCCTAAAATTACTCTTGAAATCTTTTACCAAATATAAATCCAATATCGAAAACATCCTCTAAGAACTATAAATCGACTGATTTTCGAATCAAATCAACAATAGATCTAGATCTGGAAAAATTAGAAAATTCTAAATAAACCATTAACTAATTAAAAACTTACCCAACCACGTTTGTACTTCGAGATTAAAACCCGATAGAAGAGATCTTATACCAAAATCGCCAAAAACAACAAAAATCCAACTCCTTAAATCTTCCTCTCCTCTCGTCCTTTCTTTCTACTCTCTGTAATTTTTTTGGGTCTGTTCTTACGTAATACAAATGAAACCAGCTACATGAAAGCCATATATATGCATAAGAGGACAAAGTCCAATTTCCAATACAAGACAAGTAAATTTGATCACGAAGTCAAAGTTGAATTCCACGCAATTTCGGCTATATTTTTATCAAAACTGCAATTTTCACCCTTAAATTTCCTTTACTACAAACTTTACCCTGAAATAATTATTAATTAACTTTTCGTTAAAAACTTTTTACAATATAATAAACTTAATTAGAAAATAAATATTACTTTTAAAAATTCATTATATGTCATTCCAATATGGCATGCATACGCTACTAATATTATATGAATGCAAAATAACGTATGCACTTTGGTCGGGGATGTTACACAAAAGCTCATGTCCCGCCGTCGCATCCACCATTGCGTCAATGTGAGGCAATGGGAATGAATCTTTGGGAAATGCTTTGTTTAAATCGGTAAAGTCGACGCAAACGCGCCACTTCCTGTTTTTGTTTTTGACGACAACCATGTTTGCTAACCAATCAGGATATTTCACTTCTCTAATTTTCCCAGATTCACGTAGAGATTTTACCTCATCGTTTATTACCTAATTTCGTTCGGGCAAGAACTTAAGCCTTTTCTGTTTAACTGGTGGGATTTTTTGTTTAACGTTGAGCGCGTGTGTAATCATGTTAGGATATATTCCCACCATATCTTCATTCGACCAGGCGAAGCAATCATTGTAGGACCGTAAGAACTCCACTAATTGCCCTCGTAAAGTTGGCTCCAGATTTGCCCCTATCCTGATTTTCCTGGAAGGATCAAGTGGATCAAAGGCTACCACTTTGAGCTCTGGTGTTTCCGGCTTCACTTAGTAAGTGGAAATCTTATAGTCCTTTAATTGCTATTCCAACGACTTCTTTTCTACCTCAATCCGCAGAGTTTTCCAAGTCATTGCCCTCATGCTTACAGAATAACACTCCCTTGCTATCTTTTGTTCTCCCTTGATTTCTTGTATTCCCCATGGTGACGGGAACTTCACACATTGATGATAGGTTGAATGAATGGCCTTTATCCCGTGGATTCAGGGCCTGCCCAAGATAACATTGAAAGGTGATGGACAATAAAGTAATTGAAATTTTACCTGGTAATTTACTCCGCACGCAATGGTGGGTAATGATATTTCCCCCAACGTGTTGCGTGATTCGCCGCTGAAGCCCATCAAAGTCGTAGACTTCTTGACGATGTCGTCCAAACCCAGACCAAACTGTACAAGGCATCTAACATAAGCAAATTAGTGGAACTTCCATTATCAATTAAAACTCGTTTAACAAGAAAATTTGCTATTGTTAAGAAAATGATTAAACAATCATGATGAATTTCCTCTTCTTCGATGTCATCGAAGGTAATGGGCATCACGTCATGACCCCTTCGAACTGAGATTCTAGGCTCTTCTCTTCGGGTACTCCTTGTAATCCTCTTAGCTGCAGAATAGGTTACACCACAAACCTCAGATCCCCTGGTGATGACATTGATCACTCCTATATGCTTTGGAGGTGGCGGTGGACTGGTCTTCCCTTCGTTGCGTTCTAGTTGCTCCCTTGCTCTTTTTGAAATTAAATCCTTGAGGTACCCCCTACGTAACAGCTCACTTACCTCTTTTCTCAAAGCGATACATTCGTTCGTTCAGTGGCCGTGATCGAAATGAAAATCACATCATCTGGATTTGTCCTTTTGGTGTGAAGGTGTATTGCTTTTCCTTGGCCACTTGACGGTGTCCCCCATGTCATTAAGAGTTCGTACAACCTTTGTTGCGTCTACTCGAAAGTTGTAGTGAGATAACTTGGGAGGCAGCCTTGGGTCTTCATATCGCTCGTTTGACCTGGCGAACGCCGTGTTTACCGTTGGTTTGGCGGGGGATGGATTAGGGTATGGAACATATCTGGTTTCTCGTCGCCCCTACCGACGTTCTAGTCGGTGAGGACTAGCAGTTTTGATGGAAAAGAGGTCATCTTCTTCTAACCGCACATGTGCCAACACCTTTACCTGTACCTCATCGAAATTCGAGCAAGGATATTTAGTTAATTCACGATAAAGATCAGGGTTACCATCAAAAATGCGTCTCCGGAATGCTTCCACTGCTATAGTGGCATCGCATCCTTCTATGGTGACAAATTCCTCATTGTACATGTTTAGAAAAGCTTTCAAGGATTCACCGGTCTTTTGGACCATGCGATACAAGTCGCTGGAACGCTTTTTAGCGTGTCGACTACTTGCGAACCTTATCCTGAACTTCTCAATTAACTCAACAAAAGATGAAATACTCCAAAGGGGTAAATGAGAATGCCAATTGAGTGCGGGCACAGATAATGTGTTACTGAACCAACGGTACATGACAATTTCCTTCATATTGAAGGGAACTGTACTAATATTCATAGCTTGTTTAAACACGTCTACGTGTTGGTCCGGATCTGTAACCCCTTCGTACTTGGGTACATCGGGGACGTGATATTTCCGAGAGATGTCTACCCTTGCAATAGCGGGTATGAAGGGAGAATTAGTGTATATGTCCCGTCTTTCCACCGCTATCGGTTGTGGGGCCCCAGGGACTTGTGTAATCAGGTCCTCCAAGGCTTTGAGGCGTTCCCGTAATTAGGTAACCTCGACATCCTCTCTAACAGCCCTTAACGAATTACCATTTACTTGATAGCCAGTTATTGGCCTAGTGTTGTCGGGGGTTGTAAGATTTGGATCGTCCATGTCCAATCGTCGAGCGACGCCATCCATTGCTCCAGTAATGCGTTGCTGATTTGTTGCTGATTGTACCTGAGATTGAAGTAAATTACGCTCATTAGTTAAAGTCTCGATTTGCTTTTCGTATACCTCGGTGAACTTGACATGAGCATTCTTTTGGTTTTACAAATCCCTTCGTAGAGTGAGCATAGTTGCGCGGAGTTCAGCGATGGTGTCGGAGTCGACCGCTCCTCCTTGTTCCGCTTCTGTGGAAGTGGTAGGGTTTCCATTTCCATCTCAGAAATTGTGCTCACCCCCTTCTGTCACATTCCCGGTCTGCTGACCGTAGATCCCTTGATTGATCTCGTTGTTCTCAGCGTCATTGACTTGGTTGTAAGTTGTATGAATGCCTTCCATCTTGCACGGATAGAGCTTACGGTTCTTGACAACTTTTCTTTGTCTAAGGCCCCACAGTGGGCGCCAATTGTTTTGGGAAGATTCACCACGTAAATGTGTTACCTGCTATAATGAGGGAAGCCTAACCAAAAAGCAATGTAACGCGTTATAACTCTCAAGCAAGATGAAATACGTAATAAAATAAAAGACAAAAAGTAGAGCTAAGACAACAATATGATAATCGATTGATGACAATAGTTTTGAAATCGCCCTCGATATGAATAAAACAAATTAGATGGCCTAGCTAGATGTAATTTCAAGGACAATGAGAGTTTGATCTTTTCATAGCTTGCGAGTGTGATTATGAATTAGATGCCCCCCTTCTTCCTCCACTCATGTGCTTTTATATTCCCCCTTCTCTCATGACCGTTGTAGGTGATTACGAGCTCCATCATCTCCCGTGGATGTCGCTGGTGCCGTCTAATAATGTAGTTGTTACTTCGAACATCCTCTATGGCCATGATTTTCACCATTACTTCACCGCTAGCCACGATCTCCCGCAATTACTCCTTTGCCCGTTTAATGTTTGTTGATATGGGCCTAGCGTCTCCAACGTAGCGGATCTTGGACTTGATTTTGGGGGCTCAACAACCACTTTCTTCAAAGATGAACTCTAAGGAATCTCTAGCACCGATCTTAGGCTCACTTGGCTCTATAGGATTTCTGGTGTCCTTGAGTGCTTGCGCCAATTTCACTTTTTGCTCCTTGGAGAGTTCGTTAGAGATAACAATAGGTAATGTATCAACCTCTCCAAGGAAAGCATATTTATGATGTTCAGGGAGCTGTTTTCGCTCAATTTTTGGTGCCTGCACTACAGAATGAAGTAATTTTTCTCTAGGGTGAGTTAGTGGTATGGGTCCAATGGCCAAAGCATCAGCAGGAATTCACAACAAGCACTCAAATCAACAAGGATCTCATGATATCTATTGTAAGGCCCAAGGCCCTAGAAGTGCTATCCCATGCCAACCCGAGAACTTCCTAGGAGGTCACCCATCTTGGTACTACTCTCGCCCTTGCACGCTTAACTTTTGAGTTCTTTGTCCTCACTTGAACCCAGAAAATGAAGAGCTCTTGTTGACATGGGGATCACCTCAATTCCTTATAAATTATCGGGGTGTTACAATCTCCCCCACTTAAACACTTGACGTCCTAGTCAAGGCCCAATCACCGCCCTCCGAGCCAAGTGCACTCGTAACCTAGAGTCGACTCTGATACCATTTGTAAGGCTCGAGGCCCTATAAGTGCTATCCCATGCCAACCCGAGAACTTCCCAGGAGGTCACCCATCATGGTACTACTCTCGCCCTTGCACGCTTAACTTCTGAGTTCTTTGTCCTCACTTGAACCCAGAAAAGGAAGAGCTCTTGTTGACATGGGGAGCACCTCAATTCCTTATAAATTATCGGGGTGTTACATCTATCAAGTAATTCATAATTCAAGCATGAAAGGTCGATGTTATTCTCTACAACAGATTGTAACTCATCACCACAAGTATTATCAAACTGTAAGTCATCCTGTAGTTGTCTAAATTCAAACTTACCCATTGATTAGCAGCACAGGTGTGGACCATAAGATAGCTCCACACAAAAGTTGATAAAAATAAAAACTTAGAAATAAACAAAGTGTCCCCAACAACGGCGCCAAAATTTGAATGGCTGAAAGTCGTCGTGCCAAATCAAAAATAATCCCTAGTTACTCAACTAGTATAGTTGGTACGTCGAGGTCATAACCAAGAGACACTTGTATCCTAAGTAATTATTATTATCAACTCAATAGTAACAAAAGGGGAGATTTTTATTATAATTCTAGGACTAGGGAATTAAAGCAAGCAAAGCAATCTATTAACCAAAGCAAAGGTTGATTTTTTCTGTTTAGGGAAAGCAATCCTATCCGAGCATCCACTTTAATCATCATGTCATTGATCATTGATTCAAACAAGTTATTTCCTTTGGTTATTTCTCTTGTGATCAGATATATAACATAGCAACAAGACATGCAAACTTAATATCCAAATAACACATGAAATGATGATAAATTATAAGGACATTAGCAATGAATTCCAACGAGTCAAACATTCAACATGCATTCAAATCTCTTTCTCAATTGTTTTAGTCCAACGAGTCCTAAGCCAATTGAGTTGCTACAAAGATTAGGTTTTGCTATGTGAACACCTAGATCTGGAAATACGGAGTATAAATTCCAACAAGGTGATCAATAAAGTAGAAATCAATACAATCAATATTAATTATGCACATGAGAATTGAAATAACCTATAGAAATAAACCTAAATAGAAGAATCTCACAATAAACTTGAGTCTGAAATCTTCAACTTGAATATAATCTAAGAGTTTAGTTCTCCATCAAAAAGAGAATACAAAAGTCTAGAATATTAGAAATTAGGTCTCGGTAGAATGGCAGTTCCTGCCCCTTGGGAGGTACCAAATAAATGATATATCCTAACAAAAGGGAAAACACGGCTTAAATAGCCAACTCAAAACACGAAATAATAATAAAAGGAAACTAATATAATAAGATAGATATATAGGATAAATCGCCGTCTTGGATCAGCGCGGACGTGGAAAATCGCGGGCGCCACACTATAGAGTCAGAATTCCCGAGTTGACGTAAACCGCGAGCGCGGTTTTGATCCGCCGCGGTCGCGGAGCTGCTCTTGATAGAATTCTGACGGTACTTTCGAAAGTTGTTTTGACCACCTTAGAGTGGGAATTTGGACTCGTAGTAAATAAAAATTGTATCTCTTTGAGTGAACTTTCCAATGATACCAAATTCAGCTTCATCCGACCATTGTAGCTCCCAAATGAACTATCGTAAGAAAGTAGTGTCGAATCAACAACTTCAATGGATGACCCGTATTTAAGCATTCTTTTCCAAAACCTCTTGGGCCTTAATGATCATCAGAAGTAGCTTGGATATCCTTGGAAGAGACACTTGAATATCTCCAATCTTGAATATTTCAACTTAACCAATCCTTTCTCCTCAAAACGACCTAAAAACACGGAAGCACAAGAGTAGATACCGAAATGCAAAAACTACAAAAACTAAGCAAAACGCATGCAACTACCTAAGATTTAAACATAAATATGACCTTAAACTAACACCTAATTGCATGCTATCAAATTCTCCCATGCTTAAACCTTATTTGTTTCAAGCAAGAAATAGATTCAATGCCCTAATAACAAGCAATTCATGCATCCACTTAGATAAATGCTTAAGCAAGAATAACAAGAGACATGATTCAACAATTGACATCATATCATGTATTTTGGCATCCAAATAGATTAAGTAAACACATCCATTCTAAACTGCAGTAGGATTTTGTGTTTTCACTCTCACTCATGTGTTTAAAGATATATATATGTGTGTGTGTGTGTGTGTGTGTTTCGCTCAAACTCAACTATGAAAGCCTATCTACCATAGGCTTGCATTAATATTCTAATTCTCCACAGCTAGAGACTATGCATACAACAAAAATCATGAGGTCTTTTGAAGGTTCTAATGGGGCCAAGGCAATAAGAATTTGGTAGGGAATCATTTGGTCTTGTGGTGATAAATCCAAGAATCAAGACTCAACTCAATTCTAAATCAACACCAAACTTCAATTCTTTTTCTTTCCCAACTCCTACTCTCTTAACTCCATTTGATCTTCTCTTTTTTTTCTTCACTTTCGTTCTTTTTTTCTTCTTGTTGCTTCAACTCTCATATAATTTATTTTTAACCAATTGAAGACTTCAACTTTGAAGCTCATCATTTTTCTTTTCACCCTCATTTTCAAATTCAAATATTCATCCACCAATTGCTCTTTCAACTCCCCCATACTTGGCTCACAACCACAAAACAAGTCAAGTAAAAATCTAATTCCTGGATGGGTCAAGCTTATAAAAGGCTCGGATTCATTTTGTGGAGCTTCCAAAAAAATAGGCTATTAAGGCTTAGAAAAGGGGCTTCAAAAGATGGAACATATGTAAGGGTGGACAAGGAAATAATAGGCTTATAGAGCAATGCCTCAATCACTTTATGTCATATGAAAAAGTCATGAATGCAACCTTGAAAAAGATATATAAACGCAAGTTTTAGAAGAAGCAATCAAAGTGAGAACACACAATGAAAAAGAGGAATCATAAATGCGTAGTCCTAGAAAGGCCAAAATAATTTCACAAGGTAAAATTTGCCTAGAACTTCCATGTAACTTAGATCTCAAGTATATACATGCTCAATCAAATTATCAAACATGCTCTTAATGAAATAAACATTATCAAGCTTCATGCAATCCAAGCAAGTTAAGGGTCAAATTAAAATCATCATCAAATATATTAGGGGACAAGTGGTTTCTTTGCTTAGGGAAATATGACAATCCTAAAATGCATGATATTTTTTGTATTTTGTTTTTCAATTTTTCTGATTTTTTTTGGTTTTTTATGCAATTATGAATGCAAAAATTTCAACATGCTTTGCAAGAATTTAAACTTTATGCAATGTAAAACTACACTAACATGTAAATGTTCCCCTCCCCCATGCTAAAACAATACATAGAGTTATTAAATCGTTAGACAATAGGTAGGAGCATAAACTGAAACATTCTGGAGCTACAAAGATAGTTATTAAATGGTTAGCACCGCATAAAAACATTCCTCCTAGAGTAGTTGTTAATACGAATAACAGAAACTCTGTTATAGCAATTTCTGTACATTCAATGTACTCTACGAATAGAGGAATACATAGAGTTGCACATAGTAAAATAAGAAATTGAAAGACTTCGTTGAAATTGTTCGTTTGGAAATTTCCCGAAAAGCTAATGTATAAAATAAAAGAGAAAGGAAGAGAGAACACTCACAAAGTTACCTACTCATTTGAATATGGAGGAGGCTCAATGTGGCAGCAATTTGGTGGTGAGAACACAAGTAGATGGGGAGAAATGAATTCACAAGATTAGACATTGTCAATGAATGCCCTTAATAACCTATCAAAAGCCTAGGAATACATCTTACCAAAACATATATAGGACAATGATAAATTGAAATTGAATAATAACCCATTTAAAAACCACTTCGACTCATCAAACTTATGATACCAATTTTTAAGAGATGTCATAAGCTCAAACAAATTCAACACAAGTGGTGATGCTAGAAAATACGTACAATATGGGTCAAAGTACTTGGTATCACTACCACTTTCTTCAAAGATGAACTCCAAGTAATCTCTAGCACCAATCTTAGGCTCACTTGGCTCTATAGGATTTCTGGTGTCCTTGAGTGCCTGCGCCAATTTCACTTTTTACTCCTTGGAGAGTTCGTTAGAGATAATAATAGTTAATGTATCATCCTCTCCAAGGAAAGCATATTTAAGATGTTCAGGGAGCTATTTTCGCTCAATTTGTGGTGCATGCACTACAGAATGAAGCAATTTCTCTCTAGGGAGAGTTAGTGGTATGGGCCCAATGGCCAAAGCATCAGCAAGAATTCACAACAAGAACTCAAATCAACAAGGATCTCGTGATATCTATAGGTAATTCATAGTTCAAGCATGAAAGGTCGATGTTATTCTCTAAAACAGATTGTACCTCATCACCACAAGTATTATTAAACTGTAACTCATCTTGTAGTTGTCTACATTCAAACTTAGCCATTGATTAGCAGCACAGGTGTGGACCATAAGATAGCTCCACACTAAAGGTGATAAAAATAAAAACTTAGAAATAAACAAAGTGTCCCCGACAACGGCGCCAAAATTTGAATGGCTGAAAGTCGTCACGCCAAAATTTTTTATTATAATTCTTGGACTAGGGAAAAGCAATCTATTAAACAAAGAAAAGGTTGAGTTTTTATCATTTTAGGGAAAGCAATCATATCCAAGCATCTACTTTCATCATCAAGTTATTGATCATTGATTCAAACAAGTTATTTCCTTTGGTTATTCCTATCCTGATCATATATATAACATGGCAACAAGACATGCAAACTTAATATCCAAATAACACAAGAAACGATCATAAATTATATGGACATTAGCAATCAAAACAAGTATAAATAGGATACATGCAATTGAATTCCAACGAGTCAAACAATTAACATGCATTTAAATCTCTTTTTTAATTCTCTTAGTCCAACGAGTCCTAAACCAATTGAGTTGGTACAAAGATTAGGTTTTGCTATGAGAAAACATAGATCTAGCAATAGAGAGTATTAATTCCAACAAGGTGATCAATCAAGTAGAAACCAATACAATTGACGAGCACTTTTACGTCGCTATAAAAGCACTATCAAAGAATTATTCCTAACTTCCTAACCTTAGTAAAGTGGAAGTAAGGGTCGAACCCACAGAGACTCGGATTATTCGTATTTAAGTAATGTTATTAAAGTAAAAGGGGGATTTTGTGGTTATAAACTAAAATCTAAGTAATTAAATCTAATTAAAACAAAGCAAGCAAAGTGATTTGAGATTCAAATATGGGGAAAAGCGTCCAACTAGTTTCGTATCCATTGCATACATGAGATTTGATCCTTGATTATCCCTATTTCAATTTCCCTTGACTAATCTATTGTGAATTTATGAATTCAAGCTTAATGTGGTTGTTAATATACACCGTCTTTAACAACCTTTTAACCAATTAACCTAGAAAACCTTCTATGTCAAATTGATCATGCAATTAAGTTCAAAGCATTCAATAGAAACAATAATCATGAATTCCACCGTCTATTCATGAAGTCTTGTGATTAAATTCTCCGCCTTTGATTAACCTTATTCCACCGTCTATAAGTTTAATCAAAGGATTCAACCATGAATAATCAAATTCCACCGTCTATTTAATTATTCTAGTTGTAATTCAACCTAGAAGTAAAATAGGTGGCCAATCTATTATAATCCTAAGTGATTTTAATCAATCAAGCACGGAGATATTCAATCTAGTCAAGGCAAACTAAAATAATTCAAATCTCACAAACAATCATGCATACAACTTCAACTAACTAGTTGGACATGAGAAAATTAGCTAGACATTGTCATTGAAGAAAAATAAAACTTACAAGAGTTGAATTGATCTCCAATTGCAAAACTAGGGTTCTTGTTCTCCCAATTCTCCAAACTCAAACTTAGAACACAAGCAATAGATAGCATAATCCTCCTAAATAAAACTTAAAAGAAAGTATTTATACTATGTCTAAAAATATCCAAAAGAGATATTAAAGTCGGCCCACAAGATATTACGGAGCCCAAGTCAGCGTCGAGCAAACGCGTCGGAGCGCGGTTTGACACACCCCAGAGCGCGGTCGCGCTCTCCTGGATCTTCCCGCGCTGACGCCGCAGCAACTCTGGTGACAATTCAGAGGCTGTTTTGACCCCCTTCGAGATGGAATTTGGACTCGGAGTAAAATACGAATTGTAGCTCTTCGAGTTAGCTTTCCAGTGATACCAAATTCAGCTTCATCCGACCACTGTAGCTCCCAAACCAAGCATTGCAAGATAGAGGTGTCAAAATAAGACTCCAATGCATGACCCGGGTTTAAGTGTTCTTCTCACACAAGCTCTTGGGCCTTAACTCTTGATTTTTCCTTCGGTTCTTCTCTTCAATGCCTCCTATGCATCCCGAGATTCCATCCCAAGCCTTCCATCTACCGTCTTCCACCTTCCTACCTGCATTTATGCACAAAGACGCGTAGATTCCGAACTAAAAGAAAATAAAACCTAAACTAAAACTTAGAACGAAATCCTAACTAAAAATGCATATAACTGGAATAAAAACATGCTCTAAAGCCTATACCTATATGCTCTATCAACAATCAATATTAATTATGCACATGAGAATTGAAATAACCTCTAGAAATAAACCTGAATAGAAGAATCTCACAAAAAACTTGATTATGAAAGCTTCAACTTGAATAGAATCTAAGAGTTTAGTTCTCCATCAAACAGAGAATACAAAAGTCTGGAATAATAGAAATTAGGTCTCAAGATATCCTAATAAAAGGGAAAAACACGGCTTAAATAGCCAACTCAAAACACGAAATAATAATAAAAGGAAACTGATAAATAAGATTCATAGATAGGATAAAACGATGTCTTGGATCAACGCTGACGTCGAAACCCGTGGGCACGGTGAGTGGTGGCCGCGGGCGCGGCACTGTAGAATCTGAAATCCCGAGTCAAAGTAAACCGCAAGCGCGATTTTGCTTCATCTGACCAATATAGCTCCCAAACGAAGCGTCGTAAGAAACTGGTGTCGAATCAACAAATTCAATGGATGACCCGAACAATGTTGTTAAAATCGCGATCCGGATCGTAGGATCGTACGATCCTACGATCCAGCCCGACTAAAACGATCCAAATCGGAATTAGAATCGGAAAAATGATAGGATCGGTATAGGATCGTATGGGATCGTATAGAATCGTATAGAATCGTTGGGATCGCGATCCTGAGAACGATTTTACCGATCCTGATTTTTTCTAACAAATTAAGCCCAAAACGTCTACCAAAGACAGCCCATTTAAATGAACCATCCAAAAAAAATAAAAAAACCCACTAACAGCCCATTTACCTAAAAAGCCCTAATAATTTTTACCCTATCTTTCTGATTTTTCATTCTTCGTAACTTCATAGCCTCTTGAAACCCTAAAATGCTCTAAAACTCGACTCATCAACTCTCATTCTCTTGGTTCCTAGTTTTTTTCACAGTAAAAAGGATAAAATCTCCATTAAAGAGGAAGCTTGCGAAGCTCCATTGAAGGTCGAACTGCTGAAGAACCATTGAAGGCCGATCTGCTGAATAAAATCTCCAAGGATTAAAATTGGTATGCCTTTTAAGCCTGAACTCTCTCTTTCTCTTAGCTTCTCTTTTTCTCGATTTCGTTTCTCTTTGCATTGAATTTTTAGGCGACGTTTTTTTTGTGAATTCGTACTTGCAGTTGCATCTCGTGCTGGTCTATTCGTTTCCTCTGAAGGTTGAGCTGTTAACCATTGAAGGTCGCTGGAGCACGAGGTGGAGATAGGAAGTGCTTGTGTGCTTGGACTTCTCGCGGTTAAGGTATTTTTTTTTGCTAATTGATTCTCTCTTGTTTTTCCCCCCTAATTTGAACTTTGATTGGAAGGGAGAAACGGACTTTCGTGTGTTCATGGTTCCATTTTGTTGTGCTTCAGATGTGAATTGAATGCGCATGCAGGCTGCTAATGTATATACAATTTGACCTCAAATTGAATAATCTATTTGTTCTAGTTATCTCAGTTCAATTTTGTGTTGCTTTAGATTTTTACTGAATTTGTATGGGGCTTACAATGCTGGATATTTGTAAAGCTGTGTGATAATCTTTCAGTTGAAAATGTGGCTTAGTTACCAACTTACCATAAACAATTAGCACGTACCAAATTAAACTATTTGTTTTTGACAAGTCCCCAAAACTATTTGCTTGCTGAAAAAAAAAACTATCCTCTGTACTAAAGGAGGTCATAAAGAATTTTGATGTGTTTTCTTATTAAGTTATTGTGTGATAAACTAATATGATGGTTTCTAGGATGGTTTCTAGGATGGTTTCTAGAATTTTGAAGAGGAGGGCATATGGATTCATCTTCTAGGATGGTCAGTCTCTGCTCAAGACTCTCAACGCTCAACCATACTTGTTGATTAGTGAAGTTCTTGAGGGAAATCAAACCAGTTTTGTCAAAGGTTAGACTAAATCCTTGTTGAAATTTTTCATTGTTAATTAAAAGCTGGATCCTAATTTAAGATAGAGATTATCAATTGCAGTATTTTTTTGGTGCATTCTGGGAGTTTATTAGTGTATGCATCTGAATTAAAATTGGTTCGATAATTTTGATTGGCTGATTTACTCCTTGTTTGATGCCTATGTGTGCCTATTTGTGTTGTGTGTTTTCTTTCAAGCTTTTAGAAGGCTGAGATGTTGCTGGTTGCTAGTGCTACTTTGTTGAATCCTTGTTTGATTTGTTGAATGCTGGTTCGATAAAATTAGTTGTTTAAATGTTTAATACAGGTTATCTACTTACCTTAATATAAAGATATGTCAAGTTCTGCAAAAAAGAGGAAAAATGCCCTTGGGAGTAGATCAGATCCTAGTTGGGAACATGGAATTGAGGTTGATAATAACAGTAAAAGAGTTAAGTGTAAATATTGTGGGGTTGTGCGATCTGGTGGTATTTTTAGGCTAAAACATCACTTAGCTGGAACTCACTTGAATGTGGAATCTTGTTTGCAAGCCCCTGATGATGTTAAGGAAAAATTTAGAGCCATTTTACATCAAAATGAACAAGATGCAGCAAAGAAGAAAAAAAAGTTTTCTGATATAGGTGGTGATGATTATTATGAAGTAAACCAAGAACAAGCTTCAATTCGAAAGGGCAAGGGAACCATAGATTCTTTTGTGTGTGCAAAAAAGGGTCCAATACAAACTACCCTTAATCAAAAATATAAAAGGGAAGAAAGAGAGGAAGTTTGCCAACAAATAGCACACTTTTTCTACACTAGTGCTATTCCTTTCAATGCTGCAAATAACCCTGAATTTATTTTGATGGTTGAAAAAATTGCCAAGTATGGGATAGGATTGAAGCCACCAAGTTACCATGAGCTTAGAGTGACATATTTGAACAAAGAAGTAGATAATGTAATGGATATGCTTGAGGAGTTTAAGGCTGAATGGAAGCATACTGGCTACACTATTATGTCAGATGGATGGAGTGATAGACAAAGAAGATCAATTTGTAATTTCTTAGTGAATAGCCCAAAAGGAACTATTTTTCTATCTTCTGTTGACACTTTTGATATTTCTAAAACAGCAGATAAGGTGTTTGACATGCTAGATGCAATTGTAGAAAAGGTAGGGGAGGAAAATATAGTTCAAATTGTGACGGATAATGCTGCAAATTATAAAGCTGCATGAGAGATGTTAATGGAAAAGAGAAGTAAACTGTTTTGGACACCTTGTGCTGCCCACTGTATTGATTTAATGTTAGAGGATTTGGATAAGAAAATCAAAGTGCATAGTGTGACAATTTCAAAGGATAGGAAGATAACAACTTTCATATATGCTAGAACAATGGTTCATGCTTGGCTTAAGGAGTTCACAAAAGGACGAGAGTTAATAAGGCCTGGTGTTACTCAATTTGCAACCTCTTACTTGACTTTGAGAAGCCTAAATGAACAGAAAGGTCCATTAATAGCCATGTTTGCTTCTTCTAAGTGGAGATCAAGTAAATTTGCTTCTTCTGTGGAAGGAAAAAGGGTTCAGCGAATAGTTTTGGATACTCGTGGGTTTTGGAATGGAGTAATAAAATGTTTGAAAGCAGCCCTTCCCCTTGTTAAAGTCCTTAGAATGGTAGATTCAGATAATCCAGCTATGGGATTCATTTATGCATCAATGGAGCAAGCTAAAACTCAAATCAAGGACAACTTCAATAATGTAGAGAAAAAGTGAGTGTTTTTTTTTCTTTTTAATTAGTTTTTTTTGACTTGTTTTCACTATAGTAGTTTCTTATTTGTTTATCTTTTGTTTATAGCTATAAACCTGTGTTGGACATTGTTGATGAGCGTTGGGAGGCTCAACTACATAGGCCATTGCATGCTGCCGCCTATTATCTAAACCCACAAATTCATTATAAACCAGATTTCAAGCCTAATGCAGATATCAAGATTGGCTTGTATGCTTGTTTACAAAGAATGATCCATGATCCTAGAGAACGAGTTGTAATTGATTTACAACTAGATACTTTTCACAATGCTAGGGGGCTTTTTGGATTACCAACTGCTGTGATGACTAGAGATAAAAAGTCTCCATGTTAGTTCATTTCCTCCTTTCTTTTCTTCCTTCAAATTTTAAGTGCTGAATATTAGGTGTTGATTGTTTTACTTTTAATGTATAAATTGTTGATGTAGCTGATTGGTGGAATTCATACGGAGATGAATGCCCAGAGCTTAAGAAATTTGCTATTCGGATTTTAAGCTTGACATAGCTCCTCTGGTTGTGAGCGAAACTGGAGTGCATTTGAGATGGTAAGTTGTATTTGAAGACTTGCTAATAAAGTGAGTGTAATATTATATATCAAAATAGATATTACTTCTTTTCCAATTTTAATTTTTTGTAGGTGCATACAAAGAAGAGAAACCGATTACACCAACAAAAGATGAATGATTTGGTATTTGTGATGTACAACCTCAAACTACGGCAAAAACATCAAAAGCGAGCAGCCAACTATCAGCCACCAACAGCCTCTAATCTTTTGGATGATATTCCATCAGATGATGAATGGATAACAGAAATTGAGGAGCCCGTGCTTCAAGAAGATGGACAATTGTTGAATGTCCTTGATAGAGCTACTAGAAGAGCTGCAAGGGAAGAGCAAAGAATGGATGAAAATGATGAAGAAATTAGTCCATCTCCAAGTGAGTTTACTTCCATGTTTAACTTATTTTCAAATTTTCTCTTTCACTTTGCATTGTTAAATATTAATACTTAATAACTTAATATCATTTATCTTTCTATCAACTCTTATCCTATAGATGTGAATGTTGAACTGCTTGAAGTTAGTGAAGATGACATTGCAGTTTGTGTTGCTTCGAATGAGGTCGATGGTTCCGGAAACATAGAGATGGACTTTGGTGATGCCGATGATAATGATGTTGATGATGTCTATAATGATGATGATATTGCACCAACGGGAACAGGGACTTCAAGAACAGGGAGCTTTGATTATATTAATGAAGAGAACTTTGGTTACAATGAAGATTAATTTGTATTTAGCTTGGCATGTTGATTTTCATGCTAAAAAACTATCAACTTTCTTGTACTGTTTAGACATGCCTTTTGTTTTGATTGTATTTGGCTAGGACTTGATGTTATGAACTTTCTAAACTCCTTAAACCTCTTATGCTTCCTTATTTGTACTGAGGACTTTTGATTTCCTTGTATTTGTATTGTTTAGCTTGGCTTGTTGTCTTTTTCCATTGCAATTATATACTTGAAGTGTTGAATTACTTGAAGTCTTGAGTAGTTGAGTTAATGTTAAAAAGCAGGTGAGAATGAGATTCTGAAAATCATGAGAAATGAGAATTGTACAGGTTTCATAGAGCTTTTGCTTTGCCTAGGAAAGGGAATTATAAATTGTACTTATTCTACCTCATTTTGTCTCTTTTTAGAAAGCTAAATGTATCATCACTGCAGGATTTGAATTGATGAAATGTTTGTTTACGGATTGTACATTGGTATTTATGTAGAAAACATGTTAAATCACTTTAATTTTATAATATCGATATTTTATGTTCTAAAATCATCTTTTTAGTATCCTTTTTACTTATAATCTATGTATTACTCATATTTTATCATTTTGACACCTTATATTCTTAAATTTGTAGGATCTTACGATCCTACGATCCGATCCTACCGATCCGATCCTACCCCCCTCACCAATCCAAGGTGGAATCCCGATTCTAATAACATTGGACCCGAATTTAAGCGTTCTTTTCCACAATCTCTTGGGCCTTAATGATCATCAGAAATGGCTTGGATATCCTTGGAAGAGACACTTGAATATCTCCAATCTTGAATCCTTCAACTTAACCAATCCTTGCTCCTCAAAACGACCTAAAAACACGAAAGCACAAGAGTAGACATCGAAATGCAAAAACTACAAAAACTAAGCAAAACGCATGCAACTACCTAAGATTAAAACAATAATATGACCTTAAACTAACACCTAAATGCATGCTATCATTAAGTATCCTATTTGTGCAGTATATATTATATAATTAGTGGTCAATTAACTAGTCAAGTTAAGTAAGTTATTTAGGCGCCTTTGGTAGTTGAAACTGGCGCCAATGGAAGTTGTTAATGTAACTGTCGTCTAGGACAGTTACATGTTAGTTGTGTGAAATGTGTATATATGTGTCTTTGTAATTCAGACATAGTTAGTTACTCTGTTGGAAAACTAAAGTTCAATCCAGTTTGCAGCATTGAACATCTCTCTCCTTTTGTTTTCGTATTTCATTGTCAAAACACAATAGATTTTGTTTCTTCATGTGATACCAGAGCTTAATAGAAGAACATGTCGATTTCAATTAATTCAGAAACCGGGAACACAAAAAACCTCACAGGAAATGTAAGTGATGGTGTGAGGATTCTTTGAGAGAAAACTTTATCCTTTCAATTTCCCATGTTTTCAAAATGTAACTATGTCGTATGGGCTATCGAAATGGAGGTTTTTCTTATTGCTCAAGGCTTATGGAAAGCAGCAGAAGGCACACCACCCGTAGACGCCAAGAAGGATAAGATGGCATTAGCCTTAATTTACCAAGAAATTGGAGAAGATATTCTTTTTCAATTGGGGGGCCAAAAAAGTTCAAAAGAGGCATGGGATGTCATAAAAACAATGAATGAAGGGGCTGAGAGGATCAAACAAGTCAGGATCCAGACTTTTCTTAGAGAATTCGAAGGACTCAGAATAAAAGAAAGTGATTCCATCGATGAATTTACTAGCAAACTCAACATCAATGTTAGTAAGTTAAGAAGTCTGGGACATAACCTTGATGAGGAATTTTTGGTGAAGAACTTGTTGAGATCCACAAGTTCAAAATTCATCCAGATCACCACAACTTTGGAGCAATTTTGTAATCTTAAAACAAAGCATGTTGATGAGATAATTGGATCTCTCAAAGCACATGAAGAATGATTACAAGAATTTGGGGCAAGAAGTAATGAAACGGCCCTTCTTACACGTTTTGAATGTAAAGCAAAGGACAAGAAGAGATTTAAATAAAAATCTTCCAGAGGAGAGAAATTCTCTAAAGGTGATCATCTCGGATCATCAACAAGGTCGGTTCTTCTTCATTCCTTTCAACTAACAAGTTTATATTGTCATCCTTGTCCTTTTCATTACACTCAGATTTAAAATGCCCCATCTTTCCACAAGAAAAACATTTTATCTTAAATTAAAGAGTAATATAAAATGTTTTTTCTTGTGGAAAAATGGGGCATTTTAAATCTGAGTATAATGAAAAGGACAAGGATGACAATGTAAACTTGTTGGTTGAAAGGAATAAAGAAGAACCGACTTTGTTGATGATCTGAGATGAAGATTTGCATCAGAAGAGTCTGTTGACACTGGAATTTAGTGATGTAAAGGAGGTGCAAGGCTACAACAAGTGGTACATGGATTCTGGGGCAAGCAACCACATGTCAGGAGATGAGAGTTTGTTCTCTTCAATCGATAGAAGTTTTGGTTGAAAGATCAAGTTTGGAGATAGTTCATCAATTGATATCTCGGGATAATTTTCTCCACACTTTCTGGTGAACATATATAATTGACTAATGTCTATTTTATACCAAAGTTGAAAACAAAAAAAAATCAGCATTTGGTCAATTGGATTTAAATGGGAACAAGATTGTCATAAAGGATGGTTTTATGTGCCTATATTCTAGTGGAGGTAGATTATTAGTAAGTCAAGAGGCAAATTAACAAGTTGTATGTTATCTACCTTAAAGTTTCTAGAGAAAAGTGCTTGTTGTCAAATTTGAGTGATGAAAAATGGCTCAGGCACGTAAGATATGGGGGTTTGAATTTTAATTCATTCATGTTACTATCTACGAAGAAAATGGTGATTGGTCTGCCAGAAATTGCTCATGTGAATCAGTATTCTGATGGCTGTCTGGTTGGGAAACAACACAAGACTTCCTTTCCTAAATCATCTTCATTTCGTGAAAAGAAAATTTGTGGTCCAATTTCATCCATGCCAATCTTTGTGGTCCAATTTCAACACCCACACTTGAAGGTAATAGATACTTCCTACTCCTTGTTGATGATTATTCAATATTTATGTGGTTATACATGCTGAAAAACAAGGATGAGGCTCTAAATCAGTTCATAAAGTTCAAAATAAGTGTGGAAGTTGAAAAGGAGATGAAGGTTAAGATACTTAGTACATATAGGGGAGGTGAGTTTACTTCTCATAGATTCAAGGAATTCTGTGATAAAGAGGGAGTTAAAAGACATTTAACAACACCCTATTCTCCACAACAGAATGGAGTAGTTGAAAGAAGAAATCAATCGATTGTGGAGATTGCTAGAAGCATGCTAAAGAGTAAGAATATGCCTTCTTGTTTTTGGGGTGAAGTAACACAAAATGTTGTGTATGTCTTGAACAAATCACCATCACGAAGCCTTGAAAGCATTACATCATATGAAGCCTGGTATGGGAGAACACCAATTGTGCATCACTTAAGGGTGTTTGGTAGTGTTGCACATGTGAAAAATGTCAAGCCAAATCTGCCAAAGATGGAAGACAGAAGTGAAAGAATGGTCTTGATTGGCTATGAAGAAGGCTCTAAAGCATATTGATAGCAATTAAAGGACCATGAAGAATACGCTTGCAAAGAAGGTGTCTAAGAGACCAAGACCTTTTCCAAGGTCTCGGGCATTCAAGTTCAAGAATAACTTAAAGGACTTGATCTTATCTATTGATTATGTTCATCAATGGCGTCCAAGGCCTCCAAGGAAGAGAATGAAGTCATGATTTTTCGGAAAGTTAAGAAGCTCGTCAAATTAAAAACAATGCTCAGTAAAATGATCATAACTTGGGCTAGAAAATTGATCACAAGTCAGTAAAGTATGCATTGGAAATTGAATTAAAAGACCTGAAACTTTGTACTTTACATAAAATTCAAAATCCAACAAAAAAGAGCAGAAAAATGCAATTTATTGAGAGATGTTCAAGTTTATAGGAATCTTATCTTTTGTTTTAATTGTATCTTTAGTTAGAATAATTAAGGGAATTTTTGGCCATTCAAGTTCAAGAATAACTTCAAGGACTTGATCTTATATATTGATTATGTTCATCAATGGAGTCCAAGGCCTCCAAGGAAGAGGATGAAGTCATGATTTTTCGGAAAGTTAAGAAGCCCGTCAAATTAAAAACAATGCTCAGTAAAATGATCATAACTTGGGCTAGAAAATTGATCTCAAGTCAGTTAAGTATGCGTTGAAAATTTAATTAAAAGACCTAAAACTTTGTAGTTTACATAAAATTCAAAATTCAACAAAAAAGAGCCATTAGGAGTTTGTTAGGGTTGATATTCTTTCTCCTATATTATTAATAACTTTTGAGTTTGTTAGGAGTTTGTTAGGATAATTTCTTTATCTATTAAGTCAGATATTTATTTATTTAATTTAATTAAGGTAAGGGGACTTAGATAGAGTTTTTAGTATTATAATAAGTTATCTTGGAGAGAAAGCAAAAGGTCCCTTTTACCCCTCTTAGGGCCAACCACCTCTTGCCTTGCTATCCAAGGAACTTTGCTCTTGTATTCTAATTATATGCTTGTTATTCATTAAAAAAAATATGATGAAATTCAAGTGAGGCACCTTGGCTAAGGTGTTTCTCGCTTCTTCATCCAAACTACAATCTTCTTCATCATTATTCTGTTATTGAAATCTGAATTCTAAATATTTGAATCCGAAATCCATACCTTGGACAATTCTTCTCGTGATCATCTTCATCCTGAAGGTTGTCACGTATCAAATGAACTTAAAAGGGAAATTTGTATTGCTTTTCTGATTGCATACTTGCTAATTACTTGAGCTGCATTTTCCTTTGATTATCATTAGCACACCATATCTACTCCATTACTACCTCAATTTTAACCCAAAAACTGAATTGGTTGAATTGGATTGCTTTGAGGCAAGTTTTGGCTTTATTAAGGTGTGATACTGCTTATTGTATCGCTTTTGGAATAGACTACTCTCGTGTTTTTTGTGAGCTTTTCAGGATAAGATGTATTGGGGTGATCCATATGATGACGTTTATCCAACTTCAAGGGTACAAAGACCTCCCAAGATTGAGCCTTTTTTTGGAGAGCATGGACCGGATGATTACTTGGCATGAGAGCAAGATATTGAGTACTACCTTGACTACTATGGCTATGCTAAATGGGATGAATTTAAAAAAAGGAGTTACGAAACTCTTGTCGTTCCTATCATGAATGCATTCGAACAATTCATTTCAACTCATTCACAACTTTATATGGATACATTGAAATTGTGGATTGTTTTTTTTTTTAATTTTTTAATTGGCATTCAATGCTTAATTAAAGTTGCTTATGATCTTGTATAGAAATCATATATTATGTATAAATTGTGGGGCATTAATTGTCATTGAGATTTAGTCTTATAGTATTATACATACATAGAGAGAGAGAGAGAGAGAGAGAATAAGGCTCTAGAGAAACACTTTCTTAAAGAGAAACAAGGGAAAGAAGGAGGACCCTTAGATTTGTTTTATTGGATGGTTTAGATTAATTAAAAAAAAAGGACTACATTAGTAGTGTACACCGTAAAATAGCTGATTCAAGCTCTTTTCTTCTTCAATCTCAAATAATCTCAAATAACTCGTTTATCTCTCCATATCTTAGAAATTCCAAAATCGTCACTTTTGATTTCAAGCTTCTTCCAAGATCTCTCAATTTCAATCTTCTCCTCATATCTTTTGCCAATACGATAATATTTTCATTGTTTCAGCAATTCCAATCTAGACTTGGTGCTCGATTTCTAATGTTGTGCTAGCACCGGAATTGGTCGGAGTTTGTTGCTCGGTGGTGTTCGTGATGGCCTTGGAACGCTAGCGGTTTTTGATCCGTTTTCCATGCCTTTTACTGAGATTCTTCATGGCGTGATTGGACGGTGTAAGAAACGGAGATGTCTGAGGTGTTGCATCCCACCACCACGAAATTCAACGCCTTCCAACAATCACCACCAAATGCTTCAAAGTCAACTCCTTTACATACAAAGAAAAGTAAGTTTCTTAATTTCGTTTTTTTTGAGGAAAATTTTGTTTATTATATTATATATCTTCTTCCGCCAAGTTTCTTAATTTCTTAATGGATAGTACATGTCCACTTTCGATCAAACGCAAAAATTTTGATGTTTGATCAAACTAGTAAACTAATTTTGACGTTTTGTTTGTTTAATATGCAGGTACAAATAAAAATCTTTCGTGTTTAGTTTTGCAAATAAACACTTTAAACTTGTTCTTTATATTTTTATTATTGATATCTTCTCGATTTTTATTATTGTTTAAAGCAGTAAGGCTTCCACACTCGATTTTGGAGGATAGAAGCTTCAACTCGAGTCCAAGTATGGCTTCTATGTCTCTGCTCGTCTAAATTTTTTTTTTGCGTAATCTGCCTAATTTTTCAAATTTTTTGCGTAATTTTGATCTCGGTTAAACCTGCAAACTACTTTCTTCTCACCCTTACTTTCTCTCCTTGCTTGTGTTTCTAGCGTTTTCACCCCTGTTGCCGACGACTCAACTGCCACCTCAGTGATACACCAGTTCCTAGCAATGGCCACACCACCCCATGGTCGCCGCATCAGTTTGTTCTTACCTCCATCCAATCAACAGCTTCAAGTTCATTAGTTTTTGATGAGCCGATGACAGTGGAAGTAGTTGCTTTAGGTCACCAGATGGTAGCATTTGATTGCACAATATCACTTGGTTGCTACTCTGTCATGTCTAATTCATTAGTAATCAGTACAAGGCCATTTATTGTAATGTCTCTTTGGTTTTGAGTCCCAATTTCTTTCTATCTGATTATATAAGAACTTTATCTTCAAATCTACTCGAAGCTGATTTTTCCAAAAACCACTTCAGGAGCCAAATTTATATGCTGTGGAATCTTACTGTGATTCAATTCTTGAACTTACAAAAAAGGAATGTGATGTCAAGTACAATGCTTTTAGTCAATACCTAAGATGAATGATCGCTGCAAAATACATGGGTGGTTGAATGATTGACTCCCACAGATTGCCTTGAATGTGAGTGTTTCATGAAAGCATTTACATAAATGAACTGTTTTTGTGCTTATAATTGCTCTTTTTTATATTTTAAAATTTTAAATTTATTTATTCTATGCATGATATACTACTATTGGGTGAATGCTTCACTTGACCGATAATGTTGTCTTCCCTTGAAAATTTTATAGGCTCAAATTTTCTAATAAATTGAGGTTTATCTACCTTGAAATATATTCCATCCATGGTATGGATATATGAATATATGATGATGTTAACAAACACTCTCTATTATTTTGAGGGCCGAATACATAAATAGGTCCCTGAACTTTGACGATTTTGGCATCCATATCCCTGTATTTTGGGATTTTCAAATAGATCATTGTACTATACATATTTTTGTCATTTAAATACAAAACACTTGAGCTCTACGTGCGTGCAATCCACTCGCGCTGACGTGGATATGAATTGTGCCATTTATCTGCCATGTAAGCGCCACATGGATAATTTTTTGCCATGTAATCATTTTTATGCAACATGGATGAATTTATTAAATTTTAATTAAAAAAATACATTTTTTTATTAAATATTATTTTTCTTTTTTTCTTTTTCCTCTTTATCTTCTCTGTAATTCCTGATAAACAACCCTAGAAGGAAACCAGATAGAGAGAATCATGACGAAACGACGACGGACTCTGGAATGAATGAATTTATCTTCGAGAAGATGGATTGTGAGGTCAGCAGAGGTCCCGAGGATACCGCGGCGGTTGAGGAGAAGACGGTGGGATCGGCGGCCGTTGTGGTTGTGTTTGGTACTGACGAATTTGGAGGGTAAGTGAACTCTGGCCGAATTTTCAGCCAGACAGACCGGATGAACTGGCGAGAATAGAAGCGACGGGAGGGAAAGTGATAAACTAGAACGGATTTCGTGTGATAAGAGTTCTTGCCACTTCCAGATCCATAGGTATGTCAATCAATTCCTAGATCGAACCACTTCAAGCTTTAATTCTGCTGTACAATGATGAATTTAGCGGTGCTGATGAGGTCATTTGAAATGAATGCACAGGCGACGAGTACCTAAAACCGTCTGCTATCTGGTTCTGATTCCTTCGAGCTTCGAGTCCGTCGTTCCGTCCTGACTCTCTCCGAGTCCGTCGTTCCGACGTTCCATCTAGATCTGGTTGTTCTCGACTTTTCCTTCGGCCTTCAACTTTTCCTCGCCATTGATGCCTCAGATCTGGAGGTCTTGGCCAAACCGCCATTGATGGAATCATAGATTGTTATCAGAGGAAGAATCAGGAACGGGAAGCGACGAAATTAACCAAATTGAACGAAAGAAAAAGATGGCCCAATTTGAAGAATCAGATTTAGAATACCGAAGCGACCAATTACATGTGTTTGAAGCGACGGATTTGGAAATCAACCAATTAATTTAGGGTTTGTTGTGTTCTAGGAAGAAGACTCCACTATTCTTTTCTTTTTTATATAATTTTTTATTATAAATTTTGTATATTCAATAAAGAAATATTGATGTATTCCCTCTTACGCGCAATTATTTGGGTGAGATACACGCGTTTTGCCACATAATCAATTTGTGTTTAAAAGACAAAAATATGTATATTACAAGGACCTATTTGAAACTCCCAAAGTACAGGGACATGGATGCCAAAATCGTCAAAATTCAGGGACCTATTTATATATTCGGCCTTATTTTGAGATTACATCTTTAATTATTATTTCCTCAAAATTTATTTATTTGTTTTTATTTTAAGGGTTGCTTATTTATGAAAACACTCATGTATTATATGTTCAGAGTTAAGGCATCATCATACAGTAACATAATGTATTATAGTTAGAAAACATAATGTTGCGATTTTCTTACTTCCAAATAAAGTAATCTGATTTACACTTTCCTAGGAATTTATCCATAGCAATTTAAAGTTAGGTAATAATTAGAATTGTTTAAAGTTTTTAATGTAACATAATTTTAAAATATGACTTGAACCCTATGCTGAATCTACTATATATATAAAATCAATAAGATTTGGAGCCACCACATTACGCCACATCATCTTTTTTCACATGTCATTCCTAAAATGCGCCACATCAGATTTTGACACGTGTCATCTCCTCATTAATTCATATAAATTATACAAATAAATTGATAGTTTTGGAAACAAATCTTATAATATCATTCAATATTTTAGAAAGAATCCAAATTGTAATTTTGGAAGTTTCTAGCATATCTACTATATATATTAATTATTCTTTCCACTTCATATTCCACATGACAAATTTTTTCCACTTAATTAAAATTTATTTTTATTTCCCAAATTTAGATAATATCTTAATTTTTGGTAGGAGATAATATCTTAATTAAAAAATTTTAACTAATGGTTGAATTTTTTCATTATAAGCCAATAAAATATATATGCTCAATCTCATCTCTTCCATATTTTCAAAATATATCTTTTTTCTTTATTTTCTTCATATTTTATCTCCTTCTTTTAAAATAAACCTATTTATCAAATATTGTCAAGGAAAATGAGCAATGTAGATTATTTTATGTTAATAATGTTTATTCTCAATTTTAAAATTAATAATCTATATTTATTTGATTTTATTTGATTTTAAAAAAAATTATACATATTATGAGCAATAAATTACTTACAGTAAATTTTATATTATATTTTTATTTATAAATATCTTTTTTATAGTATATCTAAAAAATATCGAGTCATAGTCGAGCAGGGCACGACGGGGACAACTAGTTAAAGTAAAATCTAGTTTCTTATTAATGTGCGTTTTCTTTCTCACTCTTTCTTAATTAATTCTTCCAAATTAGCTATCTCAATTCTATTCTCTCCACTCATTTACACATTTCTTACATTTGTAATGTTTATATTACCTAATCATTATATATATAAAAAACAATTTTTTATTCTATGCTCTATGAGAATAAGATAAAAATAAATCATTTTTTTCACATGATTAATTAGTTTAAATATAATGTCAGTTTCATAATACAGATCCTTATCTTATAATAATCTTTAAACGTAGGATAAAAAGACCCCATAAATAATTATTCATACCTTATATAATATAATAAATTTTAATTATAACATAATACTATATATAAAATGAGTACAATATTTTGCTATATTTAAAATTAAATTAAATCAAATCATTTTACTCATTTTATAGAGTAGAGCAGTTAGATATGTTTCCAATTCAAATGGATTCTTGTGTCAAAATTTAACCAAATTTTCCGATTTGATATGAATAACCGATTACGAAATTTTCTGATCAATCCATCTCTTTCTTCACGACTTCCTCTGTTCCCTTATCTTTCTTTCTCTGCTCCATTGATCTCCACCTCCTGCTTGCCACCGCCGATTGATACGCCGCATCAGGCGGATCCAGCGCCAGTAGGGCGCCCCGTTCGGAATCGCAGGGCTCCGGTCCGGTTTGGGAATTATCAGTATTATTAATTATTTTATTATTTTTAAATTAATGTATTTTTTAAACAGAGTGAAATAAACTCTTTCTCGGGTTTTCTTTACGGTTCTTTCCCGGGACGCCTTTATTGAACCGTTAGGGCTTAGTATAAATATCTCTATGTTATCAGAATTGAGAATTAATGAGAAAATAATACTTTTGCCCTAATCTCCCTCTCTCTTCTTCCTCTCACGTTCTTTCTCCTCCTCCCTCTGGCTTCGGCCGATCATTCCTCTTCCCCCTCTTCTGTGTTACTTTGGTACAATTCCCGTCGGGTTGTATCAATTGGTGCTTTCATCTTGCAACTCACACCGTCATGACGAACGAAGACACATCATCATCGCAGGTTACTGACAATCTTTCTGATAGTCAGGATATCAGAACCCTTCTTCAAAATTTGTCATTGAAAATCAACTCGATGGATCAACGGCTGAATACACACCAAACCCGATTGGACCAAGTGTTCGATCTTATCGAGCATCATCCCACCGGGGACGACGACGCATCAGGCGGGACCGTTGTAACGCCGCAGCAGCACCCACCGGCGCTTGCGGTTGAACAGCCGGCCATTCTACCGCAACCCCCCGCCCACCAACAATTACCACATCACCCGGATCGTCGTTTTGACGGGATGGGTCAGCAGCAACAACTGGGCTTTCGCCCTGACAAACGGGTTGCGGCAGCGGAAAACCGGATCGCGCAGCAAGGAGCAGATGAGCAGCGCAATGATCGATACCCTAAAATTAGGGTTGACCTGCCTCGGTTTAACGGAACCGATCCATCAGGTTGGATTTACAAAGTTCAAATTTATTTCGATTATTTCAATACTATTCCGCAGGAACGTTTACAATTGGTGGGAATGTTGATTGATCATCCGGCATCTGATTGGTTCCGTTACCAACGTCGGAATAATTGCCTCTTAACTTGGGAGGCGTTTTTGGATGCTGTCAAACAACGATTTGACCCTCATTATTACGAGAATTATGTGGGTTTGTTATCCAAGTTGCAACAGAAAACGACAGTTGTGGAATATCAAACGGAATTTGAATCCCTGTTGAACAAAGTTGAGGGCGTAAATGAAACCACTCTGATTTCTATGTATAAAGCCGGTCTGAAACAGCCTGTCAAGCATGAGCTTAATTTACGTAATCCTACCACTTTAGCCCAAACTTTCGCTCTCGCTCGGGAATTAGCGGCTTCTTATGTCGACACAGTTACTAATATTTCCACTAATCGTCGTAACTGGCAGCCGTCAGGGCTGAAACCCGGTTGGACTCCAAATCAGAATGTGGCGTCATCTTCTAATAACACACTGAGCCCAACCCCTGACCTCTCTAAACTGCCTATCAGACGTTTATCCCAGGCTGAACGGGATGAACGATCCAAAAAAGGGCTGTGTTGGAACTGTGACGAGAGATTTGATCGTGGTCATCGTTGTAAACATCGATTCCTGGCCTTATTGGGCACTGAAGAGAGTGAGGATGAAGTTCCTGCTGATGCTATTGATGATGAGTTAGCGGTTACAGGAGATATTTCGACTCTTCAGTCTATGCAAGGGTTAGCTAATCCGAAATCTTTGAAGTTGATGGGAATCATCAACGGCCTCGAATTACAGGTTTTGATTGATGGGGGCAGCACTCATAACTTTATACACCCTCAGATTGCTGAACAATTATGTCTTCCGCTGATTCAAATCTCTCCCTTTCGGGTATATGTCGGGAATGGCTCTTCCTTGCTTTGTACGCATCAGTGTGCTGCCACGTCAATTAACCTTCAGGGTCATTTGTTCTCTATCGATTTATTTGTTTTGCATATTCATGGGCCTCAGGTTGTGCTAGGAGTTCAGTGGCTCCAAACTTTGGGCAAAGTGGGTCACGATTATGCAAACTTGACGATGGAATTTCAGTGGAAAGATAAACTGATTACCTTATAGGGTGACAGGCAACCGCCAAAGACAATCTCGTTTCATGCCCTGCAATCTTTATATGAATCTGACGTGATCGCCGCTTGCTTTGAAACTGTCTTACTTAATGTCAAACCAACAGCAAATGATGTCGTGCCCCACAGCAGCATCATGCACGAGCCTTCGGAATCACCACCTACGGATCCAGGCCAGAGCGCGGTCAGAACCCATCACGGCGCGGTCGCGCTGTCAAGTGACCAAACCGCGCAGCCACCGCAGAACATTCTGGCCTCGGAGCGTGGGCAATGTGCCGGTGCCGAGACCGCGCTCCCAGCAGCTGTCACCGCGCTCTCCTCCGCCGCAATTGCGGGGTCTCCGACAACGCCACCTTCACCTTCGGAGGATTTTCGAGCGGATTTTCCGCCCGATTTGCACCCGGATATATCTGCGGTTTTACAAAAACATGCCACGGTATTCCAGTTGCCGGTTGGGCTACCACCTCAGCGTGCTTGGGATCATCGAATCCATCTCCAACATGAATCTAAACCAATCAATGTCCGTCCTTATCGATATCCATATTTTCAGAAGTCGGAAATTGAACGCCAGGTTCAGGACATGCTTCAGCAAGGCATTATTCAACACAGCACAAGTCCATTCTCCTCTCCAGCTCTCCTTGTTAAGAAGAAGGATGGGAGTTTCCGCTTTTGCATCGATTACCGGGCATTGAATGCGGCAACTATAGCGGATAAATTTCCAATACCTACAGCCGATGAATTATTTGATGAACTGGGCAATGCCGCATTTTTCACTAAGCTGGATCTCCGGTCTGGATATCATCAGATCCGTATGCACACGTCTGACATTTACAAGACAACCTTTCGCACTCATGAAGGTCATTATGAATTCTTAGTTATGCCTTTCGGTCTGACTAACGCTCCGTCATCATTTCAGGTTGCCATGAATCAGATTTTTTCAGCATATCTGCGCAATTTCGTCATTGTGTTCTTTGACGATATCCTGATATACAACTCTTCACTTGATTCACACGTCAGACATATTGACATGGCCCTTCAGATTCTGCATGATAATCACTTTTTCAAGAGTTCTAAATGCTCTTTTGCTACCACTAGAGTCTATTTGGGCCATATTGTTTCTGCTGGACGCCTGCTAGCCGACCCGAGTAAATTAACAGCCATGACCGACTGGCCGATCCCTAAAACTGTTCGGCAATTACGGGGATTTCTTGGTTTAACAGGATATTACCGCAAGTTTATCCGGAATTACGCTTCTCTAGCAGCTCCTCTCACGACGCTTCTACAAAAAGATAAATTTGTATGGTCTTCTACGGCAACAGAGGCTTTCGACCGCCTCAAGACAGCTATGCTCAACCCACATGTGTTACGACTTCCTGATTTTGATATTCCTTTTGTGGTTGAGACAGATGCCTCAAATGAGGGCATAGGCGCGGTTTTATTACAGGATGAGCGCCCGATTGCTTTTTTCAGTCAAGTTCTGGGTATCCGTCGTAAAGGCTCCTCTGCTTACCATAGGGAGTTATTTGCTGTGGTTTCTGCAGTACAAAAATGACGTCAATACCTTTTGGGTTGAGAGTTTCTGATTCGGACAGATCAGAAGAGCTTGAAAGAACTACTCTCTCAAGTGATTCAGACACCGGATCAACAATTCTTTATTCGGAAACTCATGGGCTACAAATTCCGAATTTAGTATAAAACGGGGGCTAGTAATCGCGTCGCCGATGCTTTGTCCCGTTGTATGATTGACGACGACCCGACGCTGAAGCAGTTTTTCGCTTTTTCTCAGCCCATACCTCATTTACTGCAGCGCCTCCGACTCGAGAATTCTGAGTTGGCAGATCTCGCGGAATGGCACGCTGCCGCCACCGCCGGGACCCTACCTCCGCCATTTCATGTCCACGACGGCATTTTATACTACGACCACCGGCTGGTGTTGAGTAAGGGTTCTGCTCTGAAATCTGTAGTTCTAACCGAATTCCATTCTTCTCCAAGTGCGAGCCATCCGGGAGTCGACCGCACATTCCGCCGCGTGGCAGATGTTTTCTTCTGGCCTGGTATGCGTAAAGATGTGAAGCTTTTTGTTGATTCTTGCCTTACTTGCCAGTCCAACAAATACAACACGTAGAAACCTGCAGGCCTTCTTCAGCCATTACCGATACCACACAAGGTTTGGGACGCCGTTTCCATGGATTTTATTACCGGCCTCCCACCTTCCCGAGGCTATACTACTATCTTTGTGGTCGTAGATCGTCTTACGAAACATGCTCATTTCGGTCCGTTGGGACCCTCTTACGATGCTGCTAAAGTTGCCTCCTTATTTGTGGATATCATGGTCAAATTGCATGGCATTCCGGCCTCGATTTTATCCGATAGAGATGCTATTTTCACTAGTGCGTTCTGGAAAGAATTACATCGATTGAGTGGTACGACATTACAGCACAGTACGGCCTATCATCCGCAGACAGATGGCCAAACTGAGGTCAAGAATAGAGGACTTGAGCAGTATTTAAGGGCCTTTACACACGCCCGACCCTCTCGTTGGTCCGCCTTTTTACCTTGGGCTGAATTGGCTCTTAATTGTACTTTTCATGAAGGCTTGAAAATGACTCCATTTCAGGCCTTATACGGGCGTGAACCCCCGCCCCTTATTCGTACCACACAGCCATCAGATTTGGACAGTGCCGCGTTTGCTACTGTACAGGAGCGGGTCGATCTTTTGGACATGCTGCGGTTGAATTTGCGGAAAATGCAGCAGCGCATGACTGCGCCAGCCAATGCTCACCTGCGTGATCTTGAATTTAATGTCGGTGACCAAGTTTTATTGAAGCTTCAGCCTTACCGTCAGCATTCGGTTGCTCGGCCTTTATCTGCTAAGTTGGCTCGTCGTTTTTATGGGCCATTCCGAGTCAGTGGGCGTGTGGGTCCTGTGGCCTATCGTTTGGAGTTGCCGGTCAATGCTAAGATTCATAATGTGTTTCATGTCTCTCTATTGCGGCCTTTCATCGCTACTAATTCCTTGTCGGTCCAGCCAGTATTTCCGGCCGAATTCATTAATGATCAACCTCTCTCTCGGCCTTTGCGTGCTATCCAGGAGCGTAATGTTATGGTGAACGGTGAACCGCATACGGAATGGTTGATAGTGTGGGATGATGGCTCAGAATCAGACGCTTCTTGGGAGCCTTATGATCAGATTCATCAGTCTTTTCCTGATTTACGCCTTGAGGACAAGTCGCTTGTCATCGGGGGGGGGGGTAATTGATACGCCGCATCAGTCGGATCCAGCGCCAGCAGGGCGCCCCGTTCGGAATCGCAAGGCTCCGGCCCGGTTTGGGGATTATCAGTATTATTAATTATTTTATTATTTTTAAATTAATGTATTTTTTAAATAGAGTGAAATAAACTCCTTCTCGGGTTTTCTTTACGGTTCTTTCCCGGGACGCCTTTATTGAACCGTTAGGGCTTAGTATAAATATCTCTATGTTATCAGAATCTACCCTAATACATTATAAAGCAGAACCCAAGTCTGTTGTAAAATTTACGCCACGTGGCATTTTTGAATAAATTAATGTGAAATTATATTTTAATAAATTTTGTAACAACTTATAGTATTCTTGCTATATATACTAAATAGATAACATGTTTATATAATTTTTTATGTATATAATTTTCTATCAATGGATTATGTATTAGTTTACTACAATAGATAGCATATTTATATAATTTTTATATACATAAATTCTTATGAGATGATATTTTTCATATTAATTTAATATTTTTATCTCTTAACAAGATTTAAGGTCTTAATATATATTTTTTTATCTTTTAACAAGGCTTGAGCTCCAAGTATAAAATTTATATCTATATAATGATATAATTTTTAACAATAATTTTTTTTTATATTGATATATTTTTATTTTGAGAAAAAGATATAATTTTTTGTTGATAACTAAGATTATATGTAAATGTCAAAAAAATATAAAAATTCGAATTTTAATTTAAATTAATAAAATTAGATTTTCTTTATCTCTTTATGCATTTATATCAAAGATTTTTTCTTAAATCAAAGTTTGATAAAAAAAAAATAGAAAAATTTATAAATCTTGATGAATACTTGCTTAAATTGAATTTTGATAAAAATTTACATTATATTTTTCTTAATTTCCTTTTTATTTTATTTATGTAAATATAGAATTTTTTTATCTAGCCCCACCTTACATTTAAATTTTTTTTATCTTTATGTTTTTTTGTAATTTAATATGGGTGATAGGTTGATTAATACATTGAATTTTGTAAATTTTCATATACATTAATTTCCTTTATATTTGATTTTTTTGTTATGTAAATTTAGTATGGAAAACAACTTTATAGATGCATTGAATTTTGCAAAATAATACATAGATAATTTTCTCTATATTTTATTTCTTAAATCGAGGACAATGTTCTCTTCTATACTAATCTTTATATTGTATTTTTCATATTTACAAACATTCTTATTATTATAGAGTAAAAGATAAGAACCCTAATATATAATTTTAATAAATTAACTTAAAAAAAATATTTTAATAAATTATATTATATTTTGTAGATAATCTATCCTAATTATTATTATCTTTATAAAAAACAAGTATTTTATACATATTAGTGTTTAAAAAATAAGACAATATTATTTAAAAATATTCAATAAAAAGTAAAATCAATCTTTTAATAATTTCAATCTAAATTTGGACAAGATCTCCACAAATAATTGAAAATTATTTAAAAATATATTCAATTAAAATATGGAGTGCAATCTAAAAAAAATAATTTTTATTTTAAATTAATATCGTAGAATTGTATAATTTTTTAGTAAAATTATCGCGTGAATATCACGCAACTTCAACTAGTTGAGAATTAATGAGAAAATAATACTTTTGCTCCTTCTCTCTTCTCCCTCTCACGTTCTTTCTCCTCCTCCCTCTGGCTTCGGCCGATCATTCCTCTTCCCCCTCTTCCGTGTTACTTTGGTACAATTCCCGTCGGGTTGTATCACCGATGTTCCCTTCCAATTCCACCTCCTGCTTCCTATATTTCTCTATTATCTCTTGCTTTCTCCGCTCTATATTCGCTCTCATATTTGAGTTCTCTCTTGCCTTTCTTCCGCTTTATTCTTTTAGATGCGTTTCGAGATCTTCGAACATATCCCATCCTAAAAATCAATCAAGCAGGTATGTTTATGGTTTTAATTGCTACGTTTGATTGGATTCATGTGCTCTTTGGCTTTCTTCTTTCAATCTCTTGTTTCTACATCTTGAAATTAGGGTTTTCAATTTGGACAATTTTGTTTTTATGTATTCAGTTTCAGAACTAAGATGTTTGGCGATGGAGATACTGCTACAGGTGGATTCAGTTTCAGAACAAAGAAAGTCAGCTTTGCACTCTATGGTGATGGAGTTGCTATTCAGGGTAGTTGCACCTTTCTAACTAATTCAGTGATCTTTCAAGTGTGCCTTTTCCCTGAGAAGTATAGCCTATTGAGTCCAAAGGAAGGTATCTATTTGGTCAAATGGTTGTGGAGCGACCAATGTCATAGGTTGAACAAAATTTGTTAAGTTGTTGTTGGGAGATGAGGAGTAGTTTTCTTATTGATTATAAAACCCCAACTGAATTAAAATTATCTCTATATTTGATTCGTATTTCATCTCTCAATAGTGTCAAATCTCATTGATAGGAATTTTTCAACCATGGTCTAATATTGTGAAACTGTTATACTATATGCTTCTAATTATCTATAATTTTGTCATTTGCAGTCATCCATGTGGAATTACTAATGAAGCTAGAGTCCTTAATGACTCTATTTGTATTGGGAGAGAAATAGCTGGTGTAGATTAATCAAAGGATGAATTCTTCAGTTAGTGTGGTTTGACTTTTGGTTTAGTTCCAAGCGGATCACTTTATATTGTTTAATCAACTGTTAAGGTATTGTTTCACAAATTGTTATTTCTTTTGGCAATTACATGTATTTTTGTTTGATTGTTGTCTTGAACCCATTGTTTGGATTTTTTTTCATAGGTCACAAGAGATGAATATTGGCTATTTTTAAATTTTAAGAGGCTGGAAAGGGATAATTCAAAGAGTCTTATTACGCTTTAACTCCCTCTTTGAAGAGGTTTAAGAAGAAACTGTCTATGCTGAAAATAGTGTAGATGATCTTGTATTGCTTCTTAATTGATAACTTTCTTGGATTCTGACAGTTCCACTCACAATGTGTGGATTGTTGGTTGCTTTCGTGGAGAATGCTTTGCCCTGTCTGCAAGAGAGATACAGGGAGAAGCACCGCATCTAAATCCACGACCCTGCTTGCACGAGCGTCGGCAATCCTCTTTTAGTACTTCTCTCCCCATTCCGAGCCAGCTTCGCAAGTTACGTCTTCTCATCTGGAGCCTCTTTTCGTCTTCAGGCTTCCATATGTTTTTGGGATTCTCTGAAAATCCCTCTCTTTACTGATTGCATAAAGAATTTTTTTTCCACGAAAAACGAAGATATTTGGTATAATCGAAAGAAAGTTAGCTTCTTGTTAATCTGGGAATTTGAATTCATAATCATGGCCATGGATTCGGACAAAGCTACAAGCATCTGTAACCACTGGTGATTCACTCTCTTTCTCCCTCTCTTTGAGCTTTGAATTCTTTTAATATGGATTTTGGGGCTTGATGGATTATTAGCTGAGATCGGTGAATTGCGTCTTCTAAATTGGAAAGTAGAAAATGCGTTTTAATTTTGCTTTTCCGTAATTAGGTTTTATGTTGAACATGAATTATCGTAATTGAATTGAGTGAGAATTTCGTTTTCTGATGCCAATCTGCAATTTGTGGAATGGAAATTCAAGGATTGATTGGAATTCTTATTGTTTTTTACAGCGACAGAGCTATTCCTTCTTCAAATATTGATCTGCATTATGCTCAATGCGCACGAAATCTTGAGAAGTGTAAAACTTGTGGTGATATGGTTCCAAAGAAGATGCTTAGGAGCATTATCTCAGCACCCATGCTCCAGTAAGTGATTAGTTGTGTAAGGTTATCTATATGTAAATCTGATGTTTCAAATATCTGCGTTTGTTTGTTCAGATGTAGCCTGCCTAACTTGTTGTAAAATAAATCTCTAGCCTTGCAAGGCTAGAAGATCTATTCCTTTCTTAACTTTCAGCATTTTTTTAATTCAAATAGTCAATTGGGTCTTGCACTGTTGATTGAGAATCTTATTTTGGGGATTATGCTTTTGGTATTTTGCTGCTTTCATATTTCAGACTGTTGGGAACTCAAGTACATCAATTAGGTTGCTTCCTTCCAAGGATAAGTATTTGATTCGTGCCATAATCTCTAATTATTGCTGTCACAACTATGGTAATTAAACTAATTAGTTGCAGTTGTTGAAACATATATGGTGTCAAATTGCACATGTAGCTTGTTCTTTATGCAATGAAACAGTGACGCGTGAAACTCTAAATGTTCATACCGGTGAAAAATGTCCGCAGAGGATTGTAACTTGTGAATACTGTGAGTTCCCTCTACCAGCAGTTGATTTATTCGAACATCAGGTACGTGTTGAGCCCAAGAATCGCAAAAAAAAACTCAATGTTCATCCATTGCATCGTTCAAACTCAACGCCGTAAATCTCGATCCGGTGATTTCTGATGTCGTGTCTTTTGCCGTCGAACGCGATTTGGAGCCACCATTGGTGCACATCGGAGTTGGACCTGGTTTTGATCTACTTACAACCTGCTTTACACTAGCTAGGTTGCCTCGAGTTGTTTTGGTCTCTTTTTGAGTCGTGGTGTGCTGTTGTGCTGGCTTGCCGAACCAGCTTCTTTACATGCTTCCAGGGACCAAAAGTCGGTTCTTTTGCTGTCTGGTTCATAATCACATCCTATGTTTGTTCTGGGGAACTTTCCTCTGATGCAATTGACCCAGTAGCCTGCTGCTCACCCGAGGACTTTGTCACAATCATAGTTTCTGATTCTGGCTTTGGCTCTTTTTTGTCCGGACAATTCTCCATGGTATGCCCAACTTTGCCACAAGTGTAGCACACCATCCGAAGACCCTCATATTGTACTCTCCAAACACGTCCACGGAAATACAATTTGGATAGCAGTTTCTTTTTAAGATCAATTTCAATCCCTATGCGAACAAATTGCCCGCGTGCCGCATCCTTAGTCGTTTTGTCCACTCTAACCACCCTACCAATCTTTTCTCCAAGAGCACAGAGACATTGTTCATCAAAGTATTCAACCCCCAGCCCGAATATACGAACCAAAACTGTGAGAACCGAGGCTGCATCACTAGTGGGACAAAAGTCCCAACGACAAATCATTAGGTAATTATCACCTATCATCCAAGGCCCTTGAGATAGCTCATGGTCATAATCATCTCCATTAGCGAATCTAACCACATATCGGTCATTTCCGACGTCAATCAGCGAAAATGAACCTGTTAAAGTCCATTTCATCTCCAAACTATGTCGTTGTTGTTTATAGCCTGGTCCCTTATCAAACATTCGAATAATTAAGGCCCTTGACCATGGTGCCCTGAGCCCGCTTCTCTTGAGCCGTAAGTTTGACAAAACGACAGTCTGGGTCTTCTTCTTCCCGCCCCACGTTATCATCTGTATCATAGAGATCATGCCTCTCTTTCTCAAGCAAATCTATTGGATTGCAAGGAAGTTTTTCAGTACTTCCGGCCACCAAGTCGCGAAATGATCTAGGGGGTTGGTTCTTCAGTATGGCGCTTTGATTCAAAGTTGGAAACTGGTTGTCCGTTAGTGCCACCTATGTGGTAGGTCTTTGCAAAGGGTGCGTGACATCAATATCCATTTGGTTAGATATCGGGGTCACCGGTTTCCGTCGCCCAGCGACATTGCCATGGCGCGATAGCCAGTAAGAAGAGAAGATCGGAGAGGAAACAAATGTCACCGACTCACCGGTGAGAGAACATGTAAATTTGGCTTTTTTTGGTCTAATTTTATTTAACACACTTATTTCTCTGTAATGTGACTAATGTATGATAAATACAACTCAAAGGAGTATCTCATTTTGAGGAAACCACTCTTAAGCAAGAACTGAACAAGAGGAAATTTGCAGGAAACTTTCTCTACGACTCTTTTTTCATTCAATAATAATTCAAGTTGCCTTTACAACTGACTGAAGGAGGACTTAAATAGAATAACTAGCACCGGCTGCACTATCTGCACTAAGCCACTAACCAAACAACAGTAATCCACTAACTTGCCTAATGCTCTAGAAAATAGCAAACTGACTGACTGATTTTTAGGAAATTAATTAGACCAAATCATAATTAGAAAATAGACTCTGACCTCTAACCAACGCTAGACTAAAAGGAATGAAATAACATCATAACTGAATTGAACTAAATGAAATGTAATTAACCCTTGACTGGAATCCTATCAATGCATCCTTCCTGAAAATTCGACTTGTCCTCAAGTCGAACGGATCTTATCCTGGAGCCTCTCGGGAAGGTTTGACGCCCTGAAGTTTATATTTCTTCCCGTTGTACTTGAAAATCAGGAACATGTCATTCCAATTAGCTAAGACTGTTTTCAAGGATGAAAGCCACTTAATTCCCAAGACTACATTCGGTTCGCCCAAGGAGAATGGGTAAAATTCTTATGTGATGACGAAGCGGGGCAATTTAAGAGAAATATTTGGGCATAGCTAGTTGCAAGGAATCACCTCTCCATTAACTATCGTCACTCCAAACCCCGGCACACCCTTTGTTGGTAAGTGCAACTCTTGCACTAGCTTATCTGATATGAAGTTGTGGGCGGAACCACTGTCGACCGGAATCAATACCGGTCTGCTTTTCAATGTTGCTCGGAGCTTCATGGTTGTAGTAGAAGCAGGACCCACAATCTGATGGAAGGAAATGGCGGCAGCACCTTCGTTGTAACCGGCTCCTTCCAACATATGCACTTCCTCGTCGGCTCCCTCCAAACTTGTGTCGTCCCATTCTCCAGTGAACTCCATGTTAGAGAAGGACGATTTGCACTGGTGACCGGGCGAATATTTGTCGCCACATCGGAAACAAAGCCCCTTTTCACGCCGTTGATTTCTCTCGTACTCACTGAGCTTAAAAGTGGACGACCTTTGTTCTGGTTGGCATGTAGAATGTGGAGGAGGTGCAGAGAATGGATTGTTTAGGTTGGGCTTTGTATTTAAGGTGGGGTTATGGTTTGGGCCTGTTTTGATATTGGAAACTTTATGTGGACTCAAATTCTAGGGTTAAAGATGAAGCCTTAAAGACAGATCGGGGTTTATGAATTCGAACCTCAGATTTCAACTCTTCCTTCAATCCGGCGATAAAAGCGCCGAGGAGGGCGCTTTCTAGCCAGTTAGGTACTCGACCCGCCCGCCGAGCGAAATCCATTCGGTACTCCGCTACGGAACCAACTTGTTTGATGGAGCACAAATACTCATCCGGATTCTGAAATTCAGGCGGTCCATAGTGCTCCTGGAAGAATCGAGCGAGATCTTCCCAATGCAGAATTTCTTCTTTTCCATTGACCCATGCGTATAGGTCAAGAGCATCACCTTCCAAGTACACCGCTGCTACTTCGACTTTCATGTCATCGGAAACGTCATAGTAACGGAAGTACTTTTTAGCCCTAAGAACCCATCCATGCGGATCCCCTCCATCAAATTTGGGGAAGTCGATACGTGCTCGGGGTCGATGGGTTGCTTGGTAACTCCGGTGGTTGTCATCATCGTCTTCGTGGTCATCCCAATGTTTATGACGAGGGCGATCGAACATTGAGCCTCGAGGCATCCTCAATCTGTCTCGATTGGATCCCTCTAGACTATCCACGGCAACACGCACTCTCAATCCGCCTCGATTTGAACTTTCGGGAGTGCCATCATTGTTTGGAGTTGGAACGGCTGACTGAAAATTTGATTCCAAAATGGCTACTTTGGCGGCTAGCCCATCCAGAACTTCAAGACGGGAAGCAATGACAGCCAGTTGTTGTGCCATATCAGTATTTGTGTTTGAAGGGGCTGGAAGTGGTGGCGGATTTGGTGGTGGCAGATTTGGCGGTGGTGGGGGCAGGTTAGATGGAGCTTGATTAGATGAATTGCGTGCGTTCACCATTATGGATCGGATTGCTCTGATACTAAATGATAATTACCACTCAAAGGAGTATCTCACTTTGAGGAAACCACTCTTAAGCAAGAACTGCACAAGAGGAAATTTGCAGGAAACTTTCCCTACGACTCTTTTTTCATTCAATAATAATTCAAGCTGCATTTACAACTGACTAAAGGAGGACTTAAATACAATAACTAGCACCGGCTACACTATCTGCACTAAGCCACTAACCAAATAACAGTAATCCACTAACTTGCGTAATGCTCTAGAAAATAGCAAACTGATTGACTGATTTTTAGGAAATTAATTAGACCAAATCATAATTAGAAAATAGACTCTGACCTCTAACCAATGCTAGACTAAAAGGAATGAAATAACATCATAACTGAATTGAACTAAATGAAATGTAATTAACCCTTGACTGGAATCCTATCAATGTCTATCTGCATTAGAGGTCTTATACTTTCCCAATGACAAATGTTTCAATACCTTCAAGTATACACATGCAGAACAAGTACAGCTTCATGCCTCCTTATGTCGAGGAAACAACGCTGAAAGTATAACTCAATCAACAAGGAATGAACAGAGAAATCAGCCAATTTTTCTTACTGCTTTCTGATTATGAAAAAAATCCCCTATTAGGAGGATTCTTGGGAGGAAAATGTTTTCCTCTCTATACACTGCATTGAGACCTATTTTCATCTAGTAACTCCTATACAATTTTTGGCTCTGATTTAAAAAAGGTATATACAAAAGTGTGTAAAATCGATGGGTAGAGTTTACTTCAATTACCGCCACACCTTTAAACTTGCACATTCTTCTACAATACACACCTCACAGCCTTGTTTGCAATTTGAGTGTGTTGATCTACAAACATGTGTTTTTGATCAACCTTTAAACTATGCAACCCAGAGTTGATCAAAACGCATCCAGCTTTATCTCTAGTCATTCTATTTTCATCAGATGCCAATAAGTCCTACACCTGAGTTTTCAAGGGCCAGTAATCAAATTTCAATTTCAAACATGCATATATATTATAAAATCAAAGTCAATAATATAGTACCTTTACTTGCATTAGGTTTATTCTCTTCTCCACCAAGTGTTCAGGGGCCTGTCTTTCTGCAAATCCTTCATCTTTTATCAATCGAAAAGAGAATAGATGGTAACAAAAGTCAGTAAGATGTCTTCTAAAAGCTAGCTATTGAGAACTTCAATTGAAAGCGGGTCGCATTCTTACACTGCGATCTTGTTGGAATACATGCCTTCTGTTCTCTTTTAACCCCTTTTAAGCATAAAAATCAGTAAGATGGATGATGGAAAATAGTATTTTGAAATAAGAAAGATCAGATGGCAACTTGGAAGAACCTTTGAACATACGTAGGAAGGATGAGGCAACTTTGAGGATGCGGAGATTTTCGACCCAGACTCTGGTACTATTGAGAGCTGACATTTAACAAAAGGTGATTACTAGTAAAATACATAAAAATATACCAGATATATGGAACATGCTAAATTGCAAATCTACCAATAGGTCTCAGTTAAAAAGCCATTTGTTTTAGTATCTCTCATCTCATGTATGTTTTCATAATAGTACTAACACATTGCACAACATCAGAGACACCTTAAAAAAGTTCCATTTTGCCCAAAAAAAAATCTAAAATAAGTGTAATGAACCTAAAGTATCATATGTGTCTAGTTTCAGAAGGAAGCGAAGATACCTTCCCAAATAGTTTTGACAAAGGATTCGGTTTAATTCTCTTTTCTGTCCGAAAATCAAATTCCTAAAGCAAAGGAAAACATGGCATTTGTTATATGATGTGTGCTTCACATGAGTAATACTAAATCATTTGAATATTCAAACAGTCAATTATAGTACCTTGGGCACTGTTACAACTCACTTGGTATTTCTGAATACACCCAAATCACCTTCGCTTGTGAATAACTGCAATCAAATTTGGATTATGAACAACAAGTATATAAAATTTAGTTGATCTATGCATTACCAAATCTAAGATGAATTCGGCATACTTCCTCTTGAGCACTTAAAGGAAGACAAATTTTTCATTGTATTCTTAGCTAACAATATTTGGAGCAATGCTTTGGCCAACATATGCAACAACAGCAATCGTCAAATCCAATACCTTCTTATCAAGAGGGCGAGCTTTGAAGCTATGTCCTGATTTAGCGGTGTCTTCATTCTGAGAAGAGGCGGCTTTTAATTTGGACAGGGAAGGAGGATCACAAGTGAGCACCATTTTTGTATCTATGAATATGATTAAAATTGAGCTCTTACCAGACCAAGCAGTGTGTAACTACATACACAATTCATGTCAAACAAATTCTAGAAAAATAGTCAACACATCTTTGCACTGCATGTTAATCATCTAAAGCTTGGTGGATTCTACTTTACCTTGAACCAACAACTTTATTTGCACTTTCCATAAATGAACTAGCAACTGCTTCTCCTATAGCCTGAAACAAATGAGATTAAATAAGCCACAATGTAATGAAGCAAAGCAAAAACATTCCAATATATCAACCATACAGAACTAGACCTGGGTCCGGTTTCACAAGTGAGAGTCATTTGCATAGCACAAGTACATATCAACTAACAGCTTCAAAGAAACATAACATCTCTAATGCCTCGGACGAGTGATGAGCAATACAGGAATTCAATCCATGGAAAAACAGCTGTCATAAAACCAACCTGGACCTTTGCGCTCTATTTGAAGTTAAGAAGTCAGGCTCCACCGGGATAGTGATCTTCAGCCTAGTTTGTGATATGTCAGCAACACTTCCTACCTAAGGCCAATGGTCACCCACAAAATTAGAGAAAACACCATTATTAACAATATATCTACTATCTAATGACGATATGTGCCATCAAGGCGGATATGTTTACAAATGTCATCATGAAACAAGTTTCAGATGAATAAAGACCTCTAACCTATGTAGACCAAAATTCAAATCACAACACCAAAAGCATTCTGCATCATCGTCTAAACTTGACTATTATGATTTCATGAAAAAAAGTGACCTCATGCATTTTCAGTATTAATTTATTACTTGAAAAAATAGTTATTTAAAAATTTTGTTAGCTAACTCATATGTTCAGCATTACTTGTAGTATAAATACAAATGGGTTTCCACAGTTCCACCAGCAAGTCAGCAGTGAAATAATTGATTAGGATGTAAACAGGGTGGGGATTTTGCAACAACATTGCCCTTGAGGATTCTCTAATATAGGGGGGACAAGAAATGGGGAAGGTGTTTCCATCCAATGTTTAAAAAAGGCACAGTGCAAGCATGCCTGGGCAGCCATGCCAGCACCTGCCTAGCATCGGGTCAGGCAGTTGTGGCTAGTCACTGAAACCATTCACCCTTCTATGCACAGATTATAGGTGTCATCAACCGAATAAAAAAATATTAAAAGTTAAGGGCTTAATTTAGGAGGCAACCTTTCTAGGCACCTTATGAACCAGATTGCTTTCCTGCTTCAGATCGCCAACCTGCAGAAAGCAAATTCCAGAAGTGTTAGTTGGAGCATGACAAACAACATTAACACTTTTACTAGCAACTGCTGCTAAACAATGCCCAATCATGCAATTGGAGCATGACAAACAAAATTTAACTGCAAACTGAAGTGCAAGTTATACATGGAACTTCAAAGTATATTAAAAAGAGTGTTAGTTGCATCAGAATGTGATTCATTACTTAAAAAGAATTCTAACCTTGCGCAATTGACCACCCTCTAGATTTTGTCTTTTTGAAGCTTCCACTTCAACCCCACAAGCAACATTTGACGCATTTGGATGTACCTTTTGAAACCTAAGGATAACCATGTCCATCATCATTCATCGGAAATGAAAAGCATTACACAGCTATTTGAAATTAGAAATGGAAAATAGAAGTAGATCACCTATTAAAAAAACGTAAAAAAATAACCAAACAATCACCCAAAAGATTGCCGCACAGATTAAAAAGAAGATGATATTAATAAACAGTTATCAAGCCAAGTGACTATGGCCATTAACATAGCTAGTTCGGAATATGCCAAGTAAAAATTCAAAGTCACCTGGAGCCTCCAACTCTAGCTTGACTTCGTGGACTCTGCTTTGCTAATTGACTTGCAGTGGGCTTCATCAATGTTGAGCTCCTTGGTATATATGGCTTAATAGAAGGTTTAGTCTTTACATCCTTGGTGTCTTCGGCAAAGTGATCACAACATTGTAGACCTCGACATGAACCTGGGATAAGAACTGTTTCAACTTATACTCCAGATAATGCCAAGTTCTTTTCTTATTTACTAAATACAATTTAGATCACTCTAAACTAAAACAGGCATGGAAAGTCCATGACTATGCATCTGAACTTATACGTAGTAATAAGCTATAACCTATCAAAAGTCTTAAGTAGGAAACAAACAAAAGTTGAGTACAATTGGGCCAACTGGACAAAGTTACTTTTTAGTTAATCTGATAGCAAGTTCAGTTCATGCTGATGCAAACCAAACAAAAATATTTGAGAATGGAGCCACCTTTTTGTTCTAAAAATTATGTTTGAAAATGGACCCATCTTTTTGTTTCAAAAATTATGTTCGAGGATGGAACCATCTTTTTGTTCTATAAATTACATTTGAGAATGACTGCATCTTTTTGTTCCAATAAGTGTATTCTAGAAACTCAAGGCAGTGCTAGACCAAAAATCTTAAATAGCCCAAATATACCCCAAAAAAGCTCATATTGCTGGTTTGGTCAAGTCTCAATTCAGCAGATTTTGAGTTGTCCAGGTTGGACTGATACAAACAGGCAACAGCCGTAACTGTTTTAAACTAATGAGATAATATATTTTATTGGATGATCTGCATTATGAATTCCTATTCATTATTCCATAGATACCCAACAAAAATTTCTTCATGTCCAATTATGGGTGTTAGGATGTTTTCCCTCTTATTTGTCAATTCTAATCATGGACAACATGTATGATAAGATTGAAATTTTAAGGCAGACACAGAAAAGCAACATATGAATCTAAACTTAAAGCACTGTAAAGGGAAGATCTAGCACCTGCAGTCAAGCCATGAGGCACGCTTTGATCATCCAATAGATTTCCATTCTGCATAGTTCTCGATATCGTCTGCGTTGTTCCTTCAATGTCTGATTTCCACGCATGTTAACAAAACAGAGAAGCAAAGGGAGACGGATTTCCTCATGTATAATTCCATTGGTCAGTTGCTCTGATATAGGAAACTAAAAGATGCCTGACATCTAGAAGTTCTTAAAAATAGGGAGCCAACAACTGGTGCGTGAGCAAGTGATTAATCAAATCATCCGATGGGTTATTTTACTAACATTTGCCTCAGAGCTTTGCAAATCAAATAATCCGCTTCCAAACTAGAAAGTAGAAGAATCAACATTTTAGTTCGCAGTAGTAGATATGAAACAATCATCAACGGAAAAATCAAATTACAGAAAGCAAACCTCTAACGCTCTCATCCTGCTCGCCAAACTCCTCATCGACAGGGCACTTTGACTTGGGGGAGACATTGACACTTGCAGCAAAAATATCCTCCATCGAGAATAGCTTGGCTACAAATGCTTCAAATATCGCAAGCGCAAGAATCAGGATAGCAAAAAGGGTTTAATTCATGAATTGCAAACGTTCGATCTCAGTTGAGCACCAAATCAATCACAAATGCCTCAAAAACACACAAAGTGAAAGCCGGTATTTTTAAGAGAGAGAAATCAGAACTTACGCGAAGGGGGATAGATATTAGCTAGGTTAAGATTTTAAACTAGCATAAATACTAGCATATATTCCCGTAACTTGTACGGGTTTTGATTAAAAAAATAGATAATTATTTTTTTCAAATATATCAATTGTCTAGCGCCAAATAATCACGATCTTTAAACACAAATTAGCTTTTAATTTGCATAAATAAGATAAATTTAAATGTTTTCTAGATTCTCAAATACTTTTTTATCATTAATATCTAAAATTGAATAATAGATCGCGTTAGCTTAAATAATTTAATTTAATAAAATCTTCTATTTAACTTTTTTCTAGAATATAAAACCGATAATAATTGATTAGGAAAATAAATTGTATGTATCCAAAATAATAATTCGTAATTGAAAAAGATACACATGCCTTGCACATAGAGCTGTCAAAAGCTGACCCGACCCGAAAAACCGACCCGAACCGCCCGAAAAATTTAGGGTCAAGACCCGAAAATTTGAACCCGAAACCCAAAATAAATCGAACCCGATAGACCCGAAACCCGTTGGATTCAAACCCGAAAAAACCGTTGGGTTGACCCAATTTGTTATATTTTAAGAATATATAATATATTTTGAAAATTATAATATATTTTATTATTAAAATATATAAAAATAATAGATTTATTATTAAAAATCATTTTTTAAATAAAAAATATTTTAATAATTGTAGAAAAATCAATTTTCTTGACCTGTTAGGTCGACCCGACCCGCCCAACAACCCGCAATGACCCGACCCGATTTGACCGGTGACCTGTTACGACCCGAACCCGACTCAACCCGAACCCAAAATAACCGAACCCGAACCCGACCTGACCGACCCGTTTGGCACCTCTACTTGCACATGATTTATTATATATAAATTTATATATATGATTTAATATTATAAATTAAATATTAATCATCATTTCAAAATAATTCAAATATAATAGTTATGTTCTTAATATTTATAAAAATAGTAATATTATTATATATTATATTAATATTTTAAAAATATTTTATAATGAAGATTATGTTTCTTGCCAAATTTTAAGATCTCTTAATATACATATTATTATTATATTCAATAAAATTATTCCATAATGGATTATGTATGCTCCTAACACAACTTTCCAAAATTTAAGATCTCTAAATATAATTTTACATTAATAATATAAGGAATATTATTATAATATAAGAATTGTAAATACTTAAATAAACGAAGGGCAAAGAGGTAAATGAAAAAATTAAAACGCCTACGTGGCATAGTTAAGGCGACGACACGTAGGATAGAGGGATTCGACTTTAGTTATAGTATATTGATTAGGCCAATTTATGATAATGAAATAGCCCAATATTTTCATGTGCATGCTAGAGCCCATGTACAATCAAATATCCAAGACACCCTAGGAAATTTATACTAAAAAAATCCTTGATGGCTGCTTGAAATTTTCAATGTGGGAATAACCTCCCCATCCCACATCGAAAATTCTTCTTCATTTTCCCAAACCTGAACGCTATAAAAAGGTATAGCATGCTTTTGTTTAGTTATTCCGGTAGTTCATGAATGAGCCAATATTGTAATGGATCACTCGTAACCCAACCCAACCCGGATTACGGGTCAACGAGTCATAGGGTTAACCACGGGTTACGGGTCAGGTCGGGTTGACCTGTTGAACAGAAGCGTAATGTCCTCCATTTTCCTTGCCTAATGTCCTCCATTTTCCCCTCAATCCTCTGCCCCCCTCAATCCTGCCCTTGTTTCCCCTCAATCCTCTGCCCCCCTCAATCCTGCCCTTGTTATTTTCCCCTCAATCCTCTACCCCCTCAATCCTGCCCCTGTTTCCCCTCAATCCTCTGCCACCCTCAATCCTGCCCCTACTGTAATCGAGGAAGAAGAAGCGTAATGACACCTCAATCCTACCCCTGTTGTAATCGAGGAAGAAGAAGCGTAATGACAGAATTAAGAGTGAAGATTCAGAGAAAAGAGAATAAATGGAGACAATAAGCTTCCATTTTCCCCTCAATTATGCCCCTGTTGTAATCAAGGAAGAAGAAGCGTAATGACAAAATTAAGAGTGAAGATTCAGAGAAAAGAGAAGAAATGGAGACAATAAGCTTCCATTTTCGCCTCAATCCTGCCCCTGTTGTAATCGAGGAAGAAGAAGAAGCATAATGACAATCCTGCCCCTGTTGTAATCGAGGAAGAAGAAGAAGCGTAATGACAATCCTACCCCTGTTGTAATCGAGGAAGAAGAAGCGTAATGACACCTCAATCCTGCCCCTGTTGTAATCGAGGAAGAAGAAACGTAATGACAGAATTAAGAGTGAAGATTCAGAGAAAAGAGAAGAAATGGAGACAATAAGCTTGAGAGAGAGAGCTCTCAAGTAGGAGCATACATGCTCTTCACATTCATTCAACTGAGTCTCTCGGCCTAAAATGACCGACTCTTCTGGATACAAAAGGAGTTCTCCAGTTCGGATAACCGACTGGCTTGAGCAACAAGAAAAAGCAACACATCACATGACATGTGACTGGCACACACCTAATTTAAACTAACACACACTTAAATATATACTTAAGCATATAATGAATTTCAACAAAGCGAAAAAACTTGAAGGAGAAGAAAGAGAGAGTGAGCGGGAAGAGTTCGAATTCTGTTTTGTTGTATGGTGTGAAGGAACGGAACCAGGATTGAAATTTTGGGTGGACTGAATTTACCTTATAAAATAAAATAATATAGAAAAAAAAAACTAAGATTGAAGCTTTACACACTTGACATTTGCTTTCATTTTTTTTTATTTCTATAAGAGTAAAAAATTTATAATCAATTAACATCATTGAAAAATCTCAAATAAATTAAAGAAGTTTCAATAATATTGAAAATAAAATAAGCATGAAAACACTAATAAGAGTAAAAAATATAAATTAAAATTTAATAGTACATAAGTACAAGGACAAACAAATAAGTAACATTTTTTATATTGAAAAGAAAAAGTATTTAAAATAGTTAGCTTGAATAAAAAAACGAAAGAAGAAAAGAACATGGAAAAAAAAGGAAAGAGAGAAAACATACCCACATAAAAACATTGAGTTGAGATCAAATGAAAACATATCTTATGGTATAAAATAAGAGCAAATGTGGAGCGTTAGATTTTTGGGATCAAGGGTGTAGATGAGGCTTGTCCTTAATGAGGGGTTTTTAATCAGAGGGGTAATTTCGTCATTTGTCCCCAAAAATAAAACCCCTCCTTTCCTCTTTCTCCTTCTTCCCTGGGAGCTTTTTTCGTTTATTCCCCCCATTGTTGGATTTCAATTGTGTTCTTCCTCCTCCTCCATTTTCATGTTTTAATTCGATTTAGTAGTTAATTTCGACATAGTTTGAGTTGCTTTTAAGTACTTTTTTGTTTTCTTAAGGTTTGAATGTTTAATTTAGGAGTTTTTTCAAATTTGGGTTTATGAATTAGCTTTTCGATTCGGGACTTATTTTACTATGAATTGTATAGATTAGACAATGCTATTATGTTATTTCATTCAATACCTTGTCATTCTACTAATTTTGTTTGTGATTTCACCATGATTAAATCCAATTCGAGATTCAATTTTATTCGCTTTGTATGAACTGTCACTTGTACTTTTATGAACCACAGATTAAGATATGACTTTTAGTTATCATTTTTGGTGTTATGTTACCTTGATCGAATTGCATGACAGTAAGAATGTTTTTGTGTTTATATACGTGTTTTTATTTTATTTAAGGCTTCAATGTTTTGTGATATGATGCAAGAAAGTAAAATCTTCTTGTTCTTAGTTATTTTAGGCCTTTTTAGTTAAATTTATGAAGTGTGCAGACCAAGTGATTGATAAATTGCTAGTTTTAATAGAAGCTATTATAGAATTAATTTTTGAACAAGGGAACTTTCGCATTTATAAGGTTTTGAAGATTCGATTTGTCTTTTAAGAAAATTAAAGGGTTAGTAAACCAAAAGATACATATAACCTTGTTTTTGTGAAATATTTGTGCAAAATCACCTTCAAAGCCTACTAGCTCAAAGCAAGAGCAATGTGTTCGTTACACATAATACGGGTTCAAATCCTACATAGGCTTTAAGAGCAAAATCATATTTTTCTCCTTTTATATTTGTCTTTGAAATCATAACACTCAAGAAATCAAATAATGTATATGATACAACATACAACCATAAGAAGAACAATTATGAACTTAAGTGTACAAAAACATAAACTGCAAGAACATTTGTCATGAACCAAAAGATATGAAATTATATAAAATAATTATAAAGAATTAAAAGACATGAACCATAAGAACTATAATGAACCTAACTTACAAAAACATGAACCAAAAGAACGATTGTCATGAACCAAAAGATACGAAATTAAATAAAATAATTATAAAGAATTAAAGGACATGAACCATAAGAACTATAGTGAACTTAACTTAGAAAAACATTAACCAAAAGAACGATTGTCATTGACCAAAAAAATGATTGTCATGAACCAAAAGACATGAAAACCAAATAACTACTAGTATGAACTAAAAAAACATGAACCATATGATAAACTTTGATGAACCTAATGTTACATAACCATGAACTACAAGAACAATTGTTATGAACAAAAAAGCATAAAAATAAAATAAAAACTATTATGAACCATAAAAAGAAAGACTATGAACCTTACCTTACAATAACATGAACAAAAAGAAATCCTTTTATATAAACCAAAGAACATAAATTTTTTAAAAATTAACGTATGTGGGATATGAACCATAAGATGAATTATGATGAACCTAAAGTTATATAAACATGAACCAAAGGAATAATTTTATAAATAAAAATACATGAAACAAATTTTATGAACCTTACCTTAAAAATACATGAACCAAAGAAAAATTGGTATAAAGCAAAGGACATGAACGTACCAAAAATTAACCTATGTGGGATTCGAACCCAAATTTATATGCACATGCACATTGCTCTACCATTTGAGCTAATAGGTTACCAAATAAAATTTCAAATGGGTAACAAAGTGTAATAAAAAAATTTAATAAATATGCTGGAACCCAACTCAAGGTCCACAATCAACATCTGTAGAGATTATATTTTTTGATGCTAGATCAAACAACCCCAATATTGAACTCAATTGAAGATTCTTTCTTGGATTAAAAAAGGAATTTTAAACTGAAGAGTGTGTTAAAATTTCAACGTACCTACAACTGAATAAAAAGACAACTGAGTGAAGTGAGCGAACAATGACTGTTCACACAATTTTCAACCAAACTTCAAAATCTAAGGGAGTATATAGAATGGAATTAGTGAGTTTCGATTTCCTTCCTTATTGTCTGAAAGTTCCATTCTTGCTCCTCTGACTCTATTAAAGTAAATCAACACTTCAACCACAATATGCCAACATTCAACATATGAAATCAAATTAATTACAACAACAACAACATTTACTTAGTGGAGCTTCCCATATGGAAAATCTGGGGAGTCAAGATGGAGGCGCACCGTGCTTAAAGCAAGGGGGAGTGACCAAAAGACCCGACATGATCTAGAAAACATAATACAACAAGAAAAATAAAAACAAACCTATAGCCTAAAAAATGAGGCTTGAACAAGCTAATCCAGTGAAACTACCATAAAAGCATGCTGGGAAAATCAATGTCATGTTGTGCATGCATATACCTATATAGGTCAGGCATGAATCAATCCGCTAGTATAAATCCAAAAAGGACATATTGTAATGAACACAAAAATATCTTCAATGTAATCAATTCATTCCCTCTCGAATGTGCTGCTATGCTTAGTTGACATAAAATAGTTTGAATCAGATGGAAAATGTGCTGAATGAATTCAAAGAAGGCATATAATAAATACAATAAGTGAAGTATTTATCTCACCTGCTTTGAGGCCAAGCATTTGGATCAGCATAAATGTGATGTTCACAACTTTTGTTGCAAATGGCTATTCCCACACAAATCTGTCACCTTCCCCTTTGCGCAAAACATCTTCAAATGCTCTCTAAAATCAAATTAATTAGAAGATTAAAAATTAGAACTGAGAAGAACTGGAGGAGAAGAAGAGCGGATATGTTGTCTTGTTGGTCGAGTGGTCGATAGTCGCTACTGTTGGAGATTGGAGAGATTGACGAGGTCGATGGCCGACGACGATGGTCAGGCGGGAGGAAGATCCGAAAAGCTACGACAATGCCGACACGGTGGAAGGATTGTGGCATTGCAGGTTTAGAGAGATATGAGGGGAGGCAGAGGATCGCAGAAAAGAACGAGAGATAGAGGGTCACGGGAGAGTCTAGGGTTTTGTTTAATTTTGAGAGCGTTCGGGGGTATTTTAGGCATGGCATAAAAAAGCCCTATATTTACCTGTATCTGCCACTCTAAATGAATCTATTGATTTTTTTGAATTTTTTCTTAAACTCATTGATTAATCTCGTACGTCCATTCATCTAATCTAACGACTCTTGTTTGCTCGCCGCCCACACCCTATGAATATTATGCACCCGAGCCCCACTCCTATGGAGTTGCTAGTATTTCCCTTATATAGTAATTTCCAAATATTATGTGGAATAACTAAATATAGTATACTTAAAACATAACTCATTATCCATGTATATATAAATATAGAGATGATAACCTCCATTATTTTATTCAAGAATACTCATGTCATAAAAATATAGTTTATGATATAGATAACATGCATAATATTAAATTTGTTTATGTACAAGGAAAATAAATATCTTTGATTTCTTGTTCTAACAACCTAGATTTTATGCCTCAAATAATTTGATATGCTTCTAGAATCAATTAATAAATGCTATTCTTTATTTTTCATGGAAGACACAATTAAAAAAATAAATTACTAATTGAAATTAGGTTGGACCTTCTTTTACAAATTATCGTTCTATTGAAAACAGAACCCAGGGAGAAGTGCAGGGGAAGGGGCGGTGCACCATTGCAGGGGCGGCGAGGCTTCAGCGGCGACTCGGCGGGGCTCCGGCGGTGCTCGGGTGGGCCGGCAGTCGTCCGGAGGTGGGGCGGCGGCGGCTTGGTGGTGGTTTGGAGGGGTTTTGATGGTGTTTCAATGAAAAAATCAGCAAGTAAAACTAATGTTTTTGGGGCTGAATTTTGACAATTGTGAGGTTTAATTGAGTTTTTCAGCCTTTAAATAGGCAAACATGAGAGCTCTAGTGATCCTCTACAATGGAATTGAACCTATGGAAGAAAGGAAGGTTGATGATGATAGGAGGAGGGTGTGCTAGTTGAATGATGACCATGGGTGATGCTATCTTTGGATGGTCTTAGAAGCAATTGAGAAGAGTGGAAGGCAGGCAAAATTACATGCACTGGATTGTCGTCAAATCAGTCAGGCACAAATCTGACTCTTTGAAGAAGAAGAAGAATTATGAGTGTTTATAATTAAAAGAGTTGTATTATGACTAATCAAGTTACAATGTCCTAGCAGTTTGGAGTGTGTGTGTTATGTGCGAGATGCAAGAGGTCTTTGGTTGGAGTCCCGGCACTTGACTCTTTTTATTTGTTTTTTCCTTGTATTTTTGCTAGCCTTGTAATAGCCCATTATAAAATAAATCCGAAATTTATATTAATCTATTTTTATTTGAGATTTTTACCACTTTAATAATCCTCCATAATATGTTCTTAATTTTATTTAAATAAAATATTTAAGCTCCCTTTTTAAATAGAAGAAGGATTAGTTAATTAATATATTGGTTTAATAAACCTTGGAATATTGTGGATATTACAGACTTAAGGTAAAGGCTTCTACTTTCGCTATTCAGGATTACATCTTGTTCAAGCGGATGTCTTCTGGTCTATACGCACGATGCGTGAAGGAAGAAGAAGTACAGAAGGTGTTACAAGACATTCATGATGGTGAATGCGGGAACCATACCGGGGGTCGCAACTTGGCACAGAAAGTAAGTAGGATGAGCTACTATTGGCCTACCATGAACAAAGACGTAATTGAGTTTGCTCAAAGTTATGACGCGTGCCAGCGTCATGGACTGATTCCACATCAACCACTAGAGTTACTACATCCTATAAAATCCCCTTGGCCATTCATGAAATAGGGGATGGACATTGTGGAAAAACTTCCTCTAGCTTCTAGCCAATGTGTTTACATCCAGGCCATGATCGATTACTTGTCCAAATGGATCGAAGCCAATGCTTTCAAAGAAGTAAAAGACGTACATGTCATCTCTTTTATCAAGAGAAACATCCTCAGAAGATTTGGTGTACCATCAACCATAGTTTGTGAAAATGTCTCTCAGTACATTAGCGAGAAAACAAGATCTTTTTTCTAGCCAACATCCGGTTACTGATGTCCACTCCATGATATCCTCAGGCAAATGGTCAAGCAGAAGCAAGTAACAAGGTGATCATGAACAACTTGAAGAAACGCCTCAAAGAAGCTAAAGGGAAGTGGGAAGACGAGTTACCCCTTATTCTCTGGTCAAATCGGACAACTCCCAAAACATCTATTGGACATATGCCTTTCTCGTTGGTGTATGTTTGCGAAGCTGTGTTACTAGTCGAAATAACTCTCCCTACAACCCGATACGGTCTCACCACTGCGGAGTCTAATCGGGAAAATTTATTTCATCACCTGGACACAGTTGATGAGTTACGAGATGAGGCATCTATCCGCATGGCGGCATACAAGAAAGGGGTGGCTCAAAGTTACAACAAACACGTTAGAACAAAGGTGTTTCGAGTAGGTGATTGGGCACTACGAAAAGTCTTTCAAAACACCCAAGAACCAAATGCTGGTAAACTAGGAGCAAACTGGGAAGGGCCTAATCAGATCACAAGAGTCGTTGGACAAGGGGCCTACGAACAAGTCTAACATGATGGGAAGACAGTCTTGAGGAGTTGGAACGAGACAAATTTAAAACTCTACCACTTCTAAAGCAAGTCGCAATAAGTTATTCATCTAATACTTAATTTTATTTATCAACTTCATTTACAATGATTCATCCTACACACATGATACCACAACGACATCAAAAACTAACAAGGGACGCCTTGTGATGTTACAGGCCAAAACATGGGCCCTTGCCTTACAGTCAGGCTACAATGTGCACACAACGACTAGTCACAAGATGCAAGGTGTTGGTGTGCGAAATAACCGCTAAATAATAAAGCGAAAATTAGCAAATATAATAAATAACACGCAGCGTTGTGTGTACGTGTCCAAACATAACATATGCCCAAAATTACAATGTGACTTAAAATGAGTGGCCACGTATGTATTCATGTGTGGGAAAGTATCCATACAAACTCCCGAATTTGTGTGTGTGATTTCGTTGGAACACTAGCTAGCTAGTGTTCCCATGCAAGTATAGATGCATGACATGCACGTTCATGCATGCTCTAATATAGATCATCAAATGTGGGGGACCAATCATAAATAAGCTTGCCTGGGGCAATTCTCAACTTTCGTATGGAAAATTTCCACTACGCTATCCCACATCGAACATTGATACATTAAGCAAGAAGCTCAAACCCTATTTATAGCAAGGCTATGATACTATCTTAAAGGTCAAAAATCCCCTCTGGCTCGAAAACTATCTCGTTTGCCAAAGCTCGACGTGTTTGATCTCCGAGTGAGATCTCGCTATTTACGGTATAAAGTATAAAGGCTTTAATGGTAAAGAGTACAAAAACAACCGGCTGAGGGGTGGGGAGAAGGAATAATCCACGTACGAAAACCGTTCAGTTGTACGAAATCCCGAGAGTTAGTATTTATTAAATCCCGTTTATAGCGCGTATTATATCGGGTTTCAACACTAGCGCCGTTTGTGGGAACCTGCTCTCCCTATCCGACCTAACTCTCGGATAATCAAGTAAGTACGTCCTCTTCCCTCTTTAGTTAGCCCTAGTCTCTGGTGCGACGCCACAGGGTTCGCACCTGGCGTGCGCGGGCTTTGTCACAGTCTCTGGTGCGGCGCCATGAGGTTCGCCGCTGGCATGCGCGAGCCGAAGTCTCTGGTGCAGCGCCACGGGGTTCGCCACTGGCGTGCGCGGGCTTAGCCTTAGTCTCTGGTGCGGCGCCACGGGGTTCGCCCATGGCGTGCGCGGGCCGTAGTCTCTGGTGCGGCGCCACGGGGTTCGCCCCTGGAGTGCGCGGGCTTTGCCGCGGTCTCTGGTGCGGCGCCACGGGGTTCGCCCCTGGCGTGTGCGGGCTTAGCCCTAGTCTCTGGTGCGGTTCCACGGGGTTCGCCCCTGGCGTGCGCGGGCTTAGCCCTAGTCTCTGGTACGGCGCCACGGGGTTTGGCCCTGGCGTGCGCAGGCTTTGTCGCGGTCTCTGGTGCGGCGCCACGGGGTTCGCCCCTGGCGTGCGCCGGCTTAGCCCTAGTCTCAGTGTGGCGCCACGGTGTTCACACCTCATTATGCGCGGTACCGCCGAGCTTCCCGCTCGGGGTTGCCGTCGAACCTCGTTGCGCGCGGAACCGTCGAGCTTCCCGCTCGGGGTTGCCGTCGAACCTCGTTAGGCGCGGAACCGCCGAGCTTCCCGCTCGGGGTTGCCGTCGAACCTCGTTACGTGCGGAACCGCCGAGCTTCCCGCTCGGGGTTGCCGTCGAACCTCGTTGCGCGCGGAACCGCCGAGCTTCCCGCTCGGGGTTGCCGTCGAACCTCGTTATGCGCGAAACCGCCGAGCTTCCCGCTCGGGGTTGCCGTCGAACCTCGTTACGAGCGGAACCGTAGAGCTTCCCGCTCGGGGTTGCCGTTGAACCTCGTTGCGCGCGGAACCGCCGAGCTTCCCGCTCGGGGTTGCCGTCGAACCTCGTTTTGCACGGAACCGCCGAGCTTCCCGCTCGGGGTTGCCGTCGAACCTTGTTATGCGCGGAACCGCCGAGCTTCCTGCTCGGGGTTGCCGTCGAACCTCGTTGTGCGTGGAACCGCCGAGCTTCCCGCTCGGGTATGCCGTCGAACCTCGTTATGCGCGGAACCGCCGAGCTTCCCGCTCGGGGTTACCGTCGAACCTCGTTATGCGCGGAACTGCCGAGCTTCCCGCTCGGGGCTGCCGTCGAACCTCGTTACGGCGGAACCACCGAGCTTCCCGCTTGGGGTTGCCGTCGAACCTTGCAGTGCGCTAATCCACCCCTCGCTCCCCACTTGGGGTTGGAAACTCTCGGTTCTAAGTGCGCTAATCCACCCCTCGCTCCCCGCTTGGGGTTGGAAACTCTCGGTTCTAAGTGCGCTAATCCACTCCTCGCTCCTCGCTTGGGGTTGGAAACTCTCAGTTCTAAGTGCGCTAATCCACCCCTCGCTCCCCGCTTGGGGTTGGAAACTCTCGGTTCTAAGTGCGCTAATCCACCCCTCGCTCCCAGCTTGGGGTTGGAAACTCTCAAAAGGACAAGGTCCTAACTCTCTAAGCGAACAAGGTTCGCTAACTCTCAAAAGGACAAGGTCCTAACTCTCTATGCGAACGAGGTTCGCTAACTCTCAAAGGACGAGGTCCTAACTCTCTAAGCGAACGAGGTTCGCTAACTCTCAAAGGACGAGGTCCTAACTGTCTAAGCGAACGAGGTTCGCTAACTCGAAAAGGACGTGGTTCTAACTCTCTAAACGAACGAGGTTCGCTAACTCTCAAAGGACGAGGTCCTAACTCTCTAAGCGAACGAGGTTCGCTAACTCTCAAAGGACGAGGTCCTAACTCTCTAAGCGAACGAGGTTCGCTAACTCGCAAAGGAATAGGTCCTAACTCTCTAAACGAACGAGGTTCGCTGACTCTCAAAGGACAAGGTCCTAACTCTCTAAGCGAACGAGGTTCGCTAACTCTCAAAGGACGAGGTCCTAACTCTCTAAGCGAACGAGGTTCGCTAACTCTCAAAGGACGAGGTCCTAACTCTCTAAGCGAACGAGGTTCGCTAACTCTCAATAGAACAAGGTCCTAACTCTCTAAGCGAACGAGGTTCACTAACTCTCAAAGGACGAGGTCCTAACTCTCTAAGCGAACGAGGTTCGCTAACTCTCAAAGGACGAGGTCCTAACTCTCTAAGCGAACGAGGTTCGCTAACTCTCAAAGGACGAGGTCCTAACTCTCTAAGCAAACGAGGTTCGCTAACTATCAAAAGGACAAGGTCCTAAATCTCTAAGCGAACGAGGTTCGCTAACTCTCAAAGGACGAGGTCCTAACTCTCTAAGCGAATGAGGTTCGCTAACTCTCAAAGGACGAGGTCCCAACTCTCGATAAGGCATGCGCACCTATTTATTGCCTCGTTGCCCTCGTAGAATGAGAACATCGAGTCAAGGGGTTGTGTTGGTGCGCGAAATAACCGCTAAATAATAAAGCAAAAATTAGCAAATATAATAAATAACACGCAGCGTTGTGTGTACATGTCCAAACATAACATATGCCCAAAATTACAATGTGACTTAAAATGAGTGGCCACGTATCTATTCATGTGTGGGAAAGTGTCCATACAAACTCTCGAATTTGTGTGCGTGATTTCGTTGGAACACTAGCTAGCTAGTGTTCCCATGCAAGTATAGATGCATGGCCATGCACGTTCATGCGTGCTCTAATATAGATCATCAAATGTGGGGGACCAATCATAAATAAGCTTGCCTGGGGCAATTCTCAACTTTCGTATGGAAAATTTCCACTACGCTATCCCACATCGAACATTGATACATTAAGCAAGAAGCTCAAACCCTATATATAGCAAGGCTATGATACTATCTTAAAGGTCGAAAATCCCCTCTGGCTCGGGAACTATCTCGTTTGCCAAAGCTCGACGTGTTTGATCTCCGAGTGAGATCGCACTATTTACGGTATAAAGTCTAAAGGCTTTATTTGTAAAGTGTACAAAAACAACCGGCTGAGGGGTGGGGAGGAGGAATAATCCACGTACGAAAACCGTTTGGTTGTACGAAATCCTGAGAGTTAGTATTTATTAAATCCCGTTTATAGCGCGTATTATATCGGGTTTCAACACAAGGGACGCGGAATACGTTAATGACTCTGAAGCAAGGGGAGTCTAACACGAAGAGACATATGTATTCAACCCAGATTCTATTATCAATAAAATTTTCTTTACGTTCTATTTCAAAGATACATCTCTTTACATGTCTCCCTCTCTCACAATCTAAACATGAAGAGCTATTACAAACAATCTTGATCAAACGTTATGTCTAATCATTGTCAACAACCTTTTTCTCAAACGCGTTGCTATCCTACAATGCCTTTGTCTTGTCTTATACGACTTGTAAAACAAACACGTAGACAAACAAAATACTATGCAAACATAAAGCATTCACAAAAGACCCTTGGTCGTTACGCTAAAGGGTAAAGAGTGTTTGTCACAAAACACAAGGCCCTACAACACAAGCGGCCAAAAGATGATTGTTTAACCCCAACACACCGGGGATATCAAAAGACATGTTCTTAGGAAAGGAAAAAAAAAAATACACTGCTCCTTCGAAATATTCTCGGAAGCCTGCACGCCTTCAACAACCTCTACCTGGTCTATCTCCTTGGTCACGTGTGAGATCTTGTCCACCAAAGAAGGATTCTTGAGTACAGACTTGTCATCAGGAAACATTGGCTCGAAATGTTTTCTCTCTTTGATAGCGTCCCAGGTAACGTGCTTCCCGACAGCGCATTCTTCCATCATCTCGACACGAGCCCTGCAAGACGAGTAGTCTGCGGTGTCTTCGATCTCCTTAGCAAGCGCAACCTCCTTTTTCGAAACAGCCAGTAATTTGTCCTCCGAATCCTTAGCACATGAAGATTTCTCCGCATCAGTCTTCGTTAATTCCTCAAACTCCTTCTTCAGAATCTTCTTTTCATGCTCCAAGAGGGCACTTCGTTTCTTTTCCAGTTGCAGATTAACTTGGCTCTGGGAAATTAAGCTGGTGAGAAAGATCTTTGAAGGATTCAAAAGCCGATAGAGTAACCTGAAAACTCTGTGCAAAGAATAAGACGTGTTAGTACATGACAAGAATGAAGATATGTGACTTATCAAGAAAAAATTTATACCTGCCACTGAGCAGCCAACATCTCCCCAAAGAACTCAGGAATGCTGGATGGACTCGCCTCACCTCGAGGACAACTTACTTGTAGAGGCATCAAAGAGTGCATGCATTTTTCCATTGCCATATCCATCGACATCATAGTGTCCGACATGTCATTCAGATTGGGGGTGGTGTTCTCCTTAAGAGGGGAAGTTTTAGGGGTAGTACAAGCTGCTTTCGAAGACAGAGACACTACCAGAGACGTGTCCGCAGTCGAGGCCATCTCGGCCTTTCTCTTTTTTCGTGCCTCAACTCGTTCCATGTGGTGAGTGTTTCAGTAGAGTGAGTAGTCCTTGACATCTCGGAATCCTCTGAATCAGCAAAACACGCCTTTACAAGCTTCGGATAGGATCTTTCATCCGTGTAGAGAGCTTCTATACGAGGTACGAGCTTAGCTGACACCTTACGAGACTGGAGGGAGGCAAAATTCATTGCATCAAAAACAAACGCATTCAAAAGTTAACGTCATGTAGAAGAGGTAAAATGAGCAAACAGAAAAAATACCACCAGTTGCATACCAATGAGGTTTCAGAAAAGAGGTATCAATCCCTAAAGAGGACAATTTTACAAAGAAAAACTTGTCGGCCTAGCCTCGAAACGACTTCGACATATTATAAATCAGGTCGGATTTACTTTTTAGGGTTTTTAGGGTAAATCGGCCAGGACCTCCCTTGAAAAGACGATAGTTGCAAAGAAAATCAACGGTTTTGAACGGAATGTCGTGAGAAGAATAGAGAAGATCAACAGCTAACAGGAGTCTCCAAGCCCGAGGGAGAACTTGACTGGGCGACAAGCTAAGAGTGGTAAGAAAATCGATTACTAAAGGGGAAAAAGGAAATCGGTGGCCGATGGGAAAAGGGTATTCATATAAGCACATCCAATATTCGTGAAAGGAATCAGCCCAAACGCCGAGGGGAGGAAGATAAACCTCAACAGAGGCAGGGAATCTGACAGAGTATGCAAAGGAAGACGGTTCAAAGGATGTGCTATCCTTTTGACGACAAGACGTAAGAATATCGGAAGAGGTAAACAAAGGGGGGGTCGGAAGGCTCAAGACATCAAGAAAAGGACTCAGAAGAGGAGATAGAATCAACCATTGAAGAAGAAAAGGCAAAGAAGAAGATGAAGAATCAAGAACAGGGGAAACGTACCTGGAAACCAAAGAACACAGACGAGTTGTAATGATGTCTTCGAAAGCCTTAAATAAGGGGTGATGGGACGTGACTTCGTGCGTTTCAACTTCTGAGGCAAGAATAAAAAACTCTAGAAAAATTGGAGGGAAATTTTCTCGGGTTTTATGGGGGTATTGTTGGGCTCTCCAAAAATCAGGCCCAAATCCAATGAGTAAGAATTCCGAGCAACAAGGCCCATAATTTAGACGTGCGTCAAGGTAGCGTTCGAACAAGAAACGGATGACGAAGTTGACGAAATATTTGGCATAACGTCTAAAGCATTCAATGGCCATGGCGGATTTGGTGGGATCAAGATCCTATTACGAGCCGTTAAACGCACAATGGTCGAGAGGTAGAAGACGGATATAAAAACACATGAAGGATAGAGGAAAGGACACAAATTCTAGTCACCTACGAGCAACACAATCATATATTCTTGCTTTGATCTTCACTATCACAAAGTCGAGAAGCAATTGTTCAATTGATTCTTTTGTAAATCAGAAAGGCGTCGCCATTGGTTGACTATCATTTTAAATACGCTTGCATCGCTTTCTACGTTCTTAGTCCATACCTATATCTTGTATTTTCATTGAATTTCATATTGTTTACGAGTTTAATGCGTTTAGACTATTTCTTGGTTAAGTTTCCCTCATTATAGCAGGTAACGCGTTTACGTGTTGAATTTGCCCAAAATAGGTACCATGAGTTGCAAATTGTAATTCGAATTAGGGTACCATGAATGGAGGGAATTCAGGTTGGGTTCGGTGGAGTCTCCAATTCTTCAATTTTTCCATTGAAGGAGCTTGAGGAAGAAGAAGATCTAAGGGGTAAGTGGTCATTTTTAAAAAATTTGATAAGTGAAAAGGTAATAACATACAATTTAACGGAATTTTGGACAGAAAGGTCTTTTTGGTGGTCAATCGCGAACGGAAGAAGTTTAAAAGGTGGATTTCAATAATTAGTTGTATAACAGGTGATTTTGCGCAAAAAAGGGTATTTAACAGGTGGTTTTCTGCAATTTTCTCTATAATATATTATTATCTTTGTGACCCCACTGTTCTAGCAGAGCCATATGGTTGCATATATGTCCCTTAATTAGTGTACTCATTCGATACCCTAAAGAAGAAAAGCTCTCTTTTTACTCTGCTCTTAACGTATGAACGTCGTATCAAACCCGATGTTCGCACCGACGGATCAGCGAACGAATAACGATGGGATGAATGTTGACAATGGACCGCTGGGTCGTCCTCTGGGGGATCCACCGGACAAGAGAGGGTCTTGGAAAGATGTGGCTGTGGGTGGTGTGTTCCAACAAAAGACGATATTGAACGAAGATTTCTTGGCTGGGAAAGTAAACGTTTCTTTTCTGGACGGAGACAATGGCGATCCAGCGATGGTTATCGCCGATGACGTGATGGAGGCTCTCGCTTCGGTGTGGTCATGGTCGGTGGTGGTCAAACTCTTAGGGCCACCTATTGCCTTCCATGTGATGGAAAAGAAGATAAGAGAATTGTGGAGAACGAGTACGCGTTTTCAAATCCTTGATTTGGCTCATGGGTGTTTCTTGGTCAGGTTCGGCAATGAAGTTGATTACATAACGGCTCTCACTAATGGGCCTTGGACGGTTTTCGGAAGATGTCTCTCGGTGCGTAGTTGGAATCCCAAGTTTCGTACTTCCGATCCCATTAGGACGGCACCTATTTGGATACGTCTGTCGGGTCTTCCAATGACTTTATATGAAGAAAAGATCCTCCTCAAAATTGCTACGGGTGTGGGACGTCCAATAAAGGTGGACTCGAAGACGCTTTATATGAATAGAGGTCGGTTTGCTAGAATTTGTGTCGAGGTTGATCTGGAGAAGCCTTTAAAGGGTGCTATTAGCATCAATGGGGACATGTTCCTCATTGAATACGAAGGTATCCCAACTATCTGTTTCCAATGTGGACGGTTCAGGCACGTTAAAAATTATTGTCCTTTTAAGCCGGTTTCTAATCCTCCGGCAACTGCTGTTCAATTGAATGTGGAGGCGGAGAAGAGTAACAAGGCGTCTGGGTCAACAGCTGATGATTCACTTGTGAAGGATTGTACCGAAGGCAAAGGAACATACGGGGACTGGATGGTGGTGGCGAGAAGGCCGAAGCCGGCCAAAGGTAAGGCTAAGGCTTCCGACGCTACTGGGTCTCCGGCGAAGGCGGGAGCTAAGGTGTCCGATCAGAGGAATATTCCAGGAGACTATATAAAAGGAAAAGATAAAATCTCCACTGATTCTAGGCAATTAGGCTTGCCCGTTAATAGATTTGGAGCGCTGGTTTTAACGGATAAGGAAACTCAAGAGTTGATTGATTCTAATCATGTTGATCCTGGGGAATCGGTTGAGAGACAAAATAAGGAAACCAACAGTGGCAAGGTCAAAGCAAGCAGAGGGAAGGTGGAAAATAATAATTTTGAGATAATTGCGTCATCTATTGTGGGGTCATGTGAGGCTAAGAAGGATAGTCTCATAAACCGTCCTTCAAAGGAAATTGTTTCTGAGAATGATAATCTCCCTTTGTTGTTTAATGCGGGAAAAGGTGTTGGGCCGTGTGCTAACAAAGCCCAAATGGAAAGACGGAAGTCCAAAATTGGGAGAGTTGAGGGAGTCTTCACACCCAAATCGAATTCCGGGAGTGGGCCTGATGGGTCGGGTAGTAGTAATTTGGAGGTTCCGAAAAAACGTCAGCGTAATTCTGAAGTGGTTAAGGCTTCTCAAATTTTATCTCCAGCAGCGGCTCAAAATATTAGTGGTCAAGCGTTAAATCCTGATCCTGGCCTTGTTGGTGCGTTAAGCAATCAGAGTATCCAGGACCATACCATGATCCAAAGCTGTTCTAGTGAAGCTAATGGTGGGGAGGACGATCAGACCATATTAAATCAGTGTGGTGATCTGCAGCAAAATCATCATGCGATTCCGACTGACGATACCGACTCCGCTATGGCAGAGGGTGCTCTGGCTCATGGGCCAGTTTAATTTGTTCCTGTTTTCTTTTATCCTTCTGTTGTCAATATGATGAATGTCTTATATTGGAATTTTTTTGGTGCAGGCAAGCCAGGTTTCCGTAGAGCTGTTCGTTATTTATGCAGACATAATAAAGTGGATGTTTTGGCTTTGTTTGAAACTAGAGTCTCGGGTGATCGAGCTCAAGCAATTTGTGAAAAGCTTACGAGGTCTGATTTCTCTAATTGTGATAGAGTGGAAGCTAGAGGCTTCAAGGGTGGGGTCTGGCTTTTTTGGAAGAGTAATGTTCTGAATTTGAGAGTTGAAGAGAAGAACAACAACTTCATTCATGCGTCTTTCTTGGATTCAGGTGTTTTATGTCACATGTTTATGGTGTATGGTCCTCCGAGTTCTACGCGGCGTGAGGTCTTTTGGAAAGAACTCGAGGAAGCTGTGAGCAAAGTAGAGGGCCCGGTGGTGGTGGGTGGTGATTTTAATTGCATTCTCTTTAGTCATGAACGTAAAGGGGGATCGGGTAATTTCCATTCTGATTCAGCTGTGTTTAACAATTGGAAGGATAACTTGAACCTCATCGATCTTGAATTCAGTGGTAATAGCTTTACTTGGAGTCGTCGTATCTCTCCATCTACTGTGGTTCACAAGAGATTGGATAGAGTTTTCATGAGCGTTGAAGGGCGCCTTAGGTGGCCTGAAGCGAGGGTGAGACACTTGCCAAGGTTTTCCTCGGACCACAACCCCTTGCTTCTCAATTTCAGCCCTTGCATTGAGTTCAACAAGAAAAGAAGATCGTTCCGGTTTAAAGCGGCGTTGTTCTCTCATCCGAGTTTTGACGAAAAAATTCGAGGTTGGTGGTGTAACGATGTTGAAGTTCCGTAAGCGTTAGCCATGCTCAAGAGGGATCTGATTTCTTGGAATAAAAAAGAGTTTGGTAACATTCATGGCAAGAAGAGTGATCTTATGCAAAAGCTTGATGTTATTCAGCGGAATTTGGCCATCAGGGGTTCGATTAGCATGGCTGAGTTAGAAGCTAAAGTTCCTTTGGAGCTTGAGCTTGTGTTGGAACAAGAGGAAATGCTTTGGTTTCAGAAATCCCGGGAACAATGGCTCGCTTGTGGAGATCAGAACACTTCCTTTTTCCACAAGTCTACTATTATTAGGAGGGCTTATAATAGGATTGAAGGGCTTAAAGACGGTAATGGTTGTTGGGTGGATGAGAAACATGAGCTTGAGAAGATGGCAGTTGAGTTTTACAGTTGCTTGTACAAGGCCGAGCCGACAGATTTGAGCAGATTGCCGGTGTTGAATGTTAGTTTTTCGAGCCTCTGTTTGGACAGGTTGGAGTGTTTAACGAAGCCTGTTTCTTCCGATGAGATTTGGAAAGCTTTGAAGTCTATGGGTCCGTTTAAGTCTCCGGGAATTGACGGATTTCAGCCGGGTTTTTTCCAACGCTGTTGGGAGCTAGTTCGTGACTCTATTTCGAGGTTTGTCAAGGAGTTCTTTCGCACCTGCTCTCTCCCTCCAGGAATGAATGACACCTTGATTGTGCTCTTGGCTAAAGTGGCTAAACCCGAGGTTATTAGCCAATTCCATCCGATTAGTCTTTGTAACGTCTTTTATAAAGTGGTTACTAAGGTCCTGGTTAACCGGATTCAACCCTTTATGACGGACATTATTGGTCCTACTCAGGGAAGCTTTATTCCGGGTCGTATGATTACGGACAACATCGTTGTTGCACAGGAAGTTGTCCATTCTATGAAAAGGAAGAAGGGCGCTAAAGGTTGGATGATTCTAAAATTAGACCTTGAGAAAGTGTATGATAGATTGAGTTGGGATTTTATTGAGGACTCGTTGAGAGCTGTTGGCTTCCCTAGTCAGTTGATTCAGTGGGTGATGGCTTGTGTTTCTTCTCCCAGACTTCAGGTGCTTTGGAATGGTGAGTTGACGGATCAGTTTACTGCTTCTCGGGGTGTTAGGCAAGGTGACCCTATCTTGTCCTATTTATTCCTCCTTTGTATTGAACGGCTTAGTCACATTATCGTTGATGTTGTTGAGTCGAAGAGATGGAAACCGATTAAGTTAACTAGGATGGCCCCTTGCTTTCACATATTTTCTTTGCCGACGACATTATGCTCTTTACGGAGGCCTCAGTGGATCATGTGCATTTGATTAAGAAGTGTTTGGATGATTTTTGCGCGGCTTCTGGTCAGAAAGTGAGTGCTAGCAAATCGAAATTTTTTGTCTCTCCTAATGTGGGGCGTCGACAGATTCGTTTGCTTAGAGCTGCCAGTGGTTTCTCCGTCTCCTCTAACTTAGGGAATTATCTGGGAATGCCGGTTTTGCACAAGGCCATCAATAAAGACACCTTTAATGGCCTCCTGGATAAATTTAAGACCAAACTTTCTGGTTGGAGATCGAGTTCATTAAGTTTCGCCGGCCGTGTTACACTAGTTAAGTCAGTTCTTACTTTGATACCGGTTTATACCATGTCTTCGGTGCTACTACCTACAAGTGTATGCAATCAAATTGACAAGCTCAACCGTGGTTTCATGGAGGACTTGGTATCAGTTCTATGAATGATTTGAACATGGCTTTAGTCGGAAAGTTGGGATGGAGATTCGTTATGGAGGATGGGAAGCTTTAGGTGTCGGTGCTCAATAAGAAATATGTCGATAGTGCTTTGGGAAATTCCGGGGCGGTCTCCCATATATGGCGAGGTATAAGGTCGGGCATCTCGGAAGTGATCATTCACGACTCGAGATGGCTGATTAGGGACGGCCGATCGACGAAGTTTTGGACTGATGTGTGGTTGCTTGATGAGCCGCTGATTAATGTGGCGAATGGGGCTGTTGATAGTGTTCAGTCGAGTCATGTTGTAAGGGATTATTGGAACGAGGGGGAAGGTTGGAATTGGGGTTGTCTTTCTCTAGTTCTTCCGAGTTCTGTGCTGCTCAGACTTGCTGCTGTTTCTAATCTGTGGGATGATGCTGGTGAAAACGATGAGCTTTGTTGGAAGTTTGCTGCAGATGGCGCCTACTCTGTATCGTCTGGTTACAATTTCGTCCATGGCAATTTTACAAGGAAGGATTCAGATGTGCTGTTTTATGAAGAAACTTTGGCGTATTACAGTGCTGGAGAGAGTCCGTGGGTTTGCTTGGCTGGCTAGCAGGGGTGGCATTCTGACTAACTCGGAGAGACGCCGACGACACATCGCTACGTGTGACAGCTGCTCGTTTGGCTGCAGCTCGCAAGAGACGCTTGAACATTTGTTCCGGGATTGCATTCAAGTTAGAAATATTTGGGTTAATTTGCGTGTTACTGATTTCCACCCCTCCTTTTTTCAGGATCCGTTCGCCTCTTGGATTCGACATAATATTTTGGAGGAGCGGTTGTTGGAAAATGTTGATTGGAATGTGTTGTTCGTGATGGTCCTTTGGTGGTGCTGGAAGTGGAGGAATGCCAAGGTCTTCAAAGAGGAAGTTTTGGTGCCCGACAAGCTTTCTTTTGTGATTGGCCAAGCGAAGGAAGCTCGGAGTGCTTCAAGTAAGCTGGTGTATTCTGGTTCACCTAGAATGAGAATTTTGCAGGATATTTCGTGGGAGATGCCAGCGGAAGGTTGGGTTAAGATCAACACGGACGGAGCAGTTAGAGAGGACGGGATTGCTACTGCAGGGAGAGTTCTGCGCAATGACATAAGTGATTGGTTAACGGGCTTTGTTCATCATATTGGGGTGTGTACCGTGCCGATGGCGGAACTATGGGGCGTCCTCAACGGTCTTCGACTGGCGTGGGATAAGGGCTATCGGAAAGTGTTTTTGGAGTCTGACTCTCAGTTAGTTATGCGTCTTATTGGTAATAGGGTGACCAGATGTCACCCGCTTTTTAGCCTGGTATCTCAATGCCAAGGCTTTTTTAGTAGGGATTGGACTATCCAATCCCGTCATGTTTATCGTGAGGCCAACGTTGTTGCGGATCGCATCACGTCCCTTGCGTTTTCTTTTCCTATTGGTTTGCATGTATTGTCTGCCCCGCCGGAGGGGATTATAAACTTTTTGCATGATGATGTTAGGGGTCGGGCTATCCCCTGTTTGCTGACTACTTAGCCCAAACGCTGACCGGAGAGTACCGCCTCTCCTTCAACCAAAAAAAAAATTAGTGTACTCATTCTCCATCTTTACCGGATGCAATCATTTCTGATTGATAACTAACCAAAAAAAGGTTCATCTGGTTCACAATTTGTGTAGACATGGTATGTGTTACATCCTAAGGGTAAAGGGTTGGCAGTTGGGCATTATAGAAATAACACCAGCTGCATGCTAGCTAGTCCACCTCCGCGTGAACTTGGTTTTTCCTGAACACTTAAACCACGAAGAGAAAATTGGACATAGACAATAACAACAACTCAGCAAGTCATTAATTAGCATATATTATATGCCCTCAACTTAATTCAACACGCCTAATTTTTAAATTAAGTGGTTTGAGCTTCTAAGAAAGCATTGAAGTGTTGTCTCGCTTTCCTCAACCGAGGGGTTATACACGCGGGAGACGACGGGTACATAGTAGGCGAAGACGTCGAAAACCGAACGTGTCGGGTCGAATCTTGAGCCTTGGAATCCCTACCTGACGACGTCGTCTTCTTGAGCACTCCTTTTGGGTTCTCGTCTTTGTCGAAGACGAATGCGGCCGTCACCGGAGACTGCATGTCGCTGACGCTACATCGAATCAGCTCCAAGGGAAGATCAAAGAAGAGATTCGTGGGCTCGTTCTCGTTCGTGACTGACCCGCAATCGAATCTCTCCAAGGAAACCGTCCTCGATATCGACTGAGGTCCATGTTGTGCCTTGTACGCCCTCGGATGAGGAAGTGGCGAAACGGAGCTCCTCGAGCTCGGTTTCACAGGCTTTCCTTTCCCTCTTGGCGGCAAGAAAAGGCACAGCTTTCCGCATTTAAATCCGTCCTCGGCGGGTACATCCGCTGGGTCGTCACCATAAGAAGAAGGCGATTGATCTTTTGTGGTGGGCCTGTCTAGACTGAGATCGACTGGAGAAGGGCTCATTGAACCGGAACGAGGAGACGAGGCAGCTGAGCTTGGGAGGCTGGTGCTCACAAACTTGAGCTTGGGTGGCGGCTTGGCGGATGGGTGTTGGGGCGAGACCAGAGTGAAGCTGGCTTGTCGGACCGTGGCCCGGCCTCGGAGTGAGATCGGGTCTACTGAGATTTGCCTCTCTTTCTGGAAGCTCTCCTTCCGACCCAGCGGCTTCGGCTGCTCGATGGTCAAGAAGATGTCGTCCCCGCTGGATTCGCGGGGGTCGACGTCGTTTGTGAGAGGGCTCCCAATGTCTGGTGCGGAAGGCATGGTGCTAATTAAAGATGAATTGGTGCGATGAGAGTAAGTTAATTGGTGTGTCAAGAGGGGAAAACAGGGTTTCAGGCATTTATCAAGTGTAAGCACTAAGCATAGACGAGGCTAATTAAGCTGCAAGACGTGCATTGCATTTCTTCGAGCAAATTAAGTAGTGATTTCCATGTCATTGCACGCCGTACCTGAATATATGACATATAGAAATATATAAATACATTTTCTGACCCAAAAAAAATAAACATATATATTGGGAGGAACAGGGTTTAAAACTAGACAGGACGGACGTGAAACTCCCATTCACAAATTCATATATACTTAAAGAGTTGACTATTTTTTTTTGAAAAATAAATTATTAGTTATGGAAGGTTAATTATGTGCAAGCACGATTAACAATAACAATTAGGAGGGGGAGACTACTGTATATGTGAATTCTAAAATCCATAGTTGCAAGTATAATAAATTGTTTAAGCTGATATTGCTTATTCACTTATACCGAAATTATTATGAACAATATCTTGGTTAATGGAAATTGAAGTCATAAACATGGCTGAGTGACTGAGTCCCATTTTGCACACGTAAGATGGGCTATATCCAAGTAATTTTAATGCATGGAACGCCTCACACATTTATATTATGTGGAACCAAACCTGATCAAAGACCCCAGAAGTGATACACGATCGTATTTCACCTAACATAAACCCAAATACCCAATTATGCCAAGGGCTCAACTTGAATTCGCCTTCTCTTAAAATTCAGTTAAGGCACGCCTTTCAATGGAAACAAACTGAATTGAACGAATGATGGTGATGACGAACTCGAACAAGAATAGAGAAAGAAGGGTCATAGTTTTATTACGGAGGCAACAATGCTTTGCCTAATCAATTAACTACTCTAATCGAGAGGATAAAGACTAGAACACTCAGATTTTGATCTCTTTCAGTCGTGTTGTATATGAACGAAACTGATTGTGTTTGTTGTGTTTGGGTGGAATGAAAACTCAAGCAAGAAGACAATGTAAGAGCAGCTTATTGAGACCCAAGAGATTGTTAAACACCTTCGTGTAACTCTCTCAAATTTGACTAATTAGAACGCAATACAAGGGTTTTAATAGTAGAAACTAGCTCGGTTAAACTAAACTAAACTAAACCTTAGGGTGGATGACAATATAATAATGATAAAAACTAGGTTAAACTAAACTAAATTAAACTAGGTTATACTCTCCAATTTTATCTTGGCTTCTAGACTAATATAATAATGATAAAAACTAATTATCTTAAGCTTCCTTAATTACCAATTAAGCCAATAAATAACTGAAAGGCCTAAAAGATAAGAAAACTAGAGTGAACCTAATAAAATAATCAAAAGATAACAAAACCTATTTCATCCGCATAATAAATTAATATGGCCGAAATTACATAGTATATGTCAATAATAATATTGAGAATTATAAACTACCTAACTTACAATATCCCTTATTAGAATATAGCAAAATTCACGGTTTGAACAATACCAACATGTCATCTTTTATCTTTTACGATCAATTACTAAATTCAGCCTTAAAATAAGATTAATAATACTATGCTTCTAAGTAAGGAAATTGTTGCAAACAAGATCCAAACTAGCATCATCAATTCGTCCAAGGAAGCCACACTTTCCTAGCCCAAATCATCTTCATTTTATGGGCCTGAAATTATCCCATTCTCTTGATAAACCTTTGACTATTGGGCTAGATTGATGTTGGATCATTACAACCTATTTTTTCTTTTGAGATTCATGGATTACAGCTACTAGACTCCCCAAGAGTCTATTTAAACTTGCATTTCCATTCTGAAAATTCCCTTAGTCTTTGCATGTCCAAATCTGTACCCTTAGCCTGAAGCCTCGTATTTTTTGTCAAGCGAAGCACTTTACAGTCTGTCCACAAGTAAGACGAATTAATTGTGGCTGACATTATTTCTTGTCTTGATTTCACAGCTCGACTCCCCATGTATATTAATAGGTATAGCAAATCTGGAATGTGCAGTCCTCCCTCCTAGAATCAGTAGGGAAGCAATACCACTTGAAGCAACATTAAGAACGATGCCTCCTTTGCATCTTGTTGCAGCAGAAAGTGATCTCCAAATGAAGGTTTTGCCTGTACCACCATATGCATATAAAAAGAAGACACCTCATTGACCTCTCGACACAGCAGTTAATATTTCATCATATACTCCTTTTTGTTCATCGGTGAAGGTAGAAATAAGTCTATTATTTTATTGTTGCAACTCTTGTCTATTATAATGTAATTCATCTTGTATAAGGTTGTTGAGACTTTCAGCTATGATCATGTCATCTGGAAGAGGCAATGTCGGAAACCTAGAAAGACCGCTACCATTACGTTGTAGCAATTTATCAATCTCAGCAAGTGTGCAGATTTTCAACTATTCATCACTTAAGTGTAGATCTGTAGGCCAAAGTTAATGCATTTTTAGTGAAGGTATATGATATTTTATTAATAAGAAACTATAAAATATATGGCCATATTAAAAAATCATATTGTTTAGTGGAATTATACAATGCAGCTAAATTCAATTAAAATAGCATATTAAAAGAAACATTAATTTCTTAAATTTTAAATTTATTAGCGTGTGTGTATATTTCAATTTGTTAGCAGTGCCATAGTAAGTAAACATGGTACATATATTTTTTAAAATTTAAATTTATAAATGTTTGTATATTCGAATTTGTTAACAGTGCAACACTAATTAAACATGGTAAGGAATAAATTGTTATAAATCTTGTGATAAAAGTACATGTAATGAAATGAGATTAAATAGTAATAAACTATGAAAATCATGTAAATGCATTTTTTGAATTCGTTAAGTGAAATATTTAATCATGTTAGTGATATTTAAAGAAAACAATAAAAACATACCTTTGTTTCGAAGGAGTGCTCTTTGTTTTGTAAGAATATCGTCAGACAAAACATGCCACGTGTTCTCCCATATGTATTCGGGTCTTGATAAACTACCGGACAGTAACAACATAGCAAAAAGGTTTCTAACATAGTTTCTAGAGCTCCAAAAACTGGCTTCAACTATACCGTCGATGTATTCTTTGTCATCATCAAGCAACCCCATAACATAGCAAGCTTCTTTAAATGTTGGATGAAGAACACCATTGACAGTCCGTATATCTTCATAACATGTTGCTCCTTTTACATGGTTCAATAAAATTCTAAGGTAGTAGGTTTCACCAGATCCGGGAGGAACATTATATATTCGACCTACAACCTTCTTGTTTCCCTTCTTCTCTCCCCGCTTGGACCATTCTCTTTCTTGCCTTTTCCAAACGAAATATTTTGGGAACTCATGATAGCACAAGTGTTTTGCATCTTCATTTTTATCATTATAAGCCATCCATTGCAAGAATTTTGTAGTAGTTTTACCAGCCTTGTCTAGTATGGAATCAATAGGATCATCATCCTCAAAAAGCACATTTTGTTCATCAGGAAGATGAAAACTCAACCTCTCAACTCCTTGAGTTCTATAATGTGTGTCAAATTTAAATATTCGCCAAGCTGCTTCACACGGGGAGACATACCTGAATAATATATTTGATTAAATTTGACTAAATACTATTGTTGGTTTTGTGACAATATATTATATTTAAATATTGTAAGTATAAAATGGGAAAAGATAGTATAGGAATGTGATTACATTCATAAGTAAATAAATAAATAAATAAATAATTTATATATATAGTCGTTATTGTAAGATATAGTAGTAAAAACATTTATAACGTGTAAATGTATTAAATAAAGGTTTGAAATTAACAATATATAGTTGTTTACCTACAATCATAGTATTGCTTAATATCATCAATGGTGCTTGAATTTTCACCTTTGACCGAGAGTACTGCAGTTGCTCTATCAGGTCACTTGTTTATGTATTTGAATAAATATTTTACAGAGCCGACTTGATTGCACCATTCAACATTGATGTGTGCTCCGTACTTTAGCAAAAGGGTTGGATTATAGGGAACTACATACATGTTGTCCAACTCATGTCCATTTTTATCAGCAATAATGCCATTATCCCTTCGTCTTTATACAACATATCCTTCTTCATCAATAGTAGTGTTATCTTGGAATGGCTTAGGAAAGTATTTTGTGCACTTCCCTTCCTCCATGCATATATTGTTTGGGTTCATTGTACCACATGGACCATGCATCATGCATTCTGTAACAACTTTATACAATGAAGGGTGGGATATAGGATCTGGAATTTCAGCACATATCACTTTGTCGATGTCTTCAACATTATTAATCTTATGATCACGATGCAGGAACAAAACAATATGACCGTGTGGCAGCCCTCTCTTTTGAAACTCAATAGTATAGATCACTACAATAATTAAAATATATTGAAATTCAGATATTAATTGTGTAAAATTTGTTAACATAATTTCGATAAACACCATCAATTATTGTAATATAATAGTGCGAAAAACAATACATTTGAAATGGAGATATTATATTATGTGTAATAGAAAAGAATGTCAAAATTAAAATCCACGTTATTAGTATTATATGTATTTAAAATGCATCTCATTTATCATAATCTATATATATATATATAAAGTGAAATGTAAATCCATTAATATAAATTAGTTAAAAATTGCAAAAATATGTAAAATAGGTGAGAATGATATTATACCTGCCTTAAGTCTTCCAAATATTTGCCTTGTTTTCAAATCGCTTATCAACTCATCAAGTTTGATTTTAAAGATCCTACTAATGATGTCTGGTCTATCCTCAGGTGCAAATTTTCTTCTATTGATAAATCTGGTGAACTCAGGCCACTTTGGATTGCAAGTGAAGGTAATAAATAAGTTTGGGTGTCCATACCATCTGCATATTGTCATTGCATCTTGAAAATTTTCTATCTTATATCTGATGCTGCCAGTGAAAGATGATGGTAAATGAACACATTTTCTAGCGGATGAAGGGTCAATATTTCCTCCCACAACAGCTTTAGCAATGGTCTTATAATTTTCTGATCTGAACTTCGTCTGATTATTTCAAAGGTAACAAAACCTTGCCGATTCAATCATAGTATAAGAATCGACCAAAAACTGCTGGAATGACTTTTTGCATGATATAATTAATGATCCTTCTGAAGGTCTTTCTTGAATCCTAAATGAAAAACTCCCTCATACTACACTTGTTTCTTTTTCTGGATGAGGTGTCTCCCTCATCGCTTAGTCCATTATCAATCCTGAATCCATCTTCACCATATGGAAACAATAATGGATATTGTAAAGGAAGGTATAAAGGATGTATTTCACTAACACGTGTTAGGGCACTATCCTTTATTTCAACAATAATGTCTCTTGTGTCTCCCTGGCCTGCCATATCATCAACAACAAGGGCTGCAACTTCAGATTTTGTTGGGAGGTTATATCTTCTCGGATCAGTTTCTCTTGAATATATTAGCCTGAGCTTAACGTTTGACTGATCATTTTCAGTAAGTCTTTCTCTAGTCATTCTGAATGCTTGTGCCACTAGATTGTGCTCATCTATCATATTTTTCAAATCTTGCACAAGCGTAACGTTAAACGACTCCGTTTCATCTGATTTGCATTTAATAAGATAAATTATAATTGTTGAAAAAATTATACATATAAAATTGCAAACTAATTTATTTACACAATCATAAATATATATAAATGTTTAAAAATAAACCCAAATTAACGAAGTGACATACATATAGTCAAATGAAAGCTAAACATACCTATGAGAACGAATGCGATTTGCTTCTATGTTTTCAGTATCATATATATATCTACATCTACACTAATATAAAAGAGGAGTACTGTTGGATCTTGACCGTTCACTGTATACAATAGTGAATGTTGTAATCTGGTTCGCTCGTTCTGTCACCTCGTGCTTCCTTTTTCCCCTCTTTATTGACCGGTTTCAACTTGAACCAGAGAATCAGAGAACCAGAGAGAGAATGAGGAAGGCACGTCGACCTCACAGAAAGAAATTACCTCCTCCTTCCCTTTCTTCTTCTTACATGCTCTGCACCGCTCTTCACTCCTGATGAACGAATAGGAAGAAGTCGACCCTGTAGAGGGGGCGGAGCTATGGCCATGGCGTCCTCCTGCAAATTCCTCCTCAAAATTGTTCAGTTCGAACTTTTCGTTCTCAATTGAACCAGCAAACCATAACCAGAGAGAGAATCAGGACGGAACGACGACCTCGGGAGAAAGAATTCGAATTCTCTTCGCCGTCGGCATATCTTCTCTGCCTCGTCAGTCTACAAATTCGTCTCCAAGATCGGTTTGAACTTGTTGTTCTCAATTGAATTTCGTTTCCTAATGTCTTTAGGTCAACCTTGGTTCTTATATCTTAATTGAGAAAGATCCAAATTTTCATTTGTTTTTTGCCGTTGGCGCCTGGCTGGGAATTCCCTGCCGCTAGTGAGGGCGGCCGCCCCTGCGCCCCCATCTCCCACCTGCCTCCGCCATTTCTTATCCCTATGTGTTCATGGTTGTTTTCTGAATCTAAGCTCCCCTTTTGCGTTCAATTGAATTTAGGTCCATTTAGGGTTTCCAATTTATGGAATTTTGAGGACACTGCAACTTCAGGTTTGGGAGGGAAAAAAATGGCAGGCTTAGGCTAGGGGAAGGGGCAATGCTAGCACGCTTCAATGTACTTGGTAATCCTACTTGAAAGGTCAATGCCGTAGTCGTTGACTTTGGTCAAAGTGCCATTGGAAGAGTTGTTCCCATTGACACCGGTTTTTGGTGGATTATTTTGCTTCTGGCATATACCACATCTTTTGGGGACATGACATTGGCAGTCACCAGAATGGCAAAGGGGGGTGGTATGGTGCTTTATGATTGTCATAGAAATTTGATACCTTCTCGGCTCTCCTCTATTTTGATGGTTGTTGTATGACTGCTCGAAGCATGGTATGATGTCTTGTTTGACCCATGTTTATTATGTGCTTGTTGTTATTGTTACCATTCATACTCCTTGCTATTAGAAAAGAAAGAATATTTTCAAGCACTGACCTCTTTGATTACTTATGCAAGCAGACAGAGTGCCAAATATTGATTAATTTGCGTAATTTAAACAATGCAATAGTTTGTATGCAAGATATGGTGTGCTGAGTGATTGTTTATTCATACCAATTTTTCAAGCTCTATTAATTGTGTTACGTATTATTATGCTTTTGAGAATGATAGCGTTCAATCATCTTGACAAAGATGTTCGAATTTTTTTAATTGACATCAGGTCAGATAGTAGTAGTTTTTGTTACCTACTTGGGCATCTAAGAATAGCCAGACACTATATTAATCATTGCAGGATGGCTCTTCCTTACATATTTGTAAATTCCCAGCTTTCACTCTTGCCTTTAACAAACAATGCTCTGAAGTTATCTTTTAGTGACTCATGCACCATTTAGGCAGATTGAAAATAATGTTAATGTTTCTTCTCTACCAGGGAGGACAAATTGTATAACTGCACAAAGATTTCTTTGAAGCCTCCTTCATTGATGGGTACTGGGTAGTCTATTTTTTTCCCTTTGCTCATGTTTATGTTTTTCAAGGTTGACAACACCCCATCATTTCATCCTCAACCAAACAATAACTCTGTCTTTAATTCCTTGAATCTTATTTAGAACAAAAACTTCAATTCAATGGTTGTGGGTACTCAATTTCATGTTCTTGTTGTTGATGACAGTGTTATTGATAGGAAGCTCATTGAGAGGATTCTCAAGACCTCATCTCTTCAAGGTAAGAATTTTTTCAAAGATTTAGTCTTTACTGGGAAATGATTTTGATTTTGATGGATCTTGTGAATTTTGCAGTTACAGCAGTGGATTCTGGTAGCAAGGCTTTGGAATCGTTGGAGTTGATGGCGAATCAAGAAGAGGAAGAAGGGTTTTCGGATTCCGATTCAGATTCAAACTCGAATTCAGACCGAAATTGGATGTGAATATGATCATCACGGATTATTCCATGCCTGGGATGACTGGATATGATCTCCTTAGGAAGATCAAGGTAAATTTTGTTTTAGGGACAAAAAAGGTGGCTACTTTTAGTGATTTTGTGGAATATGTGTGCTGATTTTGTAATTATTGGGTAATTTGGTGCAGGAATCGGAAATTGTAAGATGTATACCGGTTGTGATAATGTCATGTGAGAATATCCCATCAAGGATAATTCTTACTATGTTCACTAATTATGTCAGCTCCTTTCGGCGAAATTTAAACTACTCTAACATGGATCAGGTTTCTCATTGTATTTGAAACTTGTTTCTATTTTATTTTATAAATATTGTATTATTAATCATGCTCATATTCTAAGATCTTCAGAATATTATGTTCATATCACTTGTAATTGATGCTCAATTCAGATCCTTGTTGTATTTTAAAAGGAACAGTTGAATTGAAAGAAAATTTGAATGCTATCATACACACCAAACATAAACATAACTACTTCTAATAAGACTGCTGGCCCTTTAAAAAACTACCTCCATCTGCAAAAACTCATTACTACATTAAGAACAAATGGCTAATGTCATTACGAAGCCAAACTCCCCCCTGTGCGAAGCACAGGGAGCATTTATATATATATATATATAATTGAGAGAATTTCGGCATATATCCAATACTTGGAAGCAAAGTCCCTATCCGGTGGTAATTTTGACCATTTAGTGTGAATATATAAGGTCCACGTCCATTATTAACAATAATCTTTTCACCCATTGATGTAAATGAAAACATCATATTGTATGATCTAATATTTTTTATAAAGTGGCTGCTTCGTGGATCATTATTTTTCAAAAGGTTGATGAGCAATTGTGGTGGAGAATTTAATAATGGCAACTCGATTTTCCCCTTCATACAACATAAAGAGAATGTTGGTTTCGTCGGTGCTTTGGATTTATCTGATCCTTCTTGGTACCACATTAGAGCACCACAATATTGACATTTGTAGGATTGATCACCCAAGTCCGCATATTCTACGTGGAAAAATAGAGAGCATTAAAAACAGAAATACTTAAATAATTATCCAATGAAATTAAATACAGAACCTTTTTAAGAAAAAAAATGTGCAATTTAATAGTACCTTCTTCTAAATTTGTGTTATTTGTAGGCGGGTGGCGTTTCTTAGTGAGTGCACGTTTTCTTTTCAATCTATTTTCTTTATAAAATTTAGCATTTTCTTCCTGTGTATATATATAAATATAACAAATAGAGTAAGAAATAAGATTAGTAACTAATGTGTAGTGATTATCAGAGAACTAATATTACTACGTATAATAAATTTAAAACAAAAGTAATTACATTTGGTAAATTTTCTTTTTCCCATAAGTACTAATTGCTTTAAGGAGTTGAAGGGTTATCAGTTTGTGGCATATGGATGTGTGTTGATGAACCTGCACGGTTTTTTTTTTTAAGTTTAAATGAAAATAATTGCAAAAAAAAGAAACAAATAAAATATAATGTTAGGGATTCTGAAAAAAGAGAAAATATAAATTATATATATATTACTCTCTTAAAAAAAAGAAATACCTTCATTTTGGCCCCTATTCCTGATCATTGTATCATGCATACAATATCTGTTGTTATTTAGTTGGTGACTGCATTAAGAAAAAAAAGAATTAAAATAAGTTCGTCGTTTGGATTTTGGATAAAAAAAAAGTTTCTCATATATAACCTGTATACATATGACATATATGACACCATGCCATAAGAGAATTAAAATAAGTAATGATGGGAAACTTGTTTTTACAAGAATAGATTAATCATGAAATATAAATCATGAAATATATTATGATAACAGATATGACTTAATTCTTCTTTTAGAGAGATATTGTTTGGCTTTCTTGTTTACTTGTGCCCCAAGTTCAGTTTTTTTGTTACTTTAACAAAGACTTAATAATATCAACACGTAGCAGATATGATAATTTTGTTTTTGTTGAATCAATGAATTACAAACAAATAAACAATATTGGAGTGCACCAATGCAAATTAAATCCTACTATACGTTTGAGAATAGCATGAATAACATGATTGTTTAAACTATAAAACAATTGTTTTCATATCGATCTACAATATATACACTCATTAATGCAAGCCTTTAGAGCAATATATTGTATGTTCATGTGCATAATTTAGAGTCTCCTTTTCGGATTCGATGCATGATCGACGATTTTTAGTCATTGACATGACCGATTGAAATTGATAGAAGATTGCACGTGCATAGCTAAGTTTGTACAAAGAAAATTGGAATGCAAAGAATTACTTGTAGCTGTAATTAGTTCACCATAGCACATTACTCAATCGACAATCAACACGTTTTTTCAAAGGTCAAGGGATTAGGTAAATATTTCTTAACCCATAATAATATGTGAATTAAATTTAGTTAAAAAAAGTATACCTCATTGTTCTTCGCCAATACAAAGGAGAGTTTTAGTTTGAGAATCGTCTTTCAACAGAGTAGAATTATTGAAAGACTTTTTTTATAGTGTGAATAATCTGTTAAAAGAAATAATGTTAATAAAAGATATGGTAATACATATTAAATTTATAGAATATATATACATATATATATCTATATTAATAGATTGTTATCACATTAAATTTTTTAAAGGAAATCAATCAACATATTTATAAGGAAAGCTGTCAAAAAATTTGTTAAGATATTATCAAAAAATAATACGGATATTAAAATATATGGGAAGATATTGTCCAAATATAGGGATATCAAAATTTGTTAAGATAATTGTGAAAAATTAATACGGATAATAAAATATATTGGAAGATATTGTCCAAATATATGGATATCAAAATTTGTTAAGATATTTTCCAATTATTATATGATTATTACATGAATATTTGAAAAATGATATTAATATATCTATAAATAACTGTCAGAATATATAGTATTATATTGTCAAAAGAAAATAGGTTTAAAAAAATAGTTTTTTGTTTAATTTAAAAAATAGTTTTTTGCTTACTTATGATATTATAACAAATTAATTTATAAAAAAATTAGTGTAAATTTTTTGATTAGGATATTTTTCTTAGCATTCACTAATTATATGTTTGGGTTTTGGTTTCTCAAAATAGTTTATTTTTGTAATGGTTAGGTTTATTAATTATTTAATTGCATACAAAGGCCATTTCATTGTATGAAATTTGTAAAAGAAATTTAATATTCTATACAGAAATCTGTCAAAATGTATGTTAAGACATTGTCAAAAAATAAACAGGTTCTAAAAAATAATAGGTTTTTATTATATGATTATTCAATGAAAATTTGTAAAAGGAAACAAACACATCCATCTATAAGAGAGTCTCACAAAAATATGATAAGATATATTTTGAACATATCTATAAGGAAAGCTGTCAAAAAATTTGTTAAGATATTATCAAAAAATAATACGGATATTAAAATATATGGGAAGATATTGTCCAAATATACGGATATCAAAATTTGTTAAGATATTGTCAAAAATTAATACGGATAATAAAATATATTGGAAGATATCGTCCAAATATATGGATATCAAAATTTGTTAAGATATTGTCAAAAATTTGTCAAAATATACGGATATAAAAATTTGTTAAGATATTGTCAAAATATATGGGAAGATATTTTCCAATTTTAATTGGTTTTTATTATATATGTGAGACCTTGAAATATAGTTTTCTTGTTATAAAAGTTTCGGGCCGAAAATTACTTAAGGGGGAAGTATATATAATACCCGTATTCGTTTTAGATCTTATAGGTCGGAAAAACGAGTTTCTTGGTCGACAATCAATCGATTTCTTATTCTGCAAGAAACTTTGTGTGACGGGTTAAATAATTAATTCGTTGGATAACAGGGGAACTAAACCCCTATACAAAAACTATATCCATTATCTTCTCATACGCAAATTCTTTTATCCAAGATTTAACCTTATCCAATTTACCCAACTTCACCTTGTAATCTCCAACGTGCACAATTTTATCCAATCAATGAATCCTATCGTTAGGATTCTTTTATAAACAACCCTAAGAGATCAATTGTACCAGAATCATATCACCTTCATCACATATCACCTTCATCATGTATCGCCAATCGTGTCGCTTGCGTGGAAGGAGCTAAAAGCCAGAGAGGAACTCACCGGCCGTCCTTGTCAGTCAACGGTGCTACCGACGACGTCGCCGATCGATTCCGGTAAGGTCGTCGTTTTTCCCATCCTTTCGCTCCAGCGACATAAGGCTCTGTTTTTTTTCGTTCGTTTCCTTTTGTTCTTCGATCAACTTTCCGACTCGCCTGTAGGATAGGATGCCGTTGGAGAGCCGAGAGGATTGTCGGAATTTGCCGCCGCTGTCAATTGTCGTTAGAGACTACCACCGGTGAGGTTCTATTCCCCTGTTATTCTTTGTGTTGTCGGTTCGGGCGAGTACTTATAACTAGAGAGGGTGGTCGTCGGAGGGCATCGTTAGCCGGAATCGATGACGAGGGGATGGTGACTGATCTTGGTGATGGTCGCCGGTAGGAGTGGGGGCGAAGCTATCTGGGAGCGCCGACAGGGCGCGAACAGGGGCGGCAGAAACTGCTCATCTCTGCTCTCCTTCGTTACCGCCGGTTATGGGCTAGAGTTGCAGCGGGGATCGAGCGAAGGGCGAACCAGAGACCGGCGCAATCGAGGCCTCTCTTCGAAGAAGAAGGGTTGGGGGCCCGCGTTGAAAAGTCAAGAGGGGGGTGGGGTTGCTTTGCTTTGTGGTTGAACAGTAAGGGAAAGTTTGAATTCGATCGGTGTTGCTTTTTGCTAAAAATTGGGTTTGGGTTTTTTTTTATTAGTTGGGCTGGGCTGGTCTATTTGGGCAAGGGGAGGGTTGGGTTTTTATGGGCTAGGTTTTGCTAGATAAGTAGGAAAATACTAATAAGGGGCATGGATTAGCATATACTAATATCTTCTAATTAGGAAATTCTTTTATAGAAGTTCGGTTGTATAAGGAAATTAAAGGTGGCTCCTTCTTTGGGTAGTTTGGTTCGTCTCGTACTTAATCTAATCTCTCCCTTTATATTTTCTCTAGGGAATCGTTTCCGCTCGTGTTCTTAATTGTTGTCTTCATCAAAGGATCCCTATCTTCAAGGTAAGTCGTTTTCAACTTGCTCGGTTCTTGTCTATCTTGTTAGATCGTATACCGTTATAGTAGGACGGGTTTTGAGAACTAGTCCCGAAAACCTTTTTAAATTTTTTTGAACTTCTTGGTTGCTGTGTTTGTAAGATGGTTTGAACGCATTTTATCGGCTTGAGATTTTTTTGAAACGTTTTCTCTGTGTTGGTACCGTTTCCGGCATGGCCCATCGTAGCTGGCGTTGAGGAAGGTTGTCTATGTATGGCCCGTGTGACAGGGAAACCGTGCCCCTTCAAAACGAAAAATATCATCTATGTGTTTTTGCAAGTGCTCCAGTAGAGGCTTAGCCGGGGTTAGAAGGGAGATTGTGAAGTAGAGTGAGAGGGCCGGCCTCTGCACTCGGCGCGGGGTTGAGCGCCTTGGAGGCTGGAATGTGAGATGGAGGAACTGCATTGTTGAAAGATTGTGCTTGTGAACGTGTGTGTGGCTATGTGTGACTAACCAAAACTAATTTAGGTATTGGCCTTTAGAGATATGAGTGCGATTGTGGACTTGGATGCTGACCTTAGAAATGTTATTCAAAACGTCTTGCAATCTCCGTATTCTTTCTAGCTTGATAGATTAGTAGCTGACCCTTCGGGGAATATTTTTTTTAGTTCCAAGTATGAACCAGGGAACCGTGCAGGAGCCAAGGCCGGATGGCGGGGTGGAGCGGTGAAGAGCGCGTGTCATAGTGGGGTCGGGTTTACGCTAGTTTATTTACGGCATGTTAGGATGTTGGTTTTATTATTGTTAAGCTGGAGTTGGTATTATGTTTTACTTATTATTATTTCTAGAATAATTCAGTATTAGTAAGTGTTTCGTCGGATTTGAATATTTATGTTTTCGGGAATACATACATAACTATGTTTTCTATGTTTTATTAAATGGAAGGTTGGATGTTTTATTAAGTTTTCTCGTCGTGCCCGCGTTGTAAGATCCTAAAGTGTAGTTGTCAACCTACTTAAGTAGTACCTGATAAGGTGTACCTATAAATAGCGCCTCGTTGAAAGACCGGGTGTTACAAATTGGTATCAGAGCCAGGTTGACAACAGGGCACAAGGAATTGACCAACGAGTGTACCCGAGGTCCAACTTAAAACTAAAATCGGCCGGTGTTTTCAAAATGTTTTCACTGGGGTAGGCATGTTACATATCAGGGGGTAGGTGACACGTCGCGACTCCGCCCCATCAGCCGAAGGACCTCACGTAGAATAGTAAGAAACTATGTTATTAATAGGATGCTTAAGTTTTGATTGTGGGACTTTCTGTTATAGATGGCCCCACCAACCAGAGCGGGAGTTGCTGTAGTCGGCAGAAGAGGACGAGGAAGAGGCCGCGGTAGAGGCCGAGGTAGGGGCTGTGGCAGGGGTAGAGGAGAGGCCCCTACAGATGCTGAGCCAGAGGTACAACATAATGTTACTCACCAGGAGGAGGTTGCTGAGAGTCAGGATGTGGCTGCTGCTGATCATCAGGGGGACAGTGCATTTGTCGTTGGAGGGGTTCCCCCAGCTAACGGGGAACAAGTGGGAGTAGGGGTGCCACCAGCAGGACTGGCCCCCGAGGTGAACGCTGCGATTCAGGTGTTATTGTAGAATTTGATAGGTGCGGGGGCTGCACCTAATCTGAACGCAGTCGCGGGGCAACAAGGGGCTGAGAGGAGGGCACCAAGACCAGACTCTGTTTTGTCTTCCCAGTTAGGAGCAGTGCCAGATTCGCGAGGACCAACGATAGTTGATCCTATAGCGAGCTGAGGAGACAACATCGCGAGCCTGCGCCTGACAAGTGGCTCGTGGAGTTTAGGAAGACTAGGGTGCAAAACTTTGCGGGAACTCAAGGTTCCGACGTAGAGTGGTGGTTGAGGAGGGTGAAATTTGCGTTGAACTCCATTCAGGCACCGAAGGAGAGGAAGATGTCCTTGATACAGAGTTTGTTACAGGAGAGTGCTTTTGACTGGTGGGAGTTGGGTAGGGACCACCAGACTGAGGTGAGTTTTGAGGAGTTTGAGAGGAGGATTCGAGGTTAGTATTGTCCTCGGTGGTGAGGATGGCTCGGGAGGCTGCTTTTCGGGATGCTGGACCCGAAAACATCACCGTGGCTGAGACTATTCTGAAGTTTCAGCAAGAGTTGGCAGCGGTGCCGAATGCTGCCCCTATTGAGGAGTTGAAGATTGCAACCTTTCTAAAAAGGTTGCAGCCGCACTTACGTGCCTTTGTGTCTGGTCTCCGACTCCCAACATTGAGAGATGTTCAACAGTCTACTTTGGCTTATGATATGGCCACGACCCGACAGAGTCAGCTAGAGGTACATGCCATGGGGAGCAAAAGGCAGAAGTTGTCTGCCCCAACAGAGCCTAGGAGAGACAGTCGCCCCGGCTCGTCTCAGCAGCAACGATCAGGGTTTCAGTCACAGGGTCGTCAGGACCAGCGCCGTCATAGTCAGTCCATTGGAGGGCTGAGAGAGTGCTTCAACTATGGAAGCACTTCTCCTTTGAGGAGTCAGTGCCCGAAGCCAGTCAGGAGCTGTTTCACTTGTGGGAAGCCTGGCCACTTACAACAGTACTGTAATGTTGGAGCACCCTCACAAGGATCTTCGCCGGGAAAAATGAACCAGGTGCCTCGTCGTCAGCCTCAGCAGTTTCAACAGGCACTGAGTCAGGGCAGAGGTCGCGGCGCAGGAGTTAGTACTAATGGAGGCAATCAGCCTCGTATGTTTGAGATGAGGAGGGCTGATGCCTTACACGCGCCGACTGCTACAGGTACGATTTGGATACAATCTAGACCTGTTCATATACTGTTTGATACGGGTGCTACCCATTCTTTTATGTCTTCTGCTTGCGTGGCTAGACTAGGACTGACTTGCACTAAGGGGGTGTCTTTTGTTGTGGGGCTGCCTGACGACAGTAAGGTGAGCGCGAATGCCCTATTAGAATAGGGAATAGGGATTGGTATGCGGATTTCATAGTAATGCAGTTGTCGCCAGACGATGACGTGATTCTGGGGATGGACTGGATGAGACGCTACCGAGCAGTTTTGGATGCACATAGGGGTACAATTACAGTGACAGCAGATGATTGGACCAGACATGTGTGTCAAGAGTTAGAGCATGAGGGGCCCGGATCGGTGATTAGTATGGTAAAGGCCGCCAAGTTGCTCAGTGATGGATGTGTAGGATATTGGTGTTATGTCCTACAGGGGGACAAGGAGAGACCGCACATTCAGGATATACCAGTAGTGTGCGAGTTTGAGGACGTCTTTCCCGAGGAGCTTCCAGGACTACCTCCTCAGAGAGAGGTAGACTTTGGTATTGAGTTGGAGTCGGGGACGAGACCGATTTTGAGAGCCCCATATCGCATGGCCCCGATGGAGATGTAGGAGTTGAAGGCACAATTGGAGGAGTTATTGGAGAAGGGGTACGTACGACCGAGTGCATCGCCATGGGGAGATCCAGTCCTATTTGTGAAGAAGAAGGATGGTTCTCTCCGTCTGTGTATCGACTACCGGGAGTTGAACCGAGTTACCATCAAGAATAAGTACCCGTTACCACGTATTGATGATTTGTTGGATCAGTTGCAGGGGGCTACTGTGTTCTCCAAAGTGGATTTGAAGTCGGGATACTACCAGCTGAGAATTCGGGAAGAGGATATTCCTAAGACGGCTTTCCGAACGAGATATGGGCATTATGAGTTTGTAATGATGTCGTTCGGACTGACGAATGCACCCGCGGTATTTATGGAGCTGATGAACCAGGTGTTTATAGACTACTTGGTCAGATTTGTAGTAGTGTTCATCGATGACATCTTGATCTACTCTAAGAGTAAGGAGGAGCACGACGATCATCTTAGGCTGGTGTTGGGAGTATTCAGACATCATCGGTTGTTTGCTAAGTTGTCTAAGTGTGATTTTTGGATGTCTGAGGTTACCTTTTTAGGCCACGTGGTATCCGCCCAGGGAGTTATGGTGGACCCTTTGAAGATTGAGGTTGTAAAGGCCTGGGAGCCTCCGAAGAATGTGAAGGAGGTGCGGAGCTTTCTAGGACTAGCAGGGTATTACAAAAGGTTTGTGGAAGGGTTTTCCCGGATAGCCCAACCACTTACCAACCTGCTTAAGAAGACCACTCGCTTTGAGTGGAATAAAGCCTGCCAGCGGAGTTTTGACGAGCTGAAGAGGAGATTGACTTCGGCTCCTATACTTGCTCTTCCTCAGGGGAATTAGGATTTTGTGATTTACAGTGACGCCTCCAAGGTAGGCTTGGGCTGTGTGCTGATGCATAGGGACAGGGTGATAGCTTATGCCTCCAGACAGTTGAAACCGAACGAGAAGAATTACCCCACTCATGACTTAGAGCTGGCAGCTGTGGTACATGCTTTAAGGATTTGGCGTCATTACTTGTATGGGAGTACCTGCAAAGTGATGACAAATCATAAGAGCCTCAAGTACATCTTCACGCAGAGGGAGTTGAGTATGAGACAGAAGAGATCGCTTGAGTTATTGAAGCACTACGACCTTGAGATCCTTTACCACCCAGGGAAAGCGAATGTGGTCGCTGATGCCCTTAGCAGGAAGACGCCTCAGGAGCGTATGTTGGCTTATTTTATAGTTCAGCCAGAGTTATAAAGAGAACTGATGAGGTAAGGTTTTGAGGTGCAGATTCAACGTTACCAGGGCAGTCTGAGAGCCCTAGAATGTCAGCTATCCTTGCTTGAGGAAGTGAGGCAGAAGCAAGAGAGTTGCCCGATGATTTAGGATCTGAGGCAGAGATTGAGCCGTGGAGAGGCACCCGACTTTATGGAGAGAACAGATGGTATTTTGTGTCTGCGTGGTCGGATTTGTGTGCCTCGAGATGCAAAGTTGAGGCAGAAAATTTTGCAGGAGGCCCATGCTACACCTTACTCAATCCACCCCGGGGCGAGTTGTAACACCCCTATTTTACAACATTGGGTATTACCGCCAGTGACCTCGGACTTACCGTCCAAAGTCACCCAAGGCTTTTAGAATGATATAGAACAATAATAATGCGGAAATAAACATAATTTATGAAATAGAAAGGGTGCTCTCGAAAGAGACTTGGTTTGTACAAAACATCTTACAGTGCTTTAAACATAATGTTGTTCGGAAATGAAACGCAAAACCAACTTGTCCTTGAAACATAACGAAAGTAAAACAAAATGATATGCGAAGTACATCTTGAAAATCCTCGTCCTTCCTTCGTCTTCACTTCACGCCTTGACGGGATTCCTAGATTCTGACATAATTCGCGAGGGGCGATAGAATGCCAGGCAAACATGCGGAAAAGAAGAATTAGTCTAAGAGACTAAGCAAGCGGGAATGGAACTTCCCGAGGGTATTTTGGTAATTTCAAGTATTATCTAAAGAGATATTAGGGTTGTGTTTACGATGAGGCTTGTTTATGTGGAGCTTTAATGGTTCGAAGAAGAGTATATCTTAAGCAAGATAACTCGATAAGCGATAGAAGAGCTACTAGATTGTAGACTTCTTTAGGAATCGAAAGTATGTTGGGAACATTATTACTTCATACAAGTTAAAAACCTCTCGCGCCCTGAGCGGACCGAGAGTCGGATCGATCATTTGAGACCGGTCCGGTTTTGGTATCTTAAATGTGCACTAGGCACTTATCTTATATAGTGACGAAAGATATTTGACTTTGTTAATGATTTTTAATAGAAAGTGGTGGGACACGGATAATCCGAGCCACCCGAGGGAGAACTTCAATTCCCCGGCACTTAGCTAGAGTGCGCACAATCCCTCCTTGCAATCGGAGCGGATGGAGATCATGATCCCGAAAGTCGTATGGACGTACGACTTAGTAAGGTTATATAGAGGCGTCGGCTATCCGGCACCCCTTTCTAGTTTATTCAAAGTAAATCTCTGAGCGAGACCACAAGCAATCAAGATAATAACCACACTAGCATATATAATCCTATTACGAGAATATAAAGCAAATATGCTAACAATGGGTCGTTATATCTAGCATTCGATATTTCCTAGGTTCATTTTTATTGAGGCATACAAGTCGTTCCCAACATCGAGAAATATCATGTAGACGGATATAAAAGGGCACAAGGGGAAATTCCACTTGCCTTAACTTTTACGATCTTGTACGAACAAACAGAAGTCGTTGACTTTACTTGGAACGGAGACTCGACCTATCGACACGAAAGGTACGAGCGAGCTTTAATAAGAATTTCTTTAATTCTTCTAAAGTTTTAAATATCTCTTATATTCTTTTTATATGAGATTTAATTTCTAAATTATTATAATAATAATTTAGGTGGAGATGAATAAAATAATAATATTCCTTATTATTATTTTATATTGGTAATATCCTTGTATTTCTTATAAATTCTTATTCTTAATATTTAAACATTTTCATTCTTGGAAACCAATAATATCCTTATTTAATTTATTAGAATGTTCTTTTATAACTTAACTTGCTATTTTCTTAATATAAATAAGCAAGGAAATCTTTATGAACAACATATGATATTATTTTCAACCTTAAAAGGTATATTGAATTTAAAATATTCTTAGGGTTGTAAAAAGTCTATTATGTCCTTATTAAAATATCACAACTTAGTGTTATTATAATATCACCTTTTAATCGATAATATCCATATTAATACTTAACATATTATTTTCTCATCAAAAAATATTTTATTAGCAATATTATCTTAGTAAAGCCTTATTTAGATATATAAACCATATTAAATAGAGATAAAATATTAACAGGTCACTTTCTTAGTATTTTCCATAAATAGAACTTTCTATTTACTTTATAAAGTAAGCTTTCTATAATTATAGTATGATGATAACATAATCTTATTATCCTATTTACATGAATTCTCTCATATCTTTAGTTTATAAAAATAGTAGAATCATGTCTTACAACTTTATTTTATAATCCAAAAGTATATAATCATGATACTTAGATCAAGATATATTATCTTTTTCTATTTTAAATATCTTTTCATGCAAGGAAACTTTTAATAACTTAGCAATATTAATATCTTATTATATATCAAATTATTATCATATTTATCATAGTCATTAAATAAAACTTATATCTTTTTCCAATAACAAGTGTCTTTTATATCATAATATCTTTAACTAATGTTCTTATCATAAATTCATTAATATATGTATATACTATTGGCAATAAAGACTTATTTTATTTATATCAAAATCATGACACAAGATATATTTTACTAATATGCAAAGATAATTACTTTATCTTATTATAGTACTTTGCTTATTTGATTTTATCTAATTTGGCTAACAAGATCTTTTTAACAATTTAACTTACTTAACTTATTAAAAAGGGTTTTCCATTTCTATAAATATTACCTTATAAAATATGGCATGCTACCATTTATATTATATCTTTTGTCTTTCTTCAATTTAATCATATAAACTTATCTTATGACAAAAATACCTTATCCATATTATATTCAAGTTTATAATATGATTTTAAGAGACATGCAAATAATTTCTATCAATAAAGTCTTAAATTAATAAATCCCTTTTATCTAGTTCTATTTTCTTTAATTCATTAAAATAAAATACAACCAAGTTAATATATATATATATTTTTTTAAAACAGAATCTTCATATATAAAAAAAAATCATCTATATTATTCTTATAATGTATTAGAATTTATTTAATATCTTGCCAAAATTATCTCTTTTTATTACTTCACATGCATGTTAGTTTTATTCAATTTAATTAAATAAATATCATATAAATGTGAAAAATATTTTTAAAATAGATGTTAATTAACATTTAGATCGGGAAAATTATACCGAGCGAAAACGATAGCGGAGAGGGCACGGATTTCGAGGTGGTTGGCCCACACCTCTTTTCTTTCTTCCCAAGTGAAAAAAATCAGCACAACTAGCCAACTTCGCCAGTGTGCTACGTCGTCGTCGGAAGGCCAATGGGGGCAATTCAAGCGACAGTCGGTAGCTGGAAACCCCCTCTACCAACTGTTGGCAACGACTCGGGCTAAGGTGGCTTGAAGGCGGCGTACGGTGGTCGGGAACTTCGGTCGTCGCCAGCCCGTTCTCTTGGAGTGGGTCGAAGTTGGTCGTCGAGGTAAGTTCGCTCCGTCCTAGCGGCGACACCAGTAAAAGGGTGGGGAGGAAAGTTGCTACAGCTGAAATCTCTCATCCCCCTCTTTCTACTGTTGGCAAAAAGTCCGGAAAAGGATGTGTAACGAAGGCGTACGAGCCTGGAGAAAGTCGCTCGTCACCAGCCCGGAAAGCCCGAAAACTGCACATAGTCGACTGGTTTGGATGCATTTTTGGCTCGGTTTTTGTGGTGTTTGTGCCCAATTGATTGAGGGGTTTTGTAAGCAATTACTTCATCTACATTTAGGGACTTGAATCACACAATTTGGTTGAGAAACGAGCTCGGAATCGGTCTTTGAAGATCATGCACCACTAGTGCAAAAATCTGGAATTGTTTTTGGGTAAAATTCAACATTTAAGTGAGGAAGAAGAATCTGAATTTTTTTGTGGTGTTTAGGGGACGAAAAATGGGAGAAGAGAAAGAGATGATGTGCTCTTCTAGCTTTCACAAGTACCCTTTGAATAGGTGCATTAGAGGGTTGAACAAAAGGGGAGAAAGGAGGCCATTGGTGAGGGTGGAGCTCCTTTAAATAGGCAAAGGAGTGCAACTTGGTGATCCATGGCAATGGCCATCAACCAATGAAGAAGAAGGAGATGGAAGTAGATTGGTCAAGAGTGTGCTAGTTTGATGGTGATGAGATGATGATGCAACAAAGTTGGTCTTGCAAGCCAAGGGAGGAAGAAGAAGCATGCAATGGTGAAGTGTCAAATCAAGTTGACTTGTTTGGAGAAGAAGGCTCAAAAATTGATATAAAATTAAAAGGGTGGCATAGATGAGTAGAAAGTCACATTGGTCTAGCGGATTTTAGGGAGGGGCATGTGAGACGGAATTGCAAGAGGTCTCGGGTTCAAGTCCCGGCTCTTGCATTCTTTTTATTGAATTTTTCATTGTATTTTTACTAGCTTGTTGTGCCTCTTTTTATTTACTAAAATCCGAAAATTAATAAGCATTATTTTTATTTAAGATTTTTACCACTTTAATGATCCTCCATGATATGTTCTTAATTTTATTTAAATAAAATATTTAAGCTCTCTTTTTAAAGAGGAGGAGGATTATTTTAAAGAATACCCGACTTTCTTATTGTTTTTAAATTAAATTCTTAATTGTCATTGTAGTAAACTTTGGTAACCTCTCATAATATAATATGAAATTATAAAGTTTGTTAAATTCTCTATTTTAGAGAACAAAAATTTATTGGGATAAATACCCATTTTTATTTTATTTAGAATTTAGCGGATATTACAATAGTACCCCCTTAAAAATTAGTTTCGTCCCCGAAACTAGGAAGGGCTTAGGGTGGTACAAGGTTAATACGGAAAGTAGCTACTTAATAACTGTGAGGTAATGATAAAGGGTCTAGTACCCCCTTAAAGAACATTTCGTTCTTTAGTTAAGGTGATTGTACAAGTAGAAAAAAATTACTATGGTACCTTTTTCTTAAGGAACTGTTACGTTAGTATTCCTTAGAAAGATTCCCACATTGAATTTATGTGGTTTAACAAAAATCAAGGGATGGAAATCCGATTGGTCTTGCTGGCGAGGTAGGCGGGGGTCAAGCGGTTTTATCCATTAGCTTGAGTCATACCTATGGAAGTTCTGGGTTGACCTTCCCAAAAGTAAAAGTTGGAGCACTTATAGAATAAGAATCCTAAATGAAACGAGCACTTAAGTGCTCTTAGGAAGTGAGTAAGAAAATGACTATTCCATTCTATACTTCTAGAATAGAGTCATTGCGAAAGAATTCTTTTAAGATGGATATTCGATAACTGTTGATATGGAATCGAAGTTTGAATATGTAAGGGTCATGTCTTAGAAGAAGAATCTCGAATTACGGTTTCTAAAGAAGTTACTATTGGGATAGTCAATGGTTAACTCGTAAGAGGGAGTAACCATCTTTACGATGTCGGTTTCGAATATATTATACTATCAAGAAGTGGTTCGAGCGTCCTCCTATACTATACGTTTTAATTCTTATAAGGAAGTAGTTTTTTTTTTATAAACAAGGTTGTATTCGAAGGAGTAAGTGGTTTCATTCCACCAATGTGATCAGCATCGGGGAACTATTTCCAACATAACCCCTTAATATGCCTTCACAGGAATAAGACCTGAAATTCTACCTCAACCATGTGATCAAGATGGGAGATAGAAGTTCATCCTTATTCGCCACTGTGAACCATATTCTTAGGAAAAAAAATGTTTAGCTATTTAAACTTATGATATTAACTATTGTAGTTTAACAACGCAACACAAAATGATACTATTTCTTGTAGAGGTAGGAGAAATTCGCATAAGAAAAGATAGAATGACTTACGCAATCCTATTAATCGAAACTAAGCGTTTGAAACAGTGCTTTCGTAAAGAAAGTACCAACGAACATCTTCAAGGCGACTATGATAGCATAGTAGAAGTCAAAATGTAACACTTTGCGAAAGAAGATAGTTGATAATAATAATATTGGAATTATTCAACTATGCTTCGAGTATAATTGAGGTTGAGATTCTAATGACAACCCTACGATATACGTCACAAGTACCCTTGTTTGGACATACTTAGATTACAGGGGAAAGGATAAGATATTCTATTCGCTCATTGCGTCTATCGTTGAACTTCGCCATGGCTTGGTGGTTGAACTTACCCACTTTTGACGACAGAAACTTTTGGGCTTAAGGGAAACTCCTGTCGTGCGTTTTGCAATACTTGGTTAAACTTCGTGGCCTTCTTCTCGACACACTTAGTCCCTTAACCTTTAGGGTCTAAGAGATCATTAAGTCTCTCATCTCTCATATCATAAGAGAGGAACGATTCCTCATATCAGTCTTAAACTTTTCCCAGCTCAGCATGAGGTGTTTTCCTTGATTATAATTCTTTTGCCATTCGCTAACTCCTCTCTGAGTTGTAGAGTGGAAATATGCACCCTTTTTGCTTCGGTGCAACTAATACTTCTCAAGTATTTCCACGTAGAAGAACTATTAGTGGTTGTGGTTGAATTTCTGAGTTCCTCCATAGACATTAATGTCTTTAGTGTCCTTGCAAAGCTAGACACATTTACTTGAGGTGAAATATGGCATCATTTGCAATTCTATTTGCAGCTTGGTCCGTTCCAACTATGCTTGCTTCTTTCGGTGGAACAAAAGAGACTGCTTCTGGCTTCACTTATATTGTTGGACTTCTTAATGCAATTTTCATCACATCATCCAACAGTATCGGTGTACTAGGGTCCATTACTCGACGATTTCCTTGTTCTTTCTTCGGATGGTTTTGAACCATCATTCGTGCCCGAACTTGTATGCTATTCAGGAGAATTCTATTGTTGGTTCCTTTCGATTTGACCATTTGAAATAAGATTCGACCAATTGTTCCCAAAAATTATCGTTCATTTGTGGATAGAGTGGGCACTTGGGTTATTGAAGCAAAAGTTAATTCTTTGTTGTAATACCTATAAAAGGTTGGTTCCAAAGTATACGCTCGTTTAGGGAAGGGAAGACGGTTATAGAAAAGTGCAACGAACTAGGCAACCTAATAATGGAATCAACGGTTTGGAAATAACATCGAGGATGGCCTAGGTAACTACTTCAAATGCGACGAATCGGGACACGTGTCCACAAACTGTCTTAGTAATGAAGCAACCTTATGGCCTATTAGGCTTACTGGGCAACTTAGAGAACTTACAATCATGTCCAAAAATCTTGGTCCTAACAACTTCCTTTCTAACTTCTTCTTATTATCGGGTCGACTTATAAAAATGGTGGAGAAGAAATCTTCAGGATGTGACTTTCACATCACGATAACCTTGTTATGGTTGGTTCATTCGATTGACAAACATTAGATATCATGTCAAGATTCCATATGTTGACTGAGCAAGTCACTTTTACTTGTAGGTAATTGCAGATGGATATAATAGTCTTTGGTCAGAGTTCTCGACCACTCTTTTATCACCAGACCATTGGTTGTCCCCACACATACCTCTCGATAATCTGTTTCGAGATCTGGCTAGGTGGAGACATGTTAGGTCCTTAGTTGACTAAGTCTTCCTCGGTGTCTTCTTTGGAATTTTCTATCTTCCCGTGAATCACTGACTTAGAATGTTTAGCTCTATGGAAACATAAGTATTACCTTTAGATGGCATGACTTCTTCTAATTCCCAATGGGCATGAACTTAGATTTTATTACGACCATTTTCTGTAAATGGCCGACGATTTACATTCATATAGAATATCCGTAATTCTATATTTGAAGAAGGATATAGTTGTTTTTGTTAACTCACAAGTATTGGCAAGAGATGACGCGCGAGTTTAGAGAAGAGAGGAAACTTTTTATTAGAACTCTTATGGGAACGGATTATAAAGGCTTATATAATAAGCCATTATACTAAGGACGACAATAAATACTACCAATTTGACTATTCTAGAACGAGATGGATAGTCAAGTGAAGTGGACTACTTAGAGTCTCACACTTCTTAATGATAACATCCGAATTTTAAGTCTATGGTGTGCTGGGGAAACAACAGTTGTCTAAAGATCCTTCATCGGATAAACTTTCGTCGAGGGCTCCACCCTCGTGGTTCGACAACAATTTGGTTTGTTCGATGTGTCGACGGGTTGAAGTTATATAGCCACGGTTGACGACAAGACGAGTATGGAATTGAGCGTCCTCGTTTTGGTAGGACCTCTTTTCTTCCGACCACACTTCCTTTCGCTGGAGGAGATGGTCGTAATTTGGCTGGCGATCCCTTGTTGGTTTTGGACCACTGATTGTAGATGGGTTTCTAACTTGACCAATTGCTTGGGGATGGGATTACTCTCCTTGAGTCTAGTTAGTCCATTCATCCATTTGATAGACCATTGGAGTTTAACTGGATTGGTCATTAAGTGAATTATCAACTCCTTTCTCGAGGTATTCTTCTTCGGGTTTCTTCTCCTCGAGATTCACCTTGGGTGCATTTTCATGCATTTCTTCTCGTAGTACTAGCTCGGGGTTATCCTCGGGGTTTCCATATGGCAAAAGAGGCCATTGAGCAAAAAAAAGTCTCATCAAGCCCATGAGCAGCTTTTCTAGCTTCGCCCACGATTCGGGCTAGACTTCTAGTGAGTACCATTTCTGTTGAGAAGAGAGAGACGTTTATATAGAATATCCTTGATTCTATGCGACGAAGATATTGGAAGGAAGTTTTGAAATTTGAAAACGAAATTTTCATTTTAAACACATGTACATCCTTACAGAATTATAACGGTTTTAAAGTTTCTATTAAAAGCTCACTTTATATGACTTTAAATTAAAAGACAAACTTTTAAAGTATAGAAAATTTATTTCATGTATGACGTAAAGTACTTCTAACCTTTGAAGGAGAGGTTAAAGATTTTTGATTATAGCTTCTATCTCGGGTTTCGGGGAATTCCTATTATCATTTAAAGAAAAATTCTTTGAGTCTTAATTCTTGATTATAGGAGAAATTGGTGCACTTAATTCAAATAGAGTTTGTAGATAAGAAGTCAGTATATTAACGCTTTAGTAGAACTTGGTTTTTAGAACTCTGGAATAAGACTTTGTAAATAAAATAATTCCGATTCTAGGAACTTATTGTCTTATAGTTTCTACTTATAAGTTACTCTTATATGTGTTTTGATTTTAGACTTTCTATGAGTAACTTTAGAGTTTTCTTTAAAGTACTTGGAAGAAGTTTTTAAGGCATTCTCGGATATAAAGTTTAGACATAAAATATTAAATTTAAGACTTTTCATTTTCTTGGTCCTATTAAGGAGTCTAGGATTTTTCTCTTGAACTTGATTACTTTAAGAAATAAGTTCTCGTTTACCAACAAGTTTCCTAGTGTGAAGGTTTAAGTCAAAAGTTTCTATTGAAGTGTTTCAAGTTTTCCCAAAATTTTAAAAGTTTATACGACTTAAGTTTTCGAAAGATAGAAAGGAATTTTGTAAAAATGGTAGTTCTAGAACTAAGTATTTGGTATCTAAAGTTTTTAACATTTTCAAAAGGTTTTTTTTTCTTAGCTAAGAAATTTGAATTTGGAAAGTTAATATTCCTAAGTTCTCTTTAAAGGATGTAAAAGGAATTTTTCTATAAATGGAAGTTTTGGATAGCGGAAGTAAAAACTTAGGTTTTAAAAGTTCTCGGTTTTCGTAAATTTTCGGTTTTAAAAGTTTTCGGTTTTGAACAAAATTTTTAGCTCTGATATCACAATTGTAACACCCCTATTTTACAACATTGGGTATTACCGCCAGTGACCTCGGACTTTACCGTCCAAAGTCACCCAAGGCTTTTAGAATGATATAGAACAATAATAATGCGGAAATAAACATAATTTATGAAATAGAAAGGGTGCTCTCGAAAGAGACTTGGTTTGTACAAAACATCTTACAGTGCTTTAAACATAATGTTGTTCGGAAATGAAACGCAAAACCAACTTGTCCTTGAAACATAACGAAAGTAAAACAAAATGATATGCGAAGTACATCTTGAAAATCCTCGTCCTTCCTTCGTCTTCACTTCACGCCTTGACGGGATTCCTAGATTCTGACATAATTCGCGAGGGGCGATAGAATGCCAGGCAAACATGCGGAAAAGAAGAATTAGTCTAAGAGACTAAGCAAGCGGGAATGGAACTTCCCGAGGGTATTTTGGTAATTTCAAGTATTATCTAAAGAGATATTAGGGTTGTGTTTACGATGAGGCTTGTTTATGTGGAGCTTTAATGGTTCGAAGAAGAGTATATCTTAAGCAAGATAACTCGATAAGCGATAGAAGAGCTACTAGATTGTAGACTTCTTTAGGAATCGAAAGTATGTTGGGAACATTATTACTTCATACAAGTTAAAAACCTCTCGCGCCCTGAGCGGACCGAGAGTCGGATCGATCATTTGAGACCGGTCCGGTTTTGGTATCTTAAATGTGCACTAGGCACTTATCTTATATAGTGACGAAAGATATTTGACTTTGTTAATGATTTTTAATAGAAAGTGGTGGGACACGGATAATCCGAGCCACCCGAGGGAGAACTTCAATTCCCCGGCACTTAGCTAGAGTGCGCACAATCCCTCCTTGCAATCGGAGCAGATGGAGATCATGATCCCGAAAGTCGTATGGACGTACGACTTAGTAAGGTTATATAGAGGCGTCGGCTATCCGGCACCCCTTTCTAGTTTATTCAAAGTAAATCTCTGAGCGAGACCACAAGCAATCAAGATAATAACCACACTAGCATATATAATCCTATTACGAGAATATAAAGCAAATATGCTAACAATGGGTCGTTATATCTAGCATTCGATATTTCCTAGGTTCATTTTTATTGAGGCATACAAGTCGTTCCCAACATCGAGAAATATCATGTAGACGGATATAAAAGGGCACAAGGGGAAATTCCACTTGCCTTAACTTTTACGATCTTGTACGAACAAACAGAAGTCGTTGACTTTACTTGGAACGGAGACTCGACCTATCGACACGAGAGGTACGAGCGAGCTTTAATAAGAATTTCTTTAATTCTTCTAAAGTTTTAAATATCTCTTATATTCTTTTTATAAGAGATTTAATTTCTAAATTATTATAATAATAATTTAGGTGGAGATGAATAAAATAATAATATTCCTTATTATTATTTTATATTGGTAATATCCTTGTATTTCTTATAAATTCTTATTCTTAATATTTAAACATTTTCATTCTTGGAAACCAATAATATCCTTATTTAATTTATTAGAATGTTCTTTTATAACTTAACTTGCTATTTTCTTAATATAAATAAGCAAGGAAATCTTTATGAACAACATATGATATTATTTTCAACCTTAAAAGGTATATTGAATTTATAATATTCTTAGGGTTGTAAAAAGTCTATTATGTCCTTATTAAAATATCACAACTTAGTGTTATTATAATATCACCTTTTAATCAATAATATCCATATTAATACTTAACATATTATTTTCTCATCAAAAAATATTTTATTAGCAATATTATCTTAGTAAAGCCTTATTTAGATATATAAACCATATTAAATAGAGATAAAATATTAACAGGTCACTTTCTTAGTATTTTCCATAAATAGAACTTTCTATTTACTTTATAAAGTAAGCTTTCTATAATTATAGTATGATGATAACATAATCTTATTATCCTATTTACATGAATTCTCTCATATCTTTAGTTTATAAAAATAGTAGAATCATGTCTTACAACTTTATTTTATAATCCAAAAGTATATAATCATGATACTTAGATCAAGATATATTATCTTTTTCTATTTTAAATATCTTTTCATGCAAGGAAACTTTTAATAACTTAGCAATATTAATATCTTATTATATATCAAATTATTATCATATTTATCATAGTCATTAAATAAAACTTATATCTTTTTCCAAAAACAAGTGTCTTTTATATCATAATATCTTTAACTAATGTTCTTATCATAAATTCATTAATATATGTATATACTATTGGCAATAAAGACTTATTTTATTTATATCAAAATCATGACACAAGATATATTTTACTAATATGCAAAGATAATTACTTTATCTTATTATAGTACTTTGCTTATTTGATTTTATCTAATTTGGCTAACAAGATCTTTTTAACAATTTAACTTACTTAACTTATTAAAAAGGGTTTTCCATTTCTATAAATATTACCTTATAAAATATGGCATGCTACCATTTATATTATATCTTTTGTCTTTCTTCAATTTAATCATATAAACTTATCTTATGACAAAAATACCTTATCCATATTATATTCAAGTTTATAATATGATTTTAAGCGACATGCAAATAATTTCTATCAATAAAGTCTTAAATTAATAAATCCCTTTTATCTAGTTCTATTTTCTTTAATTCATTAAAATAAAATACAACCAAGTTAATATATATATATATATATTTAAAACAGAATCTTCATATATAAAAAAAATCATCTATATTATTCTTATAATTTATTAGAATTTATTTAATATCTTGCCAAAATTATCTCCTTTTATTACTTCACATGCATGTTAGTTTTATTCAATTTAATTAAATAAATATCATATAAATGTGAAAAATATTTTTAAAATAGATGTTAATTAACATATAGGTCGGGAAAATTATACCGAGCGAAAACGATAGCGGAGAGGGCACGGATTTCGAGGTGGTTGGCCCACACCTCTTTTCTTTCTTCCCAAGTGAAAAAAATCAGCACAACTAGCCAACTTTGCCAGTGTGCTACGTCGTCGTCGGAAGGCCAATGGGGGCGATTCAAGCGACAGTCGGTAGCTGGAAACCCCCTCTATCAACTGTTGGCAACGGCTCGGGCTAAGGTGGCTTGAAGGCGGCGTACGGTGGTGGGGAACTTCGGTCGTCGCCAGCCCGTTCTCTTGGAGTGGGTCGAAGTTGGTCGTCGAGGTAAGTTTGCTCCGTCCTAGCGGCGACACCAGTAAAAGGGTGGGGAGGAAAGTTGCTACATCTGAAATCTCTCATCCCCCTCTTTCTACTGTTGGCAAAAAGTCCGGAAAAGGATGTGTAACGAAGGCGTACGAGCCTGGAGAAAGTCGCTCGTCACCAGCCCGGAAAGCCCGAAAACTGCACATAGTCGACTGGTTTGGATGCATTTTTGGCTCGGTTTTTATGGTGTTTGTGCCCAATTGATTGAGGGGTTTTGTAGGCAATTACTTCATCTACATTTAGGGACTTGAATCACACAATTTGGTTGAGAAACGAGCTCGAAATCGGTCTTTGAAGATCATGCACCACTAGTGCAAAAATCTGGAATTGTTTTTGGGTAAAATTCAACATTTAAGTGAGGAAGAAGAATCTGAATTTTTTTGTGGTGTTTAGGGGACGAAAAATGGGAGAAGAGAAAGAGATGATGTGCTCTTCTAGCTTTCACAAGTACCCTTTGAATAGGTGAATTAGAGGGTTGAACAAAAGGGGAGAAAGGAGGCCATTGGTGAGGGTGGAGCTCCTTTAAATAGGCAAAGGAGTGCAACTTGGTGATCCATGGCAATGGCCATCAACCAATTAAGAAGAAGGAGATGGAAGTAGATTGGTCAAAAGTGTGCTAGTTTGATGGTGATGAGATGATGATGCAACAAAGTTGGTCTTGCAAGCCAAGGGAGGAAGAAGAAGCATGCAATGGTGAAGTGTCAAATCAAGTTGACTTGTTTGGAGAAGAAGGCTCAAAAATTGATATAAAATTAAAAGGGTGGCATAGATGAGTAGAAAGTCACATTGGTCTAGCGGATTTTAGGGAGGGGCATGTGAGACGGAATTGCAAGAGGTCTCGGGTTCAAGTCCCGGCTCTTACATTCTTTTTATTGAATTTTTCATTGTATTTTTACTAGCTTGTTGTGCCTCTTTTTATTTACTAAAATCCGAAAATTAATAAGCATTATTTTTATTTAAGATTTTTACCACTTTAATGATCCTCCATGATATGTTCTTAATTTTATTTAAATAAAATATTTAAGCACTCTTTTTAAAGAGGAGGAGGATTATTTTAAAGAATACCCGACTTGCTTATTATTTTTAAATTAAATTCTTAATTGTCATTGTAGTAAACTTTGGTAACCTCTCATAATATAATATGAAATTATATAGTTTGTTAAATTCTCTATTTTAGAGAAAAAAAATTTATTGCGATAAATACCCATTTTTATTTTATTTAGAATTTAGCGGATATTACACGAGTAAGATGTAAAAGGATATGCGACAATTTTATTGGTGGGATGGCATGAAGCCAGATGTAGCGAGATTTGTCGCTAAGTGTCAGGCTTGCCAACAGGTGAAGATCGAGCACCAGAGACCTAGAGGGATGCTTCAGTCACTCCTTATTCCTGAATGGAAGTGGGAGGACATCTCCATGGATTTCGTCACAGGTTTGAGACTCAGCAGAGGCCATGATTCCATTTGGGTAATGGTGGATAGACTGACAAAGACTGCCCGTTTTCTGCCCATTAAGGAGACTTGGCCAGTTAGCAAGTTGGTGGAGGTGTTTATCAGTTAGATAGTCAAACTACACGGAGTGCCTAAGACGATTGTGTCGGATCGTGATGGGCATTTTACTTCCTAATATTGGAAGCAGGTACATGAGGCATTGGGGACGAGATTGCATTTCACGACCGCTTACCACCCGCAATCTGATGGTCAGACTGAGAGGACGATACAGACGCTAGAGGACATGCTAAGGTCCTGTGTATTAGACTAGGGAGGTCATTGGTCGGACCACTTGTCTTTGGTAGAGCTTGCCTATAACAACAACTGGCACTCGTCGATACAGATGGCTCCTTATGAAGCTTTATATGGTCGGAGATGTAGGACACCGCTGTGTTGGGACGATCCCTCGGATATAGTAGGTGAGAGGCCGTGGATGATTGAGGAGACGATTGGGAAAGTGGACCTAATCCGAGAGAGGATGTTAGCTGCACAGAGTCGCCAGAAGTCCTATGCAGATAAGAGGCGTAGACCCTTGGAGTTTGAGGTAGGAGCACACGTCTGGTTGAAAGTATCGCCTACCCGCGGGTTCAGGAGTTTGGAGTTAAAAGGGAGTTGAGCCCTCGTTATATCGGTCCGTTTGAGATTCAACAGAGAGTGGGCGAGGTGGCCTACAGGCTAGCATTGCCGCCCGCTTTGGACGGAGTTCATCCTGTATTCCATGTTTCACAGCTAAGACAGTATGTCCCGGATCCTAGTCACCGACTCAACTATGAGGAGTTGGTTGTGGAACCAGATCACACTTTCCAGGAACAACCATTGAAGATTCTAGATCGACGAATGAAGAAGCTGCAGAGCAAGGCAGTGGTCTCGACGGGGAGTCGAGGAGGCCACTTGGGAGACTGAGATCAGGATGAGTGAGAATTACCCACAGATCTACCCGAGTCTAGTAGAGGCATTTGAGGGGAAGGTTAGTAATTAGTGAATGGTTTTTAGATTCCATGATTGCTTATGCGATCGGTTTTCTTCTGGATTGATTGTTGATTGTTTAGCCTCTTTGTTGTGTATTCTAGATATTTAGTGTTTAACTTGACTATTAAATTTCAGTTCGAGGACGAACCCCTTTTTAGGGGGAGAGGTTTGTGAGACCTTGAAATATAGTTTTCTTGTTATAAAAGTTTCGGGCCGAAACTTTCTTAAGGGGGAAGTATATGAAATACTCGTATTTGTTTTAGATCTTATAAGTCGGAACAACGAGTTTCTTGGTCGACAATCAATTGATTTCTTATTCTGCAAGCAACTTTGTGTGACGGGTTAATTAATTAATTCGTTGGATAACAGGGGAACTAAACCCCTATACTAAAATTATATCCATTATCTTCTCATACGCAAATTCTTTTATCCAAGATTTAACCTTATCCAATTTACCCAACTTCACCTCGTAATCTCGCACGCGCACAATTTTATCCAATCAATGAATCATATCGTTAGGATTCATTTGACCCTTCGGGGAATATTTTTTTTAGTTCCAGGTATGAACCAGGGAACCGTGTAGGAGCCAAGGCCAGATGGCGGGGCGGTGAAGAGCGCATGTCATAGTGGGGTCGGGTTTATGCTAGTTTATTTACGACATGTTAGGATGTTGGTTTTATTATTGTTAAGCTGGAGTTGGTATTATGTTTTACTTATTATTATTTCTAGAATAATTCAGTATTAGTAAGTGTTTCGTCGGATTCGAATATTTATGTTTTCGGGAATACATACATAACTATGTTTTCTATGTTTTATTAAAAGGAAGGTTGGATGTTTTATTAAGTTTTCTCGTCGTGCCCGCATTGTAAGATCCTAAAGTGTAGTTGCCAACCTACTTAACTAGTACCTGATAAGGTCTACCTATAAGTAGCGCCTCGTCGAAAGACGGGGTGTTACAATATGATTATTACATGAATATTTGAAAAACGATTTGTTGAGGTTCCGATCGAGAAGTTAGATTTTAGAGTAAAGGGAGATATTTATGTATTCTCCATATTATTTTATTCAGTTCAATGCACGAATTAAATGTAAGTATGAAAAGAAACAAAATATATACATGAACTTACATTTTTTCTTTTTGAATTTTTTTATTTATCTATAAAGATAATGGAAATAACAATACAATATCAAAATGTAGCATATAATCAAAGAATAAAAAATAAATCTTTTATAAAAACGTATGTTTCAATTCCAATCAAAAATAAAAATATCAATAGCTAATGTAAAACTTCTTCTAACTTATGAATTTTGAATCCCTTGTATGAAAATGATCCTCTCAATTGTCCTCCTTTTAAATCTTCATAGCCTTTAACCTTAAATTTGATTCTTCATCACGACCACTGTTTGTAATTTCATAAACCCGCTTTTTTGGTGTGGCAAAATCAGTTGAACAATCTAAGGGCTCATTGTCCTACAAAAAAGTAAATTTGTATTATTAAAAATTACGTATATATAAAACATCTATACTGAGTTTATATTTATAATAGTACAATACAAAAGTAATTATTACCTTTGTTATGGAAGATTTTCTTTTGTAATCTTCAATCAGTTTTTCGTCATCAGTAATTTCCTTTACTGTATATGAGGATTTTTCCTTATATGTCAAATTTCGGTCTGTAATTTCTACTTTAAACAAAAATGTTTTGTTTAAAAAGAAATTTAGATCCTCAAGAAAAACATCAAGTTCATCCTGTAATATTATTATGAACAAAGAGATATATAAATAGAATAATAAACTTGTTTTATTCAGAAAGCATAATTTAAATAATGAACAAAAGAATTTCATTGTCTTTAATACCTCAGATACTTGATCAAGTAACGTAACAGCTGATTTGCCAACGAAAGATTGAACAAACTTGTCAAACAAAGTAAATGATGTTGTATTTACACCATCGTCACACACTATGAGGTTTAATCTGTATCTGTAGAAAAGTAAATAAAGTTATAGCTATGAAAGATTGTTGTATATAATAAAAACGAATTCAAGAGGTAACAAATCAAATTTGTATATTTAAAAAATTGATATTAAAATTCATACTTGTAGTTTGGCAAATTTACTAATTTCTTACAATCCTTGCAATAAAACTTGTCTCCTTCAGGTTCAAGCTTTTTAACACATTTCTTACAAGCATTGTAGTACCAATTGGTCCTATTGCCAACATCAACAACGGTAGCAACTACTACATCAAAACCACTCTGCATATATATATAAATTCTATGTTGGTATCAAATGTAGTTCCTTTTTAACTTTTTTTGTATAATAATTATCTATAAATATGTTCAACAAATTACCTTTGATGCAAATTGGATCTCTTCCAATGAATTTTTGTAAGACGGATTGAAGAATAGGTCTTCATTAGAGTTGGAATTTATGGTGGATGATGAAACCCGAAATAAACCGTTCGCTAAAAGACAAGAAACGGGATTATTATATTCGATTGTGCGAACACTTGCTTCTTTATTTATGATTTTCTTTACAACGAGGTTGCGGTATCACGAGGTTACAAACCAACGAGGTTACAAACGCTTGGAAGTTTACACCCTAGATCTCCTACGATTATCCGAGATCTCGACCTAACAATGTTCGAGATCTCCTAATTGCTAGACAATTCTAAGTATTGCTTGTTTGACCTTTTGAGCGAGGTTGATCTAGCGGGACGGTGTTGACAACTTGCGAGATCGGGCAGCGAAGTCTTTGATGTGAATGAGAGCGAGGTGTAGGCGGCTTGCAAGATGGTGTAGCGAGATCTTTGGTGTGAGTAGGAACTTTGTGAGACTTGAAGTCTTTTTGTGGACTTCACTTGTCTATAGCGAGGCCTTTTGACGATGTTTCGATCACGTCGATCTTCAACGAGCAAGATAGTTCTTGAGTTCAAGATGTTTTTCGACCCCTTTCCCATACGAGATTCTCCTCTATTTATAGAGGATTGGGGAGTCGAGTTCTGATCGTTGTCCGATGTGGGACGCCCGAGATCAAGGGCTCTGATTGGTCTAGCGGAGAGGTAGCTTGTGATTGGCTCGGGAGAGTGGCGCTAGCTGAGTGGTTCTGGTGGGTGGGCGTGTTGGTAGAGTCGGTTACGAGGTGTAGACCTCGTTCCAAGGTTTCGGAGGACCTCGCGGGGGTAGGAATTTTGTTAAAATAAAAGGTCTATATGGTTATGGGCCCCAGGATCATCCTCGGGAGGCCCGTTGGGTCTGTATGTTCCTCGTACCCAGGGCCCACTTCTTACTTTACCATTTTGAGCATCATCACAACCCCATGGCCTGGGGATCTCGCCCCGAGGGCCGCAGGGCATAAGTTCTCAAAGGTCGCGGGGTGCGAGGCTCTGAGAGGTGGGTAGGCATTTTGCGAGGTTTCAAGGGTTTCCGAGGTTCATGGGGGGCATCTCGCGAAGCCCTCTTTTTGCGAGGTTCTACACTTAGCTTTTCTTTTGTTTGCAAGGGTGAAGCTTTTCTGGGCTTGCTCTTCGTATCTTGCTTAATGGGCCGCTCAGGAGGGACAGGCCCAATAAGCCTCCCTGGGCAGGGGAGGCCCAAGCCTGTTCTTTATAAGAGCGCACTTCACACGCCTCCCCTTTATCTCTTCTTCTAACATTTTCGCCTTCTCTCTTTCTGTCTTTCTGGCTTCCTGCGAGTGGTTTCTCCAGACGGTTTCCGGCGAGCCTTAGCCACCTTCCAATTGCACCACCGCTCCCTCCTCGTTGATTCTGAACAAGTAAGTCTTCGACTTTTCTCCTCCCGTCTTCTGTTCGCTTTAGATTTTTCCCTGCTTGCTTTTTGTTCTGTGGTTTGGAGAGGCGATAGTGTGTCGCCTGGTGTTTCGCGTCGGCGTCTCGGTGGCGAAACGGCGGTGGTGAGGTCGGCGTGAGTTTCCGCATACTTTTCCTCGCCGTTTTTTTCTTTTGCTCTTTTCTCTTTCTTTCCTTTTTGTTCGGCCTTGTGCCCTAGCGGGCAGTGGTTGCCTCTTGGTGTTTTGCACCGGTGTCAAGGTGGCGGGATGGTGGGGTGAGGGTGGCGACCGCCATGCACTCGAACCCCTCGCCCTCCAACCGACGGCCGTCTCTTTTTCTTTTTCGGTGGTTTTGAATTTTGAGGCTCTTGGAAACCCAAACGTCCCGACGACTGATTGATGGGACGTTAGGGTCTCCGCCGCTGCTTTCCACCGTTGGCCTCCGTTTCTCCTTCTCTTTCCTCTTTTTGGCGCTTCGACTTCTCCATCGCCGTCCTATCTTGTCAGAGTAGCCCCTAGGGTGCCACATGGCCTTTTGTCTCTTACGACCTTGAATTCTCTTTCCTGCAGACGCTGTCATGACCTCGTCTTGTTCTCCCTTTTGATGTCGTAACCTCGCGCTCCCTTCCCTTCGAGGTCATGACCTCGCGTTGTTTTTCCTTGGTTACTTTGCCCGATGTCTCAACGCTTCTTTCTTTTCCAGGTGCTAGCCTTCCGCGGCCTTGACGTCGTTCTTTTCATGCCTAGGAGAAACTCTGCGAGCCCTCCGCCCGGCTTCGCTTTCAGAGTTCAAGAGGGTTTTTACGAGGAGGTTTCGGAGTCCGCGGGAAGCGTAGAACTTAGCGACTCCCAGAACCCGAGGTCCCCTTTGTTGGTTTTCAACGAGCCTTCTTCAAGCGACTCCGAGGTTTCTATCAATTCGCGCTTCTCCCATTTTCGAGCGTCGTCGGGTGTTGAAATGGCTTCGTCTTCCACCCCAGACGAGGTTGTTACTGAGGTTGAGGTGCGGCCGGATGCGGGAACGACCTTGGCGCCGCCTCCCTACGTGCCTCCGAGCTTCCCTGCGGCGTATATTACTGACGCCGTGTCTCGCGTTCCTCCAGTCCTCGAAGAACGGATTCCCATGACCCCGGGTACCCCTGAGAACTATCTGTCCGAGAGAATGGCCACCGAACTCAAGCGTAAGGATCTCGCGAAGATTGCCAAAGACTTCGCCTGACCCGAGGGAGTTGAGCTGGCACTTCCCGAAGAGGGGGGCCGGCCCTTGGCGTCCTACGAGAGGTGTGTGGTCGTGCACCTCTTCAGTCTCCAGGCGGGTTTCAGGCTGCCTCTAGCCCAACACATTGTCGACTACTTGTGGGCCATGCGGATCTGTCCCGCACAGTTGTTCCCGAACGCCTGGCGGCTTCTGTGCGCCTACACGATTCGAAGTCGTGAACTCGGAGACGGGCCGCATCTTGATAACTTGTCGGCTTTATTCCTAGCGAGGAGGGAACCGCGGTCCTGCCTCATCAATCTCAGCACGCCGAACGTTAAAATCACCACGGCCCAATCGAACGTCGGGCCATGGAAATCGAATTGGTTTTTGGTCCGAGATCCCACCGGGAGATATCTCAATTTTCCCGTGGTGCTGGACACCTTTGTTCGGTGCATGTGCCCGCATACGGTTGACGAGATCAAAGCCATCACGGCCCGATACGCCACAGCGAGTCAGGCACCGTACCAGGTGTATCTCTCTCAGGACCGGCTTGAGCGGGCCGGCCTGAGTCTCAGCCTCCCCCCAGCGAGGGCAGAGAGGGTATTCAATCTCTTTCCTGACTGTTTCTTCCTTTTGTTGCTGGTAAGCGAGGTTATGAACCTCACTAATTCGTTTTTTTTTGTCTAACTTTTATGCCTTTTTCGTTTTGACAGTGGACCTACTTGGCGCTCTTACCGCGAAGTCACAGGGCAAAAGGCATGTGACTTCCTCCTCCAACGCTCCGAGACCCCAGGGCCAACATGGAGTCGTCATAAAGGAGCCGACCTCGCAAGCGAGGCCTCTTGCCTCGCAGCTGAAGGCCCCAGTCCCGGCGTTGAAGACGCCTGAGGCGAAGAAGATTGAGGGGGCGTCGACGAAGGGGGACGCTGCCAGAACGTTGTCGCAACACTCCCGAGGATCTGGTGACAAAGCCGGGTCCAAGAGAAAGGGCACGGGGTCTCCTCGTGGGGAGAAAAGGAAGAAGCAAAAGGGGGATGGCCAAGGGGGAACCCCAGGGGGCGAGATGGTCGAGCGCCCTGGCTCGAAGAGCCGAGTCGTCTCGGCCACCGGGCCTCCTGCAGATAAGTTCCACTGCCCCGGTCCTTCCCGGGGCGTGTCCCAAGACTAGGACAGGTCAGCTTGGACCGATGAGGTTGCATGGGCCAACAACCTCTCAGAGGCAGCCCTTAACGACGGGATCCTCCGCTACTCAGCGATGATATGTCTTGCTCTTTCGTGGTTGTTTTTTCTGGATTGGCTTTATTATTTTTGTTCTTGTTTTAACGTGCTCTTCTATTGCTTCAGAATACCTTCTTCGCGAACTATAACTGCGGCTGCGTCGGCCTCCTCCATAGGAACATGGATAGGATGGAGGCGAGGTTCCAAGAGCGGGACGCCGAGATTGAGAAGAGGGGAAAAAGCCTCGCAGAGGCCGAGAGACGCGTTCGCGCCGCGGAGGTCGCGGCAGCGGACGAGGCCAAGGCCGCCTTGAGGGTCAGGGATGAACTGAGGAAGACGAAGGAGGAGATCAAGGATTTGAAGGACGAGAACGGGGATTTCAAGGGCGAGGTCGCAAAGCTCAAAGGCCAGCTATCCGAGGAGCATCAATTTTTCATAGAAAAGGAGGCGGAGCTTCGGAAAGCTGAGGAGGAGGTTACCAGGCTCCAACGGCGTGTTGTTGAGCTTAGCAAGGAGCTGGAAGCCGAGGGGCCCAGGTATGTGAAGTCCGAGGCCTTTCAGGCTGAGATGGTGGAGAGTGTGAGGAAGATGTTCCACCAGTCCGTCCGGATGGGGGTTAAACAGGCGGTCGCGAAGTACGGGCACATTGACCCCCGCATTAAGTTCTTCATTCCCAACTACGAGGAGACTATGGGGGAACTTGACGGGGAAGAGCCCGAGGGAGAATGTGAATTCTTTCTTAACGAGGAAGGCACTGTGGCCAGCGAGGCGCCTACCTCGGCAGCCATCGCTCGGGAAGATGCGCCAAGCTCCCAACCTTCTGCCATCCCCGCCTCTACCCTGGAGATTCCCAAAGACCCTACTGCTCAAGCCTCTGAAGATCCTACGAAGACCTCCAACCCTACCGCCGAAGCCTCGAAGATTTAAAGGATGTCGTTGTCTGTTTCTGTTTTTTTTTGTTTTGCTGGTGGCCCTGCGGGGCTTGTAATTAAACATCTGGGCACACGTGCCCCAACTTTTTATGTCATTTTCCTTACCTCATGATTGCTTGTTTGTTCTAGCTTACTTGTATATGCTCGCACATATTTACCCAACCCCATGGTCCGAGTGTCACAACTATTGTGGTACTCGGGCCACATCGGGTGTTTCTAATTTTGCATCGAGATTTCGAGCTTTGCTCGGACTTCGCATAATGATTTCGCCGAGGCCATGAGCCCTGCTCGGACCTCGCATATTTTGTTTGAGTTTCTCCAACCCCAAGCTGGAATCGAGGGGAGGATTAGCTTTCCAGACGAGATTCTTCAACCCTAAGCGGGAAGCAAGGGGTGAAGTTAACGAGATTCTCCAACACCAAGCGAGAAGCGAGGTTTGGACTTAACGAGATTCTCCAACCCCAAGCGGGAAGCGAGGGATGGACTTAACGAGATTCTCCAACACCAAGCGGGAAGCGAGGTTTGGATTTAACGAGATTCTCCAACACCAAGCGAGAAGCGAGGTTTGGACTTAACGAGATTCTCCAGTACCAAGCGGGAAGCGAGGTTTAGATTTAACGAGATTCTCCAACACCAAGCTGGGAGCGAGGTTTGGACTCAACGAGATTCTCCAGCACCAAGCTGGGAGCGAGGTTTGGACTCAACGAGATTCTCCAACCCCAAGCGGGAAGCGAGGGATGGATTTAGCGAGATTCTCCAACACCAAGCTGGGAGCGAGGTTTGGACTCAATGAGATTCTCCAACACCAAGTGGGAAGCGAGGGATGGACTTAACGAGATTCTCCAACACCAAGCGGGAAGCGAGGTTTGGATTTAACGAGATTCTCCAACACCAAGCGAGAAGCTAGGTTTGGACTTAACGAGATTCTCCAACACCAAGCGGGAAGCGAGCTTTGGATTTAACGAGATTCTCCAACACCAAGCGAGAAGCGAGGTTTGGACTTAACGAGATTATCCAACCCCAAGCTGGAAGCGAGGGGTGGCTTCAACGAGATTCTACAACCCCAAGCGGGAAGCAAGGGGTGGGCCTTTAATGAGATTCTCCAACCCCAAGCGGGAAGCGAGGGGTGGACTAACTTTCCAAATGAGATTTTCCAACCCCAAGCGGGAAGCAAGGGGTGGATTCAACGAGATTCTCCAACCCCAAGCGGGAAGCGAGGTTTGGATTTAACGAGATTCTCCAACACCAAGCTGGGAGCGAGGTTTGGACTCAACGAGATTCTCCAGCACCAAGCGGGAAGCGAGGTTTGGATTTAACGAGATTCTCCAACACCAAGCTGGGAGCGAGGTTTGGACTCAACGAGATTCTCCAACACCAAGCGGGAAGCGAGGGATGGACTTAACGAGATTCTCCAACACCAAGCGGGAAGCGAGGTTTGGACTTAAAACCCGAAGTTTTTATTTTTGAGAGAGATTTTAAAAATTCCACAACCCTTTATTCACAAAAAGAGGTAACGGAGTTCAGAGAGTTTACACAAAATATTTCTTTAATCGGTCGACGTTCCATGTCTTGCTGAGGGTACGCCCCTCGTTGTCTTTGAGCTTAAAAGCTCCGGGAGCGACCTCCTCGCCGAGGATGTATGGCCCCTCCCAGTTTGGGTCTAGTTTGCCAGCTTCGATTTTTCTTAGGACGAGATTGCCTGTGGCCAGGAACCGAGGTCTCACCTTCTTGTTATGGTAGACGGCCACGCGGCGCTTGTATTCCCTGGAGCGGAGGTCGGCTACTTCGCGTTGCTCATTGCGGAAGAGCAACTCGACCCTGAGATTGGCCTCGTTCTCTTTTTCATCGAAATCAAACACCCTTGCTGACGGGACCAGGGTTTCTACCGTAGGTTAGGGCGAAAGGCGTTTCTCCGGTCGCGCGGCGCGCGGTGGTGCGGTATGTCCATAGGACGAGTGGGAGAAGCTTTGCCCAACGACCTTGTGCCATGCCCAGTCGTTTCTTTAGATCGGACAGGATGCGGACGTTGACGTTCTCTACCTGGCCGTTGGACTGAGGATGGGCCACGGAGGAGAACTTGAGGGTTATGCCCAGGTCTGAGCAGAATGTCCGAGTCTCTTCACAATCAAATTGGGGGCCATGGTCGGTCATGATGGTCATGGGAACGCCGAAGCGGCAGACAAGGTTCTTCCACAGAAAGTCGCAGACCTTAGTCCCCGTGATCTTCGCCATTGCTTGTGCCTCAACCCACTTTGTGAAGTAGTCGACAATGACCAGGATATACCGCACCTGACCGGCGGCCTTGGGGAAGGGGCCGAGGATGTCCATCCCCCACATTGCGAAGGGGCACGGCGCGTGGTTGGAGCGACGCTGCGAGGTTGGGGCGTGCAAGAGGTTACCGTGCTTCTGACATCCGTCACATCGCTGGACATAGTCCCTTGCGTCTTGCCAGAGGGTGAGCCAGAAGTACCCCAAGTGGGCGAGCTTATGCGAAAGGGTTCGCCATCCTGGGTGGCCGCCACAGACCCCTTCATGGGCCTCATAAAGGATGTGCTCCGTAGATTCGGTTGGGACGCACAATAGGTTGGGCTCAGCATAACCTCGGCGATAAAGGCAGCCTCCTACGACGCAATATCGTGCCGCCTGCATTTTCAGCTTCCTGGCCTGCGCGCGGGGTCCTCTAGGAGGACTCCGCTCTCCACATACCGTGTTATCGGGATCCTCCAATCCCCCGTGGTGACAGATAGAACCTTACTGTTCACGCTCCGTGAGAGTTTTCGCTCTACCATCACGCGGTTCCCCACTTCAAGGGGGAGGGCGGATCCTAACCTCGCAAGTGCATCTGCTTTGGTGTTCGAGGTTCGCGGGATGGACTCAACCGCGAAGGTTTCCAGGCACGATACCAAGGCTTTGACCTTTTCTCGGTACGCGGGCAGGAACCCCGTTCTGGTGTCGTACTGACCATTGAGTTGGCGCGCCACCAGCTCGGAGTCGGTGTAGACCCTGATTTTTCGGGCCCCACTGAGGAGCGCCATCTCGATTCCAGCGATCATGGCTTCATATTCGGCCTCGTTATTGGTGGCGTCGAAGGCGAAGTTAAGTGAGTACTCCGTCTCGATCGAGGGCCCAACGAGGAATACGCCAGCCCCACCTCCGGCGTCACATCGTGAGCCGTCAACGAACACCTTCCATTTTTCCGAGCTTGTTTCTGTCTCAGGGAAGGTGACCTCCACCATGAAGTCAGCGAGGGCCTGTCCCTTCATGGCGGTCCTTGGGAGGTAGCTGATGTCGAACTCGGAGAGCTCGACTGCCCACTTTGTCATTCGCCCGGAGAGGGCGGGCTGGTGGAGGATTTGCCGAAGTGGGCGGTCAGACAGGACCTGAATGGGGTGCGCATGGAAGTAAGGGCGTAGACGCCTTGCGGCTGTCACAACTGCCAGCGCCATCTTCTCTGCTGGGGAATAGCACTGTTCCGCGGGCTGGAGCACGCGACTCACGAAGTAAACTGGGTGTGTGGCCTTTCTGGTTAGCACCGCGCTGACCGTCTCGGGGCTGACGGCCACGTAAAGTTGCAGGTCCTCGCCCGCCAACGGGGGCGACAGGGTGGGGAGCTTTAACAGGAAGGCCTTGAGCTCGGAGAAAGCGAGCTCAAGCCTCACGTCCCAAACGAACTTGTCATTTTGCTTGAGAGCTGCGAAAAAGGGCAGGGACCTCTCCGCCAAGCGGGAGCAAAACCTCCCCAGGTAGTTTACGGCACCGTTGAGCCGTTGCACCTCGGTGCGGGACCGTGGTGACCTCATTGAGAGGATCGACTCGACCTTGGCAGGGTTTACGTCGATGTTGCGCTCACTAATCATAAAGCCTAAAAAATTTCCTGATGACACGCCGAAGACGCACTTCTCTAGGTTCAGGCTGAGACGGTTGTGCCTGAGAGTGGCGAAGACCTCAGCGAGGTCGACCAGATGCTCCTCAGGGGTCTTGCTCCGGACAACAATATCGTCAACATAAGCCGACACGTTCCGTCCGAGAAGGTTCTGAAAGACGCGGCTGACGAGGCGCTGAAAGGTGGCCCCAGAGTTCTTCAGCCCAAACGGCATGACTTTGTAGCAATAAGTGCCTCGCTGGGTGATGAAGGATGTTTCCTCCTCTTCCCGCGGATTCATCAGGACTTGATTGTACCCTGAGTACGCGTCGAGGAAGCTTAAAACCCCGTGACATGCAGTTGAGTCAACGAGCTCGTCGATCAAGGGCAAGGGGTAGCTGTCTTTGGGACAGGCTTTGTTGAGGTCCTTGAAATCGACGCACATTCTCCACTTACCGCTGGCTTTTTTGACAAGCACGACGTTGGACAACCACCGGGGGTACTGAACCTCGCGGATGAACGCAGCAGCCAGCAATTTTGCCACCTCGTCATTTGCGGCGCTCGCCCTTTCTTCATTCATTTTTCTTCGTCGCTGCACCACGGGGCGAGTGGTGACATCGACGTTCAAAGATTGCTGGGCCACGGTCCGCGGGACACCTCGGAGATCCTTCGCAGTCCAAGCGAACACGTCGCGGGACCCGGCGAGCAGGGCTTATAGAGACGTCGCTGGCGCCCCCGAGAGGCATTCTCCGAGGTAAATCTTCTCAGACTCGCTCTCGAAAGGGGATATCACCCTTCTTTCTAGCTCTGGAGTGGGGACCGTGAAATCCCGGACTTCGAGGTCGGCCTCGCCGGGAGATTCCACCATGAACACCGGACACTTTTGTTTTGCAGAGGTCGCGTAGCAAACGCGACCCTCCTCCTGATTGCCTTTCACCTCTCCAACCCCGCCATCGACGGGGAACTTCATCTTCAGGTGATAGATAGATACTACCGCCTGGAACTTCATCAGGGAGACTCTCCCAATGATTGCATTCCACACCGAAGGCAGGCGCACCACCGTGAACTCCACCATTTCGGTCCTCCTGGTGGATCCGGTGCCTAGCGTCATCCAGAGGTCGATGAGTCCTGCCACGTCGACTTCGTCTCCCGAGAAGGAGGTGAATTTCCCAGCGTAGGGCTTCAAGGATGTCTCGGAGATGCCCAATTGCTCGAACGCGCCATAGTACATGATGTCCACGGAGGATCCCGTGTCCACCAGCACTCGCTTAACCATCTTCGAGCCCATTTGAGCGTGGACCACCAAGGGGTCGGAGTGTGGCATGTGAAGCCCCTCGGCATCTTCGGATGAGAAGGACAAACCTACGTGGGCCCGCGAGGTTTGTGCGACGCTAAATACCGAGGGCTCATGATGGCTTTCCCTCGCGTATCTCTTCCGCTCTGCTTGGCTTGACCCAGCCGGTGATGGTCCGCCCGAGATGGTATGGATGTACCCATCGGGCTCCGTCGCTTGTCCAAACCGGGCCTGCTTCGCGGGCGCCTGCTGCTCGACGTTGTTGTTGTTGTTAGCCTAAGCCCGACTCGGGCCTTGCGGCTCGAGGTTGGCTCCTGACGCGGGGTTGGCGCGGCCCTTTTCATTTGGGTTGTACGCGTGACCTCCCTTGCCTCGATAACCCCGCGGTTTTCCGCCAAAGCAGTTCCAACCTCCGTCGCCGCCTCCGCGGTTGTTGTTCCGGTTATTGTTGTTGTTGTTGTTGTTCCGGTTGTTATTGTTGTTTCTGTTGTTGTTGTTGTTGTTGTTGTTGGGGTTATGTGTCTGCGTCACATATACATCGCGCGCAGCCGGCGCGGCCGCCTTTGCCTTCCTCTTAGCCTTGGCGACGATCTCTTTGTCAGTTCGTGGTCGCGAGCTCTGGTTGGCGGCATCCTCGGCGTATACTTGGGCCGTGATCCGGGCGCACAGGTTTTCGTACGTCTCCGGATTCTTCAAGAAAATGCGGTTCTTGAAATCCCCGATGCGCAGGTTGCCCATGAGGGTGTCGCGCATTGGACGACTCGTCGACGTGCGCAATCTCCGCCACAGCGGTTGTGAACCTCGTGAAGAAGGCGCCCAAAGACTCGCTCTCCCCCTGCTTGATTCCGCGGAGATCCCGCATGTTCTTCTTGCGCTTCCTGGAGCCGCTGAAGTGAGTGACAAAGGAGTCACACAGCTGGGCGAACGAAGTCACGGAGCCGACCTTCTTGCTTGAGAATCATGTTAACGCGGCCTTTTCCAGGGTGGTTGGGAAAACCCGGCAGAATATCGCGTCATTATAGGCATTGACGTTCATTTGGACCGCGAAGTGTTTTACGTGCTCCTCAGGGTCCGCCGAGCCATCATAAAGCCCCATTTGTGGCCTTAAGAAGCCCTTGGGCATGGGCGCATTCCGGATCGCGTCCATGAACGGAGAGGTGATCTTGGCCTCCTCTTGATTTCGGGGCGGTGGCCTTGAGTTGTGCGATCGAGACCTCGGGTAGTGCATCGCGTTCCCCGCTGTTTCGGACAACTCCGGCTCCTACAGCCTCGATCGTCGCGATCGAGACCGCGAGATGTGCATGGGATCTCGGGGAGGCCTCTCTGTTGACGAGCCGTTGGTGGAGGACTCGGGCTCAGGCACACGCCTGGGGACGTACGCAGGTATGTACTCGGAGTGTGGTTCTCCCTGGGGGGGACGGGGACGTACGAAGGGGCGAAGCCCTGCTGATATTGCCCATAAGCCGGGTAGGGGTATGGGTTCAGGGGTGCGCCACCCTACTCGAAGCCTTGGAATGGGAATGGGTTTTGCGGGGCGGCGTACGTCCATCCCGGAGGGACCACGAACGGGCAGCCCGGAGGCCCCGCAGCTGTCCATTGCGTAGTTTCGGGCATGTTGTCGGGGTGTTGAGGAAAGAAGTTGTTTGGGCAAGCCATTTTGAGGGGATCGAAGCCAAGGTTCGCACGAATCGAGGAACTGCTTAGGATGAAGAAGTTCCCACAGACGGCGCCAGTGATGACACCCGAAATAAAGCGTTCGCTAAAAGACAAGAAACGGGATTATTATATTCGATTGTGCGAACACTTGCTTCTTTATTTATGATTTTCTTTACAACGAGGTTGCGGTATCACGAGGTTACAAACCAACGAGGTTACAAACGCTTGGAAGTTTACACCTTAGATCTCCTACGATTATCCGAGATCTCGACCTAACAATGTTCGAGATCTCCTAATTGCTAGACAATTCTAAGTATTGCTTGTTTGACCTTTTGAGCGAGGTTGATCTAGCGGGACGGTGTTGACGACTTGCGAGATCGGGCAGCGAAGTCTTTGATGTGAATGAGAGCGAGGTGTAGGCGGCTTGCAAGATGGTGTAGCGAGATCTTTGGTGTGAGTAGGAACTTTGTGAGACTTGAAGTCTTTTTGTGGACTTCACTTGTCTATAGCGAGGCCTTTTGACGATGTTTCGATCACGTCGATCTTCAACGAGCAAGATAGTTCTTGAGTTCAAGATGTTTTTCGACCCCTTTCCCATACGAGATTCTCCTCTATTTATAGAGGATTGGGGAGTCGAGTTCTGATCGTTGTCCGATGTGGGACGCCCGAGATCAAGGGCTCTGATTGGTCTAGCGGAGAGGCAGCTTGTGATTGGCTCGGGAGAGTGGCGCTAGCGGAGTGGTTCTGGTGGGCGGGCGTGTTGGTAGAGTCGGTTACGAGGTGTAGACCTCGTTCCAAGGTTTCGGAGGACCTCGCGGGGGTAGGAATTTTGTTAAGATAAAAGGTGGATATGGTTGTGGGCCACAGGATCATCCTCGGGAGGCCCGTTGGGTCTGTATGTTCCTCGTACCCCGGGCCCACTTCTTACTTTACCATTTTGAGCATCATCAGTGGATATATGAGTTATGCCTCGTACAATCTTGGAATCATCATTAGTCGTAGACCTAAAATTAACAAAACCCAAAAGATTTTTAAAAAGTATTTACATGAATCTAATTCATATATTGTAATAAATAGATTACCTTTTATAAACATGTCAATTTCAGAGATATTTTGATCATCATACATCTTAGAACCATATAATGCATTTGCTATTGCAGCACTTGTACGAAAATTATATATAAAAAAAATTAAACTACAGAAATATACATAAAAAGTAAATAGTTGAAGAATTATGATATTCAAAGTATAAAATACAATTACTTTTAAATATCTTAACCCTGAAGAATTGTAATATCACAATAACACGTCCATCCTTATTTCTCTCAATGTAACTTAACATTTCATCAGCATATTTGTCCCATAAAGTACATCTAAGAATATTTTTGCTAAAGAATACAAAAGAAAAACAAAATTAGCACATAATAAAATTAAAAAAATATAAAAAATCCAAATTTATAAAAATTAAATAAACATGTGATCCTCAAGTTTAATCTCGAGTCTCTTGCCTTCTCGCTTATATGTCTTAAAACTTTTTATATCTTCAAATTCAATGACCCCACCAACAACATCTATAAAACAAACATAAATACAGTAATTAGTATCACATAATATGTATCAAAAAAATTAAAATGGCATAAAATAATTTTTATCAATAAGTGTAAGAAAACTTACCGACACATGTATTTTCCTCTAATTTCTTTGATAGAATGGTTTCAAAATCAACTAATGACAAACCTTTTGTAGAGAAGATAGAAGCATCTTTACAAAGTTGAACATTAGTAGAGTAAAAGAAACATATTTTACAGGGGTGTTGAGTCATCTTATAAGGATCATTATTTTCATCAACTCCAAAGTTTGAAATTGTATAGGTAGAATACTCTTTTAAGATTTGCAAAAAAAATTTAGTTAAAAAACTCGGTATGCTAGCTTCAATCTTATTCTCCTACATAAAACAATGAAAATATTAAAACATAGAATATTTGTAATTTATATAATAGAAATTCCTAAAAAATCAAAAAATATTTATACAAAACATGAGATAGTACCTTTTCATCTATAAGAACCATATGCAAATCTTCTTTTCCCTTGTAGTTTTTCTTCTTCCACATAGATATGATACTTACTTTAATGGTCAAATTGGTTTTCAGTTTTGTAATTTCATCAATAAAGTTCGCCATTAAAATACCTATGAAAGACAATGTATATATATTGTATGAAATAATTACGTTAATTGAAATCCTAAATTAAAAATTAAAATAGAGACAATAACAGCATCTGAATACTTGCTAACAACCCTTAAAACAACCGAGATTGCCTTCTTCTTAACATATATTTTAGTACTTGACAGCAACGTGAATGGGTCGAAACGTCAATATACTACAACTGAACGAACTCCGATAGTATGATACCCAGAGAACAGATATTACAAGCCATTTGAATTCAAGACAACAAAAAATCTACGTGTGATCACCAATATCCAAAATCAACCACTAAATTCTCATGAATTATCAAATTGCACATAAGAGAGCCGCATGAAACTTAAGCTTGAAAAGTTTTGTTATCAATCATGCAAAAATACATATTCGTTCAGAATTTTCTGCGAATCAGATAAGAAAGAGATACAACAAACAAAATAGCTTAACCTTCGGAAAGAGGAAAGAAACAATTTGCTAGATTTTCCTTCAATTACGAACAAAAACAAATGGAGATAACAGGCAATTGACGAAACTTACGAAGATTCGCAATCGAAACCGATCGATTGGTCGTAAGGAGTAGTACCTTGGTGCCTTCGTGAATTGGGGGGATAGCTAACGTACGTGGCTTCGTAGCTCTAAACTGTATATAGAAGAAGAAGAGAATATTATATATAGTTCTAATTTTTCTATCTTATAAGAATTTCATAGATTTTTACTTAAAAAAAAAAGAAAAATATCTATAATAGATAGAATGAGTGGCGTGCAATTGGAGTTCAGCAGAGCCGAAGATGGGTGCATTACGCAATTCACCGACCTGAGCCACACATCATGCTCTTCGGGAGGTCATTGAACTACCAGCAACAGCAGGAGAATCAAGCTCCTATCTTATAAGATTTTGATAGATTTTTACTAAAAAGAAAAAAGAAAAATATCTATAAAAGATAGATAGTAGATAGATATCCGATTTTGAGAAACAATATTATTGGAACAATATTTTTTAACTGTAAGGGTCATAAAGATTATTGGAATAAGATAGAAATAAAAAAAAAAGAAATAATAACAATGGAAAATAAGGTTTTTTAAATATGAGGTGGGGCTAGAATCGTTCTGGTGACTCGAAAAGGGACAACTTTAATATATAGTTATAAATTCAACTTGAGAATACATAAAACCATAAACTTGGATTTTTATCTATCTCTTGGGCCAGTTAATTTCAGAATTTTGAGAACTCCCTTTGCTTGTTCGAACATCAATTTCACTGCTTTAATTATCAGATTTCGATTGCTTAGAATCAACAACTTGATTTGTTCTAGCTAGTTGAATTGTTAAAGATCATAACTTGTTTATCAATTGAAATAGCATTCGAGCCTTTCAATTGAACTATCATTTTTTGAGGTCATAATCTATTCGAATTCACCTTCGTTCTTCATAAAGTTAGTTTCGTTTTTATTACTTGTGTGACAAGCTTCATTCTTTTTGGCGAAAATGTTTGAAGATCATACTTTCCTAGGCAAGATTAGCCTCTTGTGAGGTCACATATGCAAGAACATGGAGAATTTTGGGCAATCACGTATCACTTAGTATGAAGCTTTTGTTCTCTATGAGCTATCACCCCCAATGGATCCCCACACAGAGGTGACCAATCGCACGCTTGGGGATCTCCTCCGCACTATGTCGAAGGCTAACCCTCGGCATTGTGAAGACTTACTATATGCTATTGAGTTTTCCTATAATAGGTCCATGCACTCGACGACATAGTTGACACAGTTTGAGCTCGTTTATGGCCACAACCCTTTGACGCCCCTGGATTTTAGCTCGAGCCCTCTAGTTGATGGAGAACATATTACAACGACCAATTATGCACATCAAATTTGTGAGCTCCATAGGAGGACTCATGAGCAATTAGAATGACGTGCTTCCCAATATGTGTCTCAGCACAATCAGAGCTGACACCGGGTTGTGTTCGCCCCAGGTTAGTTTGGGTGCATTTGTGCAAGGAGCGCTTTCCTGCTCGACGCAAGACCAAGTTGTCTTCACGAGTTGATGGGCCTTTCAGAGTAGTCGATATATCTATGGGTGATAACACATATCAAATTGATCTCCCAAACAGTTATGGTGTACATTCAACATTTAATGTCGTATATCATGGCATGACATTGTAATTATGATGCGATTCAGTCACCACGGTCGGTAATGAACTCCACCGGTTCAGTACCGAGGTTTGCAGACGAGACGACATCGATAACGAGGCTTGTTAGGGATTGTCGACCTCCTGATTATTTAATTAATTAATTAATTAATGTAATTTTTAAACAGAGTCTTATAAACTCCTTCTCGGGTTTTCTTTACGGTTCATTCTCGGGACGCTTTTATTGAAACGTTAGGGCTGAGTATTTATACTCTCTTGTTACTATCCTTTCATTCAATCAATCAAGCAATTTTCCCTAATTTTCCTTTGCTCTCTCTATCCCTACGTTCTTGGAGAGACTCGTGTCCACCTCGGTCCGTTCTCACCCCCTAGACCAACAAGGGTCCGATACGAATCCACCTCGGGTCAGTATCAACTAGTGTTTCCAACTAAAGATGTACCGCGAGAGCGATGGGAAATACGTCATTTGGAAACCCATGGACCGATAGAATTTCTTTTGTGAGCTCTGAGCCGGAGAGATCGAGGTGCAGAAATTTGAGAACCAAATTGTTGAATTAAGAAAATTAGAGGAGGTGTTGGCCATAAAGATGGATGCAATTCTCGAAGATCAAAGTTCTGTGCATGAACCGCGCACGCGGGATGACAACTGCTCATGCGGTTCCGGTACAGAACCAACAGATCCCCCCTGAAGAGCCGGTTCCACCCTTTCCGGAGGCACTCAGTGTAATAATCGGGTCCGTTTTTATTTTTATTTTTATTTTATTTTTATCTCGTCAAAGTCAAAAATGGAGGTTTCTTGATTTGAGAGTAATTAAGATTTCTTGGCCGCAAGTAAATTCGGAATTATAAATAATTACTAAAAGTTATTTATGTTTAGTAATTTCTATCCGAATAATTAATTTCCATCCTAAAGGTTAATACTATAAAAAAATATATTATAATAATATTAAGGAGTATATCTTACGGAAATAAAAGCTAACCCTTTGCTAATTAAATAGTTGTTAGGATTACTTAAACCAAATTCTACCCTAGTGCTTCCTCCGCCTACCTTTTTTTAAGATCATCGTTCTTCTTCTTCGGTCGTCTTCTTTACTCAAGCAAAAGCCGGATTCGCTGTCCCTCAACCTCGTTGTTGCGTCGCTGCCACCGGAGAGCCACCGTCCTAGGAGTGGAAGTTGTTGCAAGATCCCTCCGCCCTCGCTGCTTCACGAATTGTCTAATTTGGTCGATCACCGTCGAGTGAGTCCGAAGTCGACTTTCGCTATCGATCTCGCCTTAGAATTCCGGTTAGTAGCGTTGTTTGGGTTTTTATATAGTTGATAGTGAATGCAATTATGAAGGCTGGGCGTTAGTTAGTCTCAAGTGGAATTAATTAGTTTAGGTCAATTAGTTTTATGCACTGGAAGAGATCGGATGAAGTTAAGTAATCGGTTTTGGCTTGGGGTGCGATTAATTAATATGCTAGTTAGACCTTGTTTTCAATTTTGTTAATTGATGAGTTTAACGAGTGGTGTTAATGATCGGTGTTGGGCAGGAGATAAATTGGAATTAGTTGTTATTAGCTAATTCAATATGATGATCGTGGGTTAGATTGTGGTCAACATAGGCAATTCCATATATACATTAATTAACAAAAGCTTCGGTTCTTTTTTTTTCCAATGGGGGTATGGATTGGTTAAGATTATTTAAATTGGGTAATTTTTAGTTTGGTTTAGTTATAATGTGTTAAATTTTTTTTTACAAGGGTTATATGATTTTAAGTGCTACTCGTTACCTTTGTCTAGGATCCACATTACTCTGTTTATTTGAGTTGTTTGCTATCTGTGGATCCTTCGTTTCGAGGTAAGTCGTTTTTCGACTTGCTCGGTTCTTCTCTACCCTGTTAGATTGCGTATCGTTATGGTAGGGCGGGTTTTGGGAACTAGTCCCGAATACTTTTTAAATTGTTTTGAACTTCTTGAATTGTTGTGTGCGTAAAATGGTTTTGAATGTATTTTATCGGAAAGATATTTTTAGAACGTTTTCTCTGTGTTGGTACCGTTTCCGACATGGCCCATCGTAGCTGGCGTGTAGGAAGAGTTGGCTATGTATGACCCGTGTGACAGGGAAACTGCGCCCCTTCAAAAACGAAAATTATTATCTATGTGTTTTGGCAAGTGCTCTAGTGGAGGCTTAGCCGGGGTTAGAAGGGAGATTGTGAAGTGGAGTGAGAGGGCCTGCCTCTGCACTCGGCGCGGTGATGAGCGCCTTGGGAGTCGGATTGTGAAAAAGGAGGAGTTGCACTGTTATGAGGTTGTGATTATAAATGTGTATGTGGCTATGTGTGACTGATTATAACTGATTTAGGTATTGGCCTTTAGAGTTAAGATTGTGATTGTGGATTTGTATGCTGACTTTAGAAATGCTTTCAAAACGTTCTGCAATTTCTGTATTCTCTCTAACTTGATAGATTAGAAGCTGACCCTTCGGGGAATATTTTTCAGTTCAAGGTATGAACCAGGGAGCCGTGCAGGAACCGAGGCCAGATGGCGGGCCGGAGCGGTAAAGAGCGCGTGTCATAGTGGGATGGGTTTTACGCTAGTTTATTTATGATAGTTAGGATGTTGATTTTATTATTGATAAGATGAAGTAGTATTATGTTTCACTTACTATTATTTTGTTTGAATAGTTTAGTATTAGTAAGTGTTGTGTCGGATATGAGCATTTATATTTTTCGGGAACGCATGCATGACTATGTTTTCTAAGTTTTACTAAATAAAAGGTTGGATGTTTTATTATGTTTTCTCGTCGTGCCCGCGTTGCAAGATCCTAAAGTGTAGTTGTCAACCTACTTAGGTAGTACCTAGTAAGGTCTACTACTAAGTAGCGCCCTGTCGGAAGACGAGGCGTTACAAATTGGTATCAGAGCGAGGTTGACAACAGGGCACAAGAAACTGACCAACGAGTGTACCCGAGGTCCAACTTAAAACCAAAACCGGCCGGTATTTTCAAAATGTTTTTACTGGGGTAGTCATGTTGCATATAGGGGGTAGGTGACACGTCGCGACTCAGCCCCATCAGCCGAAGGACCTCACGTAGAGTATTAAGAATTCCGTTAGTAAATAGGATGTTTAAGTTTTGACCATGGGACTTTCTGTTATAGATGGCCCCACCAACCAGAGCAGGAGCTGCTGAAGCCAATGGAAGAGGCCGCGGTAGAGGCCGAGGTCGGGGCTGTGGCAGGGGTAGGGGGAGGCCCTTGTAGTTGCTGAGCCAGAGGTACAACATAATACTCACCAAAAGGAGGTTGCTGAGAGTCAGGATGTGGCTGTTGTTGTTCATCAAGAGGACAGTGCATTTGTCGCTGGAGGGGTTCCCCCAGCTAACGGGGCTCAAGTGGGAGGAGGAGTGCCACCAGCAGGATTGGCCCCAGAGGTGAACGATGCGATCCAGCTGTTATTGCAGACTTTGATGGGTGCGGGGGTTGCCCCTAATTTGAACGCAGTTGCGGGGCAACAAGGGGCTGAGAGGAGGGCACCAGGACCAGACTCTGTTTTGGCTGCCCAGTTAGGAGCAATGCCAGATTCGCGAGGACCAGTGGTAGCTGATCATGTGGTCGAACCGAGGAGACAGTATCGCGAGCTTGAGCCTGACAAGTGGCTCGTGGAGTTTAGGAAGACTGGGGTGCCGAATTTTGCTGGAGCTTAGGGTTCTGACGTAGAGCAGTGGTTGAGGAGGTTGAAATCTGCGTTGGACTCCATTAAGGCACCGGAAGAGAGGAAGATGTCCTTAGTACGGAGTCTGCTACAGGAGAGTGCTTTTGACTGGTGGGAGTTGTGTAGGGACCACTGGAATGAGGTGACTTTCGAGGAGTTTGAGAGGCGGATTCGAGATCAGTACTGTCCTCCGGTGGTGAGGGCGGCTCGGGAGGCTGCTTTTCGGGATGCTGGACCCGAAAATATCACAGTATCTGAGACTATTCTGAAGTTTCAGCAAGAGTTGGCAGCGGTGCCAAATACTGCCCCTATTGAGGAGTTGAAGATTGCGACCTTTCTAAAAAGGTTGCAGCCGCATTTACGTGCTTATGTGTCTGGTGTCCGACTCGCGACATTGACAGATGTTCAGCAGTCTGCTTTCGCTTATGCTATGGCCACGACCCGACAGAGTCAGCTAGAGGTGCACACCACTAGGAGCAAGAGGCAAAAGTTGTCTGCCCCGGCAGAACTTCGGAGAGATAGTCGTCCCGGCTCTTCTCAGCCGCAACGATCAGGGTTTCAGTCACAGGGTCGTCAGGACCAACGTCGTCAGAGTTAGTCCACTGGAGGGCTGAGAGAGTGCTTCAACTGTGGAAGCACTGCTCATTTGAGGAGTCAGTGTCCGAAGCCAGTCAGGAGTTGTTTCACTTGTGGGAAGCCTGGCCATTTACAGCAGTACTGTAATGTTGGAGCACCTTCACAAGGATCTTCACCGGGGACGGTGAACTAGATGCCTCGTCGTCAGCCTCAGCAGTTTCAGCAGGCACCGAGTCAGGGCAGAGGACGCGGCGCAGGAGTTAGTACTACCGGGGGCAATCAGCCTCGTATGTTTGAGATGAGGAGGGCTGATGCCTTACACGCGCCGACTGTTACAGGTACGATTTGGATTCAGTCTAGACTTGTTCATATACTGTTTGATACGGGTGCTACCCATTCTTTTATGTCTTCTGCTTGCGTGGCTAGACTAGGACTGACTTGCATTGAGGGGGTGTCTTTTGTTGTGGGGCTGCCTGGCGGTAGTAAAGTGAGAGGGAATAAGGAGATTTTACAGTTCCCTATTAGAATAGGGAATAGGGATTGGTATACGGATTTTATAGTAATGCAGTTATCGCCAAATGATGACGTGATTCTGGGGATGGACTGGATGATACGTTACCGAGCAGTTTTGGATGCACACAGAGGTACAGTTACAGTGACAACAGACGATGGGACCAGACATGTGTGTCAGGAGTTAGAGCAGGAGGGGCCCGGATCGGTGATTAGTATGGTAAAGGCCGCCAAGTTGCTTAGTGATGGATGTGTAGGATATTGGTATTATGTCCTACAGGGGGACAAGGAGAGACCGCACATTCAGGATATACCAGTAGTGTGCGAGTATGAGGACGTTTTTCCCGAGGAGCTTCCAGGACTACCTCCTTAGAGAGAGGTAGAATTTGGTATTGAGTTGGAGCCTGGGACGAGACCGATTTTGAGAGCCCCATACCGCATGGCCCTGATGGAAATGCAGGAATTGAAGGCTCAATTGGAGGAGTTATTAGAGAAGGGGTACGTACGACCGAGTGCTTCTCCATGGGGAGCTCTAGTCTTGTTTGTAAAGAAGAAGGATGGTTCTCTCCGTCTGTGTATCGACTACCGGGAGTTGAATCGAGTTACCATCAAGAACAAGTATCCGCTGCCACGTATTGATGATTTATTGGATCAGTTGTTGGGGGCTACGGTGTTCTCCAAAGTGGATTTGAGGTCGGGATACCACCAACTGAGAATTCGGGAAGAGGATATTCCCAAGACGGCCTTCCGAACGAGATATGGACATTATGAGTTTGTAGTGATGCCGTTCGGACTAACGAATGCGCCAGCTGTATTTATGGAGCTGATGAATCGGGTGTTTATAGACTACTTGGCAAGATTTGTAGTAGTGTTCATCGATGACATTTTGATCTACTCTCGGAGTAAGGAGGAGCACGCTGAGCATCTTAGGCTGGTGTTGGGAGTATTGAGACAGCATCGGTTGTTTGCTAAGCTGTCCAAGTGTGATTTCTGGCTGCCTGAAGTTACCTTTTTAGGTCACGTGGTATCTGCCCAAGGAGTTATGGTGGATCCTGCAAAGATTGAAGCTGTAAAAGCATGGGAACCTCCGAAGAATGTGAAGGAGGTGCGGAGCTTTCTAGGACTAGCAGGGTATTACAGAAGGTTTGTGGAAGGGTTTTCCCGGATAGCCCAACCACTTACCAACCTGCTTAAGAAGACCACTCGCTTTGAGTGGAATGAAGCCTGCCAGCGGAGTTTTGACGAGTTGAAGGGGAGGTTGACTTCGGCTCCTATACTTTCTCTTCCTCAAGGGAATGAGGATTTTGTGATTTATATTGACGCTTCCAAGGTAGGCTTGGGATGTGTGCTGATGCAGAGGGACAGAGTGATTGCTTATGCCTCCAAACAGTTGAAGTCGAACGAGCAGAATTACCCTACTCATGATTTGGAGTTGGCAGCTGTGGTACATGCTCTGAAGATTTAGCGTCATTACTTGTATGGGAGTACCTGCAAAGTGATGACAGATTATAAGAGCCTCAAGTACATCTTCACTCAGAGAGAGTTGAATATGAGACGGAGAAGATGGCTTGAGTTACTGAAGGATTACGACCTTGAGATCCTTTACCACCCAGGGAAAGCGAATGTGGTTGTTGATGCCCTTAGTAGGAAGACGCCTCAAGAGCGTATGTTGGCTCACTTGACAGTTCAGCCAGAGTTACAGAGACAGCTGATGAAGTACAGTATTGAGGTGCAGATTCAGCGTTATCAGGGCAGTCTGAGAGCCCTAGAATGTCAGCCGTCCTTGCTTGAGGAAGTGAGGCAGAAGCAGGAGAGTTGCCCAATGATTCAGGATCTAAGGCAGAGATTGAGCCGTGGAGAGGCACCCGACTTTGTGGAGAGAGCTGATGGTATTTTGTGTCTGCATGGTCGGATTTGTGTGCCTCGAGATGCAGAGTTGAGGCAGAAGATTTTGCAAGAGGCCCATGCTACACCTTACTCAATCCACCCCGGGGCGAGTAAGATGTACAAGGATTTGCGACAGTTTTATTGGTGGGATGGCATGAAGCCGGATGTAGCAAGATTTGTCGCTAAGTGTCAGGTCTGCCAGCAGGTGAAGATCGAGCACCAAAGACCTGGAGGGATGCTTCAGTCACTCCCTATTCCAGAATGGAAGTGGGAGGACATCTCCGTGGATTTTGTTACAGGATTGAAACTCAGCAGAGGCCATGATGCCATTTGGGTAGTGGTGGATAGACTGACGAAGACTGCTCGCTTTTTGCCTATCAGGGAGACATGGCAAGTAAACAAGCTAGTGGAGGTGTTTATTAATCAGATAGTTAGACTGCACGGAGTGCCTAAGATGATTGTGTCGGACCGAGATGGGTGTTTTACTTCCAGATATTGGCAGCAAGTACATGAGGCATTGGGGACAAGATTGCATTTCACGACTGCTTACCACCCGCAGTCAGACGGCTAGACAGAGAGGACGATTCAGACTCTGGAGGACATGTTGAGGTCCTACGTGCTAGACTGGGGAGGTCAGTGGTCGGATCACTTGGCTTTGGTGGAGTTTGCCTATAATAATAGTTGGCACTCGTCGATTCAAATGGCACCTTATGAGGCTTTATATGGTCGGAGATGTAGGACACCTTTGTGTTGGGATGATCCCTCGGATGTAGTAGGTGAGAGGCCATAGATGATTGAGGAGACAATTGGGAAGGTGGCCTTAATTAGGGAGAGAATGTTAGCTGCACAGAGTCGCCAGAAGTCCTATGCGGACAAGAGGCGTAGACCCTTGGAGTTTGAGGTAGGAGCACATGTTTGGTTGAGAGTATCGCCTACCCGCGGGGTCAGGAGATTTGGAGTGAAAGGGAAGCTGAGTCCCCGATATATCGGTCCATTCGAGATTCTGGAGAGAGTAGGCGAGGTGGCCTATAGGCTAGCATTGCCGCCCGCTTTGGAAGGAGTTCACCCTGTATTCCATGTTTCACAGTTGAGACAGTATGTCCCGGATCCTAGTCACATACTAAATTATGAGGAGTTAGAGGTGGAACCAGATCACACTTTCCGGGAACAACCATTGAAGATTCTAGACCGACGAATGAAGAAATTGCGGAACAAGGAGATTCCTTTGGTGCTGATTCAATGGTCTCGACGGGGAGTCGAGGAGGCCACTTGGGAGACTGAGTCCAGGATGAGTGAGAGTTACCCAGAGGTCTACCCGAGTCTAGTAGAGGCATTTGAGGAGAAGGTTAGGAAGTAGTGAATTGTTTTCAGATTCGATGTTTGCTTCGTAATTGTTGAACGCTTTGACTTGTTTGATTGACTGTTTAAATTTTTGCTTGACGTGTTGCGTGTTTTGGAGGGTTAGTATTGGTTATGTTTGTTATGTTGCGTTTTTTTGGATATTTAGTATTGATTGTATTTTCTGTTCTTTATCGATAAGGTTCGGTTCGAGGACGAACCCTTTTAAGGGGGAGAGCTTGTGACACCTCAGGATAGTTTCTCCCATTATAGAAGTTTCGGGACAAAACTTTTTTTAGGAGGGTAGTATGTAATAATCGGGTCCGTTTTTATTTTTATTTTTATTTTTATTTTTATTTTTATTTCGTCAAAGTCAAAAATGGAGGTTTTTTTATTTGAGAGTAATTAAGATTTCTTGGCCGCAAGTAAATTCGGAATTATAAATAATTACTAAAAGTTATTTATGTTTAGTAATTTCTATCCGAATAATTAATTTCCATCCTAAAGGTTAATTCTATAAAAAAAATATATTATAATAATATTAAGGAGTATATCTTACGGAAATAAAAGCTAACCCTTTGCTAATTAAATAATTGTTAGGATTACTTAAACCAAATTCTACCCTAGTGCTTCCTCCGCCTACCTTTTTTTTAAGATCATCGTTCTTCTTCTTCGGTCGTCTTCTTTACTCAAGCAAAAGCCGGATTCGTTGTCCCTCAACCTCATTGTTGCGTCGCTGCCACCGGAGAGCCACCGTCCTAGGAGCGGAAGTTGTTGCAAGATCCCTCCGCCCTCGCTGCTTCACGAATTGTCTAATTTGGTCGATCACCGTCGAGTGAGTCCGAAGTCGACTTTCGCTATCGATCTCGCCTTAGAATTCCGGTTAGTAGCGTTGTTTGGATTTTTATATAGTTGTTAGTGAATGCAATTATGAAGGTTGGGCGTTAGTTAGTCTCAAGTGGAATTAATTAGTTTAGGTCAATTAGTTTTGTGCACTGGAAGAGGTCGGATGAAGTTTTTTTTTTTTTTTGGTCTTGCCTTTTGGCTCGCTCGGTTCGATCGGTCGGACACCGCTCTACATCCGGAACGGGTACTTCGTGGCCCCATTTTGGGGGAGACCCTCCCAAGAGGTCGGATGAAGTTAAGTAATCGGTTTTGGCTTGGGGTGCGATTAATTAATATGCTAGTTAGACCTTGTTTTCAATTTTGTTAATTGATGAGTTTAACGAGTGGTGTTAATGATCGGTGTTGTGCAGGAGATAAATTGGAATTAGTTGTTATTAGCTAATTCAATATGATGATCGTGGGTTAGATTGTGGTCAACATAGGCAATTCCATATATACATTAATTAACAAAAGCTTCGGTTCTTTTTTTTTCCAATGGGGGTATGGATTGGTTAAGATTATTTAAATTGGGTAATTTTTAGTTTGGTTTAGTTATAATGTGTTAAATTTTTTTTTAAAAGGATTATATGATTTTAAGTGCTACTCGTTACCTTTGTCTAGGATCCACATTACTCTGTTTATTTGAGTTGTCTGCTATTTGTGGATCCTTCGTTTCGAGGTAAGTCGTTTTTCGACTTGCTCGGTTCTTCTCTACCCTGTTAGATTGCGTATCGTTATTGTAGGGCGGGTTTTGGGAACTAGTCCCGAATACTTTTTAAATTGTTTTGAACTTCTTGAATTGTTGTGTGCGTAAAATGGTTTTGAATGTATTTTATCGGAAAGATATTTTTAGAACGTTTTCTTTGTGTTGGTACCGTTTCCGACACGGCCCATCGTAGCTGGCGTGGAGGAAGAGTTGGCTATGTATGACCCGTGTGACAGGGAAATCGTGCCCCTTCAAAAACGAAAATTATTATCTATGTGTTTTGGCAAGTGCTCCAGTGGAGGCTTAGCCGGGGTTAGAAGGGAGATTGTGAAGTGGGGTGAGAGGGCATGCCTCTGCACTCGGCGCGGTGATGAGCGCCTTGGGAGTCGGATTGTGAAAAAGGAGGAGTTGCACTGTTATGAGGTTGTGATTGTAAATGTGTATGTGGCTATGTGTGACTGATTATAACTGATTTAGGTATTGGCCTTTAGAGTTATGATTGCGATTGTGGATTTGTATGCTGACTTTAGAAATGCTTTCAAAACGTTCTGCAATTTCCGTATTCTCTCTAACTTGATAGATTAGAAGTTAACCCTTCGGGGAATATTTTTCAGTTCAAGGTATGAACCAGGGAGCCGTGCAGAACCGAGGCCAGATGGCGGGCCGGAGCGGTAAAGAGCGTGTGTCATAGTGGGATGGGTTTTACGCTAGTTTATTTATGATAGTTAGGATGTTGATTTTATTATTGATAAGATGAAGTTAGTATTATGTTTCACTTACTATTATTTTGTTTGAATAGTTTAGTATTATTAAGTGTTGTGTTGGATTTGAGCATTTGTATTTTTTGGGAACGCATGCATGACTATATTTTCTAAGTTTTACTAAATAAATGGTTGGATGTTTTATTATGTTTTCTCGTCGTGCCCGCGTTGCAAGATCCTAAAGTGTAGTTGTCAACCTACTTAGGTAGCACCTAGTAAGGTCAACTACTAAGTAGCGCCCTGTCGGAAGACGGGGCGTTACACTCAGAGACCCTTCATGGGATGAAGAGATGGATGATCATAGTCATATGATGACGGAGGAGGAATATTTCCTTAAGTTTGACAGCTCCTAGAGTGATGACGATGAGCCTGATGATTCGAAGAAGGAGCTAGATGATGATATGGAGATTGCCTTTCCACTTGAGGAGATGTCTATGTCTCCTGCCATGGAATCCTTTGTTATGATCGATCATGATCCCTGTATCCTTCCCTCTTTTTCCTTGCTTTCTATTGATATTTGTTTGCCTGTTGTGTCTGCAAAAGGTCCTGAGCATGATAGTTTGCCTAGTGATTTCTCCAATTCTAAAGGTGGTAGTGTTGAGATAAAAATCATAACTTTTGATAAACTACTTCGTCCTTCCAACTAGTTCTATCCTAAACCTGTTAACCCTGATTTTTCTAGTGGGTTTGATAAACTGAAATGGTGTCTGAATGCTATATTATTTAGTTTCAAGTTATCATTGTTCTATATTTGCCTACATGAGAGTTGTTCGCAGGATTTTGACAGATTGGTTAGGGCATTGACTATGTCCGACGTTAAACAAAAGCGCTGCTCGGGAGGCAACCCGAGGTAAGTTTTTCTTTTCTTTTATTTTTGTCTTTTTAGTTTAGTTTTAGTTTGGTTTTGGTTCTGTCGGTCTAACAATGCAGGTTAATTTTCATATCTCGAAGACAGCCAGTCCGAGGAGAAATACGAGGTCGCGGCTGGACCCGCGCTCGCGGGTCCCTCCTGACAGAAGTTCCGTTTTCGTTTTTCGTTATAAAAAAACAAAAAAATAAATAAATAAATAAAAGATTTTCGGGTGAAACCCCCGAAATAAAAGAGAAAAAAAGAGAGTGTTCTTCCATATTCTACCATCATCCACCACTCCATTTTTCTATATCTTTCCATGTCTAGTTCCTTGAAATTGTTTGGTACTATTATCAGGTTTCATCCCATTGTCGTTCAGTAAGCGTCTACACCATCTTTGTGGCATTGTTCAAGTATGGGGGTGCTACCGTTGTCAGAGTTTTTATTATTTTGAGGAGTCCAGTTCATTCACATTCGAGACGTCCTATGGTGTGGATTTGGTTGTTGAGTTGTGAAGATGGCGCTCGCGGTTCGTTCCCAGAAAGATCAGTTTGTTTCTGAGTTTGGTGCATTACTATTCCGGGAGTTCATATCTTCTTTCGTATGTGAGTCTTCTGATTTTCCTCTTCTATGCTTAATTCCTTTCTCTTTACTTCATTGAGGGCAATGAAAGATTTAAGTATGGGGGAGGAAGTACTCGCTACGCTTATCTTAGATAGTTGCTTTTCAGTTTTTTTTCGTTATTTTTATGAGATTTTGTTCCATGTTTTGAATAGAGAAAAGTTTGAAAAAAATAAAAAAAAATATAGAAAAGGCCATAAAAAAGAGAAAAAAAAGGCATATAAATCCTTGGATGAGCTGAAAACCCGAAAGGGCGGCTCAGGTAAAAAGAAGGTAACCCGGACCAGCATTAGGTTGGGGTAATATGAGGTTTATGAGAGATGTGAGTATTTGTGAGCACACCTAAAGAAAAATGAAAAGAGTGATTAGGTGAAAACCCAAAAGGACGCCTAAGTAGAATGAGTGGAAAAATCAGAGTGTTTAGGATTCATATTCTAGTTTGGGGTCTGGGGATTACATTTTAGATGTTGGGTAGATCCTAGGACGCTCTACACTTTTTCGAGCTTAAGAGTTTATTGATTATGTACCTATGTGATGTGTGTGCTTGAGCTATCATGTTGTTGCTCATTATTTCTCTATTTTGGGTTCGGGTTGGTGAGGTGAGTGATTTTTGTCTTCCCTTGTACTACGTTGTAAGCCTTGATAGGATTTCTTGTTAGATTTATTTTGAGCTTACTCGAGGACGAGCAAAGTTTAAGTATGGGGGAGTTTGATACGCTCTATTTTAGTATTGGATAACTCTTGTATTTTAGGTTTGATTTGAGTGTGTTTAGGTTAGTTTTAGAGCATAATTGTAATATAAAGACCGAAGACTCGATTTGAAGAACTGCAAGAGTTTTGAAGACAAGTGTTGATTTGGAGTTGTTTTGACGCCATTTTCTTGTGACGCAACGTTCTAGAGCTACGGTGATCGGATGAAGCTGAATTTCGTACCATTGGAAAGCTAACTCGAAGAGCTACAATTTATGTTTTTACGGTGAGTTCAAATTCCAACTCTAAGTGGTTCAAAACCACCTCCGAAGTTGACACCAGTAAGCTGTCAGAAGACCCGCGCTCGCGGGTGGAAACCGCGCTCGCGGTTGAAGAGGATTCCGCGGACGCCAAGGATTAGATGACCCGCGCTCGCGGCTGTAAACCGCGCTCGCGGGTCATGGTTTTCCAGCGCTGACTCTCTGTTATTCTATCTATTTTTATATCTTTATATCTTTAGGTTTCGGTTGTTTTTCTACTATTTAAGCTTAGTTTCGTGTTTCAGTTGAACTGATCACACATTATCAGAGAATACTTTACTTTATAGGATTTATTTCAGTTTTATTATGGAGAACTAATTTCCCTTGGAGTTTGTTTGATCAAGGAAGACTTTTTATGTAATTCGTGAGATTCTGATAAACTTTTCTATCCCTTGGTTAATATCAAAACTCTTGTGCTAAATTTTATGATTATCAATTGATTTCTCTTGGTGCGCAACTTGTTGAATTTGATTGATATTCTACTGTTTGGATTAGTTTGATTGTTGTCTGTGCAATCTTATTTATCCTTGAAACAACTCTTTTCCAGGACCGTGGACTAGAATTGAGAAAGAGTGTTTGATTGTTATTTTATGCATGAGACTCGTAGCTTGATTGCATGATTTGATATCCTTCTATCCTTAATACTTTGCATGATTTGAATTAAGCGTTCTTGTTCATATCATCTTTTCGCTTGGACTGTGGACAAGTGGAAATCTTTTATAAGGATTGGAATTAACCTGGGAATTATAGAAAAGTGGATGAATCAATGATGGAATGATTAAAAAGGTGGAATTGATTGAAGAACTCTGCTTTTCCTTAATTGATTTGATACTTTAATATTGTTTGCTTGCTTAAACTCTCAAAACCCCCTGTTTTGTTCTTTGTTGATTGTTCAGAAAACCGATTCTCTTGGGTTCGATCCCTTACTTGCATGCTATACTTCGTTTGTAGTTTAGGGTAATTTATTTTTGATCTTGGCAACAACGACTTTAGCCGAGTCAAGGCAGCCAAGCGGCGTCCGGCGCCCGGCGCTAATTTAGAGACATCCGGAGTTTCCCAGTCTCCACCCGGTCAAATTGGTCCAAATTTTAGGACAACATCAATAACAGGTGGAGCTACTGAATGGGAGAAAAAACGCCCAAAGAATCGGCCTAATTCGTCAAAAGTGTCGAGCATTACTTCAGACAGTGCAGCTGAGACAAAAATGGGGCTATCTCCCAATCCACTCGGGCGTTCTGGCTCAAATTTTGGGAGCAATTCAGAAATTCAGCGAGCTACAATCCAGGAAGAAAAACGCCCTAAAACTGATCCATAAATCGGTTTAAAAGGCGGAGTAGAGAAGCGCTCTCTCATAGCACAGACTGCACAATCTAGTACTTCTTTCCCCAACTCTTATTGTTTAATTCTTATGAGGAAAGAAATACTAATTATAAATCAAGATATTTCTCATCTTCAAAGTGTATACAATATGTTTTACAAGAATTTGAGGATGTCATGCTAGAAGAGTTCCCACAAGGCTTCCACCAATTAGAGGCATTGAGCATCAAATTGATTTGGTGCCTAGTGCTTCTTTACCAAACCGAGCAGCTTATAGAGCGAGTCTAGAGGAGACAAATGAGCTACAAAGACAAGTGCAAGACCTCATGGACAAGGGCTATGTTCGTGAATCACTTATTCCCTGCGCGGTTCCGGTGATTTTGGTGCCAAAGAAGGATGGCACTTGGAGAATGTGTGTTGATTGTAGGGTGATCAACCAAATAACAGTTAAGTACCGCCATCCCATTCCTAGATTAGATGATATGCTTGATGAATTTCATGGTGCTAATTTCTTTTCTAAGATTGATTTAAGAAGTGGGTACCATCAAATCAGAATGAGGGAAGGGGATGAGTGGAAAACTGCTTTTAAAACTAAGTATGGCTTATATGAATGGTTAGTAATGCCTTTTGGACTGACTAATGCACCTAGTACTTTTATGAGGCTTATGAACCATGTTTTAAGAAAATACTTAGGAAAGTTTGTTGTAGTCTACTTTGATGATATCTTAGTCTATAGCAAAACTTTGCATGAACATATAGATCATCTTAGGCTCAAAACATATACGGCCCCTTGTACATGTGCAAATTGGTCATATAGACACCTCACCTTTGGTTTGGACCTATTGAACACTTAAACTTAACAATTTGAACCTATTAGACACCTGATCGCTGACGTGGATGTGCGCGTGTAAGTAACGTATAAATGGGCGAGTGAAGTGTTATATTCTCATTAAATGCAAGCTGACATGGCATTAATAAATCTCATTAAATGTACTAATATAAAAAAATCTCTTTTTTAACTTCTTCTTCTCGCTGGTGTATGTTGGGCCCCTCTCACTCCCATTCAAGCACCATTGTTGGTGTAGATAATTGTCTGTTTCTGGTGAGTGATTGAGATGGCATTATAGGTCATAGAAGCCCCAATTTTGGTGATTGCAGTGAATAAAAATCAGATTCATAAAAAAAGCCCCAATTTTGATTCAAATTAGATAATCAACGATCCAAACCCTAGGTCATAGAAACCACAAATCGAACAACCAAACCAACTTGCTATTCGGGGTGAGGAATCTGGAATCGTCGATGGAGTCGTCGTTCGTCTTTCCAAAAAAGCCTCAATCATTTCTGATGGAATTGGTTTGACAATGGTGGTGGAGCCGTTGTTCGTCGTTCCGTCCCAAATCTCTCTAGATCTGGTTCGTCGTTCATCGGGGGTGAAGAACCTGAATTCTTTCTTTGATTTTACCGTTCCCTCCTGACTTTTTCTGGTTTGCTTTGCCGACGGTGACGACCTTCGAGAAAGCTGGTGAGGGAGCCTCTGTGGCCTTCGCCGACTGGAACGAAAAGCTTCTAACATAGCTCCATCGCCTCTATAAATTCGTCTCCTCCGATGGCCTCTCCATCAAATCCGCCGTCGACTCCTCTTCGGGCGCCTACGTCGCCTTTGCCGATTGAAACGAGAAGCTTGAGGCATTTGTAGCCTAGTTTGAGATGGATCTAGGTAGCGGTGGTGGGTGGATCTAGGAAGCGGTGGTGGTGGGTGGATCTTGGGTTGCGGTGGTGGTGGGTGGATCTTGGGTTGCGGTGGTGGTGGGTGGATCTTGGGTTGCGGTGGTGGGTGGATAGCGGTTGTGGTGGGTAGATTTGGGTGGGTGGATAGTGGTTGTGGTGGGCGGATTTGGGTAGGGGTCGAAGAAGACATTAGATGCTAGGTCGGAGAAGATGACTTTTTTTCCTTTTTGTATTTTTTTTATTTTCTAATTTTATTAAAATAATGGTGGTCACATTGGAATTATGTGGCATTAATTATGCCTATGTGGCAAAATAGGATTATGTGGCACACATGTGGACAAAAAATAGGCTTATGTGGCACACATGTGGACAAAAAATTGGGTTATGTCAGCGCGCGTGTGTTACACTCAACGAGATTGTCAGCGACCAGATGTCTAATAGGTCCAAATTGTTAAGTTTAAGTGTTCAATAGGTCCAAACCAAAGGTGAGGTGTCTATATGACCAATTTCCACAAGTACAGGGGGTCGTATATGTTTTGAGCCGATCATCTTAGGGTTGTTTTGGACACTTTGAGATTGGAAAAGCTTTATGTTAATTTAAAGAAGTGTTCTTTTTGCTCGGAATCTACTGTTTTTCTTGGTTTTATTGTGTCTAAAGGTGGATTGAAGGTAGATGAAGAGAAGATCAAGGCTATCAAGGAGTGGCCTCATCCGACTACACCAACCATGGTTCGATCTTTCCTCGACTTGGATGGCTTCTATAGACGGTTTGTGCGTGATTTCAGCACAATTGCAGCCCTTCTCCATGAGCTTACAAACAAGGATACATCATTCAAATGGAGAGAGCAACAAGAGAATGCCTTCAACACTTTGAAGGACAGGTTGTGCAACGCCCCGGTGCTTCAGCTCCCTGATTTCTCTAAGACATTTGAGATTGAGGTGGATGCATTAGGACATGGCATAGGAGGCTTCCTCTTGCAAGACAAGAAACCCATAGCTTATTTCAGTGAAAAGCTTAGTGGGGCTGGGTTGAATTACCCTACTTATGATAAAGAATTGTATGCTTTAATTAGGGTTTTGAAAATTTGGTCTCATTATTTATGGCCTAAAGAGTTTGTAATTCATTCTGACCATGAGTTATTGAAGTATTTAAAAGGCCAATCAAGACTCAATAGGCGACATGCAAGATGGGTTGAATTTATGGAGACCTTTCCTTATGTTGTCAAACTTAAGAAAGGCAAAGAGAATGTGGTAGTTGAGGCCCTTTCTCACAGGTACATTCTCTTGAACCAATGTGATGTGAAAATTCTTGGATTTGCAATTATTAGGGAATTGTATGCTAGTGATCCTCACTTTGCTGAAATTTATAAGAATTGCGTGTCTAGGGGAGAAGTTAACTCTTACTTTATAGATGGTGGGTATTTGTTTAAAGCTGGAAAATTATGTATACCTTCATCTAGCATACGTAGGCTGTTAACTAAATAAGTGCATGAATCAAGAGGACATAGAGGGTTAGAGAAAACATTTGAAGGCTTAAAAGAAAACTACTATTGGCCGAAAATGAGTAATGATGTGCTTAGATTTGTCAAAAGTTCTGTTGTTTGTGCTAAAGTCAAATCTAGACTTAACCCTCATGGCTTGTACCAGCCCTTGCCTATTCCTAGTTTTCCTTGAGAGGGCATTTCTATGGACTTCATTGTTGGATTGCCTAGAATTAGGAAAGGTAGAGATTCTATTTTTATAGTTGTTGACCGCTTTTCTAAAATGGCTCATTTTATTTCATGTCATACGACTGATGATGTTGTGCATATTGTTGATTTCTTCTTTAGAGAAATTGTTAGATTGCATGGCATTCCTTGTACTATTATTTCAGATCATGATGTTAAATTTCTGAGTTATTTTTGGAGAAGTTTGTGGTCTAAGTTGGGAACTAAATTGCTATTTTCTACCTCATGTCACCCACAAACTGATGGGCAAACTGAAGTTACTAATAGGACGTTAGGGGTTTTATTAAGAACTATGCTTAAAGCTAACCTCAAACGTTGGGAAGATGTTTTGCCTTTTGTGGAATTTGCTTATAACATGTCAATCCATTCAGCCACTAAAATGATCCCTTTTGAGGTTGTTTATGGGCTGAATCCAAGGACGCCAGTGGACTTGATGCCTCAGCCATACAAGGGAAAGGAGAGCTTTGAAGCTAACAAGAGGGCTGAGTTTGTGAAGAAGCTACATGAGATGACTAAGATGCACTTGGAGCGGAAATCCATGAAGTATAAGGCCCATGCTGACAAGGAGCGAAAACAGGTTGTCTTTGAAGAAGGTGATCTTGTTTGGGTGCATCTTTGGAAGGAGAGGTTTCCCAACCAAGGAAAGAACAAGCTAGATCAGCGTGGCGATGGACCATTTCGAATCCTCAAGAGGATCGGCCCTAATGCTTACCATGTCGACTTGCCTGGTGAGTATATTGTCCATCCAACGTTTAATGTGGCTGATCTTTCTCTTTATGTGCCAGATAATGATTCCGACGTCAAATCAGAGACGATTCGAGCTCAAGTGGAGGAGAATGATGCAGTGAAACCAGCCATGTCTCCTACTAACGTTGATGAGTTAATTCGAGTGCCTTTTGATGGACCAATTACAAGAAGTTGAGCTAAGAAGATTGCTCAAGGGACGACAGCGATCTTAGTTCGATTGGCAGCTATGCTTGAAGAGTCCAACAAGAAGAGATGGGTCACTTTGATTCAACACAAGCTGAGCCCGGATTCTATGGATTAACTTAATGGGCCGAGTTTCACAAGAATGGGGCGTCATCCATGTTGATTTGGGCCTTGTTCATCATCATTTTCTAATTTAGATACATGGAATAGCTTGTCACACTTTAGGGCTGAATTTAGTAAGTGACTGGGTGAGATAAGTTGTTACATAGGTCAAAGTCAACCCTTTGACTTGACCAATCTAAAGGAGGAAAATATCTTTATTTTTATTTATTTATTGGACAATTTTATTCAACTTTTTATTTGGAGAATTTCGGTCATAAGGATGTTTGTTAGGGCTGATAATTCTCTCTCCTATCTTTCTTGGTATCTTTTAGTTGTTAGAGTTTGTTAGGAGTTTCCTTAATTAAATAAGTCAAATAAATCTTTATTTGATTTATTTAATTTAAGGGGATCTAGTTAGTTATATCTAGTTTATTTTATATTATCTTATGAAGCAAGCAAAAGCTAATAAACACCCCTCTAGGGCTGGCTGGGTTATTTGCCTTGCTCTCCAAGGATTTGTTTTGTAAATACTCTAGTATTTTCATTAATAAAATTCAGCTTGAGATTAGATAAACCCTAAATTAATTTTATCTAGTCTTTGGGCCACAAAAACTCACGTGTATTGCAATTACTTTCAAGAGCCTATCATCATCATCATCTCATTCGATCTCTCTCTTTGTTCTCAAGTTCTAATTCAGTTTTGTGTCATTAAATTGATCAATTGACTAGTTCTATTTGTAATTATTAAAGATCAAACTAGTTCATCAATTGGATTTAGCGTTAGAGTCAATCCAATTGAACTATCTTTTGATTCATCTAGTGATTCGAAATTTCAGATTCATTCAATACCAAGTTCGAGTCTTATTCATTCCTTGTTACGCAAGTTATTGACTTTAGAAGTGTTTTAGATTTGAAATTCAATTACAAGGCAAAATTGGGATCTTATGTGGTTCAAACGAGATCAACAAAAAGAGTAATCCGAGGCGACCACGTATCACAACTCGTGTCCGTATCAAATTAGCATATCGTCATACTGTATATCCCGTTTAAAAGTTGAAAATAATAGCCGGAAGATTGTTGGAAATTGTTAGCGTCACATCACATGATTTGAAAAATCCAGTTGGGAAAACAATCATTGCAGGTTATTGTTTTCCCAGCTAAATCCATATCATTTGGCGTAATGGTTTCGTCATGCAAGAGTACAATGAATTATTGAATCTAAATGCAGGCTCTTTAGAGAAAAAAAATTAATAGAGAATAATCAATTTAGAAATCACATTACTAGTTATGGAGTACATGTTAGATTAGTAATGGGATAACTAGTCATCATAAAATGAGCTGGTTCAATTTTTTAAGAAAACATCAAAATCAGTTTAGGTTGTATTGGTGATTCTAGCTAGATTCTAGAGGGACAATTATGTCATTCTTGAATATTGACCGCCAAGGGTAAATGCAAGCATACATCTACTGGCCATCTCCAACAGCTTCTCCATATTCTTGAGAAGTGTGTTTTTGGAGAATTTAGTCTAACAATTTACCCCAACAGCTTCCCCATCAAATTCCCCATTATGGAGTGAAAGAGGAAAAATCAACCTTCATTCCTTAAATGTAGGGGGTTCTCCATATTTTTGGAGCATGCATTTATGTCTATTTTAACAAAAAAAATGTTTATCTTATGACAACATGTCTACTATTTTAATGTGTGGAGTCAAAATAATTTTATTTTGCAAGGTATAATGGAGCATTTAAATTTGACTATTTTTTTATTATCTCCGGCATTAACCTAGATAAATGTATAAATTAATTTGTTCTACTTTGTTTTAAGATGTAGATACGCTTGCTTAAAAAAAGTTGTAGATATGCATAAACCTATATATGCTAAGCTACATATATATATATGAATATATGTAGAATAAAAAATAATCTAAAATGTAGATATCCATAAATCGATATATGTTAACTAAATAATAATTTATTATGTTAAGATTTTCAAATATTTTTATTTCTTTTTATATAAAAAAACAAATACAATTTAATATTTATTATTTAAGTTAAGATTCTAAAATATTTTATTTTTTATAATTAAAATAAAAAATAATTTCTCATTTTATAAGTTAAGATTCTAAAATATTTTTTATTTTTGTATTAGTCAAAAAAATATTAATTAATTAATTATTGAATAAATATTGTAGAGGATTTGATATCATTTAAAATAGAAATAATAAAAATATATTCTCCAAAATAGGGAAGCTGTTGGAGTTTAAGCAATTTTTTTTTAGAGAATATGACATTTGATGCTCCATTTTGGAGAAAGATTTGGGAAAGCTGTTGGAGATGGTCTAATTAAGCATACATTCGCTACAATTGTAACAAATTTTCAAACTTCTAGTCCAATAGAGATTTTGATTTTAATTTTTGGGAAATTCCTTTGGTGCTCCTAAAATTTTTTCTTTTTCTCTTGAGATCTAAGAAAAAGCCTTTCTGCTTTTGGTATCCATGAGGTTTTAACTTTTTCCCGTTGACACCCTCTCGGTTCAAATTAGTTAAATTCAAGCTCACAATTGTGTTCCTCAACCTTAAATTAGTAGGATTTGGCTATTAAAATATCAAAATTCATAACTTAACCATGCAAATTTGAATATATAAACAATGTTTTAAACAACTCATTAAAATAAAAGATTATTTTTTTAAAATTCAAATTGATGTAGTTTGGTTATGATTTTAAGTGTTTTAAGAGTTAAATCCTACTAATTTATGGTAATGAATATAATAGTAAGCTTGAAATTAACTAATTTGAACAGGAGAGGGGTGTCAACGTGAAAGCCAAAATCCCAGGGGTATCAAGAGAAATAAGTTTTTTTCTTGGATATCAAGAAAAATAAAGCAAAAATTTAGCAGCACCAAAAAAAATTCCCGTAATTTTAA